>CM040430.1:71066119-71666119 GCA_022702705.1 Papilionanthe hookeriana x Papilionanthe teres
AAATCACCTAAACTACCCAAAATTCTCCAAAATCATTCCTAAACATGTCCTCACCAATCAAATTGATCATCCATACCCAAAAATACCAAAATTCCAAAAATACCTCCCAATACCCTCCAAATACCCAAAATACCCCTCTTAGCCAAAAAATCCAAAAATTCAGAAAATTCCCAGAAAATTCCAGAAAATCCCAAATATTCCCAATTTCATTTTGTCCAACTACACCATGGGCCAATTTTGTCAATTTACCCCACTTTTATCAAAACCCCCAATTCGACCCATTTTAACCCAAAGTAAACCCAATGTCAAACTAAACCTACCCAATTGACCCAAATTCTGGTCCAATTCAATTCTAAACTTCAATTCAACATCCCCAACACCAATCTAGACCAAATCCAAGCCCAATTTGATTGGCATTGGGATCCAATTTCACTTTTGGCCTTAAAGCCCAATTTGGACCCATGACCCAAACTTAGCCCAAACTCACCCAATTCAACTTCAATTAACCCCAAATCTTTTCTAAACCTTCCTTAACATCCCCATAAACAAAACACTAACATGATTTGCCCAAGATTTTGACCCAAACCCCACTCAAATTCAACCCAAAATCAAAAAGCCCAATTTTGGCCTAAACCCAAACCTAACCCAAATAGACCCAAACCCCAAAATCAAAACCCAACCAAAGCCAAAACCTCTTTGAAACACTCCCATAAACATTTCCCAACATTTATTTTACATCAATTTCAACTCATAGCCCAACATTGGCCCAAGTTAGCCCAATTTCACCTACATTGGTCCATTTACCAAATAAACCCAAATTCAACCCAATTCAAATCCAAACCACACCTAAATCTGACTTCAAACTACTCATGAAACATCCCTAAACCAAATTCAACAATTATTTGGCCCAACCTCTTTACAAAATTTCTCATCCATAAACACATTCTCTAAACTTAAAAGGCCCACTTCCCTTAAACCATTCCTAAAAGCCCACTTCCTTCAAACCATTTCAAAGAGCCCAAATCCATCCTAAAGCCCACATGACATTTCCATCTCATCATCCACTTGATCAAAATCATTCCCTAAGTTTTAAACATCATCATCAAATCCATTCCAAATCAAGCCTCATGCCAAATTACCCCTAAAATGCCAAAATTCCTAAAATCCTATTTTCATGAAATCGACTAAACTTTTCCCAAGCCAAATGAGCCAAATGCAAGCCATGCACAAGCCACATGAAGCCATGAGAGGCTTTGACTATGTCATCAAGCCATTAATGGCAAAAGGAGGAGGCCTCTTTCTAAAGCTCCCTTAAGAGTGTTTTAACCCTTTTAATGCTTCACACTTAAACCATGCTTAACTCAATAATATTCATGGATGATGACCTCACCACCCTTTTCAAGCCGATCCAACTCGATCCTCCTCAGCCTCAAATCAAGCCATGGGAGGTGCACCAAGCCCAAATTCAATGGGTTGACCAAACCAAGCGCAAAATGAGCCACCTCCCCATTCCATTTTAATCCAACCACTTTACACATGGCAATGGCTCAATCGCCTACACTAAACCCCAACCCCCGACCTCACCCGAGCCAAGATGGCGACCAATGCTCGGCCGGCCACCCACCGTGCCGCCGGAAAACACCATGGCCGAAACCTCGGGAGGAGCCAAACTTCGAATTCTCACCTCGCCGAGTCGCCTCATACCCAAATGGCCACCATGGCCGTTCTTCTCTGACCGAAGCAACCGATCCCAACCCTTAACTCCCCCGGAGAGCCCTCCACCATCTCCTATTTAAACCCCTCACCCTCTCGGCCAAAGAAGGTGCTGAACCAAACCTTAAGTGAAACTCGCCAAAATCATTCCGTATCACTCCCCACACATAGAGCACTTGATCCCCACCGAATTCCCCCGCCATTTCCTCTCCGCGAGCTCAATTTCGCAGCTCGAAACTCCAGCCCAAAAACCAGACACTTCTTCACAACGGAGCCAATCCCCAAATCGATTGGTCCTACACCTTCACTCGGACCAAGAGGAGAAGTTTCCCACCGAAAGCCCCATCTCCATGCCACCCGCCTGCTCCAGCCCTCCAAGCTTTGTGATCGGCCGTGGTCACTTTCATAGCTGGACAATTCACTGTGCCAAGGGACTTCATCCGGAGCTTACTCGGACCCAATCGAAGGTGACACAACTCTCGCATCGAAGCTTCACTTCTCTCGAGCAAAGGTATGAACTCATTCTTCTTCCCGAGCTTACAGAGATTCTCCATTTCATTTGAATGAATTTCAATGCATGTTTACCGTATGGATGTGTTCGTCTCTTCAAGACGAATCCATGAGCATAAGAACACGAAAATCCGTCGAGAATCGAGCGAGTTCTAGTGGTTAGAGCGTGGACGGTCACGGATCGCACCCGCCGTAGACGATGACCAGAACCGCCGGATCGCGCGTGTATCGGATGGACGGCTGGATTGCGTCGACCGGCAGATGGTACGCGAACCGCGGGGCCCCGGCGACCGAGTCGATGGCGGCGTCGAACGGGAGCGCGCCGCGCGGTCATTCGGGAGAGGCCGAGGATGACACGGCGCCGCGTGGATAAGTAGATAAATAGGATATTTTCTCGATTTATTTAATTCCCTAAACTTCGAAAATCCATATCTTTGTGTAGAAAAATCACAAAAATAAAATAAAAATACCCTCTCGCTCAGCTGAACAGAGGAGAATAATGTGGAAAAGAAATCATTTAATTTTATCCAGTATTTTATTTTTAATTAATTTATTTACTCTCTGCATTGTTTTAATTCTCCATGCATTCATACAATTCACCATGGCATGAGACCATAGAAGTTAAGCCTCTCGAACTCGGGAACATTCCCCGAATTTTCCAAGGTCGAGGCCATCTCCGTGAAAAGTTATTGATTTTTCAAATGCATGTGGTCGTTTTGAGTATTTTAATTCCAAAAATTAGCATGTTGTGAAACAAATTCTAGGAAAATTTGGTGATGTTCCTTATGACCAGAGAACCCTAGAAAAATAGAGACTTGAGTTAATTCACTCAAAACAACCCTAATCGGCTTAAACACCCAAAATAGACCCCTAATTAATTAGAGCTAACTATACATCAAATTGACTTGAAATCAATTCTCCACTGACCTTTAGGATCAGAGGAAACCACCACAAAAGTTCGAAGTCAATCGGACTTCGTTAGCCTTACTAAATGGGTTGATTAAGCCATTTAGTCATTTTAAACTTTAAAAAATTCATAACTTTCAAAATACCTTTCAAAAATTCACCAAATTGGTTTTGGAGCCTCTCTGATATCAGGGGAATTTAAGAAAATTAAAATTTCAATTTTCTAAAAAGTTAATTTTTTAGTATTATTTTAATATTTTAATAATTAATAAAATAATAAAAATCACAAAAATAATAAAATTCACCAAAATGTCATATTTTGAAATTCTAATCACTTAGGAACAAATCCCATATTTTTCCTAGGTCTCTATGATGAGTTATTAAATTTTAAAGCCCTAGGGTAATTTTAAAATTAAAAAATGTATTTTCTAGCATTTCCACCAAAATAATTCTAATAAATCAAAGAAAAATCAGAAAATTGTAAAATTTGGTTCTTTGGAATCCTTGATATCAGAGAGAATTTTAAAAATTATAAATTTCATTTTTCAACTTATATTCTATTTTTAAATTAATTAATACTCCAGAACTTAAAATAATTCTAATAAATAAAATATAATTCAAAAAATCACAAAAATTGGTCCAAGTGGTCCTCTGGTCATTAGGAATGTCCCATAATTTTCTTAAGGACAGAAACTTTCCCTTGGTCATATTATTAAATTTTCCTTGGAAATCCTTATTTTCCACCAAAAATAATTATATAAATAAATTAAATACAGAAAAATCACATTTTCTCCTCTAATGTCTTCATTGATATATGAGTGAAGTCACATAAAAATTTCAAGTTCATTTAAGCTCAATTTAATGAGTTATGAAATTATTAAGCTTAAAGGGCAAAATGTAATTAAAATTTTAACCCTTAATTAAAACTTTAGGCTTAATAAAATGAAAAGGTAAAATATTTGATCTTAATCTGATTTGGATGATTGAAATTTAAATAATTAAAGGGTAAAAACCTACTAAGCAATTTAAAAATAATTAAAATAAACCTTAATTAAGTAATTAATTAAATTTGGAAGAATGAAAAATTGAAATTATTAAAATAGGGATATTATTAGGAAGAGATTTGTTCTTTAATTTAAGAATCCCTAAATTAATCATCTCAATAATATTTAAGTCCTAATTAAAATGATAATCCAAATTTAAGATTTAAAATTCTAAAAGACTTAATCATTAAATTAAATTAAAGTTAAATTATTTAAATTAAATCCTTTTAAAATTTCAATTAAATTAATACTTTAACAATTAAAATTAAATCATCTTTAAAACATAAAAAAATAATAAAATATTAAATTAAAATTAAAAATAAAATTAAATTAAAATTTAAATTAAATTAAATTAAATTAAATTAAATTAAATTAAAACATATTAAATTAAATCAAATTAAATCAAATTAAATTAAATGAAATTAAATTAAATTAAATTAAATTAAATCTAAATTAAATTAAATTAAATTAAATTAAATTAAAACATATTAAATTAAATTAAATTAAATTAAATTAAATAAAACCAAGTTAAAATTAAAATTAAATTAAATTAAATATATCAAATTAAATTAAAATTAAACTAAACCAAATTAAATTAAATTAAAGTTAAATTAAATTGAATTAAAAATAACATCACCTAAGACATGAAGAACTCAAAAATAAATCTAAAATAACTTCAACACTATTCCAAACTTAAATCATCAATTAACTTAAATTTAATCACAAATCATTAAATATCATTTCGCCCTTAAGAGCTTTTACTATTATAACTCCTAAATGGAGTATCAAATGAAATGTCATTTCACTCATAAGGATATTCAAATGTCCTAAGTTCACCGAGCAAGACAACAAAACTTAAACTCTCTGACGATTAATTCATTTGTGTAATTAAATTCATTTCGACTTAAAACAATCCTAGAAATATCGAAAAGATGTTTAAGATTCGTCTTAAGCACTTCCTCAATATGATAAGATATTTATAAGAACAATCGAACTTAGTCGTTTTTCGATGAAGAAAATCGTCCTCAAACTAAAATACAAGAACCTAGACGTCATAGGAAATGACTAGCCATATGATTAGATTTTGGTAGAAAACCATAACCCTTCCCTTACCTTTACCTAGGAAATTGCTATAAATGCTTAAATGCTCTAAATTGTATTTTAAGTGCAAATTGGGATGACGGGAAGACCCTCCGTGTACGCTTTTATTTTATTGCAATTTATCTTACCGCAATTCATTTACTCGTGTCGCACTTTACTCTTTTTCGCATGATAAACAATAATTGCATGAAAACCTACACCTTTAGGACTAAAACCAAAACCGAAACCCATAACTAAATTAAAAGACACTACAAGATAAAATTCACCGCCACAACATTTCAAAATATAAAACAACTCAAAATTTAATCACAAACGTAACAACAAAACTACAACTACAACTAAATTAAAACGTCTTGTTGGATGATCGTGAATACCTCTGATGATGTAACCTACGTGTTGCTAACGGGATTTCCCACGGTCTAAATGAAAGTGTGGAACTCATTCAACCGAGTTTAGCAAATTCATCCTGGACTAAGTGAATCCGATAAAAATAACGATGCCGGAAGGATGGAACCGCGGATCTTAACCTGTGTTGTTATAATCAACTTTAAGATTTGTCTTAACTAAAATATTAAAGACACATGGAAATTAAGACTTTCTCTAAAACCAAACACTTCTCTCATCTCCCCGATTTATGACTTCTAAAACTAAACCTCTGCAACGACAAGGAGCTCGGAGCACTGGTGGCAAAGCACGGCCATCGTCATCGCAGAAACCCGAATCTACTTCAAGAAAACTTTCCTTAGAACTAAATAACCAAGCCATAGGACTTCGAGGTAGCTCGCCTAGTGCAACATAAACCCTCAACTCTTCGTTAGGCATTTGCATGATTATGTCATGTAAATTAAGCCCTAATCGGTCTTAGACTCCGAGGTAGTCGTCCGATACGACATAAACCCTCACATCTTCGAGGCTATTTGTATGATTTTATCATACAAATATAAGTCCTAACTAATTAAAATCGGCAAGATCAAAACATTAAATAAACATTAGGACTTTCCTAAATTCAAGCCAAACAATAGGATAGTCGGAAATTACCGAAGTTCGCTTCGAATCCGTGATTTCTCCTACCTTTCTTCCCTTCGAATTCCCAAAACAAAATGTTCCAAATTTGATCCATTCCCTATCGAAATTCCAAAATTCAATCCATTGAAAACTTAAACTTCAAATTCCCGAGAGCGTAACTACCGATTATTATCGAGAGTTTTCTTAGGTGATTCCCGTCACTTAAGATGTAATTAACTATATGGCTCGCCCTTATATGGAACTTTAAGAACCTGTGTAATATAAACCCCGCTTAATTCATTTATATTAAGCAGGGAACTTGTCGGCTTATAAAATTGGTTCGCAGTACCAAACGGATGTCACAAACCTTTCTAGTTTATTTAATCGAGCCCCATTATCAAGCAAAGGTGTCTATTCTTCGGATGTATACACTGGCCAGGGTGCGGCGCTCGTTTATATAAACTATTCTGGGATGTGAGATCGGCTCGATTTCATATCTTAAAATTTTCAAATTTAAAATTATTTTCAAAATCAAATATTACTTTTCAAATTATTTATTTAAATTAAATCTAAAATTACGCCGACAATTTCCGTAGCGACCCCTTTCCAAAACAAAACACCAAAACCTAAAAATAAGCCGCACAATTTCGGCGACTTCGCTGGAATAGTTCCTCTCTCCATTTCTAATCAAATAGCTCGTTTCAAAATCGGTAGTGTATCCATGTCCCTAATGGATCAAACTACCCTTCTTTCCGTTGGAATATTATGTTCATTTCTACCTCGAACGAGTATAGCCAACATTCTCTCGGATTTAGGAGCCACCGTTTAGACACCCTAAACCGCAGAGGTTCCGAGATCCTTTTACCTCATTTCCGAGGTGGGGCGGACCCCCAATAGTGTTAGTTTCAGAGTGATCCTTCGAGTCGAGAAGTCTTGCATAAGACTTTCTTTTCCTTTCCAACTCGAATCGCATTCATTACCTTCTCTACACCTTTCGAACATTCCGTTCTAAATAAACAAACCCTCTAATGAATGACTCTTTTAATAAACATACATGAACAAGAATGTGTTCGTACTCTTTTAGATTCCTTTCTTTTCGTCCCGATGAGAAGAAGCATAACTCGGGATCGACAATCGAATCTACTTGCGTAAATGGAAGCCCCAAAGCCGATTTTCTCCTTCACCAACGGACTCGACTTCGCCGTTTACAAGGATGAGCCGCCCGACAATGGGATCATCCTGTTCGGACAAGGATTCGAGAACACAAATGTCAAGATCGCCGATGTTACCCTTTTCGCACCGATGGACAAAGTGCCGAAACCGAGAAACCCATGATCGAATTCAACCTTAAATCAACTCAAGAATTTCCTCCTCCGCAAAGGGTTCCAACCGAAAGGAATACCGCCGTCCATAGAAGGACTGTTATCTCTACCCCCACCGGTCTAGTCGTCTCTGCACCTACCCCGGCTCCCGCCAAACTGAAGGGGAAGGAAGTTCAAATTTGTAACGAACATGTTACCGTGGAGGGTACAGATTTCCGTGCAAGACCTTCTGTTTTTGAAATTGGGTCCAGCTTCAAGGGTTCCACCCCTAACACGGACTCGCAGGAGAAACAGAGGCAGTGAAGATCGCCGTGAAGGCCGTAGCCGCCGAAGTCGCTTTCCTAGAAGAAATTCCCGAGTACACACCACTACCCGAATACATACCATCGTCCGAGTATACACCCCTTTGGAAGGGAGTAGATTCCATCCCCTTTCCGCCGCAACTCGACGAGGAAAATGTCCGCAGATTGCCTCTACATTACCTCGGCCCGCATACTATAACGACAACGAAGAAAGAGGGCCAGTGGTTACACCACTCGCCCGACTACGACCGTGATCGAAAGGTTAGCAAAGAAAGAAAGATGCCCCGTATCGGAAATTTTAAGAAGGATAGGACGGGCGCCGCCAAATCCCGTCTCGGGCCGCGAGTAGAATCTCGCTATCGCCGCGAAGAGCCTAATAAGAAGATGAAGGCTAGTCCACCCGTTGTTGTTTCAGTGCTTGCTGCATCGTGAGGATACCACCTTCCAAGCATTCAACCGACGTACCATCCTGTCCTGCAGCCCTCCGTCGCTAGAAGGATGGTATGGCGTCCCACTCACCGCCAATTAAGACCGAAACAACGACTAGAAAAGGAAAGTCTCGTCGAGAGACTCGAGTCCGAAGAAAGTGCTACCGCAAAGAAGGGAACTCATGAGAAAGAAACTCGACAATTATCACATGACAACCGCAAGGATATACGTAAAAGACCACTGAAGATGCTGCGGAAAAGTTAAGAACCGATATTCGTCGACTAGCAAGGGAAAGAGAAGAGAAGTTCGGAGATGAAGTCGACTCGTCGTAGTTCATGGATGATGAGTATGCGTAAATTAACATGGTAGAAACACGAGCTTCGTCACCTTCATAAGGTGCTCCCTGCAACTCGCAGAAGAGAGGAGCCTGAAGTAATGAGGAGGCAGCCAAGAGAAAGACGATACGATTGCCCAAATGGCAAAAGGATGGAAGAGATGGCCGTAGCCCTAGCCACTCTCCGCAGTCGTTCAACCCCAAAGGGAAACACCCCCGAAGTTATTCACATTGTAGACGGAGGAAAGGAGATTACATCCGTCAACTCAGGATGATCAATTAAAGAAGGATGCAACACAAAGTATGATTCCGAAAAGGATATCAAGAGCTTGGTGGAACAAAGAGTGCGAGAAGCCTTGGCACAATCAAAGAGCGGGACATCCATTCGGACGGTAGACCTTACCCCGAAGAATTCGACGCCGTCCAATATCCGAAAGGCTTTGTACCACCTCTCGTTCAAGACCTTCGATGGAACCGGAAACCTCTGCAAAGATGTTGCACATTTTCGTGCCGCTTGTTGCAATGCCGACGGAAGTGATGCTTTACTCTTCCGACAATTTGTCGCCACTCGTCGTGATCGCCTTTGATTGGTATGCGGAATTACCAAACGGTTCGGTGAAGACATTTTCGTAATTAGAGAACCTCTTCATCAAGCGATTTGTCGGAGCTTTCAAGCACCACATCACTATAGGTGATTTAGTGGTAGAGAAGCGTAGCCGAATGAAACCTCGTGGACTACATACTTCGATGGAGGAATCTAAGTATGAAATGTGAGCCACAGCTTATAAGAACAAAGATGCAATCGGCATTTTACTTAAAAGCATCCATGGCCCGATAAAGACTTCTCCTCAAGGGATTTACTATTAAGACTTTCGAGAAGTTGTTAAGCAAGGCCGAAGCTTGCAAGAGGAGGCGAAGCAATTAAGTTTCACCGATAAAGCAGACAAACGTAGCCCGTGAAAACTTTTGAAAAGAAGTCCGGATCGTCGCAGCAATCGATAAAGGCAAGCAACTCGATACAAATATCGTCGAACTGGCAACAAGAACCTCAACAGATTACTACAAGAACCCCGACCCAACTATCACTCATCTCAACAAGATGAACAACCGCCTCGTCCACAACGTACGTTTAGGGAGTTCCCGAGCAGGAGTATCCGTTCAAGAATGAGGCAAGGCCGAAAATGTTCCGCAACTCGATGAAGACTCCGCATTTCCAACCGCGTGAGCCTAAAAGACCGTAAGAAGTCGACAAGAAAGGTGATCCCAACTTTCGCCCTTACCAACCGGATGCTCGGGCACAAGATAGAAGATTGTATTACCTTCAAAAGTTGGCTCAACGACAATCTTCGTGAAAGGGAATATAACGATCCCGAAAGAATACATGAAGGAACCCCGTAAAGGAGGTTCCGTCAATGTTATCTCGACGGATTTCATTGTTCCGATAGATCCCTATGCGACCGATGATGGATGGACTACCGCTCGACAAAGTCTTCGAAGAAGATTTTAGATCACATCCAAACCGCTTCGGTGCGAGCCTCAATCCGTAGTTCGAAAACCGGCAAGCCTGCCGCTATCACTTGCGATGTAAGAACCACCTCAACAAGAGACGACCGAAGAGAAGAAGAAAATTGACGAAGAAGAGAAGACCGAGGCACCTAAGGCTAGACTAGGGGCCGCTTATCCTAGGATAGTTGTTTCCGATTCGGGGAGAAATCCCTCGAACCTCCGACTCGTATGATTATCCGCCCACTCCGTGGGATCTTATAATGATGAGGGTTATGGCGTTGGCTACGTTTTCGACCGTTTCTAACGATTACGTAACTAGCGACAATCAACCTAATCCGACGTCGATTCCGATACAAATAACAATTCTCAAATCATACACAATCTCGACGATCACAATGATGAAGAAGACATCCACCATGAAGGCTACGAGAGTTCAACAAGCAACGAATCTATTTCGCGAGTTTCGAGGAGCTCCAAATACAATAGAGTTAGAGCCTTCGTACTCCGAAGCTAATCCCGAAGAACCCGTCGTTCCAATTCGAAGGAGACACCAAAGAACTCAATGCTAAACTTAGAAGAAATCACGAAGTCAACTTAAGAAGTGGAAGAGTTCTACCTCCGAGAATGGGTCCAAAAGACAAAGGAAAGCGTGTGGTTGTTCAAGAAGAACCAACCCTGCAGTAAGAAATACCCATTCGAGAAGAAAACGAGGCACATGAAAACAAAGTGGACTACAACGTGCTAGCCCATCTTAGGAAATTACCAACTCAAACCGAGCATCTACGACGCTCTCATCTTATCAAAGGAGATGAGAGAAGCTCTGATCAAGGCCTTACTCGATCCAGTAATTTGCTTAGCTCAAATGGCCGGAGATTCCTTAGATGAGGTTTGCTCGTTAAAGGAACAACGAGGTGTTACCTTCACTGACAATGACCTACTACTGGGGATGCAGACCACAACCGACCGTCGTACATTTCGACTACAATTGGGAAGTTTACACTCTCCGTAGTATTGGTGGATCCAGGAGCATCAATCAATATAATGAATCTTCGAACGCTAAGCATACTTGGAAATTGATGCTCGCGAGCTCGAGGCGGACAAAATGTTATTAAGAGGATTCAACCGTAAAGGAGAAAGAGCCCTCGATCAATAACACCGCCGATGAAGACCGGCGACTTAGCAAAGACAACCGCGAAATTTCACATAATCGATTCGAAACGTCATTCAACGCTCTACCAAGCCGACCATGGATACATGAAAACCGGATGGTACCATCATCTCTACATCAATGCATCAAATACTACGATGGAGGGGAACAAGGCATCAAAGGTGACTTACAACCGTTCTCCGTACATGAAATCGGAATCCATGAAGATGCAGCTTATTATGCACCTCCGAAGAAAACAATCTTCTCCAGTAGATACCATAACAAATGAAGCAAAAGAAATTGGGACAACGAAGAACCTCGAAGTTCTAGTCCAACAGTCACTCACCACTCCCTTACGGCGAGATGGTGAAGGTTTCTCCACAACTCGCATCCGAGGTCGAGGCCGGGACGAGGTCGTGGCGAGACGTTAGGACAATCGGACAGAGGAAACCACCCATCAATGTCGATCGGGAAGATAGCTCAAGAAGAAAAAGAAATCAAACAAGAAGCAGCCGACGATAAGTCGGAAGAAGCCGCAATTCGAATCCCTCTCGAAGATGAAAGAAACGAAGAATATAAATCGATGTACGAGAAGATTAACCACTATGTACATACTATGACCCCGACCCCGATCCATTCTAATAAGATCGAGGGTATGGAGGTCAAAGAGGTACGTAGCGGTGGTGCAAAGCCCATCAAATTCTACCGTGGTGCTCCTTCCTCCAAAACCGAAAATAATGTACAACTTCAAGATGCTACTTCATCGGAATTAATGGAATTGCCTTTCGAATGGTACTCTCCCTGTGTTCAAAATTTAATTCAGCGTGGTTTCTTATCTCGACAATGGACAAAAGGTCGATCACAACATTTTGAAAAATTATGGAATAACTCTGGTCGTCCTCCCAATGCGAAACATGGTCTCGGATTCGGCACAGTAGGATCGCCGACGATACCGAATTTTGCATGGTTGTCACTCGCGAGTCTAATGAAAACCGCATGGAAACTACGAAGAACTCGAAGATTTACAAATTGGAGACGCTCCACCGTAGTTCGAAGAAGAGATCAAATCTACAATAGTATGAGTTAACTGAAGTTAACTTAGGTACTAGCAAAGAACCTCGTACCTACCTTTGTTAGCTCCTTACTCAATAAAGAAGACTCCGAAGAAATAATTAAGTTATTAATGGAATTTAAAGACTCGTTTTGCTTGGAGCTATGATGAGATGCCGTGTTTAGCTCCAGCAGGTCGCAATCCATAAGCTAGGGGTGGATCCCGCTTCGTTCCGACGTACAAGGTCCCGTAAGAATGCGTCTAGAAATCGAACAACAAGTCATAGCTGAAGTTAAAAAGCTAATAGACGCTAAATTTGTCCGTGAAGAACAATACCCGACTTGGTTAGCCAATGTGGTACCAACTAGAAGAAGAATGGTCGATCGAATTTGTGTGGATTTCGCAGATTTAAACAAGGCATGTCCGAAAGATGAATTTCCTCTACCGATCCTGAATTAATGATCGACATCGCTTCAACACATGAAATATTCTCATTCATGGATGGATCTTCGTGATACAACCAGATAAAAATGGCTCCGTAAGATGAAAAGCTTACAAACATTCGAACGCCGATCGGAGTATATTGCTACACAAAGGATGCCATTCGGATCGAAGAACGCAGGAGCAACCTACCGTAGAGCGATGACAAGAATTTTTGATGATCTCATCCACAATCAAGTCGAATGCTACGTGACGATGTGGTCATCAAAAGCAAAGTAAAGGAAAACCAATTCGTATGATTCGAGAATTGTTTTCGAACGATTAAGACAATTTAACCTTAAGATGAATCCCTTAAATGCAGCCTTCGGCGTCACCTCCGGAAATTCTTAGGATTCGTCGTCCGACATCGCGGAATTGAAATCGACCCGAAAAGATTAAAGCTATCTTAGAAATGCCACCTCCCGTAACCTTAAAACAACTACGATCTTTTCAAGGGAAGTCAGCATATCTTCGACGCTTTATCTCAAACTTGTCGGTAGGTGTCACCTTTCTCGCACTAGCTAAAAAGGACGCCAAATTTATTTGGGAAGAGAAATGCCGTAGGGCCTTCGAGGACATTAAACAATATCTAATGACACCTCCCCGTCTTAGCAGTCCCAGCCTCCGTAGACCGCTAATACTTTATACCGCGGCTTTAGACGACTCTCTCTGAGCCCCGTTAGCTCTGTGTCAATGATGAGGGTAAAGAAAATGCTCTTTACTACCTAAGCCGTCGTCTATCGCCGACGGAAATAAGGTATCCCGCAATTGAAAAGCACCGTTTAGCCCTCGATCTTCGCCGCTCAAAAGCTCGGCATTACATGCTTTCTCATAAGGTCAACCCGATTTCGAAATTTAATCCATTGCAATACTTCGATGACCCGTCCAACGCTTTCCTGCAGACTTGCCGCATGGTCAATGATATTATCGTAATTCGATATAACTTTCGTGCCTCTTCGTGCCGTAAAGGGACAAGTCCTAGCAGTACTTCTCGCAAGACACCCTTTGCCTGCAGAATCTCCTCTCAATGACGATTTGCCGATGAACAAATAATGAACCTAGAAGACCCCGATGATCGACGTCGGGAATTGTATTTCGACCGAGCATCTTCAAGCACATAAAGACGAAGAATCGCAAGTGATAGTGTCTTGCAAGGGCAGGATCTGACTAATCTTTATAACACCGGAGCGGGGGATGTTAAGATACTCCTACCACTCGACAGAGCCGTGTACAAATAACGAAGCGTAATACGAAGCCCTCATAACAGGACTAGAATTAACTATTCAAATTGGGATAACGTACATCAACATCTACGGGATTCGCAATTAATCATTCAACAGTATCACGGACAATACAGAATTTTAAAACCAAGACTCGAGCAATACTTCCAAGATGCCATACAAACTGTTGAACAGCATTCCGAATGTGACAATCTACAAAATTCCTAAAAGAAAACGTTTTAATGGATGCGCTAGCCCGTCTCGCAAAAGAATTTGCCTCGTTTGCAAGATGAATCATGGAAGTGTCAGTCACGTGACGTCGGTCCCATCACAAATCGACATAGACACAATACACAAATCGAAAAGGAAAAGGATCAATTGCAAGCAAAGGATGTAAAACACGTAAGATCGGCGACAGCCTATTAATGTACTACCCGCAAACAGGAAAACTACCAGACGATAGGTCGTTAGCCCATCGTATCAAGAAAAGAACTCCGTCCTATGCATTAATAAACGATACATTATACGTAAGGTCTTTCGATCAAATGCGGCTAAGGTGCCTAAGCGGGTCCGAGGCCCGCGAAATTGTTAAAGAGATACATTCAGACTCGTGGCGCTCACTACCAGTCCGAAGATGAAAATGAAAATTAAAAGACTAGGGTACTACCGGCCCTCGATGATGACCGACCGCATGAAAATCGCCAAGAGCCGTCACCGCGCAAGTGCACGGAGTGGTTCTACACCAACCTCCAAATGTGCTACATCCGACAATCGCGTCGTGGCCATTCGAATGTCGGGGCACGGACATAGTGGGTCCAATAGAACCACCGTCGTCAAAAGGACATCGCTTCATTCTTGCGGCTACAGCATTACTTTTCCAAGCGTGCGTAGTGCCCACTCGTAGAAGTGAAAGCACATCACGTGCTACAATTTTTCAAGAACCAAGTTGTCTACCGTTTCGGAGTGCCGCGCAGATCATCTCGTATAACCGGTCAGCATTCGAAGCACGCAAATCAACAATTTTGTCAGAGACATGGAATCGACCGGCGATATTCAACAATTTACTACCCAAGAGCAAACGGCCTCGCCGAGGCTTTTAACAAAACTCTCGTTCAAATTTTAAAGAAAACCTTGGACGATAATAAGAGAAATTGGCACGAGAAGTTGTTAGAAGCTTTATAGCCTACCGGACAACCTTCGTAACTCCTACTCAAGCTACACCTTATGCTCTAAGTGTATGGGTCCGAGGCAAGTTGTTACCTTTAGAGGTCCAGCCTTCCTTCACTCGTGATCGTTAGCTTGCAAACAAAATCACGACGAAGAGAATGCTAAATTACGACTAGAAGAATTGGAAAGCTCGGAAGGGAAAAGACTTGCAGTGACAGCAGAATTTAGAACTATACCAAGCTAAGATGGTTCAAGCCCATGACAGACCGGGTCCGCCCAAGAACCTTCAAAGTTGGTGACTTAGTTCTCGTTCTCAAAAGACCTATTCTCGCACACCGCAAGATAGGAGGAAAATTCGAACCCACTGGGAGGGACCGTTCAGTGGTCGAGGCAGTCTACTCAGAGGCTCCTACCAACTAGCTGAACCGCCAAGGAGAACGACATATGCTTCCGATCAACTGACGATACTCGAAAAGTATTACGCTACCCGATGTTTCGAAGGAATGAATTTTCCATCCCTAGAAGCACTGGTGAAGTAATTACTTATGACCGGGTCCGAACCCAAAATAATAAAAATGTGCTAAAATAAATAAAATCATGATAATAAAGTTTTCCTTGTTTCTCTCTTCCAAATCAAAATCTCTTTCCCGATCTTTTCCCACTTCATTCCCGTTAAATTGAAAAATATAAAAGGAATAAAAAACTCGTCTTTAATAAACATTTTCTTAATGTTCTTGTTCTTAAGATACAACCTCCGATCCTTTTCCTTGTCTTTTCGCAGGAAATGTCGAACGGCGGTTGGTCCCGAACTTTAGAAATGGCGTAAGCCTCGCACTCGACGAAAAGAGGGTGAAAGATGGAGCGATAACAGAGATCGACTCGCACTTCGCACCAGCAGCTCCGCAATACGAGGAAAGTGACCGGGTCCCGATCGACCGAGAGGAACCGCCCAGCCGACAAGAATGAAAGTGGGTGACCCAAGCCACCAATCCAACAAGCAAGAAAAGAAAAACAAACACCGAAGAAGACAAGAGAATCAAATCCGTAGTCGCTACAAGCAGAGGGCAGCTTGTCACGCCGCGCCTACGTAAACTCGTAGAAGTACGAAGAGCTACTCTCACAAGAACTCAACGAAGAAATAAAAATCGTCGTATCCGCAAGATGTTAACTAAATTAGCAACGGACCAGCACGACGAGACAGCTTGCTACCGCGAAGGCATATACTTCGAGGATACCGGTTCGCCAGGAACCTGAAGAAAGGAGACCAGCTCCTAGGATGACAGAAGAAACCAGAGAAATCTCAAGAAGAACAGAAGAAAGAAGGCTACTACGCCATCAGATAAAGTCACCCGTAATGCATGACCTTGTTGCAGAAGCAACCCCGGAGGATGTCCCGACGGACATCATCCCCGAGGAGCCGAGGTATGCAGGAGAACGTGAAGGGATTGAGCCATATATCCCACAAGACGTCACTGTGCCTCGTCATTTGCAAATTATTCCGTAATACGAGTTAGAAAGGATACGTAATGTCCGAAGAAAACTTTCGAATACTTCGAGAGAATCGTAGGCAGGAGGATCAATATACTAGAAGGCCTCGAGCTACATACGTACGTGTTCTCGAATACGAGCAACAACAAATCGTGGACCGCATCCGGGATTTGAAAAAGATGGGCCGAGCGTGTCGCTTAAGAGAAAACACTTACTCGTAACCCCGGAGATGGATGCCGTGGAAGGGGAGAATTACAATACAATGTGGATGCCGCTACAACTTCGCAGAAGACAGAAGGGAAACCCACCAGTGGATACTCCGTCATGGCCATGTGGATCCAATGCCATTAGTCATTAAAAGGATGGTAAAAAGAATGATAACATGGAGGGTACCGCTGGCAGATCGCATACCCAACAGCTTGCATCATTAACATTTACAAGAAGGGTGATCGCATTCCCCCGCACATAGCATCATCACGACTTTGTTAGACCTTTCGCACAGCATCTTTTCCGAATGAGTGTAATATCATGTTCGGATCCGACCTCCGGATAAGCAGCCCGTGTGAGTTCCGAGGGCCGCAGAAGATACCATTACCGGTAGGTTCCGTCATGATACCGAAGGGCAACGGAGCGTACGTCGCTAAACATTGCATACCGGAGTACCAATGAAGCGGATCTCGCTACTTTCGTAAGAATGGACGACAGAAAGCACCTTACCACTTCCACCTGCACCCGAGCTGGAGAGCCTCCGACCTTACGAGCCGCGAGTTGCATGGAAAATATCACACCTCCAACGTACATCCATACGGCATCCTTGCCAAGGATGGCTTGGAAGGTGATGTTATCGACCATATACCTCGCTATTCGTACATGGATTTTTGACGTATACCTTCTTGGATGGATCGACAAAGATCATACATATCCGTTTCGAGTCTACATGGATTGTATGAGATGTATTCCGCATCGAGTTGTATGATGTATCCTCAACATGATTGGAATGAAAGTGACCATGTCACAATTTTGGCCTTCACCTCTTTTGTGCAAATTGACTGGGAAACGCCATTAAAGTTAAACGAACTTCGAACAAAGAACAGAAAAAAAAATAATAATAATAATAAAATAAAGTAAGATAAAAAAAAAGAGAAAATAAAAATATAAATAATAAATAAGAATTATTTTTCCTTAAAAATCCAAACATAAAAAATAACTTCAAAATCCACGTGAACGCTAAATAAAATTCACAAGAACATTAACTACACAGCTAAAAAATTTTGGAAAGTTAAAGGACAAACAAAATGAAAATGAATCTCAAATCGGATCCCACTCTAAATTCATCTTTTCAAGCATTTTCAAATCAACTCCAAATCGACATTTATCTCAAGAAGCTTTGAAATTCTCTCGTCGGAACAACTCTTCCTCACAGGAGACCCACACTTCAATTTCGTAACCCTAAACCTTTTTCGTCACATCAAAATCATTTCGACTTTCGTGGCCTACCTTTTCTTCCCGTATGGAGATCGACTAGGTCTATTGACACGGAGCCACGAACTTTGTTCGATTTGGTTCCGATGACATGGGACCGGATCCCTCTTCACACAAATAAACTTCCGAGATTGGAATCCATTTCCAATTCTCATTAAACCTTCGAGATCGGAATCCAGCTTTCCAATTTCTCTTTAAACCTTCGAGATTGGAATCCAGCTTTCCATTTCTCTTTAAACCTTCGAGATCGGAATCCGCTTCCAATTCCTCATTAAACCTTTCGAGATTGGAACTCAGTTTCCAATTCTCTTTAGACCTTCGAGATTGGAACCAGCTTCCATTTCTCTTTAAACCTTTCGAGATCGGGAACCAGCTTCCATTTCTCTTAGACCTTCGAGATTGGAACCATCCAGCTTTCCACCCATTTCTCTTTAAACCTTCCGAGATCGGAATCCATTTCCAATTCTCAATTAAACCTTCGAGATTGGAACCACTTTCCATTTCTCTTTAGACCTTCGAGATTGGAACCCAGCTTTCCAATTTCTTCCTTTCAAACCTTCCGAGATTGGAATCCATTTCCAATTCTCAATAAACCTTTCGAGATTGGAACCAGCTTTCCAATTCTCATTAAACCTTCGAGATCGGAACCAGCTTCCATTTCAGACTTCGAGATTGAACCGCTCCATTTCTTAAACCTTCGAGATTGGAACCAGTTTCCATTTCTCTTTAAACCTTCGAGATCGGAACCAGCTTCCAATTCTCTTTAAACCTTCGAGATTGGAACCAGTTTCCAATTCTCATTAAACCTTCGAGATCTGGAACCAGTTTCCATTTCTCTTTAGACCTTCGAGATTGGAACCAGCTTTCCATTTCTCTTTAAACCTTCGAGACTAGAACCCGATTCCAGCTTCTCTTTAAACTTTCGAGATCAATACCTAAATTCTCGATTCTCATCCCCTTCAATCAACACTTAAACTCCGATTCTCATTCTCGCGGCCGGTACCCCGATTCCAGTTTTCCTCGCAATCCCGAGATTGGAACTTAGGTTTCAATTCTCATTTCAATCCAATCTCAAATTTTCTCAAATTGATTTTAAACTAAACTTCAATCTAAATCGAAACTCAAAATCTAAACTTACACATCAAAACTTAAACTAAAACAAAACGAAAATCTAAATCGAAATTCCCCGCATCATGTGATTCGGGATTCACCTCCTTTTCCTTTCCCTGCCGAGAGTTCGTGAATCTCCAGCCTCAGAGATATACTCGACACTCCCGCTGAAATCTCTTCTACTTCGTCCTAAGTTTGTCACTGGACATCCGTGTTGGTTTTGTTGATCTTTTCGATCAACGCCAATACGTGCGGTGTGCTTGGTTAGCACACCACACCTATCGGGGGTCCATTTGTCGACCTCATTTTCGATGAGGTCTTCTCTTCTTCTCTTTAGTACTTCAGATCTAGCCTTAAGCTTTTCCTTTCGACTATCCTAGAGGATTAGAATCGGGACCCACCACTTAGAAATTCAAACCACTTCTTAACTCCCCGCAAACTCCACAAACTCGATCGTAGACCCCTAATCACCTAGAGGGTCGAGATCAAATGTGGAAGTTTAAAAGATGAGTTCCTATAGACTCTTCGGCCTTAGGATCGCCCCGGTGGCCCGGTCCGGTGAGGGGCTGACTTACACACACACTACACCTATACACTACACTTTCACACACCTCCTAAAAACACACCCATACCCAACTCGACCTCCCGACTCATGCAGGTGGTTCACATGGATGGTCCTTAACCCCTAAGCCCTCGCAAGAGGGTTAGGAACAACATAAATGGATGCCTCAAATGAGTCCCTTCATGGCTCATGTGGACTTGATATGGCTTCATGGCTCAACCAAAATGATTTCATTCCACTTACATTCACCCAATCTTCAATTTTCCAAATTTTCAATTTTTGACCCCCGGGACCCTACACCCGCCTAGCCTACCCAATACCCTTGAAACCCTCCAAAATTTGCAAAATCACCTAAACTACCCAAAATTCTCCAAAATCATTCCTAAACATGTCCTCACCAATCAAATTGATCATCCATACCCAAAAATACCAAAATTCCAAAAATACCTCCCAATACCCTCCAAATACCCAAAATACCCCTCTTAGCCAAAAATCCAAAAATTCAGAAAATTCCCAGAAAATTCCAGAAAATCCCAAATATTCCCAATTTCATTTTGTCCAACTACACCATGGGCCAATTTTGTCAATTTACCCCACTTTTATCAAAACCCCCAATTCGACTCCATTTTAACCCAAAGTAAACCCAATGTCAAACTAAACCTACCCAATTGACCCAAATTCTGGTCCAATTCAATTCTAAACTTCAATTCAACATCCCCAACACCAATCTAGACCAAATCCAAGCCCAATTTGATTGGCATTGGGATCCAATTTCACTTTTGGCCTTAAAGCCCAATTTGGACCCATGACCCAAACTTAGCCCAAACTCACCCAATTCAACTTCAATTAACCCCAAATCTTTTCTAAACCTTCCTTAACATCCCCATAAACAAAACACTAACATGATTTGCCCAAGATTTTGACCCAAACCCCACTCAAATTCAACCCAAAATCAAAAAGCCCAATTTTGGCCTAAACCCAAACCTAACCCAAATAGACCCAAACCCCAAAATCAAAACCCAACCAAAGCCAAAACCTCTTTGAAACACTCCCATAAACATTTCCCAACATTTATTTTACATCAATTTCAACTCATAGCCCAACATTGGCCCAAGTTAGCCCAATTTGACCTACATTGGCCCATTTACCAAATAAACCCAAATTCAACCCAATTCAAGTCCAAACCACACTTAAATCGACTTCAAACTACTCATGAAACATCCCTAAACCAAATTCAACAATTATTTGGCCCAACCTCTTTACAAAATTTCTCATCCATAAACTCATTCTTTAAACTTAAAAGGCCCACTTCCCTTAAACCATTCCTAAAAGCCCACTTCCTTCAAACCATTCAAAAGCCCAAAATCCATCCTAAAGCCCACATGACATTTCCATCTCACCATCGACTTAATCAAAGTCATTCCCTAAGTTCTGAATCATCATCATCAAACCATTCCAAATCAAGCCTCATGCCAAATTACCCCTAAAATGCCAAAATTCCTAAAATCTATTTTCATGAAATCGACTAAACTTTTCCCAAGCCAAATGAGCCAGAATGCAAGCCATGAATCAAGCCACATGAAGCCATGGAAGGCTTTCGACATGTCATCATAGCCATTAATGGCAAGAGGAGGAGGCCTCTTTCTAAAGCTCCCTTAAGAGTGTTTTAACCACTTTAATGCTTCACCTTAAACCATGCTTAATCTAAATATTCATGGATGGTGACCTCACCACCCTTTTCTACCGATTCGACCCAATCGCTCCTCTCACCCAAATCAAGCCATGGGAGGTGCACCAAGCCCAATTTCAATGGGTCGACCAAACCAAGCGCAAAATGAGCCACTCTCCCCATTCCATTTTAATCCAACCACTTTACACATGGCAATGGCTTCAATCGCATTACACTAAACCCCAACCCCGACCCACCCGAGCTCGAGATGGTGACCAATGCCTCGGCCGGCCGCCCACCGTGTCGCCGGAAAACACCATGGCCGAAACCTCGGGAGGAGCCAAACATTCGAATTCTACCTCGTCGACTCGTCTCAACCCAAATGGACCACCATGGCTCGTTCTTCTCCTCACCGAAGCACTCGATCCCAACCCTTAAACTCCCCGGGAGGCCCTCCACCTCTGCCTATTTAAACCCCTCACCCTCTCGCCAAAGAAGGTGCCGAACCAACCATACGGAAACTCGCCAAAATCATTCCGTACTACTCCCCTACACACGAGCACTTGATCCCCACCGAATTCCCCGCCATTTCTCTCTCGCGAGCTCAATTTCGAGCTCAAATTCCAGCCTAAAAACCAGGACACTTCTACTACAAGCGAGCCAATCCCCAAATCGATTGGTCCTACACCTTCACCGGACCAAGAGGAGAAGTTTCCCACCGAAAGCCCCATCTCCAGCCACCCAGCCTGCTCCAACCTCCAAGCTTTGTGATCTGGCTGTGGTCACTTTCATAGCTGGACAACCACTGTGCCAAGGGACTTCATCCGGAGCTTACTCGGACCCAATCGAAGGTGACACAACTCTCGCATCGAAGCTTCACTTCTCCGAGCAAAGGTATGAACTCATTCTTCTTCCCGAGCTTACAGAGATTCTCCATTTCATTTGAATGAATTTCAATGCATGTTTACCATATGGATGTGTTCGTCTCTTCAAGACGAATCCATGTGAGCATAAGAACACGAAAATCCGTCGAGAATCGAGCGAGTTCTGGGGTTAGAGCGTGGACGGTCACGGATCGCACCCGCCGTAGACGATGACCGAGAACCGTCGGATCGCGCGTGTATCGGATGGACCGGCTCGGATCGCGCCGACCAGCAGATGGTACGTGAACCGCGGGGCCCCGGGCACCGAGTCGATGGCGGCGTCGAATCGGGAGCGCGCCGCGTGGTCATTCGGAGAGGCCGAGGATGACACGGCGCCGCGTGGATAAGTAGATAAATAGGATTTTTCTCGATTTATTTAATTCCCTAAACTTCGAAAATCCATATCTTTGTGTAGAAAAATCACAAAAATAAAATAAAAATACTCTCTCGCTCAAAGTGAACGTAGGAGAATAATGTGAAAAGAAATCATTTAATTTCATTAAGTATTTTATTTTTAATAATTTATTTATTCGTCCGCATTGTTTTAATTCTCCATGCATTCATACAATTCACCATGGCATGAGACCATAGAGAGCTTAAGCCTCCGAACTCGGGAACATTCCCCGAATTTTCCAAGGTCGCAGGCCATCTCTCGTGAAAAGTTATTGATTTTTCAAATGCATGTGGCTGTTTTGAGTATTTTAATTCCAAAAATTAGCATGTTGTGAAACAAATTCTAGGAAAATTTGGTGATGTTCCTTATGACCGGAGAACCCTAGAAAAATAGAGACTCGAGTTAATTCACTCAAAACAACCCTAATCAGCTTAAACACCCAAAATAGACTCCCTAATTAATTAGAGCTAACTATACATCAAATTGACTTGAAATCAATTCTCCACTGACCTTTAGGATCAGAGGAAACCACCACAAAAGTTTGAAGTCAATCTGACTTGTTAGCTCTTACTAAATGGGTCGATTAAGCCATTTAGTCATTTTAAACTTTAAAAAATTCATAACTTTCAAAATACCTTTCAAAAATTCACCAAATTGGTTTTGGAGCCTCTCTGATATCAGGGGAATTTAAGAAAATTAAAATTTCAATTTTTTAAAAAAAGTTAGTTTTTTAGTATTATTTTAATATTTTAATAATTAATAAAATAATAAAAATCACAAAAATAATAAAATTCACAAAAATGTCACATTTTGAATTCTAATCACTTAAGAACAAATCCCATATTTTTCCTAGGTCTCTATGATGAGTTATTAAATTTTAAAGCCCTAGGGTAATTTTAAAATTAAAAAAATGTATTTTCTAAGCATTTCCATCAAAATAATTCTAATAAATCAAAGAAAAATCAGAAAATTGTAAAATTTGGTTCTTTGGAATTCTTGATATCAGAGAGAATTTTAAAAATTATAAATTTCATTTTTCAACTTATATTCTATTTTTAAATTAATTAATACTCCAGAACTTAAAATAATTCTAAAAAATAAAATATAATTCTAAAAATCACAAAAATTGGTCCAAGTGGTCCTCTGGTCATTAGGAATGTCCCATAATTTTCTTAAGGACAGAAACTTTCCCTTGGTCATATTATTAAATTTTCCTTGGAAATCCTTATTTTCCACCAAAAATAATTATATAAATAAATTAAATACAGAAAAATCACATTTTCTCCTCTAATGTCTTCATTGATATATGAGTGAAGTCACATAAAAATTTCAAGTTCATTTAAGCTCAATTTAATGAGTTATGAAATTATTAAGCTTGAAGGGCAAAATGGTAATTAAAATTTTAACCCTTTATTAAAACTTTAGGCTTAATAAAATGAAAAGTTAAAATATTTGATCTTAATCTGATTTGGATGATTGAAATTTAAATAATTAAAGGGTAAAAACCTACTAAGCAATTTAAAAATAATTAAAATAAACCTTAATTAAGTAATTAATTAAATTTGGAAGAATGAAAAATTGGAATTATTAAAATAAGGGATATTATTAGGAAGAGATTTGTTCTTTAATTTAAGAATCCCTAAATTAATCATCTCAATAATATTTAAGTCCTAATTAAAATGATAATCCAAATTTAAGATTTAAAATTCTAAAAGACTTAATCATTAAATTAAATTAAAGTTAAATTATTTAAATTAAATCCTTTTAAAATTTCAATTAAATTAATACTTTAACAATTAAAATTAAATCATCTTTAAAACATAAAAAATAAATATTAAATTAAAATTAAAAATAAAATTAAATTAAAACTTAAATTAAATTAAATTAAATTAAATTAAATTAAATTAAAACATATTAAATTAAATCAAATTAAATCAAATTAAATTAAATGAAATTAAATTAAATTAAATTAAATTAAATTAAATCATATTAAATTAAATTAAATTAAATTAAATCATATTAAATTAAATTAAATTAAATTAAATTAAATTAAATTAAAATAAAACCAAGTTAAAATTAAAATTAAATTAAATTAAATATATCAAATTAAATTAAAATTGAAACTAAACCAAATTAAATTAAATTAAAGTTAAATTAAATTGAATTAAAAATAACATCACCTAAGACATGAAGAACTCAAAAATAAATCTAAAATAACTCGAACACTATTCCAAACTTAAATCATCAATTCGAACTTAAATTTGAATCACAAATCATTAAATATCATTTCGCCTCAAGAGCTTTTACTATTATAACTCCTAAATGGAGTATCAAATGAAATGTCATTTCACTCATAAGGATATTCAAATGTCCTAAGTTCACTCGAGCAAGACAACAAAACTTAAACTCTCGGACGATTAATTCATTTGTGTAATTAAATTCATTTCGACTTAAAACAATCCTAGAAATATCAAAAGATGTTTAAGATTCGTCTTAAGCACTTCCTCAATATGATAGGATATTTATAAGAACAATCGAACTTAGTTGTTCTTCGATGAAGAAAATCGTCCTCAAACTAAAATACAAGAACCTAGACGTCATAGGAAATGACTAGCTATAGGATTAGGATTTTGGTAGAAAACCATAACCCTTCCCTTAGCTTTACCTAGAAATTGCTATAAATGCTTAAATGCTCTAAATTGTATTTTAAGTGCATACTGGATGACGAGAAGACCCTCCGTGTACGCTTTTATTTTATTTGCAATTTATCTTACCGCAATTCATTTACTCGTGTCGCACTTTACTCTTTTTGCATGATAAACAATGCTTGCATGAAAACCTACACCTTTAGGACGTAAACCAAAACTCGAAACCCATAACTAAATTAAAAGACACTACAAGATAAAATTCACCGCCACAACATTTCAAAATATAAAACAACTCAAAATTTAATCACAAACGTAACAACAAAACTACAACTACAACTAAATTAAAACGTCTCGTTGGATGATCGGGAATACCTCTGATGATGTAACCTACGTGTTGCTAACGGGATTTCCCACGGTCTAAATGAAAGTGTGGAACTCATTCATTCGAGTTTAGCAAATTCATCCGGACTAAGTGAATCCGATAAAAATAACGATGCCTGAAGGATGGAACCGCGGATCTTAACCGGTGTTGTTATAATCAACTTTAAGATTTGTTTTAACTAAAATATTAAAGACACATGGAAATTAAGACTTGCTCTAAAACCAAACACTTCTCTCATCTCCCGATTTATGACTTCTAAAACTAAACCTCTGCAACGACAAGGAGCTCGGAGCATGGTGGGCAAAGACGGCCATCGTCATCGACGAAAACTCCGAATCTACTTCACAGAAACTTTCCTTAGAACTAAATAACCAAGCCATAGGACTTCGAGGTAGCTTCGCCTAGTGCAACATAAACCCTCAACTCTTCGTTAGGCATTTGCATGATCATGTCATGTAAATTAAGCCCTAATCGGTCTTAGACTCCGAGGTAAGTCGTCCGATACGACATAAACCCTCACATCTTCGAGGCTATTTGTATGATTTTATCATACAAACATAAGTCCTAA
Organism: Papilionanthe hookeriana x Papilionanthe teres; assembly: GCA_022702705.1. Taxonomy (NCBI): domain Eukaryota; kingdom Viridiplantae; phylum Streptophyta; class Magnoliopsida; order Asparagales; family Orchidaceae; genus Papilionanthe; species Papilionanthe hookeriana x Papilionanthe teres. The sequence goes on from CM040430.1 coordinate 71,092,582, forward strand.
CTAATTAAAATCGGCAAGATCAAAATATTAAATAAATATTAGGACTTTCCTAAATTCAAGCCAAATAATAGATAGTCGGGAAATTACCGAAGTTCGCTTCGAATCCGTGATTTCTCCTACCTTTCTTCCTTCGAATTCCCAAAACAAAATGTTCCAAATTTGATCCATTCCCTATCGAAATTCCAAAATTCAATCCATCGAAAACTTAAACTTTGAAATTCCCGAGAGCATAACTATCGATTATTATCGAGAGTTTTCTTAGGTGATTCCCGTCACTTAAGATGTAATTAACTATGTGGCTTGCCCTTATAGGGAACTTTAAGAACCTGTGTAATATAAACCCCGCTTAATTCATTTATATTAAGCATGGGAACTCGTCGGCTTATAAAATTGGTTCGCGTACCAAACGGATGTCACAAACCTTTCTAGTTTATTTAATCGAGCCCCATTATCAAGTAGTGTGTCTATTCTTCGAGATAGATACACGGCTCAGTGTTGCGGCGCTCGTTTATATAAACTATTCTGGATGTGAGATCGGTTTGATTTCATATCTTAAAATTTTCAAATTTAAAATTATTTTCAAAATCAAATATTACTTTTCAAATTATTTATTTAAATTAAACTTAAAATAAGCCGCACAACTTCCGTAGCGACCTCTTTCCAAAACAAAACACCAAAACCTAAAAAATACGCCGCACAATTTCGGCGACTACGTCGGGGAATAGTTCCTCTCTCCATTTCTAATCAAATAGTTTCGTTTTCAAAAATCGGTAGTGTATCCATGTCCCTAATGGATCAAACTACCCTTCTTTCCGTTGGAATATTATGTTCATTTCTACCTCGAACGAGTATAGCCAACATTCTCTCGGATTTAGGAGCCACTCGCTAGACACCCCTAAACAGAGAGGTTCCGAGATCCTTTTACCTCATTTCTGAGGTGGGGTGGACCCCCAATAGGTGTTAGTTTAGGAGTAATCCTTCGAGTCGAGAAGTCTTGCATAAGACTTTCTTTTCCTCTCTAATTCTGAATCAGATTCATTACCTTCTCTACACCTTTGAACATTCCGTTCTAAATAAACAAACCCTCTAATGAATGACTCTTTTAATAAACATACATGAACAAGAATGTGTTCGGACTCTTTTAGATTCCTTTCTTTCGTCCCGATGAGAAGAAGCATAACTTGGGACCGACAATCGAATCTACTTTGCAGAAATGGAAGCCCCAAAGCCGATTTTCTCCTTCACCAATGGACCGGACTTCGCCGTTTACAAGGATGAGCCGCCCGACAATGGGATCATCCGGTTTGGACAAGGATTCGAGAACACAAATGTCAAGATCGCCGATGTTACCCTTTTCGCACCGATGGACAAAGTGCCGTAAACCGAGAAACCCATGATCGAATTCAACCTTAAATCAACTCAAGAATTTCCTCCTCCGCAAAGGGTTCCACCGAGAGGAATACCGCCGTCCATAGAAGGACCGTTATCTCTACCCCCACCGGTCTAGTCGTCTCCGCACCTACCCCGGCTCCCGCCAAACCGAAGGGGAAGGAAGTTCAAATTCAGTAACGAACATGTTACCGCGGAGGGTACAGATTTCCGTGCAAGACCTTCGTTTTTGAAATTGGGTCCAGCTCAAGGGTTCCACCCCTAACACGGACTCGCAGGAGAAACAGAGGCAGGAAGATTGCCGTGAAGGCCGTAGCCGCCGAAGTCGCTTTCCTAGAAGAAATTCCCGAGTACACACCACTACCCGAATACATACCATTGTCCGAGTATACACCCCTTTGGAAGGGAGTAGATTCCATCCCCTTTCCGCCGCAACTCGACGAGGAAAATGTCCGCAGGATTGCCTCTACATTACCTCGGCCCGCATACTATAACGACAACGAAGAAAGAGGGCTGTGGTTACACCACTCGCCCGACTACGCATCGTGATCGAAAGGTTAGCAAAGAAAGAAAAATGCCCCGTATCGGAAATTTTAAGAAGGATAGGACGGGCGCCGGCCAAATCCCGTCTCGGGCCGCGAGTAGAATCTCGCTATCGCCGCAGAAGAGCCTAATAAGAAGATGAAGGCTAGTCCACCTCGTTGTTGTTTCAGTGTTTACGTATCGTGAGGATACCACCTTCCAAAGATTCGACCGACTGCACCATCCGGTCCCAGCCTTCTACCGCTAGAAGGATGGTATGGCGTCCCACTACCGCCAATTAAGACCGAAACAACGACTAGAAAAGGAAAGTCTCGTCAGAGACTCGAGTCCGAAGAAAGTGCTACCGCAAGTAAAGGGAACTCATGAGAAAGAAACCCGACAATTATCACATGACAACCGCAAGGATGTACGAAAAGACCACTGAAGATGCTATGGAAAAGCTAAGAACCGATATTCGTCGACTAGCAAGGGAAAGAGAAGAGAAGTTCGGAGATGAAGTTGACTCGTCGTAGTTCATGGATGATGAGTATGCGTAAATTAACATGGTAGAAACACGAGCTTCGTCGCCTTCACAAGGTGCTCTCGCAGCCTGCGTAAAGAGAGGAGCCGGAAGTAATGAGGAGGCAACTTCAAGAGAAAGACGATACGATCGCCCAAATGGCAAAAAGGATGGAAGAGATGGTCGTAGCCTCTAGCCACTCTCCGTAGTCGTGTTCAACCCCAAAGGGAAACACCCCGAAGTTATTCACATCGTAGACGGAGGAAAGGAGATTACATCCGTCAACGGGGATGATCAATTAAAGAAGGATGCAACACAAAGTATGATTCCGGAAAAGGATATCAAGAGCTTCGTGAACAAGCAGAGCGAGAAGCCTTGGCACAATCAAAGAGCGGGACATCCATTCGGACGGGTAGACCTTACCTCGAAGAATTCGACGCCGTCCAATATCCGAAAGGCTTTGTACCACCTCTCGTTCAAGACCTTTGATGGAACCGAAACCCTCGGCAAGATGTTGCACATTTTCGTGCCGCTTGTTGCAATGCCGGCGAAGTGATGCTTTACTCTTCCGACAATTTGTCGCTGACTCGTCGTGGATCGCCTTTGATTGGTATGCGGAATTACCAAACGGTTCGGTGAAGACATTTTCGTAATTAGAGAACCTCTTCATCAAGCGATTTGTCGGAGCTCAAGCACCACATCACTATAGGTGATTTAGTGGTAGAGAAGCGTAAGCCGAATGAAACTCGGTGGACTACATACTTCGATGGAGGAATCTAAGTATGAAATGTGAGCCACGCGTACAAGAACAAAGATGCACCGACATTTTACTTAAAAGCATCCATGGCCCGATAACGACTTCTCCTCAAGGGATTTACTATTAAGACTTTCGAGAAGTTGTTAAGCAAGGCCGGAAGCTTGCAAGAGGAGGCGAAGCAATTAAGTTTCACCGACAAAACGTACAAACGAAGCCCGTGAAAACTTTTGAAAAGAAGTCCGGATCGTCGCGGCAGCCGATAAAGGCAAGCAACCGATACAAATATCGTCGAAACGCCGCAAGAACCTCAACAGAATTACCAGCAACCCCGACCCAGCTATCAGTCATCTCAACAGTATGAACAACCGCCTCGTCCACAACGTACGTTTAGGGAGTTCCTGAGCAGGGAGTATCCGTTCAAGAATGAGGCAGTGCCGAAAATGTTCCGCAGCCTGATGAAGACTCCAGATTTCCAACTGCCAGAGCCTAAAAGACCAGAAGAAGTCGACAAGAAAGGTGATCCCAACTTTTGCCCTTACCACCGGATGCTTCGGCACAAGATAGAAGATTGTATTACCTTCAAAAGTCGGCTCAACGACAATCTTCGAAAGGGAATATAACGATCCCGAAAGAATACATGAAGGAACCCTCGTAAAGGAGGTTCCGTCAATGTTATCTCGACGGATTCCATTGTTCCGATAGATCCCTATGCGACCGATGATGGATGGACTACCGCTCGGACAAAGTCTTCGAAGAAGATTTTGGATCACATCCAAACCGCTTCGGTGCGAGCCTCAATTCGTAGTTCGAAAACCGTCAAGCTCGGCGCTATCACTTGCGATGAAGAACCACCTCAACAAGAGACTACCGAAGAGAAGAAGAAAATCGACGAAGAAGAGAAGACCGAGGCACCTAAGGCTGGACTAGGGGCCGCTTATCCTAGGATAGTTGTTTCCGATTCGGGGAGAAATCCCTCGAACCTCCGACTCCGTATGATTATCCGCCCACTCCGTGGGATCTTATAATGATGAGGGTTATGGCGTTGGCTACGTTTCGATCGTTTCTAACGATTACGTAACTAGCGACAATCAACCTAATCCGGACGTCGATTCCGATACAAATAACAATTCTCAAATCATACACAATCTCGACGATCACAATGATGAAGAAGACATCCACCAGGAAGGCTACGAGAGTTCAACAAGCAACGAATCTATTTGCGAGTTTCGAGGAGCTCCAATCACAATAGAGTTAGAGCCTTCAGACTCCGAAGCTAATCCTGAAGAACCTGTCGTTCCAATTCGAAGAAGACACCAAGCAAACTCAATGCTAAACTTAGAAGAAATCACGAAGTCAACTTAAGAAGTGGAAGAGTTCTACCTCCGAGAATGGGTCCAAAAGACAAAGGAAAGCGGTGGTTGTTCGTGAAGAACCAACCCGGCAGAAGAAATACCCATTCGAGAAGAAAACGAGGCACATGAAAACAAAGTGGACTACAACGTGCTAGCCCATCTTAGGAAATTACTGCACCAAACCGAGCATCTACGACGCTCTCATCTTATCAAAGGAGATGAGAGAAGCTCCGATCAAGGCCTTACTTGATCCGTAAATTTGCTTAGCTCAAATGGCACGGAGATTCCTTAGATGAGGTTTGCTCGTTAAAGGAACAACGAGGTGTTACCTTCACGTGACAATGACCTACTACTGGGGACAGCAGACCACAACCGACCCTTGTACATTTCGGCTACAATTGGGAAGTTTACACTCTCCGCAGTATTGGTGGATCCAAGAGCATCAATCAATATAATGAATCTTCGAACGCTAAGCATACTTGAAATTGATGCTCGCGAGCTCGAGGCGGACAAAATGTTATTAAGAGGATTCAACCGTAAAGGAGAAAGAGCCCTCGGATCAATAACACCGCTGATGAAGACCGGTGACTTAGCAAAGACAACCGCGAAATTTCACATAATCGATTCGAAACGTCATTCAACGCTCTACCTGGGCCGACCATGGATACATGAAAACCGGATGGTACCATCATCTCTACATCAATGCATCAAGTACTACGATGGAGGGGAACAGAGACATTAAAGGTGACTTACAACCGTTCTCCGTACATGAAATCGGAATCCATGAAGATGCAACTATTATGCACCTCCGAAGAAAACAATCTTCTCCAGCAGATACCATAACAAATGAAGCAAAGGAAATTTGGGACAACGAAGAACCTGAAGTTCTAGTCCAACGATCACTCACCACTCCCTTACGGCGAGATGGTGAAGGTTTCTCCACAACTCGCATCCGAGGACGAGGCCGGGGACGAGGTCATGGCGTAGACGTTAGGACGAGCTGGACAGAGGAAACCAGCCCATCAATGTCGATCGGGAAGATAGTTCCGAAGAAGAAAAAGAAATCAAACAAGAAGCAGCGACGATAAGTCGAAGAAGCCGCAATTCGAATCCCTCTCGAAGATGAAAGAAACGAAGAATATAAATCGATGTACGAGAAGATTAACCACTATGTACATACTATGACCCTGACCCCGATCCATTCTAATAAGATCGAGGGTATGGAGGTCAAAGAGGTACGTAGCGGTGGTGCAAAGCCCATCAAATTCTACCGTAGTGCTCCTTCCTCCAAAACCGAAAATAATGTACAACTTGAAGATGCTACTTCATCGGAATTAATGGAATTGCCTTTCGAATGGTACTCTCCCCGTGTTCAAAATTTAATTCGAACGTGGTTTCTTATCTCGACAATGGACAAAAGGTCGATCAAAACATTTTGAAAAATTATGGAATAACTCCGGTCGTCCTCCCAATGCGAAACATGGTCTCGGATTCGGCACGACAGAGATCGCCGACGATACCGATTTTTGCATGGTTGTCACTCGCGAGTCTAATGAAAACCGCATGGAAACTACGAAGAACTCGAAGATTTACAAATTGGAGACGCTCCACCGTAGTTCGAAGAAGAGATCAAATCTACAATAGATGAGTTAACGTAAGTTAACTTAGGTACTAGCAAAGAACCTAGACCTACCTTTGTTAGCTCCTTACTCAATAAAGAAGACTCCGAAGAAATAATTAAGTTATTAATGGAATTTAAAGACCGTTTTGCTTGGAGCTACGATGAGATGCCGTGTTTAGCTCCGCAGGTCGCAGTCCATAAGCTAGGGGTGGATCCCGCTCGTTCCGTCGTACAAGGTCCTGAAGAATGCGTCTAGAAATCGAACAACAAGTCATAGCTGAAGTTAAAAAGCTAATAGACGCTAAATTTGTCCATGAAGAACAATACCCGACTTGGTTAGCCAATGTGGTACCGACGTGAAGAAGAATGGTCGATCGAATTTGTGTGGATTTCGCAGATTTAAACAAAGCATGTCCGAAAGATGAATTTCCTCTACCGATCCCGGAATTAATGATCGACATTGCTTCAACACATGAAATATTCTCATTCATGGATGGATCTTCGAGATACAACCGAATAAAAATGGCTCCGTAAGATGAAAAACTTACGACATTCGTAACGCCGATCGGAGTATATTGCTACACAAAGGATGCCATTCGGATCGAAGAACGCAGGAGCAACCTACCGCAGAGCGATGACAAGAATTTTTGATGATCTCATCCACAATCAAGTCGAATGCTACGTGGACGATGTGGTCATCAAAAGCAAAGTAAAGGAAAACCACCCGTATGATTCGAGAATTGTTTTCGAACGATTAAGACAATTTAACCTTAAGATGAATCCCTTAAAATGCGCCTTCGGCGTCACCTCCGGAAATTCTTAGGATTCGTTGTCCGACATCGCGGAATTGAAATCGACCCGGAAAAGATTAAAGCTATCTTAGAAATGCCACCTCCCGAACCTTAAAACAACTACGATCTTTTCAAGGGAAGCCGGCATATCTTCGACGCTTTATCTCAAACTTGTCGAGTAGGTGTCAGCCTTTCTCGCACTAGTTAAAAAGGACGCCAAATTTATTTGGGAAGAGAAATGCCGTAGGGCCTTCGAGGACATTAAACAATATCTAATGACACCTCCCGTCTTAGCAGCCCCGGCCTCGTGTAGACCGCTAATACTTTATACCGCGGCTTTAGACGACTCTCTCGGAGCCCCGTTAGCCTGTGTCAATGATGAGGGTAAAGAAAATGCTCTTTACTACCTAAGCCGTCGTTCATCGCCGACGGAAATAAGGTATCCCACAATTGAAAAGCACTGTTTAGCCCCGATCTTCGCCGCTCAAAAGCTCGGGCATTACATGCTTTCTCACAAGGTCAACCCGATTTCGAAATTTAATCCATCGCAATACTTCGATGACCCGTCCAACACTTTCCTGCAGACTTGCCGGATGGTCAATGATATTATTGCAATTCGATATAACTTTCGTGCCTCTTCGTGCCGTAAAGGGACAAGTCCTAAGCAGACTTCCTCGCAAAGACACCCTTTGCCGGCAGAATCTCCTCTCAACGACGACTTGCCGGATGAACAAATAATGAACCTAGAAGACCCCGATGATCGACGTTGGGAATTGTATTTCGACGGAGCATCTTCAAGCACATAAAGACGAAGAATCGCAAGTGATAAGTGCCCGGTAAGGCGAGGATCGGACTAATCTTTATAACACCGGAGCGGGGATGTTAAGATACTCCTACCACTCGACAGTAGCCGTGTACAAATAACGAGCGTAATACGAAGCCCTCATAACGTGACTGGAATTAACTATTCAAATCGGGATAACGGACATCAACATCTACGGGGATTCGCAATTAATCATTCAACAGATCGCTCGGACAATACGTGAATTTTAAAACCAAGACTCGAGCAATACTTCCAAGTATGCCATACAAATGTTGGAACGCATTCCGAATGTGACAATCTACAAAATTCCCGTAAAAGAAAACGTTTTAGCGGATGCGCTAGCCCGTCTCGCAAAAGAATTTGCCTCGTTTGCAAGATGAATCGATGGAAGTGTCGGTTCACGGACGTCAGTCCTGTCACAGCTCGACATAGTACACAATACACAAATCGAAAAGGAAAAAGGATCAATTGCAGCAAGTGACGTAAAAACACGTAAGATTGGCGACAGCCATTAATAGACTACCTGCAAACAGGAAAACTACCAGACGATAGGTTGTTAGCCCATCAGATCAAGAAAAGAACTCTGTCCTATGGATTAATAAACGGTACATTATACAGAAGGTCTTTTGATCAAATGAGGCTAAGGTGCCTAAGCGGGTCCGAGGCCCATGAAATTGTTAAAGAGATACATTCAGGACTCTGTGGCGCTCACCAGTCAGGTCCGAAGATGAAAATGAAAATTAAAAGACTAGGGTACTACTGGCCCTCGATGATGACCGACCGCATGAAAATCGCCAAGAGCCGTCACCAGTGCCAAGTGCACGGAGTGGTTCTACACCAACCTCCAAATGTGCTACATCCGACAATTGTGTCGTGGCCATTCGAATGTTGGGGCACCGGATATAGTGGGTCCAATAGAACCACCTTCGTCAAAAGGACATCGCTTCATTCTTGCGGCTACGGATTACTTTTCCAAGTGGGCGTGCAGCTCCACTCGGAGAAGTGAAAGCACATCACGTGCTACAATTTTTCAAGAACCAAGTTGTCTACCGTTTCGGAGTGCCGCGCAGAATCATCTCGTATAATGGGTCGGCATTCGAAGCACACAAATCAACAATTTTGTCGGAGACATGGAATCGACCGGCGATATTCAACAATTTACTACCCAAGAGCAAACGGCCTTGTCGAGGCTTTTAACAAAACTCTCGTTCAAATTTTAAAGAAAACCTTGGACGATAATAAGAGAAATTGGCACGAGAAGTTGTTAGAAGCTTTATGGGCCTACCGGACAACCTTCGAACTCCTACTCAAGCTACACCTTATGCTCTAAGTGTATGGGTCCGAGGCAAGTGTTACCTTTAGAGGTCCAAACCTTCCTTCACTCAGATTGCAGCTTGCAAACAAAATCACGACGAAGAGAATGCCAAATTACGACTAGAAGAATTGGAAAGCCCGGAAGGGAAAAGACTTGCAGCACAGACAGAATTTAGAACTATACCAAGCTAAGATGGCTCAAGCCCATGACAGATCGGTCCGCCCAAGAACCTTTAAAGTTGGTGACTTAGTTCTCGTTCTCAAAAGACCTATTCTCGCACACCGCAAGATAGGAGGAAAATTTGAACCCACTTGGGAGGGACCGTTTGTGGTCGAGGCGCCCACTCAGAGGCTCCTACCAGCCTAGTGAACTGCCAAGGAGAACGACATATGCTTCCGATCAATGGACGATACTTGAAGAAGTATTACGCTACCTGATGTTTCGAAGGAATGAATTTTCCATCCCTAGAAGCACGGGTGAAGTAATTACTTATGACTGGGTCCGAACCCAAAATAAAAAAAATGTGCTAAAATAAACAAAATCATGATAATAAAGTTTTCCTTGTTTTCTCTTCCATATCAAAATCTCTTTCCTGAACTTTTCCCACTTCATTCCTGTTAAATTGAAAAATATAAAAGGAATAAAAAAAAACTGTCTTTAATAAACATTTTCTTAATGTTCTTGTTCTTAGTACAGCCCCCGATCCTTTTCCTTGTCTTTTCGCAGGAAATGTCGAGCGAGCGGTTGGTCCCGAACTTTAGAAATGGCGTAAGCCTCGCACTCGACGAAAAGAGGGTGAAAGATGGAGCGATAATAGAGATTGACTCGTACTTCGCACCGCAGGCTCCGCAATACGAGGAAAGTGACCGGGTCCCGATTGACCGAGAGGAGCCGCCCAGTCCGACAAGAATGAAAGTGGGTGACCCAAGTCACCAATCCAACGAACAAGAAAAGAAAAACAAACACCGAAGAAGACAAGAGAATCAAATCCGTAGTCGCTACAAGCAGAGGGCGAGCTTGTCGCCGCCGCGCCTACGTAAACTCGAGAAATACGAAGAGCTACTCTCACAAGAACTCAACGAAGAAATAAAAATCGTCGTATCCGCAAGATGTTAACTAAATTAGCAACGGACCAGCGCGACGAGACAGCTTGCTACCGCGTGCATATACTTCGAGGATACCGGCTCGCCAGAACCCGAAGAAAGGAGACCAGCTCCCGGGATGACGAAGAAACCGGAGAAATCTCAAGAAGAACGAAGAAAGAAGGCTACTACGCCATCGGATAAAGTCACCGCAATGCATGACCTTGTCGCGGTAGCAACCCCGGAGGATGTCCCGACGGACATCATCCCCGAGGAGCCGAGGTATGCGGGAGAACGTGAAGGGATTGAGCCATATATCCCACAAGACGTCACCGGGCCTCGTCATTTGCAAATTATTCCGAATACGAGTTAGAAAGGATACGTAATGTCCGAAGAAAACTTTTGAATACTTCGAGAGAATCGGAGGCAGGAGGATCAATATACTAGAAGGCCTCGAGCTACATACGTACGTGTTCTCGAATACGAGCAACAACAAATCGTGGACCGCATCCGGATTTGAAAAAGATGGGCCGAGCGGGTCGCTTAAGAGAAAACACTTACTCGAACCCCGAAGATGGATGCCGTGGAAGGGGAGAATTACAATACAATGTGGATGTCGCTACAACTTCGCGAGAAGACAGAAGGGAAACCCACCGTGGATACTCCGTCATGGCCAGGTGGATCCAATGCCATTAGTCATTAAAAGGATGGTAAAAAGAATGATAACATGGAGGGTACTCGCCAGCAGATTGCATACCCAACAGCTTGCATCATTAACATTTACAAGAAGGGTGATCGCATTCCCCGCACATAGATCATCACGACTTTGTTAGACCTTTCGCACGTATCTTTTCCGAATGAGTGTAATATCATGTTCGGATCCGACCTCCGGATAGCAGGCCCGTGTGAGTTCCGAGGGCCGAGAAAGATACCATTACCGGTAGGTTCCGTCATGATACCGAAGGGCAACGGAGCGGACGTCGCTAAACATTGCATACCAGGAGTACCGATGAAGCGGATCTCGCTTACTTTCGAAGAATGGACGACAGAAAGCACCTTACCACTTCCAGCTGCGACCCGGAGCTAGAGAGCCTCCGACCTTACGAGCCGCGAGTTGCATGGAAAATATCACACCTCCAACGTACATCCATACGACATCCTTGCCAAGGATGGCTTGGAAGGTGATGTTATCGACCATGTACCTCGCTATTCGGACATGGATTTTTGACGTGATACCTTTTTGGATGGATCGACAAAGATCATACATAGTCCGTTTCGAGTCTACATGGATTGTATGAGATGTATTCCAGATCGAGTTGTATGATGTATCCTCAACATGATTGGAATGAAAGTGACCATGTCACAATTTTGGCCTTCACCTCTTTTGTGCAAATTGACTGGGAAACGCCATTAAAGTTAAACGAACTTCGAACAAAGAACAGAAGAAAAAAAATAATAATAATAAAATAAAATAAGATATAAAAAAAAGAAGAGAAAATAAAAATATAAATAATAAATGAGAATTATTTTTCCTTAAAAAAAAATCCAAACATAAAAAATAACTTCAAAATCCACGTGAACGCTAAATAAAATTCACATGAACATTAACTACACGGCTAAAAAATTTTGAAAGTTAAAGGACAAACAAAATGAAAATGAATCTCAAATCGGATCCCACTCTAAATTCATCTTTTCAAGCATTTTCAAATCAACTCCAAATCGAGATTTATCTCAAGAAGCTTGGAAATTCTCTGTCGGAACAACTCTTCCTCACAGAGACCGACACTTCAATTTCGAACCCTAAACCTTTTTCGTCACATCAAAATCATTTCGACTTTTGCGGCCTACCTTTTCTTCCCGTATGGAGATCGACTAGGTCTATTGACACGGAGCCACGAACTTTGTTCGATTTGGTTCCGATGACATGGGACTCGGATCCCTCTTCACACAAATAAACTTCCGAGATTGGGATCCATTTCCAATTCTCATTAAACCTTCGAGATTGGAACCAGTTTCCATTTCTCTTTAAACCTTTCGAGATTGGAACCAGATTCCAGTTCTCTTTAGACTCTTCTAGATTGGAACCAGCTTCCAATTCTCATTAAACCTTCGAGATTGGAACCAGTTTCCATTTCTCTTTAGACCTTCGAGATTGGAACCAGTTTCCATTTCTCTTTAGACCTTCGAGATTGGAACCAGTTTCCATTTCTCTTTATACCTTCGAGATTGGAACCAGTTTCCATTTCTCTTTAGACCTTCGAGATTGGAACCAGTTTCCATTTCTCTTTAAACCTTCCGAGATTGGAATCCATTTCCAATTCTCAATAAACCTTCGAGATTGGAACCAGTTTCCATTTCTCTTTAGACCTTCGAGATTGGAACCAGTTTCCATTTCTCTTTAAACCTTCCGAGATTGGAATCCATTTCCAATTCTCAATAAACCTTCGAGATTGGAACCAGTTTCCAATTCTCATTAAACCTTTGAGATTGGAACCAGTTTCCAATTCTCATTAAACCTTCGAGATTGGAACCAGTTTCCAATTCTCATTAAACCTTTGAGATTGGAACTAGCTTCCATTTCTCTTTAGACCTTCGAGATTGGAACCAGCTTCCAATTCTCTTTAGACCTTTGAGATTGGAACTAGTTTCCAATTCTCATTAAACCTTTGAGATTGGAACTAGTTTCCATTTCTCTTTAAACCTTTGAGATTGGAACTAGTTTCCATTTCTCTTTAGACCTTTGAGATTGGAACCAGTTTCCATTTCTCTTTAAACCTTCGAGACTAGAACCCGATTCCAGTTCTCTTTAAACTTTCGAGATCAATACCTAAATTCTGATTCTCATCCCCTTCAATTAATACTTAAACTCTGATTCTCATTCTGCGGCTGGTACCCCGATTCCGGTTTTCCTTGCAATCCCGAGATTGGAACTTAGGTTTCAATTCTCATTTCAAATCCAAATTTCAAATTCAAATTTTCTCAAATTGATTTTAAACTAAACTTCAATCTAAATTGAAACTCAAAATCTAAACTTACACATCAAAACTTAAACTAAAACAAAACGAAAATCTAAATTGAATTCCCCAGATCATGTGATTTGGGATTCACCTCCTTTTCCTTTCCCCAGCGAGAGTGCGGGAATCTCCAGCCCTAGAGATATACTTGACACTCCCCAGGTGAAACTCTTCTACTTCGTCCTAAGTTTGTCACTTGGACATCCGTGTTGGTTTTGTTGATCTTTTCGGTCAACGCTAATACGTGCGGTGTGCTTGGTTAGCACACCACACCTATCGGGGTCCATTTGTTGACCTCATTTTCGATGAGGTCTTCTCTTCTTCTCTTTAGTACTTAGGATCTAGCCTTAGGCTTTTCCTTCGACTATCCTAGAGGATTAGAATTGGGACCCACCACTTAGAAATTCAAACCACTTCTTAACTCCCCGCAAACTCCACAAACTCGATTGTAGACCCCTAATCACCTGGAGGGTCGAGATCAAATGTGGAAGTTTAAAAGATGAGTTCCTATAGGACTCTTTGGCCTTAGGACCGCCCTGGGTGGCCTGGTCCGGTGAGGGGCTGACTTACACACACACTACACCTATACACTACACTTTCACACACCTCCTAGAAACACACCCATACCCACTTCGACCTCCCGACTCATGCAGGTGGTTCACATGGATGGTCCTTAACCCCTAAGCCCTCGGCAAGAGGGTTAGGAACAACATAGATGGATGCCTCAAATGAGTCCCTTCATGGATCATGTGGACTTGATATGGCTTCATGGCTCAACAAAATGATTTCATTCCACTTACATTCACCCAATCTTCAATTTTCCAAATTTTCAATTTTTGACCCCCGGGACCCTACACCCGCCTGACCTACCCAAAACCCTTGCAACCCCCCAAAACTTGCAAAATCACTTAAATTACCCAAAATTCTCCAAAATCATTCCTAAACATGTCCTCACCAATCAAATTGGTCATCCATACCCAAAAATACCAAAATTCCAAAAATACCTCCCAATACCCTCCAAATACCCAAAATACCCCTCTTAGCCAAAAAATCCAAAAAATTCAGAAAATTCCCAGAAAATTCCAGAAAATCTCAAATATTCCCAATTTCATTTTGTCCAACTACACCATGGGCCAATTTTGTCAATTTACCCCACTTTTATCAAAACCCCCAATTTGACCCATTTTAACCCAAAGTAAACCCAATGTCAAACTAAACCTACCCAATTGACCCAAATTCTGGTCCAATTCAATTCTAAACTTAAATTCAACATCCCCAACACCAATCTAGACCAAATCCAAGCCCAATTTGATTGGCATTGGGATCCAATTTCACTTTTGGCCTTAAAGCCCAATTTGGACCCATGACCCAAACTTAGCCCAAACTCACCCAATTCAACTTCAATTAACCCCAAATCTTTTCTAAACCTTCCTTAACATCCCCATAAACAAAACACTAACATGATTTACCCAAGATTTTGACCCAAACCCCACTCAAATTCAACCCAAAATCAAAAAGCCCAATTTTGGCCTAAACCCAAACCTAACCCAAATAGACCCAAACCCCAAAATCAAAACCCAACCAAAGCCAAAACCTCTTTGAAACACTCCCATAAACATTTCCCAACATTTATTTTACATCAATTTCAACTCTAGTCCAACATTGGCCCAAGTTAGCCCAATTCGACCTACATTGGTCCACTTACCAAATAAACCCAAATTCAAACCCAATTCAAGTCCAAATCACACCAAATCGACTCCAAACCACTCATGACACATCTCTAAACCAAATTCAACAATTATTTGGCCCAACCTCTTTACAAAATTTCCATTCATAAATTCATTTTTTAAACTTAAAAGGCCCACTTCCTTAAACCATTTCTAAAAGCCCATCTAAAACCATTTCAAAGAGCCCAAAATCCACCCTAAAGCCCACATGACATTTCCATTCGCCATCCACTTAATCAAAGCCATTCCCTAAGTTCTAATCACATCATCAAATAATTCCAAATCAAGCCTCATGCCAAATCACCCCTAAAATACCAAAATTCCTAAATCCTATTTCCATGAAATTGACTAAACTTTTCCCAAGCCAAATGGAGCCAGAATGCAAGCCATGAACAAGCCACATGAAGCCATGGAAGGTTTGACATGTGATCAAGCCATTAATGGCAAAAGGAGGAGCCTCTTTCTAAAGCTCCCTTAAAAGGTTTTAACCCTTTTAATGCTTCACCTTAATCCATGATTAATCAAAATATTCATGGATGGTGACCTCTCCACCCTTTTCTAGCTGATTCAATCGATCCTCCCTCAGCCCAAATCAACCATGGGGAGGTGAACCAAGCCCATTTTCAATGGGTTGACCAAACCAAGTGCAAAATGAAGCCACCTCCCCATGCCATTTTGATCCAACCACTTTACACATGGTAAGGCTTCAATTGAATTCACTAACTTCGACCCCGACCTCCACCGAGCTTGAGGGTGACTCGATGCTCGGCCGGCCGACCACCGAGCCACCGGAAAACACCATGGCCGAAACCTCGGGAAGAGCCAAAAATTCAATTCTCCCTCGCCGAGCTTGTCTCAACCCAAATGGACAGCATAGCTCTTCTTCTCCTCACCAGAGCAGCTGATCCCCAGCCTTAAACCCCCCTGGGAGGCCCTCCAGCCTCTCCTATTTAAACCCCTCACCCTCTCGGCCAAAGAAGGTGCTGAACCAACCATACAGAAACTCTGCCAAAATCATCCCAGACTCTCCCCACACCCGAGTGCACTTGATCCCCACCGCAATTCCCCTGCCATTTCTACTCGCGAGCTCAATTTCAGAGTTGAAATTCCAGCCCAAAAACAGGACACTTCACTACAGTGAGGCAATCCCCAAATTGATTGGTCCTACACCTTCACTGGACCAAGAGGAGAAGTTTCCCACTAAAAGCCCCATCTCCAGGCCACCCAGTTGCTCCAGCCTCCAAGCTTTGTGATCGGCTGTGGTCACTTTCGTAGCTAGACAATTCACCAGGCCAAGGGACTTCATCTGGAGCTTACTTGGACCCAATCGAAGGTGACACAACTCTCAGATCGAAGCTTCACTTCTCTGAGCAAAGGTATGAACTCATTCTTCTTCCCGAGCTTACAGAGATTCTCCATTTCATTTGAATGAATTTCAATGCATGTTTACCGTATGGATGTGTTCGTCTCTTCAAGACGAATCCATAGAGCATAAGAACACGAAAATCCGTTGAGAATCGAGTGAGTTCTTAGGGTTAGAGCGTGGACGGTCACGGGATCGCACCAGTCGTAGACGATGACCAGGAACCGTCGGATCGCGTGTGTATCGGATGGACGGCTTAGATTGCGTCGGACCAGCAGATGGTACTTGAACCGCGGGGCCCCGGGCAGCCGAGTCAGATGGCGGCGTCGAATGGGAGCGCCCCGCGTGGTCATTCGGAGAGGCCGAGGATGACAGGGCGCCGCGTGGATAAGTAGATAAATAGGGTATTTTCTGATTTATTTAATTCCCTAAACTTGGAAAATCCATATCTTTGTGTAGAAAAATCACAAAAATAAAATAAAAAATACCCTCTTGCTCAGTGAACAGAGGAGAATAATGTGGAAAAGAAATCATTTAATTTCATCAAGTATTTTATTTTTAATAATTTATTTATTGTCTGCATTGTTTTAATTCTCCATGCATTCATACAATTCACCATGGCATGAGACCATAGGGCTTTTGAAGCCTCTGAACTTGGGAACATTCCCTGAATTTTCCAAGGTCGAGGCCATCTCTCGTGAAAAGTTATTGATTTTTCAAATGCATGTGGCAGTTTTGAGTATTTTAATTCCAAAAATTAGCATGTTGTGAAACAAATTCTAGGAAAATTTGGTGATGTTCCTTATGACCAGAGAACCCTAGGAAAAATAGGAATTGAGTTAATTCACTCAAAACAACCCTAATAAGCTTAAATACCCAAAATAGACCCCTAATTAATTAGAGCTAACTATACATCAAATTGACTTGAAATCAATTCTCCACTGACCTTTAGGATCAGAGGAAACCACCACAAAAGTTTGAAGTCAATTGGACTTGGTTAGCCTTACTAAATGGGTTGATTAAGCCATTTAGTCATTTTAAACTTTAAAAAATTCATAACTTTCAAAATACCTTTCAAAAATTCACCAAATTGGTTTTGAAGCCTCTCTGATATCAGGGGAATTTAAGAAAATTAAAATTTTAATTTTCTAAAAAAGTTAATTTTTTAGTATTATTTTAATATTTTAATAATTAAAAAATAATAAAAATCACAAAAATAATAAAATTCACCAAAATGTAATATTTTGAAATTTAATCACTCAGGAACAAATCCCATATTTTTCCTAGGTCTCTATGATGAGTTATTAAATTTTAAAGCCCTAGGGTAATTTTAAAATTAAAAAAATGTATTTTCTAGCATTTCCATCAAAATAATTCTAATAAATCAAAGAAAAGTTAGAAAATTGTAAAATTTGGTTCTTTGGAATCCTTGATATCAGAGAGAATTTTAAAAATTATAAATTTCATTTTTTGAACTTATATTCTATTTTTAAATTAATTAATACTCCAGAACTTAAAATAATTCTAATAAATAAAATATAATTCAAAAAATCACAAAAATTGGTCTAAGTGGTCCTCTGGTCATTAGGAATGTCCCATAATTTTCTTAAGGACAGAAACTTTCCCTTGGTCATATTATTAAATTTTCCTTGGAAATCCTTATTTTCCACCAAAAATAATTATATAAATAAATTAAATACAGAAAAATCACATTTTCTCCTCTAATGTCTTCATTGATATATGAGTGAAGTCACATAAAAATTTCAAGTTCATTTAAGCTCAATTTAATGAGTTATGAAATTTTTAAGCTCGAAGGGCAAAATGGTAATTAAAATTTTAACCCTTAATTAAAACTTTAGGCTTAATAAAATGAAAAGGTAAAATATTTGATCTTAATCTGATTTGGATGATTGAAATTTAAATAATTAAAGGGTAAAAACCTAATAAGCAATTTAAAAATAATTAAAATAAACCTTAATTAAGTAATTAATTAAATTTGGAAGAATGAAAAATTGGAATTATTAAAATAGGGATATTATTAGGAAGAGATTTGTTCTTTAATTTAAGAATCCCTAAATTAATCATCTCAATAATATTTAAGTCCTAATTAAAATGATAATCCAAATTTAAGATTTAAAATTCTAAAGACTTAATCATTAAATTAAATTAAAGTTAAATTATTTAAATTAAATCCTTTTAAAATTTCAATTAAATTAATACTTTAACAATTAAAATTAAATCATCTTTAAAGCATAAAAAAAATAAAATATTAAATTAAAATTAAAAATAAAATTAAATTAAAATTTAAATTAAATTAAATTAAATTAAATTAAATTAAATTAAAACATATTAAATTAAATCAAATTAAATCAAATTAAATTAAATGAAATGAAATTAAATTAAATTAAATTAAATCATATTAAATTAAATTAAATTAAATTAAAACATATTAAATTAAATTAAATTAAATTAAATTAAAATAAAACCAAGTTAAAATTAAAATTAAATTAAATTAAATATATCAAATTAAATTAAAATTGAAACTAAACCAAATTAAATTAAATTAAAGTTAAATTAAATTGAATTAAAAATAATATCACCTAAGACATGAAGAACTCAAAAATAAATCTAAAATAACTTGAACACTATTCCAAACTTAAATCATCAATTTGAACTTAAATTTGAATCACAAATCATTAAATATCATTTTGCTCTTAAGAGCTTTTACTATTATAACTCCTAAATGGAGTATCAAATGAAATGTCATTTCACTCATAAGGATATTCAAATGTCCTAAGTTCACCGAGCGAGACAACAAAACTTAAACTCTCGGACGATTAATTCATTTGTGTAATTAAATTCATTTGGACTTAAAACAATCCTAGAAATATTGAAAAGATGTTTAAGATTCGTCTTAAGCACTTCCTCAATATGATAGGATATTTATAAGAACAATTGAACTTAGTTGTTCTTTGATGAAGAAAATCGTCCTCAAACTAAAATACAAGAACCTAGACGTCATAGAAATGACTAGCTATAGGATTAGGATTTTGGTGAAAACCATAACCCTTCCCTTAGCTTTACCTAGAAATTGCTATAAATGCTTAAATGCTCTAAATTGTATTTTAAGTGCAGCTTGGGATGACGGGAAGACCCTCCAGGTACGCTTTTATTTTATTTGCAATTTATCTTACTGCAATTCATTTACTCGTGTTGCACTTTACTCTTTTTTGCATGATAAACAACAGTTGCATGAAAACCTACACCTTTAGGACAGAAACCAAAACTGAAACCCATAACTAAATTAAAAGACACTACAAGATAAAATTCACCGCCACAACATTCAAAATATAAAACAACTCAAAATTTAATCACAAACAAAACAACAAAACTACAACTACAACTAAATTAAAACGTCTTGTTGGATGATCGGGAATACCTCGGATGATGTAACCTACGTGTTGCTAACGGGATTTCCCACGGTCTAAATGAAAGTGTAGAACTCATTCAGTTGAGTTTAGCAAATTCATCTGGACTAAGTGAATCCGATAAAAATAACGATGTCGGAAGGATGGAACCGTGGGATCTTAACCGGTGTTGTTATAATCAACTTTAAGATTTGTCTTAACTAAAATATTAAAGACACATGGAAATTAAGACTTGCTCTAAAACCGAACACTTCTCTCATCTCCTGATTTATGACTTCTAAAACTAAACCTCGCAACAACAAGGAGCTCGGAGCATGGTGGGCGAGCACGGCCATCGTCATCGCAAAACTCGAATCTACTTCAAAAAACTTTCCTTAGAACTAAATAACCAAGCCATAGGACTTCGAGGTAGCTTGCCTAGTGCAACATAAACCCTCAACTCTTCGTTAGGTATTTGCATGATCATGTCATGTAAATTAAGCCCTAATCGGTCTTAGGACTCCAAGGTAGTCGTCCGATACGACATAAACCCTCACATCTCCGAGGCTATTTGTATGATTTTATCATACAAACATAAGTCCTAATTAATTAAAATTGGCAAGATCAAAACATTAAATAAATATTAGGACTTTCCTAAATTCGAAGCCAAATAATAAGATAGTCGGGAAATTACCGAAGTTCGCTTCGAATCCGTGATTTCTCCTACCTTTCTTCCTTGAATTCCCAAAACAAAATGTTCCAAATTTGATCCATTCCCTATTGAAATTCCAAAATTCAATCCATTAAAAACTTAAACTTTGAAATTCCTGAGAGCAGAACTATTGATTATTATCGAGAGTTTTCTTAGGTGATTCCCGTCACTTAAGATGTAATTAACTATAGGGGCTTGCCCTTATAGGGAACTTTAAGAACCCAGGTAATATAAACCCTGCTTAATTTCTTTGTACTAAGCAGGGGAACTTGTCGGCTTATAAAATTGGTTCGCAGACCAAACGGATGTCACAAACCTTTCTAGTTTATTTAATCGAGCCCCATTATCAAGTAGTGTGTCTATTCTTCGGGATAGATACACGGTTTGTGTTGCGGCGCTCGTTTATATAAACTATTCGGGATGTGAGATCAGTTTGATTTCATATCTTAAAATTTTCAAATTTAAAATTATTTTCAAAATCAAATATTACTTTTCAAATTATTTATTTAAATTAAACCTAAAATAAGCCGCACAGTCTCTGTAGGCGACCTCTTTCCAAAACAAAACACCAAAACCTAAAAAATACGCCGACAATATGATGCTTTGAAATCTTGAAGATGGGTTAGGCATGGAAGATACTAGCTCTCACTCTAGAGTTCCCTCTTCTCCCTCCACCTGCGGGCTAACATCTCATATTTAAACTTAAAACACCAAACCAAATTGAGGGTTTTAGCCCGTCACTCTAAAGTCCTCTAATTTTACACCCATTGAAGTATGTCTCCCTATTTTTTGCACTCAATTATATGGACTACATTCTCACCCATATAATCTCATGTGATTCTTACCAATAGTTGACTGAGACAATACCGCATTGATTCTTACATGTTCTCACAATAGATTTTAACATGCAAGTTGATCAACTTTACATGTAAATGAAAAACAAAGTAAAATCATCACAATATATTCACTCTACTCAATTTTATATCCTACACATGCATACTAATTCATTGTAATAGGGAAGAGTAAAGTAAACTACTCACTACACAAGGAGAAACAATAAGAACTTTTCATTAAATAAGTCTTTGAAACCACACATACAAAGTGCTATATTGAAATCAAAATTTAATGAAAATACTTATCTTTGATGGAAATAAAACTCTCCTTGTATAACAAAAGAAATCTCCTTACAATCCTCTCCATGAATAAAGTGAAAAGAAAAGAAGAAATCTCTCACCTTATCGCCCCACTTGGGGCTCATGCCCGAGTGATATTCTTCTTCTCCAAGCCTTCTTCTCCTCTTCTAATAGTTCCTCTACCTTCTCTAAATCTTTTCTTCAAGAGTTTCCAAGTACTAATTATAATTTCTCAAGAGATGCTTAAGTGTCTCTTCAAAAAGATTCCACATTCAATGAATCTTCCAAAAGGTGCCTTAAGTTCCTCTTCACTCTGGAAGACACGTCTATTCAACAGTAACTCCTTCTAACCGACTCAAACTCTTCTAGAAAGTCTATTTTATCATTCCCAATGAATTTCTCCAAGAGACACACATCACAACACTTTAAAAATCATCCAAATCTGATGTTTCTTCTAGAAGTTAGGTTAAAAACCATCACCACCTATTTTCTGGCGCCTAAGTGCTAGTCTGGTGGCGCCCCCCTGAGCGTAGCTCCACCGTTTTGCTCCATTTGACTCCTTTTCAGCTCCATTTTGCTTCATTTCAGTTGTGTGTTGTGTTTCACTGCTAACAAATATACTTACAGGATAGATTTAAAAATAAAGTGTAATTTCTTTCAAATATGTGATAAATGCAATCGAGATTAAGCATAGAAAAACATATCAAAATGTGTCAGGTCAAAATTTTCTTCCTTGCTCGTTTTAGCTCCAAATTACACTATTTTTGCTTCATTTTTGTTCCTTTTGCTCCAATCACTCCAAGTTATTCAATTTGTTGTAGCTACAACTAAGAACACAAGAAAACATACCTTTAAAGTGCAATATCATTATAAAAATTAGAATAAAAATTTGTACATTTTTAGATGGATCATGCATATTGACCATTCTGCTACTAAGTATTTAATGAAAAAGATAGATGCAAAACTGAGACTGATAATATGGATTCTTCTTTTACAAGAATTTGATTTTGAAATAGTAGATAGAAAGGGTGTTGATAATCAAATTTCCGATCATCTATCCATGCTTGATTTTGAAAAATCTCTCTGCATTGAAAAAAAAATTAATGAACATTTTCATGATAAAAAATTGTTCACCATCGATGAGAAGCATGTTCTGTGGTATATCGACATTGTAAACTTTATTGTTACTGTTATTTTACCCTATGGATCGACATACTAAGAGAGGAAGAAATTTTTATCTGAAGCTAAGACTTACTTTTGGGATGACACGTTCTTATATAAATAAGGCAAGGATCTGATTATTCGAAAATGTGTGCCTTTAGAAGAAACTTATGAAATTATTCAATAATGTCATAATTCTAATTATGGAGGACATTTTTGTGTTGATAATACTACATATAAAATCTTACAATCAAGATTTTATTGGCCTACAATTTTTAAGGATGTTAATGCTTATATTAAAAATTGTGATCGATGTCAACGTGTAAACAATATTTCTAGAAGAGATGAGATGCCCCTCAATTATATGTTGGAAGTTGAAATATTTGACGTTTAGGGATTAGATTTCATGGGACCATTCATACCATCTTTCAGAAATATATACATTTTGATAGCAGTAGACTATGTATCCAAATGGATTCAAGCTGTTGTTTTACATCGATGTGATGCTCAAAGTGTCGTAAAATTTTAAGAAAGAATATATTTTGCAGATTTGTGATTATGGAATAGCTAGTAAAGAAATATCATATTAACCATCACATTGCTACTGCTTATCATCCTTACATTAGTGGTTTTGTTGAATTATCCGATCATGAAATTAAATAAGTATTGGAAAAGACTGTTAGTCCAAACAGGAAGAATTGGTCAATCAAACTGGATTATGCTTTGTGGGCCTACAGGACTGCATACAAAACTCTGATAGGAATGTCCCCATATAGGCTGATTTTTGGGAAAGATTGTCATTTACCAGTTTTAGTTGAACATAAAGCATATTGGGTTATTAAAGAGTTCAATTATAATTTGAAAGATGCTGGTGAAAAGAGATTGTTGTAATTAAATGAGCTTGAAGAAATAAGGAATGAATCTTATGAAAATGCTAAGATTTATTAAGAAAAGAAAAAGTTATGGCATGATCGAAAGATTCATACTAAAAATCTTGACCCAGGACAATATGTTTTGTTATATAATGCTAGATTGAAAGTATTTTCTGGAAAACTTAAATCCAGGTGGATGGGCCCATTTATTGTGATGAAAGTTTATTCCTAAGGAGTTGTGGGTATTAAAGATTCTAGACTAAATGTTCAAAGTCAACGGTAATAGACTAAAACACTATTTTTCCGTTGATCAATCTAAATTTGATGATAATCAGATGTTAGGTCACTCAGAATATGCTCTGGGTATGTCAGGTTGAAGACGTTAAACAAAGTGCTTTGTAGGAGGTAATCCATATTTATCGGTGTGCTTTTCTTTAAGTTTGCTTTGAGTGTTTTTGTTTGTTTTTATTTTAAAAATGTGGTGGTATTTTGAAGTTTTTATGATATAGTGGTGTTTATTGGACTTAATTGATGACTTAGAGGAGTCAAAATAAGGATTTGGACGTTTAGCAAACCTGTGTTAAAATGAGCAATAATGCTTATGCGCCAGATGTTGGCGCTTAGGTGCCACAGTTATAAAAAATGTGATAAATGTAGTTCTAGAAGCCTAAATCATGGGTAAGTGGTTTTGGGTGTTACTTAGGAGTTAAAACACGTCTAGGGTCAATTTTTGAGACTTCTCAATTCTATATAAAGGCCCACAATTAAGAGATACTTGCCCCAATTCTTTTTTTCACTTCTGAGTCTTTAGAAAAAGTATTTTGACAGCCAACATGTTTTCTTGGGAGATCGAAGTTAAGAAGAAAGCGGAAGCCAACAAGAAGAACTTCATTTGTGAGAATGTGCAAGAGTTATACAATGGGTTTCTAGCCATTATTATTCAAGGAATCGCAGAAGGGATATCGAAGATCAAGGCTGACAAGGCTTTAATTGAAGAAAAGGTAAATTATACTAACACACATTTAGCCCACATTGGATGGCAACTCAAAATGCAATTCTACTATACAAGTCATGTGGAAGAAGCAGATAAAGCGATTTACCTGAAAAATTAATTGGTTAGAAGAAGAAGATGTAAAAGTTTTTAACCATCACCCGTTTTATCAGATTTACATTCCAGATGGTTCAAATGGAACTAATGGTGGTTCAGGACATATTCCACCTAATGAAGAATGAAATTAAATTCTTGTGTGGTCTTGTGATTTAGTTATCTATGTTTAATGTTTAATGTTTATGATTTTTGCAATGTTTATTTAGTGTTTGTGTTTTAAGTGTGTTTCATCTTAATTATGTGATTTTTTGTTGAGTTATATGTGTAAGGAGCTTGTATTTTGGAAAATTTCATCCAACGATTTTGGATCGAAATTTTAGTTGTATTAAGTATTTTGATTTTAATGAAATATATGTTTGTGATTGAAATTTGTGTGAATCAGTTGATATTTAAATAAGATTTTAGAGTATTTAAGTGTGTTCAGGGTAGAAATAATTATTTAAATTTTTTAAGGGTGATTAACTAGGCATATTAATGTGATAAAACATAATTGTCAAAATCTGTACACTTGCGCCTGACCCACTAAAAATATATATGGTTTTTGCTATATGATTTTACTCATTTTTGGTGATATTACACTTTAAATGAAGTTATTTTGTGTGCTTTTTGGTTTTAAGTACAATAAATGGTGATTGGAGAAAAAAGAACAAAAAATGGTGCAATTTGGAGTAAAAACGAGCAAGAAATGAAATTTCACCCTGATACCTTTCGATAAGTCTTTCTATGCTTAATATCTTTTACACTTCTTGCATATTTTTGAATGAGATTACACTTTAAAGAAAGGTTGTTTTTATGTTTATGTTGTAGGGCTATCTGTTAGGAACGCAACACAACTGAAATGGGGCAAATCAGAGCTAAAACGGAGGCAAATGGAGCAAAACGGTGGAGCTGCATAGCAGTCTGCTCGCTGACGGCGCCCTCGAGCTCGCCGACGGCGGGATTTTCTAGAGAAAGCCCAAAAATGACAAAAAAGCTTGCCGATAGTGCCCTTAAGCCCGCTGACAGCGCTCCGGACGACTATGGACCGACTTTTAGCGCTTTCGGGATGAAATGCAACGTATTTGGACGCTTTTTCAATGGGGTGCCTGAGGGAACTCGTAGAAATTCATCCATACTCTTTAAATTAGTGAATTTAAGTTAGAAAAGTGAGGAGGAAGGGTAGAAAAGTGAAGAGGAATGCTAGGGAAAATTTGGAGAGTGTTTAGGATTCTTAGATTAGGAGTAGAAATGTAGATTTCTACTCTTTTTGGAGAGATTGGAGACGAGATTTTGAGAGAATTTATAAGGGATTGCACTAGAATTGCATGGATCGATGGGAGACTTTGTGGGAGAGATCTTCATCTTTCTTTCAAAAGGAAAAAGCTATGTATCGTTCTTCATTATCTTATGATTTTTTAAACACTTATTTAGTGGATTTGATTTGGTTAAATGAAGTTTTCGTTGTGTTTTCTTCATGCTTTGTGGCATATCTCTCTTACTCTTTCTTTTTCTTTAGAAATAGTGGCATGAGAGGATTATGTAATTCTTTTCCTTTTACTTTTCTTTTGTAATGAGTATAATTCATGTGTAGGATGCTGAGATACATGCTAGAAGAAGTTTTATAAGTAAATGTGATGGTTTTTACTTGCACTTCATTTACATTGCAATTATGGTTTGTTGTAATGTTATTTTAGTTGTGAAAACATATGATCCAAGAGGGTTATGCTTTCTATAACTAAGTACAAATGACATTCAAATGCTATGGATGGTGAAGTTCATGGGTATTGAATGCAAATAAATAGGGAAATATAATTATTGGATGTAGAAGTGGAGATTTTAGAGTGACAGACTAAAATCCCCAATTCGATCCTATTGATTGAGTACTGAAGCGGAGATGTTAGCCCTCAGGCGAGGGGAACGTGGGAGCTCCGACGTGAGAGCCGGTATCCTCCCAGCATAGCCACAGATTCAGCAAACAAGCATAAGATTATTCAATGTTCTTTATGCCTGGACCAAAGGGTAAAGAATAGGATTGCTTCTAGTTGGCACATACAATATTTAATGCATCTTATTTCTATACATTATCCATTTCATTACATAAGAATAGTAGTTTTTAGTATCTCCAAATTCTCCAAACCAATTCATCCAAAAGGGTTATCTTTAGAATTAATATTTACATTTAGTTATAGTTACTATCTTTACATTTAACACTTGCATTTAGGAGCAGTTGCTAGATAAAACATCATTTTAATCGACATTCCAAACTAATGAGTAATTGTAGTAGACTAGAATTTGACTAAGGACCTTTTATCTCACTTCACTGTGGGATCGATACTGGGTTTTAAAAGAAAGCTCTATCTTTTTTGAAATGATATGTATACTTTCATAGTACCGCTGGTGTGTAAAATATTTGCTAATTTTTATATCATTTAAGATTTTGCACACTAGCCATTATTTATAAACTGGATCAAGTTTTCAGTCATCTTTTAGAAGTTAATTTACTGCGTAATTGCAGGTCGAGTCAAGTTTTTGGTGCCGTTGCCAGGGAATCTTCGGTAAGAATTTTAGGAGAATTTTAGTTGAAGTAATTAGGCTTAGAATTGGAAAATTTTAGTGTCGTAAAAATAATTTTTGTGTAAAAAGTTTTTTTATATGAGGAAGTGTTGTGAAAAACGAAAAAAATTGTTTGTGTGAAAAATAAGGATTTTTTGAAAATGTTTTGTTGTGTTGAACATATTTCATCTATTATTTGTTTAATTGTTAATGTATTGTTTGTTGTGTTGTGTATGCGAAAGAAAGGATCTGCGGGACTTGTGCCTTATGATCCCGAGTTTGAAAAAAATAAAAAAAATAAAAATACAAAAAGGACTAGAAAAACTAGAAATGGAAATGGAAAACTTTCAAAAAATAACTTGGAAAATGATCATACTTCATTGAGGGGTTACGTAAATCCTACGACAGATGCAATTCACTCAAGTATACAAAATCCTATCGTAGAAGTTGACTCATTTAAAATGAATCTTGAGATTATCTAACTGGTGCAGAACAATCAGCTTGGGGGAACTCCTTTGGAGGATCCCTATTTATATTTTCTAGAACTTTGTGCTGCATTTCGTTAAACGGTATGTCTAACGATGCTGTTAGACTAATGCTTTTTCCTTTCTCACTAAGGGATAAGGATAAAATGTGGTTATACTTGTTAGCACTTGGCTCTATTAAAAATTGGGAGGAGTTAACTCATAAATTCCTAGCTAAGTATTTTCCACCTTCAAGGACTATTAAACTTAGAAACGACATTATCTCATTTTGTCAGTATGCAGGGGAATCAATATACGAAGCCTGGGAAAGATTTAAAAAACTCCTAAGAAAGTGTCCACACCATGCTCTACTTGATTGGTTAATCATTCAAAATTTTTATAATGGGTTAGTAGGATCTCTTAGGTCTATAATTGATGCTGCCGCTGGTGGATCATTAATGTCAAAACCATTTGATGAAGCGTATGAGGTAATTGAAAAATGACTATAAATGAATTTCAATGGCCATCTTCAATGGTAAATCCTAAGAAGGGAGCCAGTGTTCATATTACTGATGTGATTACAATTCTTGCATATCAGGTTGTCGCAATATCAAGGAAGTTGGACCAATTTGGAATGAACAAGCCTCAACTCACTCTAGTAAGTGAGGAAAGTTAATTAGGGCATATGACTGATTCTAACTTATCTTATGATGCTTTAAATACCATAAACAACCATACATTAACTTTTACAACCCATGTTGGGAGAACCATCCTAAATTTAATTGGAATCATATTACTAATGGTGGAAACCAAAAATGGGAAAATAATTATGCAAAGCCTAATGGAAGTTGGAATAATCAGGGGAACACAAACTATAGACCTTCATATCCACCGAACTCTAACAATGATCAACAATTTGAGGATAAGAAGATGTCTATGGAAGAAGTGGTATTGCAAATGGGAAACCAGTTGCAATGTTAAAATGTTACAATTATAAACATAGATAATCAACTGGGACAAATTGCTAATTCACTTAGCAATAGACCCCAAGGAACACTTCCTAACAACATTTAGATCAACCCTAAAGAGAACACTAATGAACAAGTAGAAGATGTCCAATTAAAAAGTGGAAGAGAGATAGAGGATGTGGTTAGAAAAGAGAAAGATGTTGTGAGACAAACAAATAAAAATAAAAGACCTGAAGAACATGTTTCTACGGATCTGAAAAAATTAATATCTCCAACTAAAATCAGTTTGGAAAGACCATCACCTCCATTTCCTCAAAGACTTAGACAGCATGAGTTGGATAAAAATTTTTTGAAGTCCATGAAAGTACTTAAGAATTTAACGATAAATATTCCTTTCACTGAAGCTTTGGAACAGATGCTAAGTTATGCAAATTTTATGAAGGAGATATTAAAAAAGAAAAGGAAATTTGGGGATTGCGAGACAGTTGCACTAAGTGAGGAGTGAAGTGCTATACGATACACCTAAAATATATAGTATTTTTATGCACATTTTTATACCTATTTTTAATGATATTGCACTTTAATGGAAGGTATTTTGTATTTTTCTTGCAGGTATGATGAAAATGGATGGTCATGATGAAAAGAGCAAAATTGGATCAAATTTGAAGCAAAAAAAAATGAAAAATAAAAAAATTTGGCACTGGCGGCTAGCCGCCACAGTTAAAAATCAAATTTCAATTGGATTTGGTGCCAATTTCAAAGGGGATGGGATGCAACTCTTGGTGGTAACTACCATAACTTCCTTTGGGCGGCAAGTTTGAATGAAGTGGTGCGTTCCATGGTAGATACATCGAATATGGACACATTTTGAAGAGACACCAAGGTACCTTTTGGTTTACTATTTAAAGAGTGTCTTAGGAAAGATTAAGAGACTCTTCCTTTGCATTTTGAGGGGTTCTTTCTTTCTTTCTTTCTTTCTTTTGTTCTTCCACTGCATTTTTAAGAGTTTTTATTTTAGAGTAGGAGTAGAGAGTAGAAAGGAGAAAAGGGTCGGAGTGAAGTATTCTTCTTCCCACTTCTTTTCTTTCTTTTAGTTTAGTTTTTATTGAAGTCTGAAGTCTGTATTCTGAGTGAACGGAGTTGGGAGACTTGCTCTGAGAAGTAGTTTAGCGAATAGTTAAAGTTTCAGAGGAACTTCCTTAGTCTTGAGGAGAGGATTTTCAGATAAGTGTTTACTTCTATTTAGTTTATTAATACTTGTTTTAGTTTATTATTTTTCTTATTATTGTTTTTAATTTCAAATCAATGTGTTTTTATATTTTCTCAATGAATTTTGAGAAGTTTACTTTATCTTTTTCTTTCTTAAATGGAGAAGTAATTAATTTAAAGAGAATTGTTGCGGAAAGTATAAGTGTTTAAAAGTTGGAAGAAGTTGTGAAGATTGGTTCTAAAAACTTTGTTTACTTCTTAATTTGGCCTGTTAAGTTGTAAAATTTCTTGAGATTATGTAAGATCCAATGCGGTATTGTCTCATAAAAGCTAGTAGGAATCACATGCAATTATATGGGTGAGAATTGTAGTCCTTATAATTGAATGTAATATTAGAAGATATTTTTATGAAAGGGAGTAAAATTAGAGGATTTTAGAGTGACAGGCTAAAATCCCCTAATTTGGTTTGAAGTTTTAAGTTTTGTTATGAGAAGTTAGCCTCCAGGTGGTGGGAATCGAGGGAACTCTAGAGTGAGAGACTGGTATCTTCCCCGCCTAACCATGTTCAAAATAATATAAATTTCAAATTAACCTATGTTCTTTATAGAACCAAGTAAGGGTAAAGAACACATTTGCTTCTATATGTCATAACAAAAAACTGAATACTTACACAACAATACTTTAAGAATTATTACTACTTCATAAAAGGAAAGAATAAGATATTCTAGTTAATAGTATTTTACATCCAGTGTTATTAGTTATTATAAATTTAATTTCATTGCTTAATATTTTATTAAGGAAATTTTAAAAGACAAATCAACTTTCAAAACTTTTCAAAATTGAGACATACTTTCAAAAGCCATTAAAAAAGTAAAAAGATAATTTTCTGATTCCTTTAAAAATTTTCAAATTTCCCCTGTGGGTTCGATATCTCAGGGCTTAATCAGAAAGTCCAATATTACTTGATAAACGATACATATACTTGCGTAGTATCCCATATTATAAAATCATTATTTTCATATCTTAAATCATCAGCGCATTTATCCAGCGGGACCAAGTTTCTGGCATTCGTTGCACATATATCTACCAGACGGGACCATGTTTTTGGCACCGTTACGAATTTTCATAGCATATTTGTAAGCACATATATTTATCGGGGATCATGTTTTTGGATGACCCGTTGCCAGGGAAAATTAATTAGATTGCATTTTAAAGAGAATGAAGAAATTATAAATTTTTTATTTTTCTTTGTTTTTGTTAGTGTGTTGTATTTTGTTTTGTTTTATTATTGAATGCGTAGTTCAGGTTCTGAAGGACTTGTGCCTTTTGATTCTGAATTAGAAAGAACTATCAGAAAAATCAAAAAAATTAAAAATACAGAAAAAGAAAAAAATATTCAAGAAATGGCAAATCATCAAAATCAAAATGTTGGCATCCATTAAGAATTAAGACCTTTAAGAGATTATGTTAACCCTACAGTAGATGAACTTCGTGGTAGTATTCAAAACCCTACTGTAGCTGCTAATTCTTTTGAGCTTAAACCTGCTATTATCCAAATGGTGTCAAATAATCAGTTTGGGGGAGCAACAACTGAAGATCCTAATTTGCGTCTTGCTAATTTTCTAGAGTTGTGTGCTACTTTTAAATATGATGGTGTTTCGGATGATGCTATTAGACTTAGAATTTTTCCTTTCTCACTAAAGGATAAATCTAAAATGTGGTTACATTCGTTAGCACCTGGATCAATTAGAACTTGGGGTGAACTATCACAAAAATTCCTTGCTAAATATTTTCCACCATCTAAGACTGCTAAGTTTAGAAATGATATAACATCTTTTTGTCAGTTTGAAGGAGAATCAATATATGAAGCATGGGAAAGATTTAAAGATCTCCTCAAGAAATGTCCACATCATGCGATAACAGATTGGTTAATAATTCAAACTTTTTATAATGGATTAGTTGGATCTCCTAGATCAATCATCGATGCTGCTGCTGGTGGATCAATAATGTCCAAACCATTTTATGATGCTTATGCTTTAATTGAAGAAATGGCTACTAATAATTTTCAATGGCCTTTTGAAACGTTAAATCCTAAAAAGGTAGCCAATGTTTATGAAAATTATGCTTTTACAATGTTAGCAAATCAAGATGCTGCTGTATCAAAGAAGATAGACCAATTTGGGATGAATTTTTCTCAGCCAAATCTCATGATTGAAGAAACTTCATTAGGCCAAATGGTTGATTCTTATTCTTCACCAGAAACTGTTAATGCTATAATCAAACCTAACAACCCATATTCCAATTATTATAAGCGAGGTTGGAAGAATCATCCAAATTTTAACTGGAATAACAATAATTAGGGTGGTGTTAATCAACAATGGGGGAACACCCAAGTAAACCCAGTGGGGAATTGGAACAACCAAGGTAATAATAATAAATTAACTTATCCTTTAGGTTATAATAATGCTTTACAAAATAAGGAGAAGAAGTTTTCTATGGAAGAAGTAGTATCACATATGGGAAATCAATTAGAAATTCAAGGAGCAACCATTAGAAGTATTGAAAATCAATTGGGATAAATTGCAAATTCCTTAAGTAATAGATCCCAAGGAATGCTTCCAAGAAATACTGAAGTGAATCCAAGAGGAAAGAATAAAGAACAAGTGAAAGAAATTCAATTGAGAAGTGGAAAAGAATTGGAAAGTAGAGTTCAAAAAGAGACTGAAGTAGAGAAAGAAGAGATTGAAAGACCTAAAGAGGACGCTCCAAAAGGTTTTGAAAGACCTATTTCTCTGCCTAAGTTTGATTTAGAAAAACCACCACCTCCATTTCCTTAGAGACTTCGTCAACAAAAGTTGGATAAGTAATTTTCAAAATTCTTTGAGATATTAAAGAAGCTTACCATTAATATTCCATTTGCTGAAGCCCTAGAACAAATGCCAAGCTATGCAAAATTTATGAAGGATATTCTTATTAAAAAGAGGTAGTTTGAAGAAAATGAGACTGTTGCACTTAGAGAGGAGTGCAGTGCGATAATTCAGAAAAAGCATCCTGAAAAACTTAAAGATCCTGGTAGTTTCACAATTCCATGTGCAATCAGAGACAGATTTTATGGAAAAGCATTATGTGATTTGGGTGCAACCATTAACCTTATGCTTCTATTAATATTTAAAAAACTGGGACTAGGAGAAATAACACCCCGACTACTGTAACTCTCTAATAAGCAGATCGTTCGATCACCTATCCTAAAGGAGTTATAGAAGATGTTTTGGTAAAAGTGGTTCAATTTATTTTTCCTGTGGATTTCATTATGCTAGATATGGAGGAAGATAAAGAGATACCCATAATTTTGGGGAGACCTTTTCTAGCTACAGGCAGAGCTATGATAGATGTGAAAAAAGTGGAATTAACGATGGGGGTTAATGATCAGACTGTTACAATTAATATTTCAAAATCGATGAAATATCCTGCAAGAGGTAAAGAAGATGAGTGCTTTAGGATGGATGTTATCGAATATTTAAGTGAATGTCATTTTAAATCAACTTATGAAGAGAAAGCTGAAAGAGAAGAATTTGAATATAAGCAAGAAGAGGAGTCATTTGATTCTGAAGATTTTCAAAAAGAAGATTTAAAGTATGTTCATAAAAGTTTTGAATTGTTGGATATAACTGAAAAAGATAAATCTTATGGTCCATCAATTGAAAAACCTCCTGAACTTGAGTTAAAAATGCTTCCTGATCATTTGAAGTATGTTTTTCTAGATGAATCCTCAACCTTGCCTGTTATAATTTCCTCTCAGTTAACTGAAAAAGAAGAAGAGAGTTTGCTTGAAATTCTAAAGAAGCACAAGAAAGCCTTTGGATGGAAAATTGCTGATATTAAAGGAATCGGTCCTTCAATTTGTATGCACATAATTCTTATGGAAGATAATTGCAAACCGCGGGCTGATTCCCAAAGGAGATTAAATTCTATCATGAAAGAAGTTGTTAAAAAAGAAATCTTAATGTGGTTGGATGCTGGAATTATCTACCCTATTTCAGATAGTGCATGGGTTAGTCCTATTCACTTTGTTCCTAAGAAAGGAGGACTAACTGTGATTTTTAATGAAATGAATGAAATGATACCAACAAGATAAGTTACAGGGTGGCGAATATGTATTGATTACAGAAAATTAAACCTTGCCACAAGGAAAGATCATTTTCCACTCCCTTTTCTAGATTAAATGTTGGATAAACTGGCTGGGCATAAATACTTTTGTTTTCTGGATGGATATACTGGTTACCACCAAATTAAAATTGCTCTTGAGGATCAAGAGAAAACTATGTTTACCAGTCCTTATGGTACGTTTGCTTTTAGAATAATGTCATTTGGTTTATGTAATGCCCCTGCTACATTTCAGAGATGTATGATGGCTATTTTTTGTGATTTAATTGAAAAATGGATTTAAGTTTTTATGGATGACTTTTCAGTGTTTGAAATTTCATTTGAATCATATTTAGAACATCTATCTAAAGTTCTAAAATGCTGTGAAGAAACTAATTTGGTCCTTGATTTGGAAAAATGCCAATTTAAGGTAGCAGGAGGAATTTTTTGGGACATCGGATTTCAAAAAAAGTTTTGGAGGTAGATCCTGCAAAAATTCAAGTTATATCTAATTTACCTTGCCCAACCAATGTAAGGGGAAATAGAAGTTTTTTAGGACATGCTGGATTCTACAGACGTTACATCAAATATTTTTCAAAGATTACAAAACCTTTATGCCGTTTACTGGAAAAGGATGCAATTTTTAATTTTGATGATGATTGCCGTAAAGCCTTTGAAACATTAAAAGAAAAATTAATCGCTGCACCTGTAATAATTTCACCAAATTGAGAAAAACCTTTTGAATTAATGTGTGATGCTATTGATTATGCTATTGGTGCTGTTTTGGGTCAGAAATATGATAAAATTTTTAAAGTAATTTATTATGCTAGTAAAACTCTTAATGAAGCTCAAATTAATTATACCACTACTGAGAAAGAGTTATTAACTATAGTATTTGCCTTGATAAATTTTGATCATATTTAATTGGAACTAAATGTTTTGTGCATACTGATCATTCTGCTATTAAATACTTAATGGAGAAAAATGATGCAAAACCGAGACTTATAAGATGGATTCTTCTTTTGCAAGAATTTGATTTTGAGATAGTAGATAGGAAGGGTTCTGATAATTAAATTACTGATCATTTGTCCAGGCTTGAAATTGAAAAATCTTTCTGTGATATTGAAGAAATTAATAAACATTTTCCTGATGAAAAACTGTTCACTGTTAAAGAATGGAGTGTTCCGTGGTATGCAGACATAGTAAACTTTATTGTTAGTAATATTATACCCTATGGTTTGACATATCATGAAAAGAAAAAATTTCTGTCTAATGCTAAGACTTATTTTTGGGATGACCCATTTTTATATAAATAAGGAAAGGATCTTATAATTCGAAGATGTGTACCTTTGGAAGAGACTTATGAAATTATTCAAAAATGTCATGATTCTGATTATGGGGGATATTTTGGAAGTGATAAAACTGCATATAAAATATTACAATCAGGATTTTATTGGCCTACAATTTTTAAGGATGTGAATGTTTATATTTAAAATTGTGATAGATGTCAGTTTATAGGCAATATTTCTAGAATAAATGAGATGCCCCTCAATTATATGTTGAAAGTTGAAATATTTGATGTTTGGGGATTAGATTTTATAGGACCATTTATACCATCTTTCGGAAATGTTTATATTTTGATAGAGTAGACTATGTTTCCAAATGGATTGAAGCTATTACTTTACCTCGATGTGATGCTCAAAGTGTTGCAAAGTTTTTAGAAAAGAATATATTTTGCAGATTTAGAGTACCAAGAGTAATCATAACTGATGGGGGAAGTCATTTTAGAAATGCAATTATTGGGAAGTTAGCAAAGAAATATCATATTAATTATCACATTGCTACTGCTTATCATCCACAGACAAGTGGTTTGGTTGAATTATCCAATCGTGAAATTAAAAGAATATTGGAAAAAACTGTTAATCCAAATAGAAAGGATTGGTCAATTAAACTGGATTATGCTTTGTGGGCCTATAGGACTGCTTACAGAACACTTATAGGAATGTCCCCATATAGGCTGATTTTTGGAAAAACATGTCATTTACCTTTTGAACTTGGGCATACAGCATATTGGGCTATTAATAAGTTCAATTATAATTTGAAAGATGCTGCTGAAAAAAGATTATTGCAATTGAATGAGCTTGAAAAAATAAGGAATGAATCTTATGAAAATGCTAAGATTTATAAGGAAAAGATGAAGTTATGGCATGATCGGAAGATTCTTACTAAAAATCTTGAACAAGGACAACAAGTTTTGTTGTATAATGCTAGATTGAGAATATTTTATGGAAAACTTAATTCCAGGTGGATGGGTCCATTCATTGTGATAAAAGTTTATTCTTATGGAGCTGTAGATATTCAAGATCCTAAGATTGGAAAAATATTTAAAGTTAACGAACATAGACTTAAACCTTGTTTTTCGACCAATAAATCTAAATCTGATGAGAATTTAATGTTGGGTCACTCAGAATGAGTTCTGGGTATGTCAGGCTGAAGACGTTAAAACAAGTGCTTTGTGGGAGGCAACCCATATTTATCGGTGTACTTTGCTTTATGTTTGTTTTGTATGTTTTGTTTGCTTCTTTTGGTTTGTTTTTATGTTTTTAGTGGTAGTAATTTGGTGTTTTTAAACTTAAGTGGAGTTTATTTGACCTTAATTAATGATTTGGAGAAGTCAGAATGAGAATTTGGACACTTAGTAGACCTGTGCTAAATTGTGCACTGGCGGCTAAGCGCCGACTAGTTGGCGCTTAGGCGCCACAGTTATAAAAAATGTGAAAAATGTGAATTTAGAGCCTAGATCATGGGGGAGAATTTGGAGTTATTTAGGAGATTCTAAACGTGTTGGAGAATATTCTAGCATCTCCCAAGTCTATAAAAAGGTCCTGACTTAAGGAAAACACTTGCCCCAAGTCCTATTTTCATTTCTGAAGTCTAAGAGGAACATTTTGAGAGCACCATGTCTTCCTGAGAGAACGAGATGATGAAGAAGCAAGATTCTGATAAAAGTAAGTTCATTAGTGATAGTGCTAAGAAATTATTTAATGGACATCTGGTTGTTAGTATTCAAGGTATTGCAGAGATGATTGCAAAAATTGAAGCCCAAGTGACTTCAATGGAAGCAAAGATCAATGATCTTACTTTACATCTGGATCACATGGGATGGCAACTCAAGATGCAATTCAATCATTCAAGGTATGTGGAAGAAATAGATAAGGCGATGTTTGTGAAGAACAAATGGATTGAAGAAGATGATATAAGAATGAACAATGATCGCCTGTTCCATAAAATTTATATTCCTGAAGGGTCAAACGAGAATAATAGTAGTCCTGGTTATATTTCGCCTAATGGAGAGTGGAATTAAAAGTGTTTTGTTTCTATTTGTTTAGTGTCTTATATGTTATGTTAGTGTTCTTGTGAGTTCATGTTTGTTGTGTTTAATGTTTAAGTATATGCCTGATGATGTGATAGGTACATCTTAAAGATGTACACTTATTAGTTTAAGATTTTTGTGTCTTGTATTTTGAGAATTTTATCCTTTATATTTGGATTAAAATTCTAGTACTCTATTAAGTGTTATGATTTTTTTAATATAAGTTTATTTTTTTGAAATTTGTGTGGAATCATTGGTTATTTAACTTTGATTTGGAGTATTAGAAGATTTGTGGGGAGAATTAATTATTGTGGACTAATTAAAAGTAATTAACAAACTGATTTAGTGCATATACCTTAATTATAAAAATTTGGGTATTGGCGGCTAAGCGACAAACTGCCTGCGCTTACGCGCCATATTTCACGGCTAAGCGCTGATAGTTCGTGTTTAGGTGCCAGTTCGCAAAAATTGATTCTTGAAAGTTAAAAACCTGAAAATTGCCATTTTCAACTGCCCCATCGTCTTCAACCATTGCTTTGCCGCGAAAGAGGAGCCTAGGGTATCATATTGTGGATCATTTAAAAGCCGATCTCAACAAAAATGGTTAGATTTGAATTCCTTGAGGTAAGAGCACTACTCCTAAGTAAAAAATTTTGATTTTCACCATGTATTTTGAGTACATTATGGAAAATCTTAAAATCACTATTCATGTTGAAAATTTGAAGAAAAGCTTGATAAATTGCTTGGATTTAGTGAAAATATCTTTTGGAAGATAATTTAGTAAGTTTAGTTTGATTTTGGAATTTATGGTGAATTTTTCGTGAATTTTTAGAGATGGCTCCAAAGTCAAAGCGTGCACGAGAAAAGACGAAGTTTGATTCTGACAAATTTGTTAGTTTGAGGGTTGAGGAACGATACGTCAATGCATTGCAATTACGTAAGTTGATTCATGAGCGAGTGTTTAGTAAGCCAGGAGAGGTGATTGAAGATATGATTGCAAGAAGAAACTGCGGATCATCGTTGCTTTTTCATCATTCTCGTTGTTTCTGTGGTAAGAGAATTTTATGCAAATTTATCTGTTGCAGAGGAAAATCAGGTGATGGTTAGGAGGCATGAAGTAAACTTCTCTTCAGGTGCAATCAATACCTTTTATGGACTACCTCCAGTTATGTTCTATTTTTTTTCTAACTATCATCCTTCGGAAGGGGAATTAGATGAGATTATGGAATATCTGATTGATGGAAGAGGGTTATGGAAAAATACAAATGATAGAAGAGTGAACTTTCCTGCTTCCAAATTAAATGCCATTTCTAAGGCTTGGCATTATTTTATCTCATCTAAGTTGTTACCTTCAAGTCATACCAGTGAAGTGAAGAGAGAAAGAGCGGTGTAGAACCATTGTATTCAGCATGGGAAGCCTATTGATATTGGAAGTATAATTTATGATTATGTTTTAAACTGTGCTAGATCAACCACTACTGCAGGTATGGGATTTCCTTCCTTGATTCATTCACTATGTGAAAGATCTGGAGTGAAATTTGAAACCTGGGAAGAGGTACTTCATCCATTAAGACCAATTACTAGTGTAAATGTTGGTTCTTACATTGTACATTCAGAGTTTGGTTGGAGATGAGGATTTGGTAGGGCTTCTATTGCTTTTGCTTCTCCTTCTCATGCTACTACTTCATGTGCTTCGTCATCTACTGATTCATAGACTGGTTTATTAAGAAATATTTTGAAAAAAGTGAGTCTTACTCGAGAGCATGTGAGAGATATGGATGGTAAGCTGGATAATATTGAGAGATATATTATAAAACATGATGAATATGAGAAGAATTATCAGCAATATTTGGATAGACTGATTAGAGGAGATCAGAGTGCTGAGATGCCACCTCATCCATTTTATATACCTTATGTGCCATCCAGAGATTGGAACGAGCAAGATGATGATGATGATGAGGATGAAGAGTAGATGTATGTTGTTTGTTTTAGTTTTTGTATTGATGTGTTATGTCACTATGTAGTTTATCTAGTATTTTGTTTGATGATTTTGTTGTGATGTGAACCTTGATAGTATGCAGATTGTAGTTGTACTGTTTATCTATTATGCATATTCATGTATTTTTGTTGTTTTATTGTTGATTTATATGTTGCTGTGTGGTAGTATGTAATAGTAAATGTTTTTATGTGTATGTTATGTCAGAGTTTTTAGTAGTGTGTACTTTAATTCCAAAAACTGTTAGGAAATTATAAACATCTATTAGGAACTTCTACTTACGAAAACTAAATGTTTAAAATTCTTCAAATTCCACTATCATCTGTTATCTGTATCAGTGTGTTATTTTAGTTGGTGTGTATTTTCTTTGAAAACCTCCACTATTGTAGAAGTCTTCTGAAATTTTTACTTTTCTTATTATTAAAAATTTTTTTTTAAAAACTAAAATTAATTTCATTTTACTCCTGTTTTTAAATTGTTATACTTGCATATTAGGATATTAAAAATTCCTAAAAGCATGATATGTTAGTTTTTATTTCTCACCCCTGTATCATTTCTTATGCTTAAATGTTTTATCTTAATTAAAAATTTAAAGTTTAGGGGGGATTTTAAAAACAAAGATTTTCAAAAACCTAAAATTTTATTTGATTCTCAAGAATACTTAAAAATAAATCTTAATTTTGATTAAGAACAATTATGTACATGAAGTTATATTAGGGAAACAAAATTTTGAATATAGAAATGAATAAAAGAATTTAGTTAAAATTTATAGTAATCATGAAAAACTTAAAGTTAAAATTTACTTAATGAAGAGGTGTTAAATAAAGTTAAACTATCTTTAGTAAGAAGTTTTGTATTTTTGTATAAATAGAAGATTTGACTTTTATTCTTCAAAGCTTAAATTTTTTTTATTGAAGAGTAATTTTCAAATATTATTATTATGATTTTTAAGTGAAAGATGTATATCTGGACTTTATTTTAAATGGAAGGATGAAATTCAAAATCATTAAAGGTCTATCCAGATATAGTAATCCTTGCCTTAATATATATAAGCTTGAGGATTTAAGGGCCTAATCAAAAATTAGTTTCATACCTAAAGTTTAAGATATAAGTTCAGAGAAAATCTAAAGCTTAAAGTTGTAATAGAGTAAGTAAAATTATTTTTCAAATAAAGATTTTTAAGTGTGAAAAATAAATGTTTGAATCCTATATTTTGAAAAATCTAGAAATATTTCTGAATTAGATAGAAACTTATATTTATCATTTTTATTTTACTTAAGAACTTTCTAAACTTTAAGTTGGTTATAATTACTGAAATTTTTTCTAAATTAGACTATTCCATTTCTAGAACAAAATTTTGTTATCTTCCTAAGAAACTCATTACATAATTTGCTTGCTAAAATGTTCTATGAGATTAACTGTCACTTGAGGACAAGTAACATTTTAAGTTTGGGGGATTTTGATACACCTAAAATATATAGTATTTTTATGCACATTTTTATACCTATTTTTAATGATATTGCACTTTAATGGAAGGTATGTTGTGTTTTTCTTGCAGGTATGATGAAAATGGATGGTCATGATGAAATGAGCAAAATTGGATCAAATTTAGAGCAAAAAAAATTGAAAAATAAAAAATTTGGCACTAGCGGCTAAGCGCCGCTGGGCCGGCGCTTAGCCGCCACAGTTAAAAATCGAATTTCAAATGGATTTGGCGCCAATTTCAAAGGGGATGGGATGCAACTCTTGGTGGTAACTACCATAACATCCTTTGGGCGGCAAGTTTGAATGAAGGGATGCATTCCTTGGTAGATACATTGAATCTGGACACATTTTGAAGAGACACCAAGGCACCTTTTGGTTTACTATTTAAAGAGAGTCTTAGGAAAGATTAAGAGACTCTTCCTTTGCATTTTGAAGGGTTCTTTCTTTCTTTCTTTCTTTTGTTCTTCCACTACATTTTTAAGAGTTTTTATTTTAGAGTAGGAGTAGAGAGTAGAAAGGAGAAAAGGGTCGGAGTGAAGTATTCTTCTTCCCACTTCTTTTCATTCTTTTAGTTTAGTTTTTATTGAAGTCTGAAGTCTGAAGTCTGTATTCTGAGTCAACGGAGTTAGGAGACTTGCTCTGAGGAGTAGTTTAGCGAAGAGTCAAAGTTTCAGAGGAACTTCCTTAGTTTTTTGGAGAGGATTTTTAGATAAGTGTTTACTTTTATTTAGTTTATTAATACTTATTTTCGTTTATTATTTTTCTTATTTTTGTTTTTAATTTCAAATCAATGTGTTTTTATATTTTCTCAATGAATTCTGAGTAGTTTACTTTATCTTTTTCTTTCTTAAATGGAGAAGTAATTAATTTAAAGAGAATTGTTGTGGAAAGTATAAGTGTTTAAAAGTTGGAAGAAGTTGTGAAGATTGATTCTAAAAACTTTGTTTACTTCTTAATTTGGCCTGTTAAGTTGTAAAATTTCTTGAGATTATGTAAGATCAAATGCGGTATTGTCTCATAAAAGTTAATAGGAATCACATGCAATTATATGGGTCAGAATTGTAGTCCATATAATTGAATGTAATATTAGAAGATATTTTTATGAAAGGGAGTAAAATTAGAGGATTTTAGAGTGACAGGCTAAAACCCCCTAATTTGGTTTGAAGTTTTAAGTTTTGTTATGAGAAGTTAGCCCCCAGGTGGTGGGAATCGAGGGAACTCTAGAGTGAGAGACTGATATCTTCCCTGCCTAACCATGTTCAAAATAATATAAATTTCAAATTAACCTATATTCTTTATAGAACTAAGTAAGTGTAAAGAACACATTTGCTTCTATATGTCACAACAAAAAACTGAATACTTCCACAACAATACTTTAAGAATTATTACTACTTCATAAAAGGAAAGAAAAAGATATTCTAGTTAATAGTATTTTACATCCAGTGTTATTAGTTATTATAAATTTAATTTCATTGCTTAACATTTTATTAAGGAAATTTTAAAAGACAAATCAACTTTCAAAACTTTTCAAAATCAAGACATACTTTCAAAAGCCATAAAAGAAGTAAAAAGATAATTTTCTGATTCCTTTAAAAATTTTCATATTTCCACTGTGTGTTCGATATCTCGGGACTTAATCAGAAAGTCCTATATTACTTGATAAACGATACGTATACTTGTGTAGTATCCCATATTATTAAATCATTATTTTCATATCTTAAATCCTCAGCGCATTTATCCAGCGGGACCAAGTTTCTGGCATTCGTTGCACATAAATCTACCGAACGGGACCATGTTTTTGGCACCGTTGCGAATTTTCATAACATATTTGTAAGCACATATATTTATCGAATATCACTATACTTAAGAATAATTTTCCTCGGAAACTTAAATGTTCTTGTAGCTTTACAATTCCTTGTGCAATTGGAAAAAGTTTTTGTGGAAAAGCTTTATGTGATTTAGGAGTGAGCATTAATGTGATGCCTCTATCTTTATTTAGAAGGTTAGGTTTAGTCGATATTTCTCCCTCTACTGTAACCTTCTGTTAGCTGATTGATCTATCATTTATTCAAAAGGAGTTATAGAAGACATGCTTGTTAAAGTGGATAAATTTATCTTTCCTTTGGACTTTATTATATTAGATATGGAGGAAGATAAATAAATTCTAATTATTTGAGGGAGACCTTTCCTTGTTACTGGACAAGATATGATAGATGTCCAAAAAGGAGAGTTGACTATAAATATT
Organism: Papilionanthe hookeriana x Papilionanthe teres; assembly: GCA_022702705.1. Lineage (NCBI taxonomy): Eukaryota > Viridiplantae > Streptophyta > Magnoliopsida > Asparagales > Orchidaceae > Papilionanthe > Papilionanthe hookeriana x Papilionanthe teres. Next base: position 71,135,666 of record CM040430.1, read on the forward strand.
AATGACCATGAAGTTACTTTTGATGTATTAAAGACGATGAAACTTCCAACTGAGAGAAAAGATGATGATTGTTTTTGGATGGATGAAATTGATTATCTAAGTAAAGATCATTTCCAAGAAAGTTTGGAGAGTCAGTTAATAGATGAAGTCGGAATGGATTTTCATGATGATTTGAAAACGTTATTTAAACAAAACTGTATGTATGTTCAAGAGAGGTGTGAAATGATGGACGCTACCAAAAATAGTAAAATTTTAATTCCATCTGTTGAAAATTCTCATGAACTTAAGATGGATGTACCCCAAACAATTTTAAAGCCTATCTATTTAGGGAATTCATTTACACAACCAGTCTTTATATCTTTAGATGCGACTCAATCACAAGAAAAACCTGAGCTGAATGATGAACAAGATAAAGTTATTGAACTAAGACTTGAAAGAGAATTTGAGGATACATTTCAAAAGAACATTGAGTTGAGAAAAGAGGATAAGGATATTGAAAGACCAATGGAAGAAATTCTTATGAAATCAGAAAAACGTATTTCCTCAACTAAGATAGATATAGAAAGACCACCTCCACCATTTACTCAGTATCGAGGGGAAGAATTGGAAGATAATTTGAAACAGAAGAGTAACATAAAGAAATTTGATCCTGAATCTGAATTATCTAGACAGAATCCGATCAAAAATTTGGGAGATCTTGAATTATCTTAAAAAGATCCATTTCTTTTAAATTTCAAGGATGATATTAATATGCAATTTTAAAAAACCAATAGAGGAATATTGGATCTAAAAAGAAATATGAGGAACAATGATATAAATCAATCTGAAAAAGAAGAGTTGAATGAAAAATTACAATTTAAGAATTTTGTAGGAATTTCTGGATCTGAAAAGGCCTAGGCAATTGATCGAGGATTACTTAATTGGAATTTTGATCAAGAAGGAATCATTTCTCGGGCATGCGACATTAAAACAAGTGCTTTATGAGAGGCAACCCATAGTTATTAGTGTGCTTTGATTTAGTATGCTTGAGAGTCATGATTGTTAGTGTTGTATTGTGTTTTCTTTAGTGTGGATTGATCAGTTTGATTGTTGTTTGGTAGATGTTTGGATTGTTAGTTGTTTGATTTAAACTTTGTGTGTCATAAGGGAGGTGATTCCTTACATTATTATTATGGTTAGAGTTGTATGTTCTCTTGTAGTAGTTGGATTGATGAATCCACTATGACTTGGGTCTCACTCGGACTTGAATTTTACAGGAGACATCATGAATTTAAACAGTGATAGATCCACCTTAATTTTGTTACTTCCTATCTCTAACTTTGAATTCATTTGATAGGAGTCTTGAACATATTTGATAAATAAAATTAGGATGATCTTACACTACAATTTATAACAGCTAGAGGTGCTTAATTATAGGGATTAGATGATGCATGAGATTGGTGTCCGGAAACCAATTTATCAGTGATAATCTTTTCTTTAGGATTATAATATATAAAATCATTTTAAAAAGTACCTAATTTACTAGTGTAATGATTCCACTAGAAATTGGAGGTAAAATAGTGAGATTTGATGAGTTAAAGGAAGAATTGACCTCATTTATCATATGTATGTTTATGTTTGTGTTACAACTTTATTTAGGTCTTGAAGAACATTTTTATATTCCCTTGCTGATACCTGCTATGCTAGTTAAACTTTTATTTAGTGAATTTCATTCTAGCATGATTAGTTTAGATTTACTTTCTGCTGCATATTGTTTTATCCTAATGAATACTTGTAAATGGTTTTGACAGACATTTGTGGTATATAGAATTTCTAAACTAATTTTCTTCCTTCTTATATTTTTTGTACTGAATGCTATATATGCTAAAAATTAAGTTTGGGGATAGGAAGAAAAATAAAATTTTAATGTAAAAATACTTCCTTTTAGTGTAATTTTATTACAAGTATGTTTTAGGTTAGATTTACTTTCTCCTACAGTCATTCTATCCTGATTATGCATGTATATGAATTTGATAGGATGTTGTAGTAGTGAGTAGATACCTTTACTTTTTCTTCCTGCAACATTTTATGGAATTAATTGCAAAATATTTTAAAATTTAAATTTGGGGGGAAGAAAAATTTTCAAAATGTAACTTTATGTGTCCTCAGTAGCCTGTATTTAATTTGATATCACTTTTAAAATGGCTTGTAATATGTGGTGTTACCTTTAGGTTACTATAATTTCGATTTTAGAAAAGTTGGAAAAATAACTTAGTTGAAATTCTTAGTGAAGAAATTGTTCTATAGTTATGATATTTTGTAGGAAACATTGGGAAAATGATTTTGTTATTTATGGTAGAAACTAGTTGAATATTTGAAAAGCTAAAATTCTTAGATTTATACTTAACGAGAATTGAGCCTTTATTGAAAACCTTTTCGAACTAATACTTACACTTATAAAAAGTGAGGGAAAGTTTTGAGTGTTGGATTTTAAAGAGAGGATAGCGAAATTAAAAATTATTAAAGGACTATCCATATATAGTAATCCTCATATAAAAAAAGAGTGAAAAAAGGGAATTAAAAATGATCCCGAAAGAAAAAAAAGTAAAATAAAAAGGATTGAAAATGATCCCGATAAAAAAAAAATTAAAATAAGTGAGGAGAAGCTTGAGGGGAAGCCTAATCAAAAATTGGTTTCACTTAAATCTTTTTAAATGAAAAGACTTAAAAACAATCCTAAGCTTATTCTTGTTTCAAAAGGTATTGGTTAAATTGGTATATATAAGGTGCTTAAATTCTATTTTTATACTTTCTATGAATCTTTAGTTTGACAATTTTCAATAACTTTTGAAATAAATAGAAAATCAAGATTCCTAAGTTGAATATGAGATATTCTTACACTCTAGTCCTAGGTTGATTTGCTAAAATTTCTCCTATTTTATACTATAATATTTCTTAGATGAAATTATAGGAAATTCTATAGAAACCCACAACCACAAGTTAACATATTTTATTTTTAAAGTTATAATGTTACTTGAGGACAAGTAGCAGTTAAGTTTGGGGGATTTTGACCCACTAAAAATATATATAGTTTTGCTATATAATTTTACTCATTTTAGGTGATATTGCACTTTAAAGGAAGGTATTTTGTATGTTTTTCTTGTTTTAGGTACAAGAAATGGTGATTGGAGCAAAAAGAAGTAAAAACGATGCAATTTGGAGCAAAAACGAGCAAGAAATGAAATTTTCCCTGACACCTTTCGATAAGTTTTTCTATGCTTAATCTCTTTTACACTTCTTGCATATTTTTGAATACGATTACACTTTAAATAAAGTTTTTTTTATATTTATTTTTTAGGGCTATCTGTTAGGAAAGCAACATAACTGAAATGGGGCGAATCAGAGCTAAACTAGAGCCAAACGGAGCAAAACTGTGGACTTGCGCAGCAGTCTGCTTCCCGAAGGTGCCCTCGAGCTCGTCGATGGTGGGATTTTTCTAAGAAGGCAAAAAAATGACCGAAAAGCTCGCCGACAGCACCCTGGAGCCCACTAACAGCGCCCCGGACGACTATGGACCGAATTTTGGCAGTTTGGGCCGAAATTCAACGTATTTGAACGCCTTTTCGAAGGGGTTCTTGAGGGAACTCTTAGAAATTCATCCATACTCTTTAAATTAGTGAATTTACGTTAGAAAAGTGAGGAGGAAGGTTAGAAAAGTGAAGAGGAATATTAGGAAAAACTTGGAGAATGTTTAGGATTCTTAGATTAGGAGTAGAAATGTAGATTTCTACCATTTTTGGAGAGATTGGAGAAGAGATTTTGAGAGAATTTGTAAGGGACTGCACTAGCATTGCATGGATTAATGGGAGAATTTGTGGGAGAGATCTTTATCTTTCTTTCAAAAGGAAAAAAGCGGAGTATTGTTCTTCATTATCTTATGATTTTGTAAGCACTTATCTAGTGGATTTTCTCTGGTTAATTGAATTTTTCGTTGTGTTTTCTTTTTATTTTATGACGTATCTCTCTTACTCTTTCTTCTTCTTTGGAAATAGTGGCAAGAGAGGATTATGCCATTATTTTCCTTTTACTTCTCTTTTGTAATGAGTAGAATTCATGTGTAGGATGTTGAGATACATGCTAGAAGACATTTTATATATAAATGCGATGGTTTTTACTTGCACTTCATCTGCATTGCAATTAAGGCTTGTTGTAATGTTAAATTTAGTTGTGAAATCATACAATCTTAGAGTGTTACGCTTTCTAAAACTAAGTACAAATCACATTCAAATTCCATGGATGGTAAAGTTTATGGGGATTGAATGCAATTAAATAGGGAAATATAATTATTGGATTTAGAAGTGGAGATTTTAGAGTGACGGACTACAATCCCCAATTTGGTCCTATTTTTTTAGAACTGAAGCAGAGATGTTAGCCCTCAGGCGAGGGGAACGTGGGAGCTCCGAAGTGAGAGTTGGTATCCTCCCAGTCTAGCCATGGACTCAGTAAACAAGCATAGGATTAGTCAATGTTCTTTATGCCTGGACCAATTGGTAAAGAATAGGATTGCTCCTATATTGCACATACAATATTTAATGCATCTAATTCCTATTCATTATCCATTTCATTACATAAGAATATTAGTTTTTAGTATCTCAAAATTCTCCAAATCATATCATCTAAAAAGGGTTATATTTAGAATTAATATTTGCATTTAGTTATAGTTACTATTTTTACATTTAACACTTGCATTTAGGAGTAATCTCTAGATAAAACATCATTTTAATCGACATTCCAAACTAATAAGCAATTGTAGTAGACTAGAGTTTGACTAAGGACCTTTTATCTCGCTTCTCTGTGGGATCGATACTGGGTTTTAAAAGAAAGCCCTATATTACTTGAAATGATACGTATACTTGCGTAGTACCCCTAGTGTATAAAATATTTTCTAATTTTTATATCATTTAAGATTTTGAACACTAGCCGCTATTTATGAATCAGGTCAAGTTTTTTGCCATCTTATGGAAGTTAATTTACTGCGTAAATGAGGGTCGGGTCAGCGTCTAAGCTCCAAACCCTCGGCACCTAAGTGACAAACCCTCGGCGCAAAAGCGCCAGCATTCTTAAGAAATCTAAAAGTCAATATTCATGGTGAAAATTCGAGAAAAAGCTTGAGAATAGCCTGGATTAAGTAGATTGTGCCTTTAGAAGTTGAGTTTAGCAAGTTTAGTTTGATTTTGGAATTTATGGTGAATATTTTTTCAATTTTTAGAAATCGCTCCAAAGTGAAGCATTTGAAGGGGAATGATAGATTTGATTTAGACAAGTTCGTCAGTTCTGGAGCTGAGGATCATTACGTTAATGCATTGTCGTCACGTAAGTTGATTCCTGAGCGAGTTTTTAGTAAACCAGAAGGAGATATTGATGAAATGATTGATCAATGAAGTTGAATAAATTACTGTTGCTTCTCCGATGTTGCTTTTATTTATGTGGTAAGAGAGTTATATGCTAACTTACCTGTAGTAGAGGAAAATTTAGTGATAATTCAAGGACAACAAGTTGATTTTTCTGCTGTGTTAATCAATACCTTTTACTTACTGCCTCTTGAAATATTTTGTTATTACGTAAATTATCATCCAAGGGAAGAGGAATTAGATGAGATTATGTTTTTTTCTGACTGATGAAAGAGGTCTTTGGAAAATTACAAATGACAGGAGAGTAAATTTCCAAGCGTCAAAGTTAAATGCCACCTACAAGGCTTGGCAATATTTTATCTCATCTACGTTATTACAGTTGAATCATATTAGCGATGTTACAAGAGAAAGAGTTGTTCTCAATTATTATATTCAACAGGGAAAGCCAATAGACATTGAGGCTATTATTTTTATTATATCATCAACTGTGTTAGACCTCTTACTACTGCAGTTATGGGATTTCCTTCTCTGATTTATTCAATTTGTGAGTAGTCTGGTGTAAAGTTTGAAACTTGGGAAGAGGTCCTTCAACCACTTAGACCTATTATCAGTGTAAATGTGAACACTTATACTGTGCTTTCAGAATTTGGCTGGAAAGGAAGATCTGTTAGAGCTTCTAGTTCTGCTGCTTCTACTTCTCGTGCTTCTACCTTGCAAGCATCATCATCTATAGGAGAGTTTGCTGGTTCATAGACTGGATTGTTATAGAAGATTTTGAAAAAATAAGTCTAACCAGAGAACATGTTAAGGATATAGATGGGAAGGTGGAAAATATTGAGAGATACATTCAGAAACATGATGAGTATGAGGATAATTATCAGCAATTAATGGACAGACTGGTTAGAGGAGACCACAATAATGAGACGCCCCTTCATCCTTATTATATTCCATATGTCCCTTCTAGAGATTGGAATGAGGGAGATGATGATGATGAGGATGATGATTAAGATTGATATTTGCTGAGTCTGTGATGTTTTTATTTCTATTCTGTGATGCTTAGAATTTTTATTGTTTGATGTATTTTATTGTGAACTTTGATATGTGTGGTTTATATTTGGATTATTTCTGTTATGCATATTCAAATATATTTGAGTTGGATTGATATTTGTGATAGTTATGATTTATGTGATGTATTGTTGTAATAAGTTTGTTGTAGTAAATGTTTTAATATAGATATAGTGTATTGTGTTTTTAGAGGTCTATAATTTAATTCCAAAAAAAAAACAGTTAGGAAAATTTTGAACACTATTAGAAACCACTATTTAAATTGCATGTTTAAACTTTTCAAGATTTACTACCATACATTTTCTAGTATTGTTGTGATTTTTGTTATGTTAAGTTGGTGTGTATTTGCTTTGAAAACCTCCACTACTTTAGAAGTCCTTTGAAATTTCTATTTTAAGAAAATTAAAAAAAACTGAATTTGATTTCTTTTGGCTTCTATTTTTAAACATTATACATGCATATTTAGGTTACGAAAATTCCTGTAAGCATGTTATTTTAGTTTATAATTCTTTCCCATGTATCATTTCTTATGCTTAAATGATTTATCTTAATTAAAATTTTAAAGTTTGGGAAAAATTTAAAAACAATTTTCAAAAACTAAAATTTTTTTTGTTCTTAAGAATACTATAATAAAATTTGATTTTTTATTGAAAATAATTATGTATATGAAGTTATATTAGGGGGGGGCAAATTTTTGAATATAGAAATGAGTAAGCAAATTTAAATAAAAACTATAGTAATGATGAAAAACTTAAATTTAAAAATTTTTTAGTAAAGAAATGTTTAATATAGATAAACTATCTTTAGTAGGAAATGTTGTATTTTTTGGAAAAATAGAAATTTTGACTTATATTTTTCAAAACATAAATTATTTTATTGAAAAATAATTTTGAACACTATTATTATAATTTTTAAGTGAATGATATATATCAAACCTTTAATTAAATGGAAGGATAAAATTTAAATCATTAAAGGACTATCCAGATATAGTAATCTTTACCTAAAAAAAAGAAAAGGAAGAAAAAGAAAAAAGAGTAAAAAAAATAGTATGTTAAGAAAAAAAGGAAGGAGAAGCTTGAGGATTTAAGGGTCTAATCAAAAATTAGCTCCACACCTGAAATTTTAAAATATAAATTTTAAGAAAATCTAAAACTTAAGAATATAATATAGTAAGTAAAATTATTTTCTAGTAAAAATTTTTTAGTGAAGAAAATAAAATAATTAAATCCTATATTTTGAAAAATCTACAAGTATTTATGAATTAAATAGGAACTCATATTTTTCATGATCCTTTACTTAAGAACTTTCTAAACTTTAAGTTAGTCTCATTAACTAAAATTGTTTTCTAAATCGGACTAATTCATTTCTAGAATAAAATTTTGAAACAATCCTAATGAAACTCATTTACAAAATTTACATGTTTAATTTTTATATGATTATAGTGTCACTTGAGGATAAGTAACATTTTACGTTTGGGGGATTTTGATACACCTAAAATATATAGTGTTTTTATGCACATTTTTATACCTATTTTTTATGATATTGTACTTTAATGGAAGTTATTTTCATGTTTTCCTTGCAAGTATGATTAAAATGAGTGAATGTGATGAAAGAAGAAAATAAGGATCAAATTTGAGGCAAAAATGGAAGGTGTGCAAGATTATCCTCTGGTGCCAAGCGCCGATGGCTGGCGCATAGGCACGACAGTTAAAAGTGACGTATTAAATCAAATTTAGTGTCATTTCCAAGGGATGTTTGAAGTAACTTTTGGTTTAAACATGCTTAACTTCTTTTGCGTGGCAAATTCGAATGAAGAGATGCATCTTTTGGTAGATATTTTAAATCTGAACATGATTTAAAGAGACACCAAAGCAACTTTTGAGGAAATATTAAAATGAAGACTTGAACATCAGAAAAAGAGAAGAGTTTTAAAAGGAAGTATTGGCAGAAGAAGTTGGAGAAAAGCTTGAAGTGGTTGAAGGGAAAGAGGAAGAAAGAGAGTCTTCTTCTTGCATACTTTTTTTACTTTTCCACTTTACTTTAACATAGTTTTTTATTAGAATTTAGGAGAGTGAATCCTTAGAGTTTGGCACCACCCTCTAAGGAGTTATTAAGTGGAAAGTAAAAGTTTCAGAAGAACTTCAAGAGACTTGTGGAGAAGATTTTCAGATAAGTTTTTATTTTTGTTTTTACATTTGGTTTTAAAGTAAGACTAGTTGTATTTTCACTATGATTTCTACTTTCAAATCAAATTGTGTTTGTGCTTTCTCCATGAGTTCTGAGTAGTTTTCTTTGTCTTTTTCTTTTTAAATGATGAAGTACTTAAATTATGGAAGGAAGTTGTGTGAAGTATAGATGTTTAATGTTGGAGGAAGTTATGATGATTCCACTAACTTGCACTTTATTTACCTCTTTATTTGGCCAATTGATATGTTAAAATTCATTGTGAGAACATGTAAGAACCAATGTAGTATTTTCTCAAATAGAAATTTGAGTGAGTCACATATATGGGTGAGAATTATAGTCTGTATAGTTGAGTGCAAATCAATGGAGAGATATGCTTTTTTATGGGTGTAGAATTAGAGGACTTTTGTGTGGCAGGCTAAAGCCCCCAATTTGGTTTGATGTTTTAAGTTTTGTTATGAGATGTTAGCCCCCAGGTGGAGGGAAAAGAGAGAACTATAGAGTGAGAGCTATTATCTTCCCTTCCTAACCCATCTACAAGATGTCAAAACATCATAATAATTTATGTTCTTTATAGAACCAAGTAAAGGTAAAGAATATAACTGCTCCTATTTGGCACAGAAATTTAGATACTTACACAAAAAAATTTCATATCTATTATTGATTCATTGAAAGAGGAAACATATATTTTATTCTCATTTACTTTCATATCATTAAATAGTCTTGTTAATTTTAGTTGCTTACTTTACTTTTTCTAAAAAAATAACAAAAAGAATTTAAACTTCTTAATTATAAAACATAACTTAAAAAATTAGTTTGAAAAGTAAAAAGTTGTTCTTTTGCTTTCATTAAATTTTAAGAATATTTCCCTGTGGGTTTGATATATCGGGGTTTAATCAGAAAGTCTTATATTACTTGATAAACGATAAGTATACTTGCGTAGAATCCTATATCAAAAAAAATTGAAATTGATTTTTTATTTATTTCGAAATCAAGTTTTTGGTGTCATTGTAAAGAAATAGATATTATTATTGAGAAGAAATATAAAGTACAAAATGAAAGCAAAAATATTCAGGGATCAATGGGTTGAACCTAATGCTTAGGTTCAATTTAGGTTAAACCTAAGTTAGAAATGTTGACTTAAGTTCAATATGTGTTAAACTTAAGTTTGAGTTAACTTGGGTTCAATATAGGTTGAACGTGAGTTAGAAATGTTGAGTTAGATTAAATATAGCTTGAACCTAATGTTTGAGTTCACTTGGGTTCAATTTAGGTTGAAACTAAGTTAGAAATGTTGAGTTAGGTTCAATATGGATTGAACCTAATGTTTGGGTTAACATGGGTTCAATTTAGGTTTAAACTAAGTTAGAAATGTTGAGTTAGGTTCAATATGGGTTGAACCTAATGCCTTGGTTCAATTTAGGTTGAACCTAAGTTTGAGTTAACTTAGATTCAATTTAGTTTGAACCTAAGTTAGAAATGTTGAGTTAGGTTCAATATGGGTAGAACCTCATGATTTAGATTATTTAAGCATAATGTAAGTAAGACTTAAAGATTAATTAAGTTTGATTAGGGTTAGACTTAATTAGGGTTTAAGATTGTTTAAGTCTAATATAAATAAGGCTTAAGGTTTAATTAAGTCTAATTAGGGTTTGACTTAATCAGGGTTTAAGATTTTTTAAGCCTAATGTAAGTAAGGCTTAAGGATTAATTAAGTCTAATTAGTGTTTAAGATTGTTTAAGCCTAATGTAAGTAAGGCTTAAAGTTTAATTAAGTCCAATTAGGGTTAGACTTAATTAGGGTCTAAGAGTGTATAATCCTAATGTGAGTAAGGCTTAAGAATTAATTAAGTGTAACTAGGGTTAGACTTAATTAGGGTCTAAGATTGTTTAAGCCTAATGTAAGTAAGGCTTAAGGATTAATGAAGTCTAATTAGGGTTAGACTTAATTAGGGTTTAAGATTGTTTAAGCCTAATGTAAGTAATACTTTATGATTAATTATGCCAAATTTGGGTTAGTCTTATATAGGGTTTAAGATTTTTTAAACCTAATGTATGTAAGACATAAGGATTAATTAAGTCTTATTACGGTTAGACTTAATTAGGGTTTAAGATTGTTTAAGACTAATGTAAGTAAGGCTTAAGGATTAATTAAGTCTTATTAGGGTCAGACTTAATTATAGTTTAAGATTTTTTAAGCCCAATGTAAGTAAGGCTTAAGAACTAATTAAGTCTAATTAGGGTTAGACTTAATTAGGCTTTAAGATTGTTTTAGCCTAATGTAAATAAGGCTTGATGATTAATTAAGTCTAATTAGAGTTAGACTTAATTAGGTTTTAAGATTCTTTAAGCTAATGTAAGTAAGGCTTAAGGATTTATTAAGTCTAATTAGGGTAAGACTTAATTAGGGTTTAAGATTGTTTAAGCCTAATGTAAGTAAGGCTTAAGGATTAATTAAGTCTAATTATGGTTAGACTTACATAGGGTTTAAGATTGTTTAAGCCTAATGTAAGTAAGCCTTAAGGATTAATTAAGTCTAATTATGGTTTGACTTACATAGGGTTTAAGATTGTTTAAGCCTAATGTAAATAAGGCTTAAGGAATAATGGATTAATTAGTTCTAATGGGATATACTTAATTAGGGTATTTTTTATATCAAATTTAAGTGGGACTTAAAAGTTAATTAGGTCTAATAAGTAAGACCTAATTAGGGTTTAAGGTATTAAGCCTAATGTAGTTAAGGCTTAATGGATTAATTAGGTCTAATGGGTTAGACCTAATTAGGGTTTAGGATTGTTTAAGTCTAATTTAAGTAAGACTTAAAGGTTAATTAGGTCTAATAAGTAAGACCTAATTAGGGTTTATTAAGTTAAACCCAATGTGATTAAGTTATAACTTGGTTTAATTAGGTCTTAATGGTGTCTTAGACCTATTTAGGCTTTATTAAGTTAAACCTAATGTGATTAAGTTATAACTTGGGTTAATTAGGTTTTAATTGTGTCTTAGACCTAATTAGGGTTTATGAAGTTAAAACTAATGTGATTAAGGTCTAACTTGGTTTAATTAGGTCTTAATGGTGTCATAGACCTAATTAGAGTTTGTTTAGTTAAACCTAATGTAATTAAGGTCTATTGTTGTTTAATTAGGTCTAATTGATGTATTAAACCTAATTAGGGTTTATTAAGTTAATCCTAATGTGATTATGGTCTAACTTGGTTTAATTAGGTCTTATTGGTGTCTTTAACAAAATTAGGGTTTATTAAGTTAAAACTAATGTGATTAAAGTTTAACATGGTTTAATTAGGTCTAATTGATGTATTATACCTAATTAATGTTTGATTTACATTAAACCTAATTTGATTAAGGTTTAACAGGGTTAATTAGGTCTAGTGTTGGATTAAACCTAATTATGTTTTGATTTGATTCTATTTGATGTTTGGACTTAAATTTGACTTAACTCATTGTGGCATGAATTAAATGAAGTGATTTTTTTATTTTTGATGTTTTTAGGGTTTTTATTAGAAATTTTAACCCTAATAAAAAAATGTCATCTTAAATTTTCAAGAGCCTAGAGTTTGTCATTTTATCATTTAAATTTGTCCCTCTAAATTTCTAACCAATTTCCAGTTTAATTTTCTTAATTTCTGATTCATAAAATTATTGTTGAGAATAAGTACTAAATCCCGAAGAAATTAGGAAATCTTGTCCTAGATAATTTTTCTAGCCTTGGAAAAATAAGAAATTGTTCATAAGGACCTAGAGATTTATCCATCAAAATTTCATATTTTTCTCGTTTATAAATAATTTTTAATAATTAAAATACTCTAGAGAGTACATAATCAATTAAAAATCAAATATAACTCCTTAATTCATGATTTTAATTCCACATTGTTCCTCTCACTGCCCTGAGTTCAAAGGTATTTTTGTTCTATTTTTGTGATTTTTGTGTGCAAAGTTATGAATTTTTTGTTAGTTTAAGGTTTAAATGATTTACTTAAATCCTTACCTAATCCAAAATAACTAGACGGCGCTGTGTCCTTGGATTGATCGAAATGAGATTGATCCGGTGTGGCACTCCGAACTGCAGATCCGGTGGGATTAAATCACAGCCATCCGTTTTTATGAATGGAATGAAGGAAGACTCTTTCTTGCAGCTGAACTTTGTTATAAATTTAGTCTTGTGTTAGTTTAACTTGCTAGAGTTTAGAACGTACTTTGGTAGAAGTAGTAATTGAATCTGTTTGTCTTTACTTTTAGAATTAAACCACTTGTAATTGTGTTGATATTTGATAAGAGAATTCTATGCTATGCCATAAAGTAAAGCCTCCCTGTAGGATCGATATTCCAGGACTTCACTAGAGCCTTGTATTACTAGAGCGATATGTATACTTGAGTTAATTGTGTGAATCATTATCATCTAAATCAATATATAAATCTAAATCTGAGTTCACTAATTTTTGCAAATTAAAAAATTTGCACCAAGTTTTTGGCGCCGTTGCTGAGGAGGCAAGGTAAAAGAAAAAGTAACTGTTAAAATTTAACTTTTGTAGTATTTGAAATCATATATTTGAATTACAAGTCATAGTTATGTGTGTGTCTGTTTATTGTTAGTGTGTGTTTATTGTGTTTGCATGCGTAGTATCGGATCTATAGGTTTAGTGCCTTACGATTCTGAATTAGAGTGTACTACTAGAAAAATTCAAAAACAACAAAAACAATCTGCAAATCCTCACAAAATGGCTAACAATTTAAACAATCAAAATGAAAACATTTCAAGACCTTTAAAAGATTATGCTAATCTAATAGTAGATGAAATTCACTTAACTATTCAAAATCCTGATGTTGCTGCTAATTCATGGTTGCTTAAACCTACTATTATCCAAATGGTACAGAATAATCAATTTGTAGGAACACCTATTGAAGATCCTAACTTACATCTCGCTAGTTTTATAGAACTATGTGCTACTTTTAAGTATGATGGAGTGTCAAACGATGTTGTTAGGCTTAGGCTTTTTCCTTTTTCACTAAGGGATAAGGCTAAGCAGTGGTTAAATTCATTAGCACCTGGATCTATTAGAACTTGGGGAGAGCTTTCAAAAAAGTTTCTGTCAAAATATTTTCCTCCTTCCAAAACTGCTAAGTTGAGAAATTATATCACATCTTTTAGTCAGTTTGATGGTGAATCCATATATGAAGCTTGGGGAAGATTTAAAGATCTTCTGAGGAAGTGTCCACACCATGCTTTACCAGACTGATTAATAATTCAAACATTTTATAAGGGATTAGTAGGATCTTTGAGATCGATTATCGATGCTGCTGGTGGTGGATCATTAATGTCAAAATATTTTGATGAAGCATATTTGTTAATTGAAGAGGTAGCTACTAATAATTTTCAATGGCCCTTTGAGCAGGTAAATCCTATGAGAGTATCTTGTATTCATGATTTTGATGTGATAACTATGATAGTCTCTCAAATTGCTGCACTTTCTAAGGAAATAGATCAATATGAAATGAATTATTCTCCAACACCACCTGTGTTAGAAGAAAATTCATCAGGACAGATGATAGACTCTCAAATGTCTTATGAAACCTTGAATGTGATACATAATAAAGTCAATAATCCTTATTCTAATTATTATAATTCTAGCTGGAGAAATCATTTGAACTTCAACTGGAATAACAGCAATGCATTTGTTAACCCGCAATGGGGAAAAAATTCTATGAATCTAGTTGGAAATTTGAACAACCAAGGAAATACCAATTTTAGACCTTTTTATACTCCTGGTTTTAATAGTAATCAACAATTTAAGGAAAAGAAGTTGTCTACTGAAGAAATGTTTCTGGATATGGGTAATCATATTCAAGCTCAAAACGTTATGATGAAGAACATTGAAAATCAATTGGGACATATCTTTACTGCACTTACTAATAGACCTTCTGGGAATCTTCCTAGCAATGTTGAGATTAACCTAAAAATTTAAAACAAAGAGCAAATTAAGGATATTAAATTAAGGAGTTGAAAAGAATTGGAACCAAGAGTTCAAAAAGAAGTCAAATTTGAAAGAGAGGAAGTGAACATTGAGAAATGTTCTAATAAAATATATCCAAATGAATATCCACTAGAACCAATGAAGAAAAATGTTGAAAAATCACCTCCTCCTTTTCCTCAAAGACTAAAGAAATGGAATAGGGATAATACATTTGCAAAATTTTTGGAAATTCTTATGAAATTAACTATTAATATTCCCTTTGTTGAAGCATTAGAGCAGATGCCTGATTATGCAAAGTTTATGAATGATATACTTAAAAAGAAAAGAAATTTTAAAGACCATGAGACTGTTGTGCTTAGCGGTGAGTGTAGTGCAATTATTCAAAAAAACATCCTGAAAAACTTAAAGACCCAGGTCGTTTCACTATCTCGTGTGCTATAGGTGAAAAATTTTTTGGAAGAGCTTTATGTGATCTTGGAGCTAGTATTAATCTTATGCCTTTATCAAATTTCAAAAGATTGGGAATAAGAGAAATTTCACCTACATCTGTGACTCTTCAACTAGCTGATCGTTCTATCACTTATCCTGAAGGAGTTGTGGAAGATGTATTAGTAAAGGTGGATAAATTTATCTTTCCTGTGGACTTTATTGTATTAGATATGGAGAAAAATAAAGAAATTCTAATTATTTTGCGAAGAAAATTCCTTGATACTAGGAGAGCTTTGATCGATGTCCAAAAAGGAGAATTAACTATGAGAGTTAATGACCAAGAGGTAACTTTCAACATTCTGAAATCTATGAAGTACCCTTCAACTCAAAAAGTTGATGAGTGCTATCGAATGGAAGTCTGTGATTATTTGAGAGAAGATCATTTTGAAGAAGTATTTGAAGAAAATCTGGAATGTGAGGATGAAAATGAAAGTGAAAATGAAGATGATTTGGATGATATGAAGAATGAAAAGTTAGACATTGTTTAGGAAAATTTTGAAAGATTGGATACTGTGGAAATGGAGATAAAAATTGGATTCCACCTATCATTAAACCCTCTAAACTTGAACTGAAAATTCTTCCTAATCATTTAAAGTATATGTTTTTACGAGAATCATCTACCTTACCATTCATTATATCTTTGTATTTAAATGAATATCAAGAACCAAAATTTTTGGAAACCTTAAAAGATACAAAAAGGCTTTTGGTTGGTCCATAGCTGATATTAAAGGAATCAGTCCTTCGATTTGTATGCACAAAATTTTATTGGATGAACAACACAAACTAAGAGTTGATCCACAAAGGAGACTGAACCCAATAATGAAAGAAGTGGTTAAAAAAGAGATTTTAAAGTGGTTAGATGCTGGAATTATATATCCTATTTCTGATAGTGTTCGGGTGAGCCTAATTCATTGTGTTCCTAAGAATGGAGGAGTGACTGTTAATGTAAATGATCGAGATGAAATTATATCGACAAGACAAGTTATTGGTTGGAGAATATGTATTGATTATAGAAAACTAAATGTCACCACCAGAAATAATTACTTTCCTTTACCATTTTTAGAACAAATGCTAGACAGACTTGTAGGACACAAGTATTATTACTTTTTGGATGGATATACCGGTTATCACCAAATACCTATTGCTCTTGAGGATCAAGAGAAGACTACATTTACTAGCCCTTATGGAACTTTTGCTTTTATAAGTATGCCATTCGGATTATGTAATGCACCTACAACATTTCAAAGATGTATGACGCCCATATTTAGGAAATTAACTGATGATGAAATAGAAGTGTTTATTGATGATTTCTCAGTTTTTAGAGATTCATTTGATGCATGCCTATGCAACTTAGAAAAATTTTTAGAGGTATGCTAAAGAACAAACTTAGTCCTAAACAGGGAAAAGTGTCAATTTATGGTTGCAGGAAGAATTGTGCTTGGCATAAAATACCTGAATATGTCATGGAAGTAGATCTTCCGAAAATTCATGTTATAGAAAAATTACTACCTCTAACAACTGTAAGAGGGGTAAGAAGCTTTTTGTGACATGTAGGATTCTACAAGCGATATATTAAAGTCTTTTCAAAAATTTTGAAGCCTCTATGCCAACTATTGGAAAATGATAGAAAGTTTGATTTTATCGATGAATGTTTGAAAGCTTTCGATCTATTGAAGGAAAAATTAATTGCTGCACTTATAATAGTTTCACCTAACTGGGAGAAACTATTTGAATTTATGTGTGATGCTAACGATTATGCTATTGGAGTTGTTTTTGGGCAAAGTCATGACAAAATGTTTAAAGTTATATACTATGATAGTAAGACTCTTACTGCTACTCAAATTAATTACATTACTACTTATTAGTGATTGTATATGCATTTGAAAATTTTAGATCTTACTTAATCGGAGCTATATGTAAAGTGCATACTGATCATTCTGCTATTAAATATTTAATGCAAAAGAAGGATGAAAAACCAAGACTGATTCGATGGATGCTTTTAATGCAAGAATTTTATTTTGAGATCATTTATAGAAAAGCGGTTGATAATCAAATGGCTGATAATTTATCTAGATTTGAACAACCTAATTTGGTTGATTTTGAAAATGAAATTACTGAAACTTTTCCTGATGAACAATTATATCATATTATTGAAAGAAAATTATCGTGGTATGCTAATATTGTGAACTACATCGTTATTAATATTTTATCACATGATTTAACAATGCAACAACAGAAAAAATTTAAGCATGATGCTAAATTTTATTTCTGGGATGATCCTTACCTGTACAAGCAATGTAAAGATCTTATTGTTAGGAGATGTGTGCCTTATGAAGAAACTGAAAAAATTATTTGAGAATGTCGTGATTCTGAATTTGGAGGACATTTCGAAATTGATAGAACTGCACATAAGATTTTGCGATCTGGAGTTTACTGGCCTACAATTTTCTGAGATGTTTACAAATTTATCAAAACTTAAGATCGATGTCAGGGAATAGACAATATATCTAGAAGAAATGAAATGCCTCTTAATTTTACTCTGGAAGTTGAAATTTTTGATGCATTATTTTGTGGGACCATTTATGCTATCATTCGGAAATATATATATACTGATTGCTGTTGATTATGTATCAAAATGGATTGAGGCAATAGCTTAACATAGGTGTGATGCTAAAAGTGTTTCGTGGTTTTTAATGAAAAATATTTTCACAAGATATGGAATGCCTAGAGTAATCATCACTGATGGAAGATCCCATCTTATGGATAATCTAATTCATAGATTGGTGGAAAAATATAACATTTTGCATAGAATCTCTACATCTTATCATCCCTAAACTAATGGTTTAACAGAGGTATCTAATTGTGAAATCAAATGAATTCTGGAGAAAGTCATTAATCCTTAGAAATTGGATTGGTCTACTAGATTAGATACTTCTTTATGGGCATACATAATAGCTTATAAAACTCTTATAGGAATGTCCCCTTACAGATTAATCTTTGGAAAAACCTGTCACTTACCAGTTGAATTAGAATATAAAGCATATTGGGCGATAAAGAAACTGAATTTTAATTTGAAAGATGCTGGTGAGAAGAGACTATTGCAATTGAATGAATTGGAAGAAATCAGAAATGAATTTTATGATAATGTTAAAATATATAAGGAAAGAAGAAAAATATGGCATGATCGGAAGATTGTCAAAAAGAAATTTGAACCAGGACAAAAATTTTTATTATACAATACAAGATTAAAATTGTTTCCTCAGAAACTGAAACCTTGATGGACTGGACCTTTCATTGTCGTAAAAGTATATCAGTTTGGAACTGTGATTATTGAAGACCCTAAATCTGGAAGAATATTCAAAGTTAATGACCAAAGATTAAAACCATAATTTGAAGGCAATATACTTAATTTTAAAGAGGTTTTAATGTTTGATCAACCTGAATAACTGATAGTTATGTAGGGCTGACGACGTTAAACCAAGCGTTTTATGGGAGGAAACCAACAGTTATTGAGTGTGTACATTGTTTTATATGTTATTTGTGTTTGTTTGTTACTTAATTAAGTCTTTTTCTTCCTTAATTATCATTAATAACATTTAAGAAATGAACGCATTCGTAATTTGGAAAAAATTTTAACGAAGTTACGTTTGGCGAATTTGAACTAGCGCTGAACGGTGCTGCTATCAGTGCCGGATAGCGCCACTGTTCAGAAAATTGTTTCTCGTCTTTAAAATCTAAATTTTGGCAGTTCTTGGCTATAAATCCTCTATTAGAATTCTCAAAAACCGCCCTAGTCACTGGAACTTCCAAAGGAACGAAGTGGAAGAACCAAATTCTTATCCAAAGGGATTTCGATTTGATGGAAACTCAAAGATTTCAAGTGTTCAGCCATAGAGAGCTCACAAGTTTCGAGGCGCAGTGACTTTTCAACAAAAAGATCTCAAAAATGAGATTGATTAAGGAGCGAGGCTTTGTAAATTGAGGTATGAATTTTCCTACGACTAGAATTGATGAAATTATTATTCGTAGACGTTGGGAAGTACTGTGTTATACTACTACCGCTGTAGTTGTTTCGGTTGTGAAGGAGTTTTATGCAAATCTTCATGGAATCAACCAAGGATTAGTTTATGTGCAAGGTAGGTGTGTCACATTTACTCTGCAAAGATTAATGATTTATACATGATCGAGAATGTGTCAATCTGCCACTATATGAATTTTTCCACGAGGAAGGACAATATGAATGATATATACAGATATCTGAAGGATGAAAGTGATGAATGGGAGATAAGAGATAGTAGGTATGTAAGTTTCTCAACCACACTGTAAAATCCTATGTTGAAACACTTACATTAATTCATTTGCGCAAAATTTCTCCAAACAATGAAAATCAGTAAGGTAACTAAGGAGTGTGCTATTTTGAATTATTTTATTCAAATTGGAATGACTATCGATGTTGGTTCGATAATTTTTAAGTCTGTTTTGGCATTGATCATTCATGGATCAAAGTATGGGCTTGGAAATTCTTCCACCATATTTCTCCTCTGCAGTCAATCACAAGTGCCATATGAGAACTGAGAAAGAGTACTTCTAGCTTGGAAGCCTATAGAAACAACAGATGCATATAATAACTAGGCAATTGGTGATATGAATGATATGAGCATTATTGAAGATTAACCATCTCAAAGTTCAACACCCATTCCTCCTTATTTTCCTGAAAGTTCACAAATCATTTTGAAGAAAATCAAGAAATTGGAGAAGGAAGTACAACATCCGATGGATGCAATCAATTATTTTTCTGATTTCTTTGATCATCTGGATTGGAGAAAGAAGGAGAATTTTAATCATTCTAGATATCTTGAAGGAAGTTTGACGTGATTGATGAGAAAAAAATGTTTGATTAAAGAGATTTCTACTGAAGTATTTCCATTTTGTCCATTCTACAATTTATTTATTCATGCTCAATCGATGGGAGATCTTAGAATTGATGATAGTTTGGAGGAAGAATGAAACTTGATTATTGTATTTCTGTATTTGTGTATCAGATTGCTTTGCATTGCTTGACTTTACTTTATTTGGCTTGAATGTTATATTTAGACATGCTTGTTTGTTTAGTTCTCAGCAATATTGTGTTGTGGTTGTGTCCGACGCTGAATTCAAGATTATATGGCTTGAAAATGTGTAATGTTTAGTGTGCGTGTATGTGTATGACTCATGGATTTTATACATGAAATTAATGTTATGTGTCGTTTGTGTTAAAAAATATCATTTTCCAAGGCTTTAGGATGTTATTAAATGCTTAATTAGACTAAGTAGACATCAGAGCGGGCTTGAAAAGATTGAAATTGCAAAAGAAAGCCAGAAGCCCAGTTTTTGAACTGGCGCCGAACGGCGCTGCCACCAGGCTTTGTATAAAAAGTCATACTAACCCATTATAAAAAGTTTGAATGATTAACCAATCGGGCAGAGCATGGAGTGGACACTTTCGTATATTGATTCTCCTTCATATTGACAAAATGAGATAATATCGTTTCAAAGTTTAGTAGTCCTTGAAGGTGGAAAATACTTAGCTAGAAATTTCTGAGTTAACTCCTCCTAATTTTTAATAGAGCCAGGTGCTAGTGAGTATAACCACATTTTAGCCTTATTCCTTAGTGAGAAAGGAAAAAACCTTAGTCTAATAGCATCGTCTGACATACCGTTATAACGAAATGTAGCACAAAGTTTTAGAAAATTTGATAAGTGTAAATAGGGATCCTCCAAAGGAGTTCCCCCAGACTGATTGTACTGCACCAGTTGATAATCTCTTGATTTATTTCAAACGAATTAGCTTCTACGACTGGATTTTGTATACTTGAGTGAATTTCATCTGTCGTAGGATTTTGGTAATCCCTCAATGAAGTATGATGATTTTCCAAGTTATTATCTTGAAAGTTTTCCATTTTCATTTCTAGTTTTTCGAGTCCTTGTTGTATTTTTATTTTTTTATTTTTTACAAACTCAGGATCATAACGCAGAAGTCTTGCAAATCCTTTGTTTCGCATATGTAACACAACAAACACTACATTAACAATTAAACAAATAACAGATGAAATATATTCAACCCAACAAAACATTTTGGCAAACACCTTATTTTTCACACAAACAATTTTTTTTTTCTCTTTTCACAACACTTTTTCATATAAAAACACTTTCCACATAGAAATAGTTTTTACAACACTACAGTTTTTCAACTCTAAGCTTAATTACTTTAACTAAAATTCTCCAAAAGTTCTTACCGAAGTTTCCCCGGCAACGATGCCAAAAATTTGAGCCCAACTTTTTTTGGTGATAAAAATGAGTGTAATTAGTTAATAATAAAGTCACTTATATCAACGCAAGTATACATATCGTTCAAGTAATACAGGACTCTAATAGAGTCCTGGTTATCGATCCCACATGGAAGCGAGAAAAAAGTTCCTTATTCAAATTCTAGTCTACTACAATTACTCCTTAGTTTGGAATATCGATTAAAATGATGTTTTATCTAGCAACTACTCCTAAACGCAAGTGTTAATTCTAATGACAACCCTTTTTGGATGAACTGGTTTGGAGAATTTTGTGAGACTAAAAACTATTATTCTTATGTATTGAAATGGATAATGTATAGGAATGAGATGCATTAACTATTGTATGTGCCAAATAGGAGCAATCCTATTCTTTACCCTTTGGTTCAGGCATAAAGAACATTGACTAATCATATGCTTGTTTACTGAATCTGTGGCTAGGTAGGGAGGTTACTGGCTCTCAATTCAGAGCTTCCACATTCCCCTCACCTGAGAGCTAACATCTCCGCTTCAGTACTCAAAAAATAAGACCGAATTCGGGATTTTAGTCTGTCACTCTAAAATCTCCACTTCTACATCCAATAATTATGTTTCCCTATTTATTTGCATATAATCCCCATGAACTTCACCATCCATGGAATTTGAATGTGGTTTGTACTTAGTTGTAGAAAGCATAACCCTCTCGTATAGTATGTTTTCACAATGAATTTTAATTACAACGAGACTTAATTGTAATGTAAATCAGGTGCAAATAAAAACCATCACATTTATATATAAAACTTCTTCTAGCATGTATCTCAACATCCTACACATGAATTCTACTCATTACATAAGAAAAGTAAAAGGAAAAGAATGACATAATATTCTCATGCCACTATTACCAAAGAAGAAGAAAGAGTAAGAGAGATACGTCACAAAGTATGAAGAAAACACAGCGAAAACTCCTTTAACCAAAGCAAATCCACTAGGTAAGTGTTTACAAATTCATAAGATAATGAAGAACAATACTTAGCTTTTTCCCTTTGAAAGAAAGATGAGGATCTCTCCCACAAAGTCTCCCATCAATCCATATAATGCTTGTTCAATTCCTTACAAATTCTCTCAAAATCTCCTCTCCAATCTCTCCAAAATGGTAGAAATCTATATTTGTACTCCTAATCTAAGAACCCTAAACATTCTCCAAGTTTTTCCTAACATTCCACTCTCTTTTCTAACCTTTCTCTCCCCTTTTCTAACCTAAAATCACTAATTTAAAGAGTATGGACGAGTTTCTAAGAGTTCCCTTAAGCACACCTTGAAAAAAGCATCCAAATACATTGAGTTTCAGCCTAAAACTGCTAAAAATTGGTTCATAGTCGTCCCGGGTGCTGTCGGCTGGCTCGAGGGCCATGTCGTCGAGCTTTTCTATCATTTTTCAGTTTTCTCGAGAAAATCTCACCGTTGGCACCCTTGAGGGCGCCGTCGACGAGCAGACTGCTGCGTAGCTCATCCGTTTTGCTCCGTTTGGCTCCATTTTAGCTCCGATTCGCCCCGTTTTTATTGTGTTGCGTTCCTAACAGATAGCCCTACAAAATAAGCATAAAACAACTTTTCTTTAAAGTGTAATCTCATTCAAAAATATGCAAGAAGTGTAAAGGAGATTAAGAATAGAAAGACTTATCGAAAAGTGTCAGGGCAAAATTTCATTTCTTGCTCGTTTTTGCACCAAATTGCACCGTTTTTGCTTCCTTTTACTCCAATCACCATTTCTTGTACCTAAAACCAAAAAACAAACAAAATACCTTCTTTTAAAGTGCAATATCATTAAAATTAAGCATAAAATGTATATGAAAAATCAAGCATTTTTAGACGTGTCATGTATAGAAATGCTTCTTAATTATTTCAGGTCTACTGTTCTACTTTATGAAGAAAAACCTGCTTAAACTCAAAGGTATGAAAAGCCCAGCATATTGAGGTATGAGTTATATATTTAGATCTTTTCTTTCTTCCATGTTAATTATATTCAAAAATCTAAGTTTGGGGGAAGGGAAAGAATTAACTGTTAATTGTTCTCATTTAAAATTACTTTCAAAAAATAGTAACATTATTACCAATAATAGAACTCAATTTCAGATAACTGTATTTTGATTTTAATTAAGTATTTTATAAAATTGAATGAAAATATTTGGTAATGAAAAGTAATTTTGTAATGTAAGATATTTGGAATAAAAATTATAGGTCTATAGTCAATTATTCAAAGTAAAAAAACTATATGTTTGAAATATTAACAATCTTAAAATCTTATGTGATACGGAAGGATTGAGACTCTATGATAAATCATTAATAAGTTAGAGAAATGCCTATAAGGTAAAGGAATGTGGTAAGTTTCAAATTAAAGGTGAGAAGTGTGAAGTTCAAAATCATTAAAGGCTATCCAGATATAGTAATTCTCACTGAAAAGAAAAGCAAAAAGCAAAAGAAAAGAAAAGAAAAAAAGAAGTGAGGAGAAGCATGAGGAGATGCCCAATCAAAAATTGGCTTCACTTGGACCAACCTAAAGGGAAAAACTTAATTACTTTCCTGGACTTATATGTATGGATTAGCATCTTTACTAGTAGTGTTCTCATAAACTTCCTTTCATGTAATCCTTTTAAGTGCCTTAATAGGACAATCTACAGTCATTTTTGAAATGAATAGAAAGCTAGAACTTTTTGACTTGATTACTAGATATTCTTACACCTGCAAAATTTAATTGAATTATTCAAAGATCTTTCTAAAAATTTTACTATTGTATTTATCTAAATCAAAATTATGGTCTTCTAGAAAGAAAGTTCATTGCAGTGGATCATAATTTTATGTATTAACTAAAGTTACTTGAGGACAAGCAATAGTTAAGTTTGGGGGATCTTGATCCACTAAAAATTTGATAGCTTTTTACTATTCATTTCATACATTTTTTGGATGATATTGCACTTTAAAGGAAGTTATTTATGATGATTTCATGCAGGTAAAATGATTTTAGGCCTTTGTAGCAAAGGAAGTGAGAAAGAACAAATTTGGAGCAAAAAAGGATAAAAGTGCATTTTATTGAACTAGCACCGAACAACGCTGTCACCAACGACGGACAGCGCCAGTTTCTAGAGAGTTAAGACATTTTTGGCGAAATAATGTGCTGAACGACGCTCCTAACAGTGTCGGACAGTGCCCTATCCCGATTTAAACTAGATTCAATGCATTTGGCCAGATTTTAAAAGGTTGCTTGAGGAAACTGTTGATCTCATTTTTATGATAAGTCAACCCTTGACCCAAAAATAACCAACTTTGGTCAATCTTGACCCAATGACCAACCCTACTAACCCAACAGGTCAATCCTTGATCCAAAAAAATTAACTTTGATCAAAATAATCAAATTTTGACCCAATGACCAATTATTGACAAAATGACCAATTATTTACCCAATTGGTCAACTTTTGACCTAGAAAACAACTTTGGACAAATCAATTAGTTTTTGACTCATTAATCAACCATTGATCACCAAGTTAACCAAAATGCTGAAATGGTCAAATATGACTTATTTGATCAATTCAAGACATCACATAACTAATAATACAACTTTAATCAACTTTGACCTAAATAGGTCAAATTTGGTCAAAAATGGCTAACACATGCCCCTTTAACTATAAAATTAATCTCAATGACAGACATTAACATATTCAATTTGATATTAATCAGATTAATTAAAATTTAACCCAGAGGTCAGCACATTGACCATTAGGTTAACCCAAACCCTAAAAATGGTCAACTTGACCAAACCAACCCATAATGACAAAACCCATCAACTCTATGGCTAAACCAACCATGACAAGGTTGGATAAGTTACATTTGACATTTTTAGACTCAAATTGACCAACCCAAGTCAACTTGGGTCAACCAGGGTCAACTATAGTCAACCTTTATCAAATTTGGCCAAAATATCTAATTTTGAACAAAAAATGATAAAGACAATAAAAATTAATCAAATAATTAGTTTTAAATCAGTTTAATTAATTACTTGATTAATAAAATAATATTTAAAATTTTAATTAACTTTTCAATTAATTAAAATAAAAATATGATTAAAGGTTTAAAATATGACAGATGTTTAAACATTTAACCTACAAATAATAAATATTAATCAAATGATTAATTAAAATTTTTTTTTTGGATAATTAATTGATTAATAAAATGAATATTTAATATTTTAATTAATTAATTAAAATATAAGGGTTTAAAGACATGAAAAATTTAAACCTTTAATTTAAAAAAGACATAAAATTAACCAAATGATTAATCAAATCATTTTTAGTTAATTAATTGATTAATAAAATGAATATTTACTATTTTAATTAATTCTTAATTAATTAAAATATAAAGATTTAAAGACATGACAAATTTAAACCTTTAACTTAAAAAGGACATAAAATTAATCAATTAATTAATTAAAATTTATTTTAATTAATAAATTGATTAATGAAATAATTTCCAACAATTTTAATTAATAACATAATTAATTAAAATGAAAATTAAATCAAGAAAGACATAAAATGACATTTTGACCTATAACATCATATGTGACACAAAAATTCCTAAAAATCATTTTAATTAATTTAAGGGTTAATATTATAATTACATATATTTCTAATTAATTACATAATTAATTAGGAGTGGAGTTATATAAAAAAATAATCCTAAATTGAATTTAAATTTATGACATCAAACATGATGTCATAAACCCCTTTATAGATTTTTAAACTTAAATCGAAATTATAGGGAATCACTAATGGATAACCAAAAACCCACTAAATTCATCATGACACATTACCTAAACCATAACTCATCACCTTTAACTAAGATTAAGAGTTATCATGATTTTATCATGATGGTTAAGCTTATGTGTCATCCCCTCTCAAGATGAAGTGTAACATGACTTCATAGGTGGCAAGCCCCTCTTCCCTAACCTAATGGAGAAAGACCAAGACATAAGGTTAAAATTCTACCAAGGTTAAAAACCATCATGAACAAAAGAAATAAATAATGGAGTGAGGAAAATATGTGTCATCTTCCCTTCAACTTGCTTAATGACTCACTCATTTGCATGAGATGAGGTGGCCGGCCACCTTAAGTATGATTTTGGTCACCACCCTGAGCAGCCAATGAGAAAGGAAATTAGTATGGATTAAACTTTATCCGTGGCAAAATTAAATGATGAGGAGGTTATGCATGAAATGAGTCATCTACCTTACTTGTCATGCCATGGTGAATGAAGAATATATGTGTCCTCCTCTCCCTTATTTCATTGAATAAACATATGAATCACTTGGAGAAGTTTAATCTAACTGATTGTAACCGGCCATATCCACCTCATAGGGGAACCAATGAGAGAAAGACAAGATTGGGGTTTAATCCTTACCATGGTTAATTCCAATGATGGCTAAGCTTAGAAAATCCAAATTCATCATTACCTCAACTGAAACTTATCATCAAGACATTAATGAAAAGGTTGGCAACATCCCTAGATAAACCTACTTCAGCCCAAACTCATCCAAAACTTCCCCCCATGGCTATAAATAGAGCCAAACCTAAGCCTTGATGAGAAGAGAAGAGAGAGTGATAGCTACTTGATCCCTGCCCAAATTCCCTAACTTCCAACAGCAAAAACCTAGCTTAGGACCTCAATAATTAGGTTAGCCCATAACCTAATCAAAAACAGGACCCAAAACCTGTTTAACCATTTAAAATAGGCTAACCCGAGAGCTTAAAAATGAAGTGAGGGAGGTGAAATTCCAAAACTCCATATACTGCTCAAATCCAGAAACTTTCAACACCAAAATTGTTCCCTAGGACCTAAGCAATTGAACCCCTCCAAAACCAGGCATTCAAACCCACCATATCCTCTCAATTTGACTAACCTGAGAGCACCCAAGTGAGTCTAAACTAGGACACTTTCCAATTGTGAAATCAAACTTCACATAACCCCAAATTAACTATTCTAACACCTATTAGTGACCAAGAGTGGAAGATCCCAATCAAATCCAACCATTTCCAAGGCCTTTATCAAACTTCCTCAAACAGATCTTCTTTTGGACAAAATCATATATAAACCTGATTTGAACTCAAATTGAAGTCTCTGGAAGCTTTCTGAAACCTAAACGACCAATCCAAAGCAACCAACTAAGCGTTTTGCACACTATGGCCAAGGTATGGTTTTTCCCCATTAATGGCATTTGGGTTTCAGCCTTTATGAAAGATACTTATTCAAAACCCCCACATATTCATATGGATATGTTCGTCTACTCAAAACAATAGTGTAGGAACAAATCTCACTCGATTTCATTAAAAATCGAGCGAGATATTGTCCCTAAAGCATGGACGGTCTGCGAGATCAGGAGAAATGAGGGAGATGACCCTTTGCTGTCTGATCCCGTGCTTTTACAATGGACAGATGAGATTAAAACCCAGCCGCTCTGCTGTTCGGATCCCCATAAAGGATTAACCTCATTTTCGACGGCTCCGAGGACACGCGGCATTCCCCGGCTTTTTCTGTTGAATTTTAGTTTTAATTAATACAGTTAAACCTTAAATTAATAAAAAATTCATATCTTTTTATATTAAAATCACAAAAATAAATTAAAAATATCCCTCAACTCAGAAAAGTGAGCACTACAATGTGGAATTGAAAATTTTTATTTTTGATTTGCAATTAATTTTTAATTAATTAAATACTACTCAAAGTATTTTAATTATTAGAAATTATTTATAAGTCAGAAAATTATGAAATTTTCACAAAATGATCTTTACATCATTATAAACATTCCCTGATTTTTCCATGACTAGGAAAATTTTCTAAGATAACATTTTCTAATTTCCATTGAACTTTGTAACTATATAAAAAAATGTGAAATTAAGGAAATAAAATCTGAAATTGGTTAAGAGATTTAGGGATACATATATGAACCTTAAGATAACAAATCTTAGCCTCTTTAAAATTTAAAATGACAACTTAATTTATGGTTAAAATTTGTTAATTAAAAGTTAATAAAAAAAACCCTAAAATTTTATTAATTATGTCTAACCACCCTAGACTTAGTTAAAATTTTAAACCCTAATAATATTGGGTTTAAAACAAAACAAATTTTAATTAGTTTTAATTAACTTTTAAACTTAATTAATCATAATTAAACCTTAAATAAATTAGGTTTAATAATAAACAAATCATAATTAAACCTTAAAGAAATTAGGTTTAATAATAAACAAATATTAATTAAGTTTAAAATATCCTTAAACTTAAATTAAACTTTAAAGACATTAGGTTTAATAATAAACAAACCTTAATTAGGTTTAACCACTATTAATCCTAATTAATCCTTAAGCTTTACTTAGATTAGGCTTAAGTAACCTTTAAATCCTAATTAGGTTTAGCCACTATTAAACCAATTTAATCCTTAAGCTTTACTTACATTATGCTTAAGTAACCTTTAAATCCTAATTAGGTTTAAACCCTATTAAACCTAATTAATCCTTAAGCTTTACTTACATTAGGCTTAAGTAACCTTTAAATCCTAATTAGGTTTAACCCCTATTAAACTTAATTAATCCTTAAGCTTTACTTACATTAGGCTTAAGTAACATTTAAATCCTAATTAGGTTTAACCCTTATTAAACCTAATTATTTCTTAAGCTTTACTTACATTAGGCTTAAGTAACCTTTAAATCCTAATTAGGTTTAACTCTTATTAAACCTAATTAATCCTTAAGCTTTACTTACGTTAGGCTTAAGTAACCTTTAAATCCTAATTAGGTTTAACCCCTATTAAACCTAATTAATCCTTAAGCTTTAATTACATTAGGCTTAAGTAACCTTTAAATCCTAATTAGGTTTAACCCCTATTAAATCTAATTAATCCTTAAGCTTTACATACATTAGGCTTAAGTAACCTTTAAATCCTAATTAGGTTTAACCCCTATTAAACCTAATTAATCCTTAAGCTTTACTTACATTAGGCTTAAGTAACATTTAAATCTTAATTAGGTTTAACCTCTATCAAACCTAATCAATCCTTAAGCTTTACTTACATTAGACTTAAGTAACCTTTAAACCCTAATTAAGTCTAACCTAATTAGACTTAATTAATCCTTAAGATTTACTTACATTAAGCTTAAGTAACTTACATTAGGCTTAAGTAAATTTTAAACCCTAATTATGTCTAACCTAATTAGACTTAATTAATCCTTAAGCTCTATTTACATTAGATTTAAGTAACTTTTAAACCCTAGTTAAATCTAATTTAACTAGACCTTACTTAGGCTTAAATAACCTTAACCTATACTTAGGTTCAACCCAAGTTAAACCTAAGTCAAACTTAAACCTTAGGTTCAACCCAAGCTAAACCTAAGTCAAACTTAGCATACATGAACCTAATCTTAACCTATATTTAGGTTCAACTCCAATTTGAATCTAAGTCAAACATTAAACCTTTTAGGTTCAACATACATGAACTTAGCTTCAACATACACTTAGATCCAACCCAAGTTAAACCTAAGTTAAACTTAAACCTTAGGTTCAACATACATGAACCTAACCTTAACCCATACTTAGGTTCCACCTAAGGTAAACCTAAGTTAAACTTATACTTTAGGTTCAACATACATGAACCTAATTTTAAAACATACTTAGGTTCAACCCAAGTTAAACCTAAGTCAAACTTAAACTTTAGGTCCAACTTACATGAACCTAATCTTAACCTATACTTAGGTTCAACTCCAATTTGAATCTAAACATTAAACTTTTTAGGTTCAACATATATGAACTTAACATCAACATACACTTAAGTCCAATCCCAACTTAAACTTATGTCAAACATTAAACCTTTTTATAAGATCAACCCTAACTTAAATCTAAGTCAACCTCAAATTTAATCTAACTTAAATTAAAACCAAACTTAAGTTCAATCAATATTGAACTTAAAGTCAATCTTAAATTTAGATTCAATCTAACTTGAATCTAACTAAAATCAAATCAAATTTAAATTCAACCAATACTGAATTTAAGATGACCTTAAATTTAAGTTCAATCAAATTTGAATCTAAATCAAATTCAAGTTAAACTTAAGTTTAATCAACACTGAATTTAAGTCGATCTTAAACCGAATATAACTCAAAACAAATTTAAGTTCAATCCATATTGAACTTGAATCAATTTTAAGTTTAGATTCAGCCTAAATTAAATCAAATAATAAGTTTGAATTAAATTAAACTTAACTAAATATTAAGTTTAACCCAAATTAAACTTATTTCAATATAAAGTTTGATATAAATCAAAATAAATTCAATATTAAATTCGACCCAAATTGAATTTTATTCAACATTAAGTTCGACCTAAATCAAACTTATTAAAGTTTGATATAAATCAAACTTAACTCAATATTAAGTTCGACTTAAATCAAATTTATCTTTAAATTAAGTTCAACTCAAATCAAATTTATTTAAATTAGATCTAAATCAATAAATTTTACCTAAATTAAATTTAATATTACATCAAGTTCAAATCAATATTAAATTTAACACATTTAGATTCAAACGACACTGAATCTAAAATGTTAAAATTTGAACTTAATATTCAAAAGACACTGAATTAAAATCAATACTCAAATAAATCTAATATTTATTAGATTTAGTCTCAATAAATCTAACTTTCTTTTAGATTAAGAATAAATGTTAGATTTTCTTTGCATATTATTGGGTGTGCTAACTCTGTTTTGCGTGATAACTAAAACGAAATGACAAAATTAGCTTCGTTTAGATTTCCTTTGCATATTATAGGGTGTGCTAACTCTGTTTTGCAGTATAACTAAAACGAAACAACGACATTAACTTCGTTTAGATTTACTTTACATATTATAGGATGTGCTAACTCTAATTTGCATGATGACATGGATTCACGACGAAAAATAAAATAAAACTGAAACCATTAGGATAGTCACAAAACTTAAAACAAAAAATAGTGACATTGAAATTTTTAGGACATTAAAATAATAACCTTGACAAAATAAAAATGGCAAACAACAAAACAAAAATATGAAATGAAATGACAAAATAAAATAAAACTGAAACTTTTAGGATAGCCACAAAAATGATAAAACATTAAAAAAAAGACAAACAACAAAAAAAAAAGAATTGATAAACCAAGATAACATAAAATTGATATGACAAAATGACATACATGATTGATAGTGGGTACATATTTCCTTAAAAATAAAATTTTTTAGAAAACAATTGATCAACATTAATCAGAAGTTTTCTTAAACAATTTGAAAATGTTTAAGATGTAATTAACTATAGAAGCTCTCTTCTATAGGAGATTTAAAAGAACCCCTGATAGAAATTCCTGGTTATCAAAACTTCATGATTTTCTATATATAGAAATCTTAGGATATGGTATTCTAGAATCTTCTTCTATAAGAATCATCATAAACATCCTTTTCTAGTGTTTCCTATTAGCCCTAAATTCGTCAATTCTTTTATAGGATCTATAGAAATAAAATTAGGGCAATACTAAACAGAGTGGTGAATCCTTGACAATGACATGACATTGAAATTTGACGACGACAAAACCAACCGACATTCTTTAATCTCCATCAAGAGAGTGGCGACTCCGCTAGAGAATTTCATCCATCTCATCTTTTGTTATCATTTGTTTTCATTTAACATTTCGTTATTTAACAAATAAGAACTAAAAACTTTTAACACAAATTCCCAGTTTATAAATAAGTTAATAATATTCGTTTTTCCTAAAATTTCAGAAAAGTTGCAATGGATTCTCCTAATTCAATCTTTTCTTATTACCATACACCAATGGAGTAAGACCTTTCCTTTTATCAGAATGATTATGGATTTTTGGTGAAACAAAATTTGCATTAGATAATCCATACCAAACTGATATAAACTCTTTTGAAGAATTTGATCTGCAACCTTATGAAGATTTTCTGAATTTTACAGAAGACCTACTTGAGTATACATTTGAAGAACCTTATAATTTGAAGAAATGAAACGACAAATTGACAGGAAAGGAAAACAAGTCTACGAGGAGGATGATATTGCACCACCATCTATATATGAAGTTGACTCTTGCTCCAAAAATATTCACATAACTCCTTCATTTAAAAGGAAGAAAAGGTGGAATAAAAATTGATAATTTTGAAACACCTGAATTTCAACAAAATGTTTTTGGAAACCCTTCCTTTTTAGAGGATAATCAGTATATTCCAATTCATGTGGAATACACTGATAATTTCTCTCAACCTAAGAGTTCTCCCTCAATTCATGTTATATATTCAGTGTTTAAGAGATTAACACGAAAAAATAAATGTTCAATTTCCCGATTGTTGGACAAATTGGGATGTGCAGTCTCTAAAACAATGAAAAGGAGAATTCTAGCAATAGAAAACTCTATTTATGAAGAAACAGGTTATCAATCTCCAATAGAAGATCAATGTACTCGAGTGCCAGTAAAGTTCCAACTAGGGCCAAGAGTAAAACATGTTACAATTACAAAAGACAAAGCTAAATATGACAAACCAATGTTCGAAGTGGAAGATACATCCACTAAAATGACAGATTTGGTCCATATGTTACAAAATGCAGATTGTTCATATGATAATACACTACCTAGTGGATCTCGTCCCATTCTAAGAAATAATGTATGGAAACGAAGATCGTCTGAAAGAAATTCAGATGCTACAAGCACTCCTGCAGATAGTTCACAAGAAGAAATTTGTAAAGAACATTCTGCAAAATCATTTGAAGAAAGACTGAAAAAGTTATAAATTTATATCAAACAATTCTCGGTGCAAGGAAAGAAAGATACTTGTGACAGTTCAAATGAAAATGTTGCTAGTGTTAATATGGTAGAAACACGGTCTACTTCCTTAGCAGGAGAATCAGTTGAAGAGGAGGCAACAAATGAATTACGAGCAATTATACGACAACGAGACAAACAAATCAGTCGTCTTGAGCAAAAAATGGAAGAGTTAGTAGCAACTTTACAAAATCCACCAACAAATCCTTCTCTAGCCATTGAAATCATCAGACCAAAGGCTATCCATATTTTAGAAGACAAAGGAGAGCCAATAGATGTTGAAGAAATCACTTAAAAGAAAAAGGATTCCCCTCATAGTGGAATTCCAGAAAAAGATATCACACAACTCGCGGAACAAAAGTTAAAAGAAACAATGGCTCAGGTAAAGGCCAGATCATTAAATCTAAAGGGTAGACCATATATAGAGGAATTTGATTTTGTCCAGTACCCTAAAGGTTTTGTTCCTCTTGTCTTTAAAATGTTTGATGGAACAGGTAATCCCCGATAACATTTAGCACATTTTAGAGAAAACTGCTGTAATGCGGGGGGAAGTGACGCTCTTCTATTCTGTCAATTTGTTAATTGTCTCACGAGAGTTGCCTTTGACTGGTATGCAGAACTTCCTAATGGATCTGTTAAAACTTTTGTAGAGCTTGAAAGACTCTTTATTCAACGCTTTGCTGGAGCACAACATCATACTACCAATGGTGACTTGGTAGTAGAAAAACAAAAACCAGGAGAAAGTTTAGTGGATTATATTTTACGCTGGAGAAATCTCAGCATGAAATGTGAACCACAACTTCAAGAACAACATGCCATTGAAATCTTACTTAAGAATATTCATGGTCCTATAGCATTCATGCTTAAAGGATTTACAATAAAGACATTTGAAAATTTGCTCAGTAAAACTACCAACCTTCAAGAAGAAGCAAAGCAAATGAGCGTCACAGAAAGACTGAAAAGAAAAAAACTGTCAAGACATTTGAAAAGAAGCCAGGAAATGTTGTAGAAAAAGGTAAATAAGTGATGCAGATTCAACCTGAACAAAAGAAACAACAACGACAAAACCAATCATCATCACAACCCTCCTCTTCTCAACTACAACTTCAACAACCAATTCCAGTACCGACAGATAAGAAAACGATGGCTGAAAGAATAAATAAAGAATATCCATTTAAAACTGAGGCCGTCAGCAAATTATTTCGTATCCTGCTTAAAGTACCAGAATTTAAGCTACCAGAAGCAAAAAGGCCAGCAAAAGTAGACATGAAGGACAATCCCAATTATTGTCCTTATCATAGGATGCTTAGACACAAGATTGAAGAATGTTTTGTCTTCAAAGACTGGTTGAGCGCAATTTTAAAGAAGGAAATATAGTAATCCCGAAAGAATATTTGAAATAACCTGACAAAGGTTCAGTCAACAAGATTTTTGTGAAAAAACTTAAATCAAACAACAAGAACAAAAGTAACATTGTTCAAGGTAAATCTTCTGAGGAGATTTTTACTGAATATCAAGTTACAAAGCCTCCCAAGAAAGAAAATAAAAAGAAAAATAAAGAACCTAGAAGGATTAAAGGTCTTCTAGATATAGGGACTGCTGTTCCTATTGTATCTTTTAGTTCTTATATGTCTTCATCTTCTACTAGGGTAGTTATATCGGATGAAGGACGAAAAATCCTTGAAACGATGACTTCGTATGACTTTCTTTTTGCTACTACTATGAATAATAATAATTCTAGTTCCACTTCCATTCTGTCTATTTTGGGTGATGCTTCTGAAAATGATCATTCAAATCCTAATTTTGTAGATAATACTCAAATCGTACATGATCTCGATCAATATAAAGACAACCAAAATGACAAAAACATTGATGAAATTTCTGACAATGACAAAGATAAATTGACACTGCTACACTCCAAATTCAAGGAACCCTAATTTCCATAGAATTGGAATCTTCAGACTCAGAGACAAAAGAGTCCAATAGCCAACTTGAAGAAACAGTTGAATTTAATTTGAGAAGTGGAAATATTCTACCTTATAGAATGGCTCCACAAGAAAAAGAAAAACAAATAGTCACATTAGAAAAGATCATTCCTCCAATATATCCATAACTCTCTGAAAGAGATAAGGATAATCTTCATAATAAAGTGGACTACAACATACTAGCTCATTTGAGGAAGTTACCGGCAAAATTGAGCATTTATGATGCTCTTACACTTTCCAAAGAAATGAGAGAGTCATTGATAAAAGCCCTTTTAGATGCAGACATTTGTCTAGTTCAACTTGCTAGTATTACTCAGAATGAAGTTTGTCCATTAGAAGAATCAATAAAGATTACCTTTTCTGATAATGACTTGTTGCTCGGAACAACTGAACATAATCGTCCACTATATATCAAAGTAAACATAAACGACACGACACTTTCAAGGGTTCTTATTGACCCAGGTGCCTCAATTAACATTATAAATTTGAGAACTCTTGCGTATCTGGATATTGACGCATCGCAACTATCAAGAGATACAATGATGTTATGAGGATTTAATCAACAAGGAGAACGAGCTCTTGGATCGATAAAATTGCTCTTAAAGATAGCCAACTTGACGATAATGATAAAACTCCATATCATTGATTCTGATACCTCTTTTAATGCTTTACTTGGTAGACCATGGCTTCATGAACACAAAATGGTTCCTTCTTCGTTGCATCAATGTATAAAATATCTACGAAAAGGACAAGAATGTTGTATTGTAGGAGATTTGCAACCATTTTCGATCCATGAAATCAGTATACATGAAGATGCAGCATATTACGCTCCTATAAAGAAAACAATATTCTTCAAAGAGACAATGGTGGATATGAAAGAAAAAGACAAAGAAAAGAAAATAAATGAAAAATATCATTTTTCATCAACAAAGACAAAAGGAGTTAATTCCCGTCAGACTCATACTTGAGGCCGAGGCCGAGGACGAGGACGAGGGAAAGAAGATCCGATTGTTACAATGAAGAAATCATTGAAATTCAAAATCCAACTAGACTCTAAAGAAAATACAAAAGAAGAAATAACATCGGTGGTTTTAAAGCTACCTCATTTCAAAATATCTCTAGAAGAAGAAGACAAAGAGAAATAAATTGAGTCCATGTATGATAAAATTAATCATTATATACATTCTATGACTCTAACACCAATCTCTACTACTAAGATTGAGAATTTAGTAGTCAAAGAAGTATGTAGTGATGAAGAAAACCCAATTAAGTTTAGACTTAGCTTTAGTTCTTCTAGTACTGAAACTGAAGTAAAAATAGAAGATGAAAATCTTTCAAAATCAATGAAAATTCCTTTTGAGTTGTACTCTCCTTGGGCACAAAAACTTATTCAAAATAGTTTAATGCTCAAATAGTGGTCTTTAAAACAGCCACATTTTATTGAACGAATGTGGAATAATAACAAACGAAATCCTAACTCCAAAGAAGGTGTTTGATTTGGTACTCTAGAACCACTAGATGATACGGAATTTTACCTAGTCGTCATCGAAGAACTTAATTCTGAAATGATATCTGATCTTCCAATCGAAGATGCTCCTCCAGAATTGGAAGAAGAAATTAAATTGACAATTGATGAATTAAAATAAATAAATTTAGGAACTAATGAAAATCCGAAACCAACTTTCATTGTTCATTCCTTAATGACGAGGAAGCAAAAGAAATAATTCAATTGTTAACAAATAGAAAGACTACTTTGCTTGGACTTATGATGAGATGCTTGTTTTATCTCCAGAAGTCGCAGTCCATTAACTTGAAATAAATCAAATTGTAATCCCTGTTAAACAAGCTTCGAGAAGGATGCGTGTTGAAATAGAGCAACAAGTCATTGCAGAAGTTAAAAAAATTGATAGAAGCTAACTTCATACGAGAAGAAAATTATCCGACATGGTTAGCCATTGTCGTGTCAGTTAAAAAGAAAAATGGTCAGATAAGAGTCTGCATAGACTTCAAGGATTTGAATAAAGCATGTTCAAAAGATTAATTCCCTTTACCAATCCCTGAATTAATGGTTGATATAGCATCGAAACATGCAATATTTTCCTTTATGGATGGTTCATCAGGATATAATCAATTAAAAATGTTTTCAGAGGATGAAGCAAATACAGCCTTCCGGACACCCATAGGAATATATTGTTATAAGGTTATGCCATTTAGACTAAAGAATGGTGATGCAACCTATTAAAGAGCCATGACACGAATCTTCGATGAATTAATACATAGTTTAGTTGAATGTTATGAGGACGATCTGGTTTTCAATAGTAAACAAAAAGATGATCATATATACGATTTGAGAATTATCTTTGAAAGACTACGACGATAAAATCTTAATATGAATCCCTTAAAGTGCGCTTTTGGTGTCTCTTCAGGAAAATTTTTAGGATTTTTAGTTCGACATCGTGGGATAGAAATTGATCCTCTCAAAATCGAAGCTATCCTAAATATGCCTCTTCCTAAAAATCTAACTCAATTGAGATCATTTCAAGGAAAGTTAGCGTATATACGATGTTTTATTTCCAATCTATCAGGTAGGTGCCAGCCTCTTACTGCCCTAACCAAAAAAGATACCAATTTTGTGTGGGATGAAAAATGCCAACACACCTCTGAAAATATTAAACAATACCTGACAACCCCTCCTAATTTAGCAGCCCCTGTAGTAGGAAGACCTCTAATCCTTTACACCGCGACATTGGACAACTCACGTGGAGCATTACTAGCACAAGTAAATGACGAGGGAAAAGAAAATGTGTTATACTATTTAAGCCGTTGTCTGGTTCCGACAGAAATAAAATACCCGATAATTGAGAAACATTGATTAGCCTTGATTTTTACAGTTCAAAAACTGAGGCACTATATGCTTTCTCATAAAGTAACTCTTATTTCAAGAGTTAACCCACTACAATATTTAATGACACGCACGACACTTTCTGGAAGATTAGCAAGATGGGCAATGTTCTTACTCCAATTTGACATAACATTTGTACCATTACGTGCTGTCAAAGGAAAAATCTTGACAGATTTCTTAGCATCACACCCAATTCCAACTGAATCACCTCTCAATGATGATTTACCTGATGAACAAATATTAGAAATAAAAAATTCCAATGTGCAACGATGGCAAATATATTTTAACGGAGCATCATCTGCATGGAAAGATAAAGGCAAACAAACAATTATACCAGGCAAAGCTGGAGTAGGATTGATTTTCATCACTCCAGACAAAATGATGATGCCTTTTTCTTATCATCTAACAGAACAATGTACAAATAATGAAGCCAAATATGAAGCGCTCATAATCGGTCTAGAATTGACAATACTAATGGAAATTAAAAATATTGATATCTATGGAGATTCTCAATTGATTATCAATCAAATTGCTGGCAAATATAAGACTCTGAAACCTCGACTTGAACAGTATTCTCGTTATACTCTGAAGTTACTTCAGCAAATTCCTGATGTAACATTTTTCTTAGTCCCAAGACGAGATAATTCTTTAGAAGATGCTCTCACAAAACTTACAAAAGAATTTGCTTGTCCAGAGGAAGATGACATACCAATTTCTATAAAAGGATGACAAGTTCTTTCTCAAATTGACATGGATAATCTGCATAAAATTAGTGAAAACATGATAGTGACAACAAATGAAGAAAAGGATGATTAGCGACAACCAATTATTCAATATTTACAAACTGGAAGGTTACCTGAAAACACTTCTATTGCCACTCAAATTAAACAAAGAGCATTATCATATGCTCTAATAAATGATATCCTTTATAAACGATCTTTTGACCAAATGTGGTTAAGGTGCTTAAACCAAGTTGAAGCTCAAGAGATTATTAAGGAAGTCCATCTAGGTCTATGTGACGCACATCAATCTGGACTCAAAATTAAAATGAAAATAAAAAGGATGGGATATTATTGGCCAACAATGATGACTGATTGTCTTGACAATGCAAAGAAATGTCATCAATGTCAAATACATGGAATAGTTTTACACCAGCCGCCAAATGTCTTACACCTAACTATTGCATCTTCGCCATTTGAATGTTGGGGCACTGACATAGTGGGCCCTATAGATCCCCCATCATCTAAAGGTCATCGATTTATTCTAGCAGCCACGGATTATTTCTCCAAATGGGCAGAAGCAACACCGCTTAGAGAAGTCAAGGCAGAACAAGTCCTTTATTTTTTTAAAACACATATTATTTATAGATTTGGAATCCCTCGAAGGGTCATATTAGATAATGGATTGGCCTTTAAAAATACGAAAATGAAACACTTTATCCAAAGACATGGATTAGACTGGAGGTATTCTTCAATCTATTATCCTAAAGCCAATGGATTAGCTAAAGCTTTCAATGAAACATTGGTTCAAATTTTGAAAAAGACATTAATCAACAGCTCAAGAAAGTGGCATGAATGATTAGTAGAAGCTTTATGGGCTTTATGGGCTTATAGAACTACATACCGAACACCGACACGTTCTACACCGTTTGCCTTGGTATATGGTTCTTAAGCTATTTTACCACTCAAAATTCAAATCCCTTCTCTCAGAGTTGCGATAGCAAATGAAATAACTGAAGAAGAGAATGCCAGATTACAACTTGAAGAACTCGAGAGTTTAGAAGGCAAGTGTCTACTAGCTCAACAATATCTCGAACTATATTAAGCAAAAATGATACGAGCCCACGACAAATTTGTTCATCCCAAAACCTTTCAAATCGGTGAATTAGTTTTAGTTCTTCGAAGACCTATACTAGCTCATCAAAAAATAGGTGGCAAATTTGAACCAATATGGGTTGAAAAGACATATTCTAGAGGATCTTACCAACTGGTGGATTGTCAAGGAGAAAGAAACTTGCCTCCAATCAATGGCCGTTTCCTAAAGAAATATTACGCAACATAAAAAAATGAATGATGAATTATTTATAAACTGGAATAATAAAATGTTTTCTCAAATTCATCTTTGTGATACGAATCTTGATTTTTATGTCTTGTAACATCTGTTTCGCTTATGAACAAATGTTTAAAAGGCTAAAATGTTACATTAACCTGTTTTTTTTCAGGAAAAATGTCTGAAGACAGACTATTTTTCTCATTCCAAAATAATTTGATTTTTGCCTTGGACCGCCGACACATGGACGAGGGGACTAGAATTCATTTCAACTTTGATCTGTTGCAAGTTGAATCCATATATCACGGGTCATTACTCTGACTTGTTAATCATAATGAGATTAAGATGCAAACACTTTTGATAGATTTCAAACTTCGACAGCCCGAAGAGTATGATTTCAAAATCAGTGACAGCTCGGACGAGCAAGAATTTATGACTACTTCAGTACAAGGGATTATAGGAGCATCTACATCTGGTATAAAAAATATGACAGTAGGACTTACCCGATCACAAAGACAGAACCGTAATAAAGGATTGAAGTGTCAGAAACAATTGCAAGAAAGACAAAACATGAAGGATATTAGTCAGTTAAAATCTTAGGCTATTAATACTCCATTTGAAGAAATACATTCTGCATCGGAAATGACAAATCCAGACTCTGTAAGGAGAAACCGGGAAGAAAAGGTAGCTATCACTTTACCCTCAATCATATCTGCTCAAGATCTAAAGGTGTCGGGTAAGAAAGTTGATAGAAAAGATCATTCCAGAGAAGAAGCACGACGGATTCATGCTATTGAATGGAGGACCTTTGAACAATATAAGCATATGAATAAAAGAACAATAAACATTCTGGATAGTCTTAAACTATTCACCAGAATATTTGATGATGACGAGCAGGCTTCTATTATTGATCATATAATAGAAGCCCAGAACTAGGGTAGGGCTTGACATGTTAGAAGAAAGATGTATTCTGAGCCCAATAAATGGATTTGTGGCAAAGGAAGACAGACCATCCAATATGGGTGTTGTTATAATTTTGCAAGAGACAGAGAGGGGAATCTTCCCGGAATTTTACGATATGAACAGGTCGATCCTTTACCCATTATAATAATTCAAATTATTTGACGTCTTCTCACTTGGGTAATCATGCCTACAGACTGTAGCTGCATCATCAACATGTATGATGAAGGAGATTGTATCCCTCCTCATATTGACAGCCACGACTTCGAGAGACAATTTTGTACAGTGTCCTTAATGAATCGTTTTTCCATCATATTTGGAAGAGAAATACAGATTCTGGGACCTGGAGAATTTGAAGGGACATGTCACATCCTTTTAACTCGAGGATCAGTTCTCTTATTCCAGGGAAATGGTGTAGATTTTGTGAAACACTGTATACCAAGTATTAATAGGCCACGCATTTCGCTCACTCTATCGTGGATGAAGCTAGATTAACGACCCATTGGATATCAAGCAATCCCGAGTTTGAAGGGTTGAAGCCTTTGGAACTACCATGACCCTGTGAGTGTCCAAACACCTGAGACATGCTTGACAAACAATGTCTTGGAGTGTAAGACATTTATGGATGGTCAGATAGTATCCAAGACTCTGTTATGATAAATGCGAAGATGTAGAAGATTTTGATATGTGATATATCAGAATTTTGTAGCATGCGTGCTATATGATATGTGCATATATATACTGTTAACTTTTGTTTGCAACGATATGTACCAGTGACCTTTTGTACATTATCTATGAAAATAAAATAGAATGTAAAAAAAACATTCCCTATTGTCTAGGATGTGTCGGCAGGTCCTAAAAATGTTAAAATAAAATTTTTAAATAGAAATGAAAAAATGACTGACTTGTGATAATTAGCATGAGAATTATCATTTGGCCAATATAGGTCAAATCCCCAGCGGATATCCCGAGAAAATATCTTAGTGAGTCTGCCACTCTCTATAGTTATTAGATGTAAGTCCTTGCCTGACATGGAAATCACGGCATTCCTCTAACTAAATATCGACATTGACATTTCGAGAATGAAATATGACATTCAATTTCTCTCTCCAGTTATTGGATGTAACTCCTTTCCTGACATGGAAATCACGGCATTCCTTTAACTAAATATAGACATTTGACATTTCGAGAAATGGAATATGACATCCATTTTCTCTCTCCAGTTATTGGATGTAAGTCCTTTCCTGACACAGAAATCACGACATTGCTTTAACAAAATATCAACATTGACATTTCGAGAAATGGAATATGACATCCATTTTCTCTTTCTAGTTATTGGATGTAAGTCCTTTTCCTGACATGGAAATTATGACATTCCTTTAACTAAATATCGACATTGACATTTTGAGAAATGGAATATGACATCCATTATCTCTCCCCAATTATTGGATATAAGTCCCTTTCCAGACACATAAAGGACTCAGAATCGACATATGAGACATCTGACATTATTTAGAAGCGGTATGAAATCCACTCCTTTCCAGATTATTATGAGACATTTCTTGACAATAAATATTCAGACCATTTTGGTTAACGCCAATATGTGCGGCATTCTCATGCAGTATTCCACACATATTGGGGGCCCCTTTGTTGACCCCTTTTTTATGATAGGTCAAACCTTGATCCAAAAATAATCAACTTTGGTCAAAATCGTCAATCTTGACCCAATGACCAACCCTACTAACCCAACAGGTCAATCCTTGACCTAAAAAAATCAACTTTGATCAAACTGATCAATTTTTTACCCAATGACCAATTATTGACCCAATTGGTCAACTTTTGACCCAGAAAACAACTTTGGACAAATCAATTAGTTTTTGACTCAAAGATCAACCATTGATCACCAAGTCAACAAAGATGCTGAAATGGTCAAATTTGACTTATTTTATCAATTCAAGACATCACATAACTAATAATACAACTTTAATCAACTTTGACCAAAATAGGTCAAATTTGGTCAAAAATGGCTAACACATGCCCCTTTAACTACAAAATTAATCTCAAAGACAAACATTAACATAATCAATTTGATATTGATCAGATTAATTAAAATTTAACCTAGAGTTCACCACATTCACCATTAGGTTAACCCAAACCGTAAAAATGGTCAACTTGACCAAACCAACCCATAATGTTAAAACCCATCAACCCTATGGCTAAACCAACCATTACAAGGTTGGATAAGTTACATTTGACATTTTTAGACTCAAATTGACCAACCCAAGTCAACTTGGGTCAACCAGGGTCAACTATAGTCAACCCTTATCAAATTTGGCCAAAATACCTAATTTTGAACAAAAAATGATTAAAACTATAAAAATTAATCAAATAATTAGTTTTAAATCATTTTAATTAATTAATTGATTAATAAAATAATATTTAAAATTTTAATTAATTTTTGAATTAATTAAAATAAAAATATGATTAAATGTTTAAAATATGACAGATGTTTAAACATTTAACCTACAAATAACAAATATTAATCAAATGATTAATCAAATAATTTTTTTGGTTAATTAATTGATTAATAAAATGAATATTTAATATTTTAATAAATTAATTAAAATATAAAGGTTTAAAGACATGACAAATTTAAACCTTTAATTTAAAAAAGACATAAAATTAATCAAATGATTAATCAAATCATTTTTAGTTAATTAATTGATTACTAAAATGAATATTTAATATTATAATTAGTTCTAAATTAATTAAAATATGAGATTTAATGACATTACAAATTTAAACCTTTAACTTAAAAAGGACATAAAATTATTCAATTAATTAATTAAAATTTATTTTAATTAATAAATTGATTAATGAAATAATTTCCAACAATTTTAATTAATGACATAATTAATTAAAATAAAATTAAAATCAAGAAAGACATAAAATGACATTTTGACCTATAACATCACATGTGACACAAAAATTCCTATAAATCATTTTAATTAGTTTAAGGGTTAATATTATAATTCCATATATTTCTAATTAATTGCATAATTAATTAGGAATGGAGTTATATAAAAAAAATAATTCTAAATTGAATTTAAATTTATGACATCACACATGATGTCATAAACCCCTTTATTGATTTTTAAACTTAAATCTAAATTATAGGGAATCACTAATGGGTAA
The DNA here is from genome assembly GCA_022702705.1 of Papilionanthe hookeriana x Papilionanthe teres. NCBI lineage: Eukaryota > Viridiplantae > Streptophyta > Magnoliopsida > Asparagales > Orchidaceae > Papilionanthe > Papilionanthe hookeriana x Papilionanthe teres. The sequence goes on from CM040430.1 coordinate 71,180,070, forward strand.
CCTAATACACATTAAATCCTTCATGACATGGTTGACACATTACCTAACCCATAACTCATTACCTTTAACTAAGATTAAGAGTTATCATGATATTATCATGATGGTTAAGCTTTTGTGTCATCCCCTCTCAAGATGAGGTGTAACATGACTTCATAGGTGGCAAGCACCTTTTCCCTAACCCAATGGAGAAAGACCAAGACATAATGTTAAAATTCTTCCAAGGTTAAAAACCATTATAAATAAAAGATATAAATAATGGAGTGAAGAAAATATGTGTCATCTTCCCTTCAACTTTCTTATTGACTCACTCATTTGAATGAGATGAGGTGGTCGGCCACCTTAAGGATGATTTTGGTCACCACCCTAAGCATCCAATGAGAAAGGAAATTAGTATGGATTAAACTTTAACCATGGCAAATATAAATGATGAGGAGGTTATGCATGAAATGAGTCATCTACCTTACTTTTCATGCCATGGTTAATGAAGAATAAATGTGTCCTCCTCTCCCTAATTTCATTGAATAAACATGTGAATCACTTGGAGAAGGTTAATCTAACTGATTGTAACCAGCCATATCCACCTCATAGGGGAACCAATGAGAGCAAGACAAGATTGGGTTTTAATCCTCACCATGGTTAATTCCAATCATGGCTAAGCTTAGAAAATCCAAATTTTTCATACCCTCAACTGAAATTTATCCTCAAGACATTAATGAGAAGGTTGGCAACATCCCTAGATAAACCTATTTCAGCCCAAACTCATCAAAAACTTCCCCCCATGGCTATAAATAGAGCCAAAACCAATTCTTGATGAGAAGAGAAGAGAAAGTGATAGCTACTTGATCCCTGCCAAAATTCTCTAACTTCCAACAGCAAAAACCTTGCTTAGAACCTCAGTAATTTGGTTAGCCCATAACCTAATCAAAAACAAAACCCAAAACATGTTTAACCATTTAAAATAGGCTAACCCGAGAGCTTAAAAATGAAGTGAGGGAGGTGAAATTCCAAAACTCCTTATACTGCTCAAATCCAGAAACTTTCAACACCAAAATTGTTCCCTAGGACCTAAGCAATTGAACCCCACCAAAACCAGGCCCTCAAACCAACCATATTCTCTCAATTTGACTGACCCGAGAGCACCCAAATGAGTCTAAACCAGGACACTTTCCAATTGTGAAATCAAACTTCACATAACCCCAAATTAACTATTCTAACACCTATTAGGGACCAAGAGAGGAAGATCCCAATCAAATCCAACCATTTCCAAGGCCTCTAAGCTACTAATCGATCAAACCTCCTCAAACCGACCTCCTTTTGGTCAAAATCATATATAGACCTGATTTGAACTCAAATTGAAGTTTATGGAAGATTTCTGGAACCTAGAAGACCAATCCAAAGCAACCAACTCAGAGTTTTGCACACTGTGGTCAAGCTATGGTTTTTCCCCATTAATGGCATTCGGGTTTCAGCCTTTATGAAAGAAACTTATTCAAAACCGCAACATATCCGTATGGATATGTTCGTCTGCTCAAGAAAATCATGTAGGAACAAACCTCGCTCGATTTCATTAAGAATAGAGTGAGATATTGTTCCTAAAGCATGGTCGGTCTGCGGGATCAGGAGAAATGAGGGAGATGACCCTCTGTTGTCTGATCCCATGTTTTTACAATGAACGGTTGAGATTAAAACCCAGTCGCTCCGCTATTCGGATCCCCATAGTGGATTAACCGCATTTTCAATGGCTCCGAGGAAACGCGCCATTCTCCGGCTTTTTTTGTTAATTTTAGGTTTAATTAATACAGTTAAACCTTAAATTTATCAAAAATTCATTTCTTTTTATATAAAAATCACAAAAATAAATTACAAAATATCACTGAACTCAGAAGAGTGAGCACTATAATGTGAAATTGAAAATTTTAATTTTTGATTTGTACTTAACTTTTAATTAATTAAATACTCATTAGAGTATTTTAATTATTAAAAATTATTTATAAGTCAGAAAATTATGAAATTTTCACAAAATGAACTTTACATCATTATATACATTCACTGATTTTTCCATGACTAGGAAAATTTCCTACGATAGCATTTCCTAATTTCCATTGAACTTTGTAATTATATAAAAAAATGTGAAATCAAGGAAATAAAATATGAAATTGGTTAAGAGACTTAGGGATACATATATGAACTTTAAGGTAACAAATCTTAGCCTCTTAAAAATTGAAAATGACATCTTAATTTATGGTTAAAATTTGTTAATTAAAAGTTAACAAAAAAAACCTTAAAATTTTATTAATTAAGTCTAATCACCCTAAACTTAGTTAAGATTTTAAACACTAATCATATTGGGTTTAAAACAAAACAAATTTTTATTAGGTTTAAGTAACTTTTAACCTTAATTAATCATAATTAAACCTTAAAGACATTAGGTTTAATAATAAACTAATCATAATTAAACCATAAAGACATTAGGTTTAATAATAAACAAATAATAATTAAGTTTAAAATATCCTTAAACTTAAATTAAACTTTAAAAACATTAGGTTTAATAATAAACAAACCTTAATTATGTTTAACCCCTATTAAACCTATTTAATCATTAAGCTTTACTTACATTAGGCTTAAGTAACCTTTAAATCCTAATTAGGTTTACTAATTAATCCTTAAGCTTTACTTAAATTAGGCTTAAGTAACCTTCAAATTCTCATTAGGTTTAAACCCTATTAAACCTAATTAATCCTTAAGCTTTACTTACATTAGGCTTAAGTAACCTTTAAATCCTAATTAGGTTTAACCCTTATTAAACCTAATTAATCCTTAAGCTTTACTTATATTAGGCTTAAGTAACCTTTAAATCCTAATTAGGTTTAACCCATATTAAACCTAATTAATCCTTAAGCTTTACTTACATTAGGCTTAAACCTAATTAATCCTTAAGCTTTACTTACATTAGGCTCAAGTAACCTTTAAATCCTAATTAGGTTTAACCCCTATTAAACCTAATTAATCCTTAAGCTTTACTTACATTAGGCATAAGTGACCTTTAAACCCTAATTAGGTCTAACCTAATTAGACTTAATTAATCCTTAAGCTTTACTTACATTAGGCTTAAGTAACTTTTAAACCCTAATTAAGTCTAACCTAATTAGATTTAATTAATTCTTAAGCTCTATTTACATTTGAGTTAAATAACTTTTAAACCCTAATTAAATATAATTTAACTAGACCTTACTTAGGCTTAAATAACCTTAACATATACTTAGGTTCAACCCTTGTTAAACCTAAGTCAAATTTAAACCTTAGGTTCAACCCAAGCCAAACCTAAGTCAAACTTAACAAACATGAACATAATCTTAAGCTATACTTAGGTTCAACTCCCATTTGAATCTAAGTCAAACATTATACCTTTTAGGTTCAAAATACATGAACTTAACTTCAACATACACTTAGATCCAACCCAAGTTAAACCTAAGTTAAACTTAAACATTAGGTTCAACATACATGAACCTAACCTTAACCCATACTTAAGTTCAACCCAAGTTAAACCTATGTAAAACTTAAACTTTAGGTTCAACATACATGAACCTAACCTTAACCCATACTTAGGTTCAACCCAAGTTAAACCTAAGTCAAACATAAACTTTATGTCCAACATACATGAACCAAATCTTAACCTATACTTAGGTTCAACTCCAATTTGAATCTAAGTCAAACATTAAACCTTTTAGGTTCAACATATATGAACTTAACTTCAACATACGCTTAGGTCCAATCCCAACTTGAACCTAAGTCAAACATTAAACATTTTTATAAGATCAACCCTAACTTAGATCTAACTCAACCTCAAATTTAATCTAACTTAAATTAAAACCAAACTAAAGTTCAATCAATATTGAACTTAAGTCAATCTTAAATTTAGATTCAATCTAACTTGAATCTAACTAAAATCAAATCAAATTTAAATTCAACCAATACTCTATTTAAGATGACCTTAAATTTAAGTTCAATCTAATTTGGATCTAAATCAAATTCAAATTAAACTTAAGTTCAATCGACACTGAACTTAAGTCGATCTTAAACCAAATAAAACTCAAAACAAATTTAAGTTCAATCCATATTCAACTTGAATCAATTTTAAGTTTAAATTCAGCCTAACTTAAATCAAATAATAAGTTTGAATTAAACCAAACTTAACTAAATATTAAGTTTAACCTAAATTAAACTTATTTCAATATAATGTTTGATATAAATCAAACTTAATTCAACATTAAATTCGACCCAAATCAAATTTAATTCAACATTAAGTTCGACCTAAATAGAACTTATTAAAGTTTGATATAAATTAAACCTAACTCAATATTAAGTTCGACTTAAATCAAATTTATCTTTAAATTAAGTTGACTCAAATCAAATTTAATTAAACTTGATCTAAATCAATAAATTTGCCCTAAATTAAATTTAATCTTACATCAAGTTCAAATCAATATTAAATTTAACGCATTTAGATTCAAATGACACTGAATCTAAAATGTTAAAATTTGAACTTAACATTCATAAGATACTAAATTAAAATCAATACTCAAATAAATCTAATATTTATTAGATTTAGTCTCAATAATTCTAACATTCTTTTAGATTAAGAATAAATGTTAGATTTTCTTTGCATATTATAGGGTGTGCTAACTTTGTTTTGCAGGATAACTAAAACGAAACGACGACATTAACTTCGTTTAGATTTCCTTTGTATATTATAGGGTGTGCTAACTCTGTTTTGCAGGATAACTAAAACGAAACGACCACATTAAATTCATTTAGATTTCCTTTGCATATTATAGGATATGCTAACTCTGTTTTGCAGGAGAACATGGAATCACGATGAAAAATAAAATAAAACTGAAACCATTATGATAGTCACAAAACTAAAACAAAAAACATAGTGACATTGAAATTTTTAGGACAATAAAATAACAACCTTGACAAAATAAAAATGACAAACAACAAAACAAAAATATGAAATGAAATGACAATATAAAAGAAAATTGAAACTTTTAGGATAGCCACAAAAATGATAAAACATTAAAAAAAGACAAACAACAAATCAAAAAGAATTAATAAACGAAGATAACATAAAATTGATATAACAAAATGACATTCAGGATTGATAGTGGGTACATCTTTCCTTAAAAATAAAATTTTTTAGAAAACAAGTAATCAACATTAATCAAAAGTTTTCTTAAGCAATTAGAAATTGTTAAAGATGTAATTAACTATAGAAGCTCGCTTCTATAGGAGATTTAAAACAACCCATGATAGAAATCACTGGATATTAAAACTTCATGATTTTTCTTATATAGAAATCCTAGGATATGGTATTCAATAATCTTCTTCTATAAGGATCATCATAAACATCCTTTTCTACTGTTTATTATTAGCCCTAAATTCCTCAATTCCTTTATAGGATATATAAAAATAAAATTAGGGCAATATTAAATAGAGTGGCGACTCCTTGACATTGAGATGACATCAAAAATTGACGGCGACGAAACCAATCGACATTCTTTTGTCGCCATTAGAAACTCTTGGGAATTCAGTTTTGGTCGAATTTAAACCCTTTTGGAGCCAAATTTTAAAGGGGGGAAGAAAGGAAGAGAAGAGTTTAGAGAGAGTTTTCTTTCCATTTTGTGTAGGAAGTTAGGTTTGTGTTTTATCCTCTAAGGAGTGTGAGAGGAGCGGGAAAGTGAGAGATTTCTTCTTCCTTACTATTCTAAAGAGAGAGTTGTGTGTTGTTGTGAAGAAAAAAGAGGAATCAAAGAAATTCCTTGAGATTCACTTGGGGAAGAGTTTGAGATAAGTTGTCTTTACTTTACTCTGTTTGTATGACATTATGTTTATATATATAATCCATGTTTTGTCACTTTTCATCATGAGTCTTGAGTACATTTCTTTGTCTTTCTCCTTTTCAAGTGATGTGTTGATTTTGTGAGATGGAAATGATGTGTTGATTTATTATGGAGAATTTGTGATGACCTTTTCACTTAAAACTTCATTTATTTTTTGATGTGGCCAAATGAATTGTTAAAACTTGTTGGGAAACATATGTTCTGAAAGAATTATGTGTTTTATAACAAAAGTGAAGGTCACATTCAATGTCCATGAATGAGAGATGTAGTTCTTGGGGATTGAGTGCAAATAAATAAGGAAATATACTTTGATGGGCGTAGAATTGGAGATTTCCGAGTGATATGCTGAAATCCTCAGTTTGGTTCTAATGTTTAGAAACTGAAGCGAGAGTTAGCTTTTAAGTGAAGGGCACTGGGAGCTCTAGAGTGAGGGCCAATATCCTCCCAGCCTAACTACGGATTTGAAGACTAAACTTAGGATTAGCCAATGTTCTTTATACGCTAAAATATGGGTAAAGAATTGGAATAATCCTATTTGGCACAATACATTTGTATCATTGATCTATGTCACAATAATCATCACATTATGAATGGAAAGGAGGAAGAATCTTTCTTGCAACTGAACTTTGTTATAAATTTAGTCTTGTGTTAGTTTAACTTGCTAGAGTTTAGAACGTGCTTTGGTAGAAATAGTAATTGAATCTATTTATCTTTACTTTAAGAATTAAATCACTTGCAATTGTGTTGAGATTCGATAAGAGATTTTTGTGCTACGCCATAAAAGTAAAGCCACTCTATGGGATCGATATTCCGGGACTCTGCTAGAGTCCTGTATTACTTGAACGATACGTATACTTGTGTTAATTGTTTAACTTATTATCATCTAAATCAATATATAAATCTAAATTTAGGTTCATTAATTTTTGCAAAATAAATAAGTTGCACCACCCTTGCGCAGCTTACTAATGCTCAATTTAATGTGAAAGTGAGTCTGAGTATGAGTTCACCAAAATGAGCTTACGGTAAGGTGTATAGATGGGTAAGAGCTTGCGGGAAGATCCAATTTTGATTGGGATCTTCTTCGTACACCTCAGGGAAGGTGTAAGAGTGCTCAATTGGGGATTTAGAGGAGTTTCATTTCAAACTCTAAATTTGTCCTATTTTTGGGTCTTTCGGGTTGGCTAAATTAGGAGAGGATGGTGGGTTAAAGGCTTGAATCCATGGGGGATCAACTGCTTAGGTCCAAAAGAGTAACTTTAATGTTCAAAGTTAATATAGTGTATACGTGTCTCTTATTTTTTGTTTTCTCCATGGATGCTTGGCTTACTTATAGCAATGGGAGGCTATGGCTGAGCTCAGGCTTCACTTGAGGAAGGTGGCAACAGATCCATCATATCTTAGAGATAGGTTTTCAGCTAGGTGGTAGCCATTGTTAAGCATTTCTAGGTTGGTCCATTTGGATTCTCATTTAATGCACTACATTTGGCTAAGCTTTGGCCTCTTTTCATTGGGTTAGAGGTGAGGTGAATGGTGACACCAAGGTGAGTTATTTAACCTCCTTCCACATAGGCTAGCATGTCATCATCATTTTCATGAAGAGATGACACATAGGTTCCCTCACACTCACTTCTATGGCGTGGTCATGATGACCTTTAACCTATGGTGAAAGGGTTGGTGTTGACCTCATTTTTGATGAGGTCTTCTCTTCTTCTCTTTAGTACTTAGGATCTAGCCTTAGGCTTTTCCTTTGACTATCCTAGAGGATTAGAATTGGGACCCACCACTTAGAAATTCAAACCACTTCCTAACTCCCTGCAAACTCCACAAACTTGATTGTAGACCCCTAATCACCTAGAGGGTTGAAATTAAATGTGGAAGTTTAAAGGATGAGTTCCCATAGGACTCTTTGGCCTTAGGACTACCCTGGGTGGCCTGGTCTGGTGAAGGGGCTGACTTACACACACACTACACCTATACACTACACTTTCACACACCTCCTAAAAACACACCCATTCCCAATTTGACCTCCTGACTCATGAAGGTGATTCACATGGATGGTCCTTAACCCCTAAGCCCTTGGTAAGAGGGTTAGGAACAACATAGTGGATGCCTCAAATGAGTCCCTTCATGGCTCATGTGGGCTTGATATGGCTTCATGGCTCAACCAAAATGATTTCATTCCACTTACATTCACCCAAGCTTCAATTTTCCAAATTTTCAATTTTTGACCCCCGGGACCCTACACCCGCCTAGCCTACCCAATACCCTTGAAACCACCCAAAACTTGCAAAATCACCTAAATCACCCAAAAATCCTCAAAATCAATCCTAAACATTCCCACATTACTCAAATTGATCATCCACACCCAAAAATACCAAAAATTCCAAAAATACCTCCCAATACCCTCCAAATACCCAAAATGCCCCTCTTAGCCAAAAAATCCAAAAATTCAGAAAATTCCCAGAAAATTCCAGAAAATCCTAAATATTCTCAATTTCATTTTGTTCAACTACACTATGGGCCAATTTTGTCAATTTACCCCACTTTTGTCAAAATCCCCAATTTGACCCATTTTAACCCAAAATGAACCCTATCTCAAACCAAACCTATCCAATTGACCCAAATTCTGGTCCAATCCAATTCTAAACTTCAATTCAACATCCCCAACACCAATCTAGACCAAATCCAAGTCCAATTTGATTGGCATTTGGATCCAATTTCACTTTTGGCCTTAAAGCCCATTTTGGACCCATGACCCAAACATAGCCCAAACTCACCCAATTCAACTCCAATTAACCCCAAATCTTTTCTAAACTTTCCTTAACATCCCCATAAACAAAACACTAACATGATTTGCCCAAAATTTAGACCCAAACCCCACTCAAATCCAACCTAAAATCAAAAAGCCCAATTTTGACCTAAACCCGAACCTAACCCAGAATAAACCCAAACCTCAAAATCAAAACCCAACCAAAGCCAAAACCTCTTTGAAACACTCCCATAAACATTTCCCAACATTCATTTTACATCAATTTTAACCCTAGCCCAACATTGGCCCAAGTTAGCCCAATTTGACCTACATTGGCCCATTTACCAAATAAACCCAAATTCAACCCAATTCAAACCCAAACCACCTTAAATCTATTTCAAATTACTCATGAAACATCCCTAAACCAAAACCAACAATTATTTGGCCCAACCTTTTACAAAAATTCCCATTCATGAACTCATTCTTAAACCTAAAGGCCCACTTCCTTAAACCACTTTAAAAAGTCCACCCAAGACCATTTCAAAAGCCCAAGTTTTTAATCCAAAGCCCACATGACATTTACCCACATCATCCATTTAATCAAAATCACCCCTAAGTTTTAAAATCATCATTAAGCCATTCCAAATCAAGCTTCATGAAAATTCTCCACCAAAATACCAAAATTCCTAAATTCTATTTTCATGAAGTTGACTAAACTTTTCCCAAGCCAAATGGAGCCATGAACAAGCCATTCTCAAGCCACATGAAGCCATGAGGGCTTTGACTTGTCATTAGTCCATTTATGGCAAGAAGAAGGGGGTTCTTTCTTAAACCTCCCTTAAACCTTTTTTACCTTAAGCATGTCACACACTATACCATGCTTAGCCACCTCACCATGGATGGGGACTTCACTACCCCAATAAAGCTGACCCAAATGATTCTCCCTCTTCCCAAGGTCAAGCCTTGGATGGTGAACCTAGCCCAAATGCATGAGTTGAACCAAACCAAGCCAAAATGGGCCTTCTCCCATTCCATTTAAATCAAACTCCTTTACACATGTCCATGGCCGATTGATCGCACTAAACCCCGACCACGACCCACTGAACAAGATGGTGACCGGTGCACGGCCGGCCGGCCACCGGGCCGCCGGGAAAACACCATGGCCGAGACCTTGGGAGGAGCCGAAAAATTCAATTCTCCCTTGCTGACTTGTCTCGACCCAAATGGACGAGCATAGCTCTTCTTCTCCTCACCGGAGCGAGTGATCCCCGGCCTTAAACGCCCACGGGAGGCCCTCCACCCTCTCCTATTTAAACACCACCTCCTCTCGGCCATGAGAGGTGCTTGAACCAAACGTTAAGGAAACTGCTGCCAAAATCATTCCGGATCACTCTCCACACATAGAGCACTTGATCCCCGCTGAATTCCAGCCCAATTCCCTCAAGTGAGCACAATTTTGAGCTCGAAATTTAGCCAAAACCAAGACACTTCTTCACGGTGGAGCAATCTTCAAATTGACTGGTCCTACACCTTCACCGGACCAAGAGGAGAAGTTTCACCTGAAAGCCCCATCCACTAGGCCACCCGAGTTGTTCCGGCCTCCAAGCTTTGTGATCGAGCTGTGGTCACTTTCATAGCTAGACAATTCACCGAGCCAAGGGACTTCATCCGGAGCTTACTTGGACCCAATCGAAGGTGACACAACTCTCGGATCGAAGCTTCACTTCTGCGAGCAAAGGTATGAACCCACTCTTCTTCCCAAGCTTACGAGAGATTCTCCATTTAATTTGAGTCAATTTAAATACATGTTTACCATATGGATGTGTTTGTCTCCTCAAGACGAATCCATAGAGCATAAGAACACGAAAATCCGTTGAGAATTTAGTGAGAAATTAGGGTTAGAAGGTCGACAGTCACGGGTTCACACCAGTCGTAGACGATGACTGGGAACCGTTGGATCGCGCGTGTATCGGATGGACGACTCGGATCGCGTCGGACCAGAAGATGTTACGTGAAAGGCGGGTCCCGGGACGGGCCGAGTCGGATGGCGGCGCCGAATCGGAAGGCGACACGCGGCGCTTCGGAGATGCTAAGGTTGACGCGGCGCCGAGCTCGGATAAGTAGAAAAATAGGGAATTTCGATTTATTTAATTCCTAAACTTCAAAAATTCATAACTTTGTGTAGAAAAATCAGAAAAATAAAATAAAAATACCCTCTTGCTTAGTGAATAGAGGAGAATAATGTGGAAAAGAAATCATTTAATTTCATCCAGTATTTTATTTTTAATGATTTATTTACCCTCTGTATTGTTTTAATTCTCCATGCATATAGAAAATTCACCATGGCATGAGACCATAGGGCTTTTGAAGCCTCTGAATTTGGGAACATTCCATGAATTTTCCAAAGTCAGAGGCCATCCCTATGAGAAGTTATTGATTTTTCAAATTCATGTTGCTGTTTTGAGTATTTTAAATCCAATAATTAGCATATTGTGAAATAAATTCTAGGAAAATTTGGTAATGTTTCTTATGACCAGAGGACCCTAGGAAAAATAGGTTTTGAATTAATTCACTTGGAATAACCCTAATTGGCTTAAACACCCTAAATAGGTTCTTAATTAATTAGAGCTAATCATACATCAAATTGACTTGAAATCAATTCTCCACAGGCCTTTAGGATCAGAGGAACCCACCATAAAAATTTGAAGCCGATTGGGTTTGGTTAGCCTATCAAATGGGTTGATTAAGCCATCTAGCCAATTTAAACTTTGAAAATTCATAACTTTCAAAATACTTTTCTAAAATTCACCAAATTGGTTTTGGAGCCTCTCTGATATTAGGGGAATTTAAGAAACTTAAAATTTCAATTTTCTAAAAAAGTTGATTTTTGTATTATTTTAATATTTTAATAATTAATAAAATAATAAAAATCATAAAAATAATAAAATTCACCAAAATGTCATATTTTGAATTTTAGTCACTTAGGAACAAACCCCATATTTTTCCTAGGTCCCTATGATGAGTTATTAAATTTTAAAGCCCTAAGGTAATTTTAAAATTAAAGAAAATGTATTTTCTAGCATTTCCACTAAAATAATTATAATAAATCAGAAAAAAATCAGAAAATTGTGAAAATTGGTTCTCTGATTTTCTTGATATCAGAGAGATTTTTGAAAAATATAAAATTCATTTTTCAACCTGTATTTTATTTTTAAATTAATTAATACTCCAAAACTCAAAATAATTATAATAAAAATAATATAATTCAAAAAATCACCAAAATTGGTCCAAGTGGTCCTCTAGTCATTAGGAATGTTCTATAATTTTCTTAAGGACAGAAACTTTCGCTTGTTCATATTATTAAATTTTCCTTGAAAATCCTTATTTTCCACCAAAAATAATTACATAAATAAATTAAATACAGAAAAATCACATTTTCTCCTCTAATGTCTTCATTGACATATGAGTGAAGTCACATAAAAATTTCAAGTTCATTTGAGCTCAATTTAATGAGTTATGAAATTATTAAGCTTGAAGGGCAAAATGGTAATTAAAATTTTAACCCTTAATTAAAACTTTAGGCTTAATAAAATGAAAAGGTAAAATATTTGATCTTAATCTGATTTGGATGATTGAAATTTAAATAATTAAAGGGTAGAAACCTATTAAACAATTCAACAATAATTGAAATGAACTTTAATTAAAATAATTAATTAAATTTGGAAGAATAATAAAATTGGAATTATTAAAATAGGGATGTCATTAGGAAGAGATTTATTCTTTAATTTAAGAATCCCTAAATTAATCATCCCAATAATATTTAATTCCTAATTAAAATGATAATCCAAGTTTAAGATTTAAAATGCTAAAAGATTTAATCATTAAATTAAGTTAAAGTTAAATTATTTAAAGCAAACCTTTTTTTAAATAAAATATTAAATTAAATTAAATTAAATTAAATTAAATAAATTAAATTAATTAAATTAAAACAAATTAAATTAAATTAAATTAAATTAAAACATATTAAAATTAAATTAAATTAAATTAAATTAAATTAAATTAAATTAAATTAAATTAAATTAAATTAAATTAAATTAAATTAAATTACATTAAATTAAATTAAATTAAATTAAATTAAATTAAATTAAAACTAAATCAAATTAAAATTAAATCAAATTAAATTAAATTAAGTTAAACCACATTATATTAAATTAACTTAAGTTAAATTAAATTAAATTAAACCACATTAAATTAAATTAAGTTAAATTAAATTAAATTGAATTAAATATAACATCACTTAAGACATGAAGAATTCAAAATAAATCTAGAACAACTTGAACACTTATTCCAAACTTAAATCCATTAACTAAAATCAAACATCCATTTGCCCTCGAAAGCTCGTGATGTCATAATTCTTAAAAGGAGTGTTAAAAGAAGTGTCACTTCACTTATAGGATATTCGAATGTCCTAGTTCATTCGTGCAAGATAACAAAACTTAAACTCCGGACGATTAATTCATTTGTATAATTAAATTCACTTGGACTTTGAATAATCTAGAAATGTTGAAAAGATGTTTAAGATTCGTCTTAAGCACTTCCTCGATACGATAGGGTATTTATAAGAACAATTGAACTTAGTTGTTCTTTGATGAAGAAAATCGTCCTCAAACTAAAATGCGAGAACCTAGACGTCATAGGAGATGACTAAGCTATAGGATTAGGAACTTGGTAGAAAACCATAACCCTTCCCTTAGCTTTATCCGGGAACTTACTTTAAATGCTTAAATATTTTAAGCGTGTTTTAAGTGCGGCTTGGGATGATGGGAAGACCCTCCAGGTACGCTTTTATTTTATTGCAATTTACCTTATTGCAATTTATTTAATCGCATCGCACTTACTTTTCTTGCATGATAAACAAGCATGTTGCACGAAAACCCACACCTTTAGGATAGTCCCTAAAGCTGAAACCAAAACTAAATTAAAAGTCATTACAAGATAAAATTCACCGCCACAACATTTGAAAATATAAGACAACTCGAAATTTAATCACAAACAGAACAACAAAACTACAACTACAACTAAATTAAAACGTCTTGTTGGATGATCGGGAATACCTCGGATGATGTAACCTACGTGTTGCTAACGGGATTTCCACGGTCTAAATGAAAGTGTGGAACTCATTCGATTGAGTTTAGCAAATTCATCCGGACTAAGTGAATCCGATAAAAATAACGGTGCTCGAAGGATGGAACAGTGGGATCTTAACCGGTGTTGTTATAATCAACTTTAAGATTTGTTTAATTAAAATATTAAAAACACCTGGATTTTAAGATTTTCTCTAAACCAGAACACTTTTCTCATCTCTTGATTTATGACTTCTAAAACTAAACCACTACAACAACAAGGAGCCCGGAGCATGGTGGGCAGCACGGCCATCTTCGTCAGCAAAACAACTCTACATCAGCTAAACATTCTTAGAATTAAACAACAAGACCATAGGACTTCGAGGTAGTTTGCCTAGTGCAACATAAATCCTGAACCTTCTGTTAGGCTTTGCAAATTAAGCCCTAACCGGTCTTAGGACTCCGAGGTAGTCGTCCGATACGACATAAACCCTCACATCTTCGAGGCTATTCGTATGATTTTATCATACAAATATAAGTCCTAACTAATTAAAATTGGCGAGATCAAAACATTAAATAAACATTAGGGCTTTCCTAAATTCAAGCCAAACAATAGGATAGTCGGGAAATTACCGAAGTTCGCTTCGAATCCGTGATTTCTCCTACCTTTCTTCCTTTGAATTCCCAAAATAAAATGTTCCAAATTTGATCCATTCCCTATTGAAATTCCAAAACTCAATCCATTGAAAACTTAAACTTTGAAATTCCTGAGAGCAGAACTTTTGATTATTATCGAGAGTTTTCTTAGGTGATTCCCGTCACTTAAGATGTAATTAACTATAGGGGCTTGCCCTTATAGGGAATTTTAAGAACCTGAGTAATATAAACCTCGTTTAATGTTTTCATATTAGACGAGGGAACTTGTCGGCTTATAAAATTGGTTCGCGGACCGAATGGATGTCACAAATCTTCTAGTTTATTTAATCGAGCCCCATCATCGAAGCAATAGTGTCTATTCTTCGGGATAGATACATGGTTTGTAATGCGGTGCTCGTTTATATAAACTTGTTCGGGATGTGAGATCGGTTTGATTTCATATCTTAAAATTTTCAAATTTAAAATTATTTTCAAAATCAAATACTACTTTCTAAATTATATATATATTTAAATTAAATTTAAAATTCACCGACAACTTCTGTAGGCGACCCCTTTTAAAAAATACAACACTCAACCTAAAAATATGCCGACAACTTCTGGCGACTCCGCTGGGGACAATTCCTCTCTCCATCTTTAATCAAATAGTTCTGCTTTCAAAAATCGGTAGTGTATTCATGTCCTTAATGGATCAAACTACCCTTCTTTCCGTTGGAATATTATGTTCATTTCTACCTTGAACAAGTATAACCAACATTCTCTCGGATTTAGGAGCCACTGTTTAGACACCCCTAAACAGAGAGGTTCTGAGATCATTTTACCTCATTTCTGAGGTGGGGTGGACCCCCAATAGGTGTTAGTTTTGGGGTGATCCTTCGAGTCGAGAAGTCTTGCATAAGACTTTCTTCTCCTTTCTAATTCTGAATCAGATTCGTTACCTTCTCTACACCTTTGAACATTCCGTTCTAAATAAACAAACCCTCTAATGAATGACTCTTTTAACAAATATACATGAACAAGAATGTGTTCGGACACTTTTCGTTTCCTTTCTTTTCGTCCTGATGAGAAGAAGCATAACTTGGGACTGACAATCAGAATCTACCTTGCAGAAATGGAAGCCCCAAAGCTGATTTTCTCCTTCACCAATGGACTGGACTTCGCTGTTTACAAGGATGAGGCTGCCCGACAATGGGATCATCCGGTTTGGACAAGGATTCGAGAGCACAAATGTCAAGATCGCTGACGTTACCCTTTTCGCAGCGATGGACAAAGTGCCGAAGCGAGAAACCCATGATTGAGTTCGACCTTAAGTCGACTCGAGAGTTTCCTCCTACGCAAAGGGTTCCAGCTGAGAGGAATGCCGCCGTCCATAGGAGGACTGTTATCTCTACCCCCACTGGTCTAGTCGTCTGCGCACCTACCCGGCTCCGCCGAGCGAAGGGGAAGGAAGTTCAAATTTGTAACGAGCATGTTACGGTGGAGGGTACGGATTTCCGTGCGAGACCTTCTGTTTTGAAATTGGGTCCAGCTCGAGGGTTCCACCCCAACACGGACTCGGAAGGTGAAACAGAGGCATGAAGATTGCCAGGAAGGCCAGAGCTGCTGAAGTCGCTTTCTTAGAAGAGATCCCTGAGTACACACCACTACCTGAATACATACCATTGTCTGAATATACACCCCATTTGGAAGGAAGTAGATTCCATACCCTTTCCGCCGCAGCTGACGAGGAAAATGTCCGCAGGATTGCCTCTACATTACCTCGGCCCGCATACTATAGTGACAACAGAAAGAAAAGGGCTAGGGTTACACCACTTGCCCGACTACGGACTTGTGATTGAGAAGTTAGCAAAGAAAGAAAAGATGCCTCGTATCGGAAATTTTAAGAAGGATAGGGCGGGTGCCGGCCGAATCCGTCTTGGGCCGCGAGTAGAATCTACTATCGGCTGCAGAAGAGCCTAATAAGAAGATGAAGGCTAGTCCACTTGTTGTTGTTTCGGGTTTACGGATCGGGGAGGATACCACCTTCCGGCATTCGGTGAAAGAGCATCCGGTCCTGGGCCTTCTCTGCTAGAAGGATGGTATGGCGTCCCATCTACGGCCGATTAAGGCCGAAACAACGACCGGAAAAGGAAAGTCTCGTCGGGAGACTTGAGTCCGAAGAAAGTGCTACCGCGGTAAAGGGGACTCATGAGAAAGAAACTCGACAATTGTCACATGACAACTGCGAGGATGTACGGAAAAGATCAGCTAGAAGATCTTATGGAAAAGCTAGAGCCGATATTCGGCGACTAGCAAGGGAAGAGAAGAGAAATTCGGAGATGAAGTTGACTCGTCGAGTTCATGGATGATGAATATGCGGAAATTAACATGGTTGAAACACGAGCTTCGTCGGCTTCACGAAGGTGCTCCTGCGGCGCAGAAGAGAGGAGCCGGAAGTAATGAGAAGGCGGCTTCGAGAAAGATGATACGATCGCCCAAATGGCAAAAAGGATGGAAGAGATGGGCGCTAGCCCTAGCCGCTCTCCGGAGTCGAGGTTCAACCTCAAGAGAAACACCCCGGAAGTTATTCACATCGTAGACGGAGGAAAGGAGATTACATCCGTCAACGGGGATGATCGATTAAAGAAGGATACAACACGAAAGTATGATTCGGAAAAGGATATCAAGAGCATGGTGGAACGGCAGGTGCGAGAAGCCTTGGCACAATCAAAGAGCGGGACATCCATTCGGATGGGTAGACCTTACCCGAAGAATTCGACGGCGTCCGATATCCGAAAGGCTTTGTACCACCTCTGTTCGAGACCTTTGATGGAGCCGGAAATCCTCGGCGGCATGTTGCACATTTTCGTGCCGGTTGTTGCAATGCGGCGGAAGTGATGCTTTACTCTTCCGACAGATTTGTCGACGGCTCGTCGGGGATCGCCTTTGATTGGTATGCGGAATTACCGAAACGGCTCGGTGAAGACATTTTCGGAATTAGAGAACCTCTTCATTAAACGATTTGCGGAGCTCGGCACCACATCACTATAGGTGATTTAGTGGTAGAGAAGCGAAGCGAATGAAACCTTGGTGGACTACATACTTCGATGGAGGAATCTAAGTATGAAGTGTGAGCCACGACTACGAGAACGAGCACGCGGTCGGCATTTTACTTAAGAGCATCCATGGCCCGATAGCACTTCTCCTCGAGGGATTTACTATTAAGACTTTCGAGAAGTTGTTAAGCAAGGCCGGAAGCTTGCGAGAGGAGGCGAAGCAATTAAGTTTCACCGATAAAACGGACAAACAGAAGCCCGTGAAAACTTTTGAAAAGAAGTCCGGGATCGTCGCGGCGATCGATAAAGGCAAGCAACCGATCCAAATATCGTCGAACGGCGACGACAACCTCGACGGAATTACCGGCGACCCGAGCCCGGCTATCGGTCATCTCAACGGTATGAACAACCGCCTCGTCCACAACGTACATTTAGGGAGTTCTGAGCGAGGAGTTCCGTTCAAGAATGAGGCGATGCCGAAAATGTTCCGCGACTCGATGAAGACTCCGGATTTCCAGCTGCTGGAGCCTAAAAGACCAGAAGAAGTCGACAAGAGAGGTGATCCCAACTTTTGCCCTTACCACCGGATGCTTGGGCACAAGATAGAAGATTGTATTACCTTCAAAAGTTGGCTCAACGACAATCTTCGGAAAGGGAATATAACGATCCCGAAAGAATACATGAAGGAACCCCGAAAGGAGGTTCCGTCGATGTTATCTCGACGGATTTCATTGTTCGATAGATCCCTATGCGGCCGATGATGGATGGACTACCGCTTGGACAAAGTCTTCGAAGAAGATTTTAGATCGCATCCAAACCGCTTCGGTGCGAGCCTCGATTCGAGTTCGAAACCTGTCGAGTCGGCGCTATCACTTGCGATAGAAGAACCACCTCGACAAGAGACGATTGAAGAAAAGAAGAAAATTGACGAAGAAGAGAAGACCGAGGCACCTAAGGCTAGACTAGGGGCTGCTTATCCTAGGATAGTTGTTTCCGATTCGGGGGAGAAATCCCTCGAACCTCTGACTCTGTATGATTATCTGCCCACTCCGGTGGGATCTTATAATAATGAGGGTTATGGCGTTGGCTACGTTTTGACTGTTTCTAACGATTACGTAACTAGCGACAATCAACCTAATCCGGACGTCGATTCCGATACAAATAACAATTCTCAAATCATACACGATCTCGACGATCATAATGATGAAGAAGAAATCCACCAAGGAGGCTACGAGAGTTCGACGAGCGACGAATCTATTTGCGAGTTTCGAGGAGCTCCGATCACGATAGAGTTAGAGCCTTCGGACTCAGAAGCTAATCTGAAGAACTTGTCGTTCCGATTCGGGAGGAGACACCGAGCAAACTCGATGCTTAGACTTAGAAGAAATCACGAAGTCGACTTGAGAAGTGGAAGAGTTCTACCTCCGAGAATGGGTCCGAAAGGACAAAGGAAAGCGGTGGTTGTTCGGGAAGAACCAACCGGCAGAAGAAATACCCATTCGAGAAGAAAACGAGGCACATGAAAACAAAGTGGACTACAACGTGCTAGCCCATCTTAGGAAACTACCGGCCGAGCCGAGCATCTACGACGCTCTCATCTTATCGAAGGAGATGAGAGAAGCTCGATCGAGGCCTTACTTGATCCGAGAAATTTGCTTAGCTCGAATGGCCGGAGATTCCTTAGATGAGGTTTGCTCGTTAAAGGAACGACGAGGTATCACCTTCACGGACAATGACCTACTTACTTAGGACGGCGAGACCACAGCCGACCCTTGTACATTTCGATTACTAATTGGGAAGTTTACACTCTCCGAGTATTGGTGGATCCGGGAGCATCGATCAATATAATGAATCTTCGAACGCTAGCATACTTGGAAATTGATGCTCGCGAGCTCGAAGCGGACAAAATGTTATTAAGAGGATTCGACGCGAAAGGAGAAAGAGCCCTCGGATCAATAACACTGCTAATGAAGACCGGTGACTTAGCAAAGACAACCGCGAAATTTCACATAATTGATTCGAAACGTCGTTCAACGCTCTCTTGGGCCGACCATGGATACATGAAAACCGGATGGTACCATCATCTCTACATCGGTGCATCAAATACTACGATGGAGGGGAACGAGTGCATTAAAGGTGACTTACGACCGTTCTCCGTACATGAAATCGGAATCCATGAAGATGCGGCTTATTACGCACCTCCAGAAGAAAACAATCTTCTCCGGAGATACCATAACAAATGAAGCAAAGGAAATTTGGGACAACGAAGAACCTGAAATTCTAGTCCAACGAGTCACTCACCACTCCCTTACGGCGAGATGGTGAAGGTTTCTCCACAACTCGCATCCGAGGTCGAGGCCGGGGACGAGGTCGTGGCGAAGACGTTAGGACGATTGGACGAGAGGAAACCGACCATCAATGTTGATTGGGAAGATAGTTACGAAGAAGAAAAAGAAATCGAACAAGAAGCGACGACAATAAGTCGGAAGAAGCCGCAATTCAGAATCCCTCTCGAAGATGAAAGGAACGAAGAATATAAATCGATGTACGAGAAGATTAACCACTATGTACATACTTATGACCACGACCCCGATCCATTCAATAAGATCGAGGGTATGGAGGTCGAAGAGGTACGTAGCGGTGGTGCAAAGCTCATCAAATTCTACTGTGGTGCTCCTTCCTCCAAAGCGAAAATAATGTACAATTTGAAGATGCTACTTCATCGAGAATTAATGGAATTGCCTTTTGAGTGGTACTCTCCCTGTGTTCAAAATTTAATTCAGCGTGGTTTCTTACCTCGACAATGGACGAAAGGTCGATCACAACATTTTGAAAATTTATGGAATAACTCCGGTCGTCCACTCGATTCAAAGCATGGTCTCGGATTCGGCACGGTAGGATCGGTTGACGATGCTTGAATTTTGCATGGTTGTCACTTGCGAGTCTAATGAAAGCTGCATGGAAACTACGAGAAGAACTCGAAGATTTACAAATTGGAGACGCTCCACCGGAATTCGAAGAAGAGATCGAATCTACGATAGATGAGTTAACGGAAGTTAACTTAGGTACTAGCGAAGAGCATAGACCTACCTTTGTTAGCTCCTTACTCGATAAAGAAGACTCGAAGAAATAATCGAGTTATTAATGGAATTTAAAAGCTGCTTTGCTTGGAGCTACGATGAGATGCCGGGTTTAGCTCCGGAGGTCGCGATCCATAAGCTAGGGGTGGATCCTGCTTCTATTCCGGTCGGACGAGGTCCCGAGAAGAATGCGTCTAGAAATCGAACAACAAGTCATAGGCTGAAGTTAAAAAGCTAATAGACGCTAAATTTGTCCGTGAAGAACAATACCCGACTTGGTTAGCCAACGTGGTACCGGTCGGGGAAGAAGAATGGTCGGATCGGAATTTGTGTGGATTTCGGAGATTTAAACAAGGCATGTCCAAAAGATGAATTTCCTCTACCGATCCCGAGATTAATGATCGACATCGCTTCAACACATGAAATATTCTCATTCATGGATGGATCTTCGGGATACGACCGGATAAAAATGGCTCCAGAAGATGAAAAACTTACGGCATTCAGAACGCCGATCGGAGTATACTGTTACACGGTGATGTCATTCGGACTGAAGAACGCGGGAGCAACCTACCAGAGAGCGATGACAAGAATTTTTGATGATCTCATCCACAATCAAGTCGAATGCTACGTGGATGATGTGGTCATCAAAAGCAAAGTAAAGGAAAACCACCTGTATGATTTGAGAATTGTTTTCGAACGATTAAGACAGTTTAACCTTAAGATGAATCCCTTAAAATGCGCATTCGGCATCACCTCCGGGAAATTCTTAGGATTCGTTGTCCGGCATCGTGGAATTGAAATCGACCCGGAAAAGATTAAAGCTATCTTAGAAATGCCGCCTCCCAAAACCTTAAAACAACTACGATCTTTTCGAGGAAGGCGGCATATCTTCGACGCTTTATCTCGAACTTGTCGGAGTAGGTGTCGGCCTTTCTCGGCACTAGTTAAAAAGGACGCCAAATTTATTTGGGAAGAGAAATGCCGAGAGGGCCTTCGAGGACACTAAACAATATTTAATGACACCTCCTATCTTAGCAGCCCCGAGTCTCGGGTAGACCGTCGATACTTTATACCGCGGCTTTAGACGACTCTCTCGGAGCCCTGTTAGCCTGGGTCGATGATGAAGGTAAAGAAAATGCTCTTTACTACCTAAGCCGTCGTTTACTTCCGACGGAAATAAGGTATCCCGCAATTGAAAAGCACTTGTTTAGCCACGATCTTCGCCGCTCGAAAGCTCGGGCACTACATGCTTTCTCATAAGGTCGACCTGATTTCGAAATTTAATCCATTGCAATACTTGATGACCCGTCCAACGCTTTCCGGCAGACTTGCCAGATGGTCGATGATATTATTACAATTCGATATAACTTTCGTGCCTCTTCGTGCCGTAAAGGGACAAGTCCTAGCAGACTTCCTCGCAGCACACCCTTTGCCGGCAGAATCTCCTCTCAATGACGATCTGCCGGATGAACAAATAATGAACCTAGAAGACCACGATGATCGACGTTGGGAATTGTATTTCGACGGAGCGTCTTCGGCACATAAAGACGAAGAATCGCAAGTGATAGTGCCGGTAAGGCGGGGATCGGACTAATCTTTATAACACCGGAGCGGGGGATGTTAAGATACTCCTACCACTTGACGAGCCGTGTACGAATAACGAAGCGGAATACGAAGCCCTCATAACGGGAGCTGGAATTAACTATTCGAAATAGGTATAACGAGACATCAACATCTACGGGGATTCGCAGTTAATCATTCAACGGATCATCGGACGATACGAAATTTTAAAACCAAGACTCGAGCAATACTTCCGGTATGCCATACGAGTTGTTGGAACGATTCCGAATGTGACGATCTACAAAATCCCCAGAAAAGAAAACGCTTTAGCGGATGCGCTAGCCCATCTCGTAAAAGAATTTGCCTATTTGCAAGATGAATCAGTGGAAGTGTCGGTTCACGGACGTCAGGTCCTATCACAGCTCAATATAGACACAATACACAAATCAGAAAAAGGAGAAGAATCAATTGCAACAGTGACAGAAAACACAGAAGATTGGCGACGGCCATTAATAGATTACACGCGAACGGGAAAACTACCGGACGATAGGTCGTTAGCCCATCGGATCAAGAAAAGAACTGCGTCCTACGTATTAATAAACAATACATTATACGAAGGTCTTTTGATCGAATGTGGCTAAGGTGCCTAAGCGGGTCCGAGGCCCGTGAAATTGTTAAA
Organism: Papilionanthe hookeriana x Papilionanthe teres; assembly: GCA_022702705.1. Taxonomy (NCBI): domain Eukaryota; kingdom Viridiplantae; phylum Streptophyta; class Magnoliopsida; order Asparagales; family Orchidaceae; genus Papilionanthe; species Papilionanthe hookeriana x Papilionanthe teres. The sequence continues at coordinate 71,202,850 of CM040430.1, forward strand.
GAGGTGCACTCGGGACTGCGTGGCGCTCACCGGTCGGGTCCGAAGATGAAAATGAAAATTAAAAGACTAGGGTACTACTGGCCCTCGATGATGACCGATTGCATGAAAATCGCCAAGAGGCGTCACCGATGCCAAGTGCGCGGAGTGGTTCTACACCAACCTCCAAATGTGCTACATCCGACAATTGCATCGTGGCCATTTGAATGTTGGGGCACGGATATAGTGGGTCCAATAGAACCACATCTTTAAAAGGACATCGCTTCATTCTTGTAGCTACAGATTACTTTTCCAAGTGGGCGGAGGCAGTTCCACTCAGAGAAGTGAAAGCACATCACGTGCTACAGTTTTTTAAGAACCAAGTTGTCTATCGTTTCGGAGTGCCACGCAGGATCATCTCATATAATGGGTCAGCATTCAGAAGCACGCAAATCAACAATTTTGTCGGGAGACACGGAATCGGTGGCGATATTCAACAATTTACTACCCGAGAGCAAACGGCCTTGTCGAGGCTTTTAATAAAACTCTCGTTCAAATTTTAAAGAAGACTTTAGACGACAATAAGAGAAATTGGCACGAGAAGTTATTAGAAGCCTTATGGGCCTACCGGACAACCTTCGAACTCCTACTCGAAGCTACACCTTACGCTCCGGTATATGGGTCCGAGGCGGTGTTACCTTTAGAGGTCCGGCTTCCTTCACTTAGGATTGCGATTGCAAACAAAATCACGACGAGAAGAGAATGCCAAATTGCAACTAGAAGAATTGGAAAGCTCGGAAGGGAAAAGACTTGCGGCGCGACGGAATTTAGAACTATACCAAGCTAAGATGGTTCGAAGCCCATGACGGACTGGTCCGCACAAGAACCTTCAAAGTTGGTGACTTAGTTCTCGTTCTCAAAAGACCTATTCTTGCACACCGCAAGATAGGAGGAAAATTTGAACCCGCTTGGGAGGGACCGTTTGTAGTTGAGGCGGTCCACTCGGGAGGCTCCTATCGGCTAGTGAACTGCCAAGGAGAACGACATATGCTTCCGATCAATGGACGATACTTGAAAAAGTATTACGCTACTTGATGTTTCGAAGGAATGAATTTTCCATCCCTAGAAGCACGAGTGAAGTAATTACTTATGACTGGGTCCGAACCCAAAATAATAAAAATGTGCTAAAATAAATAAAATCATGATAATAAAGTTTTCTTTGTTCTCTCTTCCAAATCAAAATCTCTTTCCTGATCTTATCCCACTTCATTCTGTTAAATTGAAAAATATAAAAAGTAATAAAAAAAGCTGTCTTTAATAAACATTTTCTTAATGTTCTTGTTCTTAGTACGGCCCCCGATCCTTTTCCTTGTCTTTTCGCGGGGAAATGTCGAGCGGGCGGTTGGTCCTGAACTTTAGAAATGGCGTAAGCCTTGCACTCGACGAAAAGAGGGTGAAAGATGGAGCGATAATAGAGATTGACTCGGACTTCGCACCGGCGAGGCCTGCGATACGAGGAAAGTGGCGGGTCCCGGTTGACCGAGAGGAGGCGCCTGATCGGACGATAATGAAAGTGGGTGGCCGAAGCCACCAATCCAGCAGTAAGAAAAGAAGAACAAACACTGAAGAGGACAAGAGAATCAAGTCTGTAGTCGCTACAGCAGAGGGCAGGCTTGTCAGCGCCGTATGCGGCTTATTTTAGGTTTTGGTGTTTTATTTGGAAAAGGGGATCGCCTACAGAAATTGTCGGCGAATTTTAATTTAATTTAAATAAATAATTTGAAAAGTAATATTTGATTTTGAAAAATAATTTTAAATTTGAAAATTTTAAGATATGAAATCAAACTGATCTCACATCTCAAATAGTTTATATAAATGAGCACCGCACCACAAACCGTGTATCTATCCCGAAGAATAGACACACTTGCTTGATGATGGGGCTCGATTAAATAAACTAGGAGATTTGTGACATCCGTTTGGTACTGCGAACCAATTTTATAAGCCGACAAGTTCCCCTGCTTAATATAAATGAATTAAGCGGGGTTTATATTACTCAGGTTCTTAAAGTTCCCTATAAGGGTAAGCCCATATAGTTAATTACATCTTAAGTGACGGGAATCACCTAAGAAAACTCTCGATAATAATCGATTGTTACTGCTCTCGGGAATTTGAAAGTTTAAGTTTTCGATGGATTGAATTTTGGAATTTCAATAGGGAATGGATCAAATTTGGAACATTTTGTTTTGGGAATTCAAGGAAGAAAGGTAGGAGAAATCACAGATTCGAAGTGAACTTCGGTAATTTCCCGACTATCCTATTATTTGGCTTGAATTTAGGAAAGTCCTAATATTTATTTAATGTTTTGATCTTGCCAATTTTAATTAATTAGGACTTATGTTTGTATGATAAAATAATACAAATAGCCTCGAAGATGTGAGGGTTTATGTCATATCGGACGACTACCTCGGAGTCCTAAGACCGGTTAGGGCTTAATTTACATGATATGATCATGCAAATGCCTAACGAAGAGTTGAGGGTTTATGTTGCACCGAGCGCAAGCTACCTCGAAGTCCTATGGCTTGGTTATTTAATTCTAAGATAGTTCTGCCGAAGTAGACTCGGATTTTGCTTGATGACGATTGCCGTGCTTGCCCACCATGCTCCGAGCTCCTTGTCGTTGCGAGAGGTTTGGTTTTAGAAGTCATAAATCGAGGAGATGAGAGAAGTGTTTGGTTTTAGAGCAAGTCTTAACTTCCATGTGTCTTTAATATTTTAGTTAAGACAAATCTTAAAGTTGATTATAACAACACGGTTAAGATCCCGCGGTTCCATCCTTCGGCATCGTTATTTTTATCGGATTCACTTAGTCCGGATGAATTTGCTAAACTCAACTGAATGAGTTCCACACTTTCATTTAGACCGTGGGAAATCCCGTTAGCAACACGTAGGTTACATCATCCGAGGTATTCCGATCATCCAACAAGACGTTTTAATTTAGTTGTAGTTGTAGTTTTGTTGTTACGTTTGTGATTAAATTTTGAGTTGTTTTATATTTTGAATGTTGTGGCGGTGAATTTTATCTTGTAGTGTCTTTTAATTTAGTTATGGGTTTCGAGTTTTGGTTTACTATCCTAAAGGTGTAGGTTTTCATGCAACGGTTGTTTATCATGCGAGAAAGGTAAAGTGCGACACGAGTAAATAAATTGCGGTAAGATAAATTGCAATAAAATAAAAGCGTACTGGAGGGTCTTCCCGTCATCCCAAGCTGCACTTAAAATACAATTTAGAGCATTTAAGCATTTATAGCAATTTCCTAGGTAAAGGCTAAGGGAAGGGTTATGGTTTTCTACTAAAATCCTAATCACATAGCTAGTCATTTCTATGACGTCTAGGTTCTCGTATTTTAGTTTGAGGACGATTTTCTTCATCAAAGAACAACTAAGTTCGATTGTTCTTATAAATATCCTATCATATTGAGGAAGTGCTTAAGACGAATCTTAAACATCTTTTCAATATTTCTAGGATTGTTTTAAGTCCAAATGAATTTAATTACACGAAATGAATTAATCGTCGAGAGTTTAAGTTTTGTTGTCTTGCTCGGTGAACTTAGGACATTTGAATATCCTTATGAGTGAAATGACATTTCATTTGATACTCCATTTAGTAGTTATAATAGTAAAAGCTCCTAAGGGCGAAATGATATTTAATGATTTGTGATTGAATTTAAGTTCGAATTGATGATTTAAGTTTGGAATAGTGTTCGAGTTGTTTTAGATTTATTTTTGAGTTCTTCATGTCTTAGGTGATGTTATTTTTAATTCAATTTAATTTAACTTTAATTTAATTTAATTTGGTTTAGTTTCAATTTTAATTTAATTTGATGTATTTAATTTAATTTAATTTAATTTTAACTTGGTTTTATTTTAATTTAATTTAATTTAATATGTTTTAATTTAATTTAATTTAATTTAATTTCATTTAATTCAATATGATTTAATTTAATTTAATTTAATTTAATATGATTTAATTTAATTTAATTTAATTTAATTTCATTTAATTTAATTTAATTTGATTTAATTTGATTTAATTTAATATGTTTTAATTTAATTCAATTTAATTTAATTTAATTTAATTTAAATTTTAATTTAATTTTATTTTTAATTTTAATTTAATATTTTATTTTTTTTATGTTTTAAAGATGATTTAATTTTAATTGTTAAAGTATTAATTTAATTGAAATTTTAAAAGGATTTAATTTAAATAATTTAACTTTAATTTAATTTAATGATTAAGTCTTTTAGAATTTTAAATCTTAAATTTGGATTATCATTTTAATTAGGAATTAAATATTATTGAGATGATTAATTTAGGGATTCTTAAATTAAAGAACAAATCTCTTCCTAATAATATCCCTATTTTAATAATTCCAATTTTTCATTCTTCCAAATTTAATTAATTACTTAATTAAGGTTTATTTTAATTATTTTTAAATTGCTTAGTAGGTTTTTACCCTTTAATTATTTAAATTTCAATCATCCAAATTAGATTAAGATCAAATATTTTACCTTTTCATTTTATTAAGCCTAAAGTTTTAATTAAGGGTTAAAATTTTAATTACCATTTTGCCCTTGAAGCTTAATAATTTCATAACTCATTAAATTGAGCTTAAATGAACTTGAAATTTTTATGTGACTTCACTCATATATCAATGAAGACATTAGAGGAGAAAATGTGATTTTTCTGTATTTAATTTATTTATATAATTATTTTTGGTGGAAAATAAGGATTTCCAAGGAAAATTTAATAATATGACCAAGGGAAATTTTCTGTCCTTAAGAAAATTATGGGACATTCCTAATGACTAGAGGACCACTTGGACGAATTTTTGTGATTTTTTGAATTATATTTTATTTATTAAAATTATTTTAAGTTCTGGAGTATTAATTAATTTAAAAATAGAATATAAGTTGAAAAATGAAATTTATAATTTTTAAAATTCTCTCTGATATCAAGGATTCCAAAGAACTAAATTTTACAATTTTCTGATTTTTCTTTGATTTATTAGAATTATTTTAGTGAAAATGCTAGAAAATACATTTTTTTAATTTTAAAATTACCCTAGGGCTTTAAAATTTAATATCTCAACCTAGAGACATAAGAAAAATATGGGGTTTATTCCTAAGTGGTTAAAATTCAAAATGTGACATTTTGGTAAATTTTATTATTTTTGTGATTTTTATTATTTTTTAATTATTAAAATATTAAAATAATACTAAAAAATTAACTTTTTAGAAAATTGAAATTTTAATTTTCTTAAATTCCCCTGATATCAGAGAGGCTCCAAAACCAATTTGGTGAATTTTTGAAAGGTATTTTGAAAGTTATGAATTTTTAAAGCTTAAAATGACTAAATGGCTTAATCAACCCATTTAGTAGAGTTAACCAAGTCCAATTGACTTCAAATTTTTATGGTGGGTTCCTCTGATCCTAAAGGTCAGTGGAGAATTGATTTCAAGTCAATTTGATGTATGGTTAACTCTAATTAATTAGGGGTCTATTTTGGGTGTTTAAGCCAATTAGGGTTATTTTGAGTGAACTAACTCAAGTCCTATTTTTCCTAGGGTTCTCTGGTCATAAGGAACATCACCAAATTTTCCTAGAATTTATTTCACAACATGCTAATTATTGGATTTAAAATACTCGAAAACGACAACATGAATTTGAAAAATCAATAACTTCTCATAGGGATGGCCTCCGACTTTGGAAAATTCGGGGAATGTTCCCAAATTCGGAGGCTTCAAAGCCCTATGGTCTCATGCCATGGTGAATTTCCTATATGCATGGAGAATTAAAACAATGCGAGAGGGTAAATAAATCATTAAAAATAAAATACTGGATGAAATTAAATGATTTCTTTTCCACATTATTCTCCTCATTCACTTAGCGAGAGGGTATTTTTATTTTATTTTTGTGATTTTTCTACACAAAGATATGGATTTTTGAAGTTACGGTATTTAAATAAATCGAGAAAATACCTAATTTTCTACTTATCCACATCGGCGCCGCGTCAACCTCGGCGTCTCCGAACGGCCCGCGCGGCGCGCTCCCATTCGACGCCGCCTTCCGAGTCAGCGCCACGCGGCCCGCGGATCACGTATCGTTTGCCGATCCGGTGCCATCTGAGCCGTCCGTCCGCGCGTGTATTGAATGAACGGCATTCGTTCATCGTCCCCGAGCGTCCTAACCAGAGAGCCGTTCGTCTTCTAGGCCTAAGATCTCACTCGATACTCCATGGATTTTTATGTTCTTATGCTCTATGGATTCGTCTTGAAGAGACGAACAAATCTATACGGTGATCATGCATTGAAATCGACTCATTTGAAATGGAGAATGTTCAGAAGCTCGGGATGAAGAATTGATCCATACCTTGGCTCTGAGAGGTGAAGCCTCGATCAGAGATGCTCAGCACGTTCGTTGGAGCTGCGGGAGGCTAGGGATGAAGCACAGGGATGTGGTGAATTGCTGAGTGTGATTTCCACCGAGGCCGATTCCAACCTTTGGAGTACGGAGCAAGCTGGATGGCACTGGAGAGGGGGCTTTCCTTTGGAAAACTCCTTCTCTTGGTCACGTGCGGGTGTAGAGCCGATCAATTTGGGGATTGCCTCAGCTGTAGTGAAGTGTCCTGTTTTTAGGTGGAATTTCGACTCGAAATTGAGCTCGCGAGAGAAGAAATGGCGGGGGAATTGCGGTGGGGATCAAGTGCACTTGGGTGTAGGGGAGAGTACGGGATGATTTTGGCGGAGTTTACGTATGGTTGGTTCGGCACCTTCTTTGGCCGAGAGGGTGAGGGGTTTAAATAGGAGAGGTCGGAGGGCCTCCAGGGGGTTTAAGGTGAGGGATCGAGTTTGCTCGAGTGAGGAGAAGAAGAGCTATGCTTGTCCATTTAGGTTGAGACAAGTCAGCAAGGGAGAATTGAATTTTTTGGCTCCTCCCGATGTTTCGGCCATGGTGTTTTCCGGCGGCACGGTGGTCGGCCGGCCGAGGTCAGTCACCCTCGAAGCTCGGGGAGGTCGGGGGTTGAAGTTAGTGAATTCGATTGAAGCCTTACATGTGTAAAGTGGTTGGATCGAAATGGCATGGGGAGGTGGCTTCTTTTGCACTTGGTTTGGTCGACCCATTGAAAATGGGCTTGGTTCACCTCCCCATGGTTGATTTGGGTCGAGGGAGGATCGGGTGAATCGGCTAGAAAAGGGTGGAGAGGTCACCATCCATGGATATTTTGATTAATCATGGATTAAGGTGAAGCATTAAAAGGGTTAAAACCTTTTTTTTAAGGGGGCTTAAAAGAGGCTCCTCCTTTTGCCATTAATGGCTTGATCACATGTCAAACCTTCCATGGCTTCATGTGGCTTGTTCATGGCTTGCATTTGGCTCCATTTGGCTTGGGAAAAGTTTAGTCGATTTCATGGAAATAGAATTTAGGAATTTTGGTATTTTAGGGGTGATTTGGCATGAGGCTTGATTTGGAATTATTTGATGATGTGATTAGAACTTAGGGAATGGCTTTGATTAAGTGGATGGCAAATGGAAATGTCATGTGGGCTTTAGGGTGGATTTTGGGCTCTTTGAAATGGTTTTAGATGGGCTTTTAAAATGGTTTAAGGAATGGGCCTTTTAAGTTTAAAAATGAATTTATGAATGGAAATTTTGTAAAGAGGTTGGGCCAAATAATTGTTGAATTTGGTTTAGAGATGTGTCATGAGTGGTTTGGAGTCAATTTGGTGTGATTTGGACTTGAATGGGTTTGAATTTGGGTTTATTTGGTAAGTGGACCAATGTAGGTCAAATTGGGCTAACTTGGGCCAATGTTGGGCTAGGGTTGAAATTGATGTAAAATTAATGTTGGGAAATGTTTATGGGAGTGTTTCAAAGAGTTTTTGGCTTTGGTTGGGTTTTGATTTTGGGGTTTGGGTCTATTTGGGTTAGGTTTGGGTTTAGGCCAAAATTGGGCTTTTTGATTTTGGGTTGAATTTGAGTGGGGTTTGGGTCAAAATCTTGGGCAAATCATGTTAGTGTTTTGTTTATGGGGATGTTAAGGAAGGTTTAGAAAAGATTTGGGGTTAATTGAAGTTGAATTGGGTGAGTTTGGGCTAAGTTTGGGTCATGGGTCCAAATTGGGCTTTAAGGCCAAAAGTGAAATTGGATCCCAATGCCAATCAAATTGGGCTTGGATTTGGTCTATATTGGTGTTGGGGATGTTGAATTTAAGTTTAGAATTGAATTGGACCAGAATTTGGGTCAATTGGGTAGGTTTGGTTTGACATTGGGTTCACTTTGGGTTAAAATCGGTCGAATTGGGGGTTTTGATAAAAGTGGGGTAAATTGACAAAATTGGCCCATGGTGTAGTTGAACAAAATGAAATTGGGAATATTTGGGATTTTCTGGAATTTTCTGGGAATTTTCTGAATTTTTGGATTTTTTGGCTAGGAGGGGTATTTTGGGTATTTGGAGGGTATTGGGAGGTATTTTTGGAATTTTGGTATTTTTTGGGTATGGATGACCAATTTGATTGGTGAGGACATGTTTAGGAATGGTTTTGGGGAATTTTGGGTGATTTGGAGAATTTTGGAAAATTTGGGTAATTTCAAGGGTATTGGATAGGCTAGGCGGGTGTAGGGTCCCGGGGGTCAAAAATTGAAAATTTGGAAAATTGAAGATTGGGTGAATGTAAGTGGAATGAAATCATTTTGGTTGAGCCATGAAGCCATATCAAGTCCACATGAGCTATGAAGGGACTCATTTGAGGAATCATTATGTTGTTCCTAACCCTCTAGCGAGGGCTTAGGGGTTAAGGACCATCCATGTGAACCACTGCATGAGTCGGGAGGTCAAATTGGGTATGGATGTGTTTTTAGAAGGTGTGTGAAAGTGTAGTGTATAGGTGTAGTGTGTGTGTAAGTCGGCCCCTTCACCGGACCGGGCCACCCGAAGGCGATCCTAAGGCCGAAAGAGTCACATAGGAACTCATCTTTTAAACTTCCACATTTGATCTCGACCCTCCAGGTGATTAGGGGTTTACAATCGAGTTTGTGGGGTTTGCGGGGAGTTAGGAAGTGGTTTGAATTTCTAAGTGGTGGGTCCCGATTCTAATCCTCTAGGATAGTCGAAGGAAAAGCTGAGGCTAGATCCTGAAATCTTAAAAAGAAGGAGAAGACCTCATCGAAAATGAGGTCGACACGCCGCGCCCGCGAAACTCGGGAAATACGAAGAGCTACTCTCACGGCAACTCGACGAAGAAATAAAAATCACCGTATCCGCAAGATGTTAACTAAATTAGCAGCGGACCGGCGCGACGAGACAAATGCTACTCGCCGAGTGCATATACTTCGAGGATACCGGTTCGCCAGAACCCGAAGGAAGGAGGCCAGCTCAGAGGATAACGGAAGAAACCGGGGAAATCTCAAGAAGAACGGAAGAAAGAAGGCTACTACGCCACCGCGATAAAGTCACCGGTAATGCATGACCTTGTTGCGGAAGCAACCCCGGAGGATGTCCCGACGGACATCATCCCCGAGGAGCCGAGGTATGCGGAGAGAACGTGAAGGGATTGAGCCATATATCCCACGATACGTCACCGAGCCTCGCCATTTACAAATTATCCCGAATACGAGCTAGAAAGAATACGGAATGTCGAGAAGAAAACTTTTGAATACTTCGAGAGAATCGGAGGCGAGGAGGATCAATATACTAGAAGGCCTCGAGTTACATACAGACGTGTTCTCAGAATACGAACAACAACAAATCGTGGATTGCATCCGGGATTTGAAAAAGATGGGCCGAGCAGGTCGCCTAAGAGAAAACACTTACTCGGAACCCCGGAGATGGATGTCAGGGAAAGGGAGAATTACAATACAATGTGGATGTCGCTACAACTTCGCAGAAGACAGAAAGGGAAACCCACCCGGGATACTCCGTCATGGCCAGGTGGATCCAATGCCATTAGTCATTAAAAGGATGGTAAAAAGAATGATAACATGGAGGGTACTGCCAGCAGATTGCATACCAAAGAGTTGCATCATTAATATTTACAAGAAGGGTGACTGCATACCCCCACACATAGATCACCACGACTTTGTCAGACCTTTCTGCACAGTTTCTTTTCTGAACGAGTGTAATATCATGTTCGGATCCGACCTCCGGATAGCGAGCCCGGGTGAGTTCCGAGGGCCGATGAAGATACCATTACCGGTAGGTTCCGTCATGATGCGAAGGGCAACGGAGCGGATGTCGCTAAACATTGCATACGGGAGTACCAGTGAAGCGGATCTCGGTTACTTTCGAAGGATGGACGACGGGAAAGCACCTTACCACTTCCGGCCCGGACCGGAGCTAGAGAGCCTCCGACCTTACGAGTCGTGAGTTGCATGGAAAATATCACACCTCCAACGTACATCCATATGGCATCCTTGCCGAGGATGGCTTGGAAGGTGATGTTATTGACCATGCACCTCACTATTCGGACATGGATTTTTGACGGATACCTTTTTGGATGGATCGACAAAGATCATACATAGTCCGTTTTGAGTCTATATGGATTGTATGAGATGTATTCCAGATCGAATTGTATGATGTATTTTCAACATGATTGGAATGAAAGTGATGATGTCACATTTTTGGCCTTCACCTCTTTTGTGCAAATTGACTGGGAAACGCCATTAAAGTTAAACGAACTTCGAACAAAGAACAGAAAAGAAAAAAAAATATATATATATATATATATATAATAAAAATAAAATAAAATAAAATAAAAAAAAGAAAATAAAAACATAAATAATAAATGAGAATTATTTTTCCTTAAAAATCCAAACATAAAAATAACTTCAAGATCCACGTGAATGCTAAATAAAATTCACATGAACATTAACTACACGGCTAAAAAAATTTTGGAAAGTTAAAGGACAAACAAAATGAAAATGAATCTCAAATCGGATCCCACTCTAAATTCATCTTTTCAAACATTTCAAATCAACTCCAAATCGAGATTTATCTCAAGAAGCTTTGAAATTCTCTGTCGTGACAACTCTTCCTCACAAGAGACCCACACTTCAATTTCGAACCCTAAACCTTTTTCGTCACATCGAAATCATTTCGACTTTTGTGGCCTACCTTTCTTCCTCGTATGGAGACCGACTAGGTCTATTGACACGGAGCCACGAGCTTTGTCTGATTTGGTTCTGATGGCATGAGACTGGGTCCCTCTTCACACAAATAAACTTTCGAGATTGGAATCCATTTCCAATTCTCAATAAACTTTCGAGATTGGAATCCATTTCCAATTCTCATTAAACTTTCGAGATTGGAATCCATTTCCAATTCTCATTAAACTTTCGAGATTGGAATCCATTTCCAATTCTCATTAAACTTTCGAGATTGGAATCCATTTCCAATTCTCATTAAACTTTCGAGAATGGAATCCATTTCCAATTCTCAATAAACTTTCGAGATTGGAATCCATTTCCAATTCTCAATAAACTTTCGAGATTGGAATCCATTTCCAATTCTCATTAAACTTTTGAGATTGGAATCCATTTCCAATTCTCATTAAACTTTCGAGATTGGAATCCATTTCCAATTCTCATTAAACTTTCGAGATTGGAATCCATTTCCAATTCTCATTAAACTTTCGAGATTGGAATCCATTTCCGATTCTCATTACACTTTCGAGATTGGAACCGGTTCCATTTCTCTTTAGACCTTCGAGATTGGAACCAGCTTCCATTTCTCTTTAGACCTTTGAGATTGGAACCAGTTTCCATTTCTCTTTAGATCTTTGAGATTGGAACCAGTTTCCATTTCTCTTTAGACCTTTGAGATTGAAACCAGTTTCCATTTCTCTTTAAACCTTCGAGACTGGAACCAGATTCCAGTTCTCTTTAAACCTTTAAACCTTCGAGACTAGAACCCGATTCCAGTTCTCTTTAGACTTTCGAGATCAGTACCTAAATTCTGATTCTCGTCCCCTTCAATCAACACTTAAACTCCGATTCTCATCCCGAGGTTGGAACCTAGGTTTCAATTCTCATTTCAAATCCAATTTTCCTCAAATTGATTTTAAACCAAACTTCAATCTAAATTAAAACTCAAAATCTAAACTTATACATCATGACTTGAACATGAAATGAAACAAAATCTAAATCAAAATTCCCCCAGATCATGTGATTTGGGACTCACCTCCTTTTCCCTTCCCCAGCGAGAGTTCAGGAATCTCTAGTCTCAGAGATATACTTGACACTCCTCAGCGGGAATTCTTCTACTTCGTCCTATGTTTGTCACTTGGACATCTGTGTTGGTTTTGTTGATCTTTTCGGTCAACGCCAATACGCGCGGTGTGCTTGGTTAGCACACCACACCTATTGGGGGTCCATTTGTTGACCTCATTTTTGATGAGGTCTTCTCTTCTTCTCTTTAGTACCTAGGATCTAGCCTTAGGCTTTTCCTTTGACTATCCTAGAGGATTAGAATTGGGACCCACCACTTAGAAATTCAAACCACTTCCTAACTCCCTGCAAACTCCACAAACTTGATTGTAGACCCCTAATCACCTAGAGGGTTGAAATTAAATGTGGAAGTTTAAAGGATGAGTTCCCATAGGACTCTTTGGCCTTAGGATCGCCTCTGGTGGCCCGGTCCGGTGAAGGGGCTGACTTACACACACACTACACCTATACACTACACTTTCACACACCTCCTAAAAACACACCCATACCCAATTTGACCTCCCGACTCATGAAGGTGATTCACATGGATGGTCCTTAACCCCTAAGCCCTCGCGCAAGAGGGTTAGGAACAACATAGTGGATGCCTCAAATGAGTCCCTTCATGGCTCATGTGGGCTTGATATGGCTTCATGGCTCAACCAAAATGATTTCATTCCACTTACATTCATCCAAGCTTCAATTTTCCAAATTTTCAATTTTTGACCCCCGGGACCCTACACCCGCCTAGCCTACCCAATACCCTTGAAACCACCCAAAACTTGCAAAATCACCTAAATCACCCAAAAATCCTCAAAATCAATCCTAAACATTCCCGCATTACTCAAATTGATCATCCACACCCAAAAATACCAAAAATTCCAAAAATACCTCCCAATACCCTCCAAATACCCAAAATGCCCCTCTTAGCCAAAAAATCCAAAAACTCAGAAAATTCGCAGAAAATTCCAGAAAATCCCAAATATTCCCAATTTCATTTTGTTCAACTACACCATGGGCCAATTTTGTCAATTTACACCACTTTTGTCAAAATCCCCAATTTGACCCATTTTAACCCAAAATGAACCCAATGTCAAACCAAACCTATCCAATTGACCCAAATTCTGGTCCAATCCAATTCTAAACTTCAATTCAACATCCCCAACACCAATCTAGACCAAATCCAAGTCCAATTTGATTGGCATTTGGATCCAATTTCACTTTTGGCCTTAAAGCCCATTTTGGACCCATGACCCAAACTTAGCCCAAACTCACCCAATTCAACTCCAATTAACCCCAAATCTTTTCTAAACCTTCCTTAACATCCCCATAAACAAAACACTAACATGATTTGCCAAAATTTAGACCCAAACCCCACTCAAATCCAACCTAAAATCAAAAAGCCCAATTTTGACCTAAACCCAAACCTAACCCAAATAAACCCAAACCTCAAAATCAAAACCCAACCAAAGCCAAAACCTCTTTGAAACACTCCCATAAACATTTCCCAACATTTATTTTACATAAATTTTAACCCTAGCCCAACATTGGCCCAAGTTAGCCCAATTTGACCTACATTGCCCATTTACCAAATAAACCCAAATTCAACCCAATTCAAACCCAAACCACCTTAAATCTATTTCAAATTACTCATGAAACATCCCTAAACCAAAACCAACAATTATTTAGCCCAACCTTTTCCAAAAATTCCCATTCATGAACTCATTCTTAAACCTAAAGGCCCACTTCCTTAAACCACTTTAAAAAGTCCACCCAAGACCATTTCAAAAGCCCAAGTTTTTAATCCAAAGCCCACATGACATTTACCCACATCATCCATTTAATCAAAATCACCCCTAAGTTTTAAAATCATCATTAAGCCATTCCAAATCAAGCTTCATGAAAATTCTCCACCAAAATACCAAAATTCCTAAATTCTATTTTCGTGAAGTCGATTAAACTTTTCCCAAGCCAAATGGAGCCATGAACAAGCCATTCTCGAAGCCACATGAAGCCATGAGGGCTTTGACTTGTCATTAGTCCATTTATGGCAAGAAGAGGGGTTCTTTCTTAAACCTCCCTTAAACCTTTTTTACCTTAAGCATGTCACACACTATACCATGCTTAGCCACCTCACCATGGATGGGGACTTCACTACCCCGATTCGGTCGACCCAAATGATTCTCCCTCGACCCGAGGTCAAGCCTTGGATGGTGAACCTAGCCCAAATGCATGAGTTGAACCAAACCAAGCCAAAATGGGCCTTCTCCCATTCCATCTAAATCAAACTCCTTTACACATGTCCATGGCTAATTGATCGCACTAAACCCCAGTCCACGACCCACTCGAACAAGATGGTGACCGACTGCCGAGCCGGCCGACCACCGAGCCGCCGTGAAAACACCATGGCCGAGACCTTGGGAGGAGCCAAATAATTCAATTCTCCCTTGCTGACTTGTCTCAACCCAAATGGACAGCATAGCTCTTCTTCTCCTCACCAGAGCAGCTGATCCCCAGCCTTAAACCCCCCTGGGAGGCCCTCCACCCTCTCCTATTTAAACACCACCTCCTCTCGGCCATGAGAGGTGCTGAACCAAACCTTAAGGAAACTCTGCCAAAATCATTCCAGATCACTCTCCACACATAGAGCACTTGATCCCCACTGAATTCCGACCTCGATTCCCTCCAAGTCGAGCTCGATTTCGAGCTCAAACTTTAGCCCGAAAACCGGGACACTTCTTCACAGTGGAGCAATCTTCAAATTGATCGGTCCTACACCTTCACTCGGACCAAGAGGAGAAGTTTCCCATCGAAAGCCCCATCCCCGGGCCACCCGAGCTTGTTCCGGCCTCCAAGCTTTGTGATCGAGCTGTGGTCACTTTCATAGCTAGACAATTCACCGAGCCGAGGACTTCATCTGGAGCTTACTTGGACCCAATCGAAGGTGACACAACTCTCAGATCGAAGCTTCACTTCTCTGAGCAAAGGTATGAACCCACTCTTCTTCCCGAGCTTACAGAGATTCTCCATTTAATTTGAGTCAATTTAAACACATGTTTACCGTATGGATGTGTTCGTCTCCTCAAGACGAATCCATAGAGCATAAGAACACGAAAATTTGTTGAGAATCGAGTGAGAAATTAGGGTTAGAAGGGCGACGATCACGGGTTCACACCAGTCGTAGACGATGACTGGGAACCGTTGGATCGCGCGTGTATCGGATGGACGGCTCGGATCGCGTCGGACCAGAAGATGTTACGTGAAAGGCGGGTCCCGGACGGCCGAGTCGGATGGCGGCGCCGAATCAGAAGGCGACACGCGGCGCTTCGGAGATGCTAAGGTTAACGCGGCGCCGACTCGGATAAGTAGAAAAATAGGGATTTTCTGATTTATTTAATTCCCTAAACTTCAAAAATTCATAACTTTGTGTAGAAAAATCAAAAAAATAAAATAAAAATACCTCTTGCTCGAGTGAACGGAGGAGAATAATGTGGAAAAGAAATCATTTAATTTCATCGAGTATTTTATTTTTAATGATTTATTTACCCTCCGTATTGTTTTAATTCTCCATGCATATAGGAAATTCACCATGGCATGAGACCATAGGGCTTTTGAAGCCTCGAATTTGGGAACATTCCTTGAATTTTCCAAAGTCGAGGCCATCCCTATGAGAAGTTATTGATTTTTCAAATTCATGTTGCTGTTTTGAGTATTTTAAATCCAATAATTAGCATGTTGTGAAATAAATTCTAGGAAAATTTGGTGATGTTTCTTATGACCAGAGGACCCTAGGAAAAATAGTTTTGAATTAATTCACTTGGAATAACCCTAATTGGCTTAAACACCCTAAATAGGTTCTTAATTAATTAGAGCTAATCATACATCAAATTGACTTGAAATCAATTCTCCACTGGCCTTTAGGATCAGAGGAACCCACCATAAAAATTTGAAGCCAATTGGGTTTGGTTAGCCCTATCAAATGGGTTGATTAAGCCATTTAGCCAATTTTAACTTTGAAAATTCATAACTTTCAAAATACTTTTCTAAAATTCACAAAATTGGTTTTGGAGCCTCTCTGATATTAGGAAAATTTAAGAAAATTAAAATTTCAATTTTCTAAAAAAGTTGATTTTTTGTATTATTTTAATATTTTAATAATTAATAAAATAATAAAAATCATGAAAATAATAAAATTCACCAAAATGTCATATTTTAAATTTTAGTCACTTAGGAACAAACCCCATATTTTTCCTAGGTCCCTATGATGAGTTATTAAATTTTAAAGCCCTAAGGTAATTTTAAAATTAAAGAAAATGTATTTTCTAGCATTTCCACTAAAATAATTATAATAAATCAGAAAAAAATCAGAAAATTATGAAAATTGGTTCTCTGATTTCCTTGATATCATTGAGATTTTTGAAAAATATAAAATTCATTTTTCAACCTGTATTTTATTTTTAAATTAATTAATACTCCAAAACTCAAAATAATTATAATAAAAATAATATAATTCAAAAAATCACCAAAATTGGTCCAAGTGGTCCTTTGGTCGTTAGGAATGTTCCATAATTTTCTTAAGGACAGAAACTTTCCCTTGGTCATATTATTAAATTTTCCTTGAAAATCCTTATTTTCCACCAAAAATAATTACATAAATAAATTAAATACAGAAAAATCACATTTTCTCCTCTAATGTCTTCATTGACATATGAGTGAAGTCACATAAAAATTTCAAGTTCATTTGAGCTCAATTTAATGAGTTATGAAATTATTAAGCTTGAAGGGCAAAATGGTAATTAAAATTTTAACCCTTAATTAAAACTTTAGGCTTAATAAAATGAAAAGGTAAAATATTTGATCTTAATCTGATTTGGATGATTGAAATTTAAATAATTAAAGGGTAGAAACCTATTAAACAATTCAACAATAATTGAAATGAACTTTAATTAAAATAATTAATTAAATTTGGAAGAATAATAAAATTGGAATTATTAAAATAGGGATGTCATTAGGAAGAGATTTATTCTTTAATTTAAGAATCCCTAAATTAATCATCCCAATAATATTTAATTCCTAATTAAAATGATAATCCAAGTTTAAGATTTAAAATGCTAAAAGATTTAATCATTAAATTAAGTTAAAGTTAAATTATTTAAAGCAAATCTTTTTTTAAATAAAATATTAAATTAAATTAAATTAAATTAAATAAATTAAATTAAATAAAATTAAAACAAATTAAATTAAATTAAATTAAAATTAAAACATATTAAAATTAAATTAAAATTAAATTAAATTAAATTAAAATTAAATTAAATTAAATTAAATTAAATTAAATTAAATTAAATTAAATTAAATTAAAACTAAATCAAATTAAATTAAATCAAATTAAATTAAATTAAGTTAAACCATATTATATTAAATTAACTTAAGTTAAATTAAATTAAATTAAACCACATTAAATTAAATTAAGTTAAATTAAATTAAATTGAATTAAATATAACATCACTTAAGACATGTAAGAATTCAAAATAAATCTGAACAACTTGAACACTATTCCAAACTTAAATCCATTAACTAAAATCAAACATCCATTTGCCCTCGAAAGCTCGTGATGTCATAATTCTTAAAAGGAGTGTTAAAAGAAGTGTCACTTCACTTATAGGATATTCAAATGTCCTAGTTCACTGAGCAAGATAACAAAACTTAAACTCCTGACGATTAATTCATTTGTATAATTAAATTCACTTGGACTTAGAATAATCCTAGAAATGTTGAAAAGATGTTTAAGATTCGTCTTAAGCACTTCCTCGATACGATGAGGGTATTTATAAGAACAATTGAACTTAGTTGTTCTTTCGATGAAGAAAATCGTCCTCAAACCAAAATGCAAGAAACTAGACGTCATAGGAGATGACTAGCTATAGGATTAGGAACTTGGTAGAAAACCATAACCCTTCCCTTAGCTTTACCTGGGAACTTACTTTAAATGCTTAAATATTTTAACTGTGTTTTAAGTGCAGCTTGGGATGACGGGAAGACCCTCCGTAGTACGCTTTTACTTTTCTTGCATGATAAACAACTGTTGCACGAAAACCCACACCTTTAGGATAGTCCCTAAAACTGAAACCAAAACTAAATTAAAAGTCATTACAAGATAAAATTCACCGCCACAACATTTCAAAATATAAGACAACTCAAAATTTAATCACAAACGTAACAACAAAACTACAACTACAACTAAATTAAAACGTCTTGTTGGATGATCGGGAATACCTCGGATGATGTAACCTACGTGTTGCTAACGGGATTTCCCACGGTCTAAATGAAAGTGTGGAACTCATTCAGTTGAGTTTAGCAAATTCATCTGGACTAAGTGAATCCGATAAAAATAACGGTGCCGAAGGATGGAACCGTGGGATCTTAACCTAGGTGTTGTTATAATCAACTTTAAGATTTGTTTAATTAAAATATTAAAAACACCTGGATTTTAAGATTTTCTCTAAACCGAACACTTTTCTCATCTCTCGATTTATGACTTCTAAAACTAAACCACTGCAACAACAAGGAGCCCGGAGCATGGTGGGCGGCACGGCCATCTTCGTCAAGCAAAACAACTCTACATCGACTAAACATTCTTAGAATTAAACAACAAGACCATAGGACTTCGAGGTAGTTTGCCTAGTGCAACATAAATCCTCAACCTTCTGTTAGGCATTGCAAATTAAGCCCTAACCGGTCTTAGGACTCCGAGGTAGTCGTCCGATACGACATAAACCCTCACATCTTCGAGGCTATTCGTATGATTTTATCATACAAATATAAGTCCTAACTAATTAAAATTGGCAAGATCAAAACATTAAATAAACATTAGGACTTTCCTAAATTCAAGCCAAACAATAGGATAGTCGGGAAATTACCGAAGTTCGCTTCGAATCTGTGATTTCTCCTACCTTTCTTCCTTTGAATTCCCAAAATAAAATGTTCCAAATTTGATCCATTCCCTATTGAAATTCCAAAACTCAATCCATTGAAAACTTAAACTTTGAAATTCCTGAGAGCAGAACTACTGATTATTATCGAGAGTTTTCTTAGGTGATTCCCGTCACTTAAGATGTAATTAACTATAGGGGCTTGCCCTTATAGGGAATTTTAAGAACCCGAGTAATATAAACCTCGTTTAATGTTTTCATATTAGACGAGGGAACTTGTCGGCTTATAAAATTGGTTCGCAGACCAAATGGATGTCACAAATCTTCTAGTTTATTTAATCGAGCCCCATCATCAAGCAATGTGTCTATTCTTCGGGATAGATACATGGTTTGTAATGCGGTGCTCGTTTATATAAACTGTTTGGGATGTGAGATCGGTTTGATTTCATATCTTAAAATTTTCAAATTTAAAATTATTTTCAAAATCAAATACTACTTTCTAAATTGTATATATATTTAAATTAAATTTAAAATTCGCCGACAACTTCTGTAGGCGACCCCTTTTAAAAAATACAACACTCAACCTAAAAATATGCCGACAGTTGGTTAAAGCAAGCTTCTCCTTGATTGGGTGAGGGGAGAGGTGATACACCTAAAATATATAGTATTTTTTATACCTATTTTTAATGATATTGCACTTTATGGGAAGGTATTTTGTGTTTTTCTTGCAGGTTTGATGAAAATGGATGGTCATGATGAAAGGAGCAAAATTGGATCAAATTTGGAGCAGAAATAATGAAAAATCAAAATTTTTGTACTCGTGGCTAAGCGTCACGTGGCCTGCGCTCAGCCGCCTACGATTAAAAATTGAAATCTTCATGTATTTGGCACCAATTTCAAAGGGGATGGGATGCAACTCTTGGTGGTAACTACCATAACTTCCTTTGGGCGGCAAGTTTGAATGAAGGGGTGCGTTACTTGGTAGATACATCGAATCTGGACACATTTTGAAGAGACACCAAGGCACCTTTTGGTTTACTATTTAAAGAGAGTCTTAGGAATAACTAAGTGCTCTTCCACTGCATTTTGAAGGGTCTTTTTACTGTTCTTCCACTTGCATTTTGAAAAGAGTTTTTACAGTATTTTACTTTTATTTTGTGAGAGTTTTTATTAAGAGTAGGAGTAGAGAGTAGAAAGGAGAAAAGGCCGGAGTGAAGTCTTCTTCTTCCCACTTCTTTTTTTTCTTTTAGTTTAGTTTTTACTGAAGTCTGAAGTCTGTATTCTGATTCATCGGAGTTGGGAGACTTGCTCTGAGGAGTAGTTTAGCGAAGAGTCAAAGTTTCAGAGGAACTACCTTAGTTTTGTGGAGAGGATTTTCAGATAAGTGTTTACTTTTAATCTTTTTATTAATACTTTCTTTCATTTGTTATTTTTCTTATTGTTTTTAATTTCAAATCAATGTGTTTTTGTATTTTCTCAAAGCATTCTGAGTAGTTTACTTTATATTTTTCTTTCTTAAATGGAGAAGTAATTAATTTATAAAGAATTGTTGTGGAAAGTATAAGTGCTTAAAAGTTGGAAGAAGTTGTGAAGATTGATTCTAAAAACATTGTTTACTTCTTAATTTGGCCAGTTAATTTGTAAAATTTCTTGAGATTATGTAAGATCCAATGCGGTATTGTCTCATAAAAGTTAGTAAGAATCACATGCAATTATATGGGTGAGAATTGTATAATTGAATGTAATATTAGAAGATATTTTTATGGAAGGGTGTAAAATTAGAGGATTTTAGAGTGACAGGCTAAAACCCCCTAGATTGGTTTGAAGTTTTAAGTTTTGTTGTGAGAAGTTAGCCCCCAGGTGGTGGGAATCGAGGGAACTCTAAAGTGAGAGACTAGTATCTTCCCTGCCTAACCATGTTCAAAATAATAAAACTTTCAAATTAAACTATGTTCTTTATAAATCCAAGTAAGGGTAAAGAATACATTTGCTTCTATCTGTCACAACAAATTTAAATACTTCCACAACAATAATTTAAGAATTATTACTACTTCATAAAAGGAAAGAAAAAGATATTCTAGTTAATAGTATTTTACATACAGTGTTTTTTTAGTTATTATAATTTTAATTTCTTGCTTAACATTTTATTAAGGAAATTTCCAAAGACGAATCAACTTTCAAAACCTTTCAAAATCAACACATAATTTCAAACGCCATAACAAAAAGTAAAAAGATAATTTTTCTGATTTCTTTAAAGATTTTACATTTTCCCTGTAGGTTCGATATCTCGGGGCTGTTGACCTCATTTTTTGGTGAGGTCCTCACCTTTCTTTTTAGTGCTTTGGATTTAGCCATAAGACTTTTCCTTGACTATCCTAGAGGACTAGAGATGGAACCCATCTTTTAGAAATTTAAACCAAGTCTTGATTCTCTTTAGAATCCTACATAGATGGTCATCAACCTTCAAATCACTTGGAAGGTTGGGACAAATGTGTAAGAAGACAAAAATGAATTCCAATAGGATGTTTAAACCTTAGGACTGCCCTGGGTGGCCTGGTCTTGGTGAGGGCTGGTTGGCACACACACTGCACTCCCACACTCATCCTAAACCTTGAACCATTCTTACCCAATCTTGACTCCGGTTCATTGGAGCACTCTGTGGCTAATTCCAAGCCCACTAGTCCTCAGCGAAACGGGGTTAAGAACAACCTATGAGATGTTCAAAATGGACATTTATTGGTCTAAGGCTCACTCTAAGCTATTCCACTCCCTCAACCATACCCAAATTCTATTTTACTAAAATTTTTGGTTTTGACATTGGGTCCTCAAGCCTACCCAAAAATTACCTAAAATACCCCTACAACCACCAAACCCTTCAAAAATTTCCCAAAAATAACCAAAATTCACAAAATTCCTTAAAATCATTTTAAAACAATTCCCACCTCTCAAATCCACCAAAATACCCCAATACCCTCTAAATAACCTCTAAATACCCTTTTAGGCCAAAAAACCAAAAATTTCAAAAATTCCTAGAAAATTCCAGAAAATCCCAAATATTCCCAATTTCATTTTATTTAACTACATCATAGGCGAATTTTGCAAATTTAACTCAATTTTATCAAAATCCCCAATTTGACCAATTTTTAACCGGACAAAGAGAAGGAGTTCCCTGTAAACAGGACATCTCTGAAACCTCCATAGAAACCCAATTAAACTCACCCACACCTTCACCAGACGAAGAGAAGGAGTTCCCAGGTGGAAGCACCCTCACCGGGCCACCCGATCTCTCCGCGTCGTCAAAGCTTGAAGTCGGCCTTGGTCACTTTCATACCTGGACAATTTCTGAGAACCAGAGACTTCATCTGGAGCTTCCTTCGGATCAATCGAAGGTGCCACAACTCTCTGATTAAAGCTTCACTTCTCAGAGCAAAGGTAATGACCTCTTCCTTCTCCCGAGCTTCTACGAATTCTCCGTTTTGTTTGGCTTAATTTTAATTCATCATAGCCATATAGATGTGATTATCTTGTCGAGACAAATTCTTAGAGCCCAAGAACATGTAATTTGGTTGAGTATCAAGCGAGATCTTAAGGTTAGAAGGTGGATGGCTCACGGGACGCACCAGTCTTAGACGATGACCAAGGACCGTCGGATGATTTGTGTATCGGGTGAACGGCTAGGATCGCGCCGGACAGATCAATGGGACATGAACCGCGTGGTTGCCGAGTCAGATGGAGGCTCCAAATCAGGAGGCGATGCGTGGAGTTCGACCTGCCGTAGGTTGAGTTGGCGCCGACGTTAAGTAGGAAATTAGGGATTTTTTGAATTATTTAAATATCTGAATCTTTAAAAATGCATATCTTTGCATAGAAAAATCATAAAAATAAACTAAAAATACCCTCCTGCTCAGTGAATATAGGAGAATAATGTGGAAAAACTATGATCTATTTTGTTTATTATTTTATTTTTAATTAATTTAATACTTTTTTGAATGTTTTAATTCTCCATGAATGTATACAGTTCACCATGGCATGAGACCATAGGGCATTTGTAGCCTCTATTCTTGGGAACATTCCCTGAATTTTCCAAGGCCACAACCCATCTCTATGGCAAGTTATTTATTTTCCAAGTTTATGTATCTGTTTTGGTATTTTAATTCCTATAATTAGCTTGTTTCTTAATAAAATCGAGAAAAAAATTAGGGGAAGTATCTCTGGACCAGTGGCCCCTAGGATAATTATGGCTTGGCTTAAGTCATTCAAATGAACCCTAATTTGGTCAAAACACTAAAACCAAGATGGAATTAATTTGAAGAAACTACTCATTAAAATAACTTGGAATCAATTCTCCACTGATCTTTAGGATTTGAGGAAAACCTGTAAAAATATTGAAGTTAAGTGAAAATGATTTAACCCACTAAATGAATTATCTAAATTACATGGCCACTTTTAAACATTAAAAATTCATAAAACCCAAAATATATTTTAAAACTTCACCAAATTAGTTTTGTGGGTTCTCTGATATTAGGGGAGTCTAAGAAAATTAAAATTGGAGTTTTCTAAATGTTTTCTTTTTTAACCCTATTTTAAATATTTTAATAATTAAAAAAAAATAAAAATCACAAAAATATTAAAATTCACATAAATGACATATTTGGTCTCCTAATCACTTAGGAACCAACCAAATATTTTTCGTAAGTCCCAAAGAAAAGATATTGAATTTTAAAGGCTTAATGCAATTTTTAATATTAAAAAATGGACTTCTAACTTTTCTCACTAAAATAATTCTAAAAATTCAAAGAAAAAATTGAAAAATATAAAATTTGTTTTCTCTGAACTCTTTGAGGTCAGAGGGACTTAAGAAATATATAAAATCCATTTTTCAACATTAATTTTATTTTATAATTAATTAACACCCTAAAAATTAAAGTAATTATAATAAATAAAATATAATTCAAAAAGTCACCAAAATTTGTACTTGTGGTCCTGTCGGTTAGTAGGAACATCCCATAATTTTCCTAAGGACAGAAACTTTAACTTGATCATGTTGTTGAATTTTCATTGAAAACCCTTATTTTTCATAAAATTAATTATATAAATTAAATTAAAAATGAAAAAAATCACATTAACTCCTCTAATGTCTTAATTGACATGAAAGTAAAGTGACATAAAAATGTCAAATTCATTTGAGCTCAATTTAGTCAGTTATGAGGTGAATAGGCTTAAAAGGGCATAAAGGTAATTAAAGGATTTTAATCCAAATTAATGTCTTAGGCTTAATCTAAGGGGGGATAAAATATTTGATCTTAAATTCTCTCTTGGATTATTGAAACTTAGGGAAATTAAGGGTAGAAACCCATTAATCACTTTTAATACATCAAAGTGGAACCTTAATTGATTAAATCATTTAAATTTTGGAAGAATAAATTAAATTTTGGATTATTAAAATAGGGATGTGATTTAAGAAGATATCAATTCTTTAAAATTAAATCCCTAAATGAATCACTCCAATAATATTCAACTCTTAATTAACTTTAAAGACATGATAATTGAAATTAATAGTTAAAGAGGAAATAATCTTTAATTAAATTAAAGCTTAAAACATTAAATGATTTAATAATCAAATTAAAAAATGAATCTAAAACATTAAAAATTAGTTTGAAATCACTTGAGAACAAACTTAAAACAAATTTGAAATATTAAGTAATATCAGAACAATTCATAATTAAAAAATGTGAAGATTAAACCAATTAAAGCCAACCTAAAACAATATGATTAAATTTAAAACATCAAAATTTAATGAAATTAAATAGTTTAAACTTTGGTTTCAACTTAAGTGACTTAAAACACTTAAAAGTCAACCAAACTGAATTCTAAAATTGAATTATCTTAAAACAACAATTCAACTTTAATTAAAAAACAGTTAAATCCTTTAACAAACTAAGTTGCTCCTAAAGACTTTCATTATTATAAATCCTAAATGGAATACCAAATGAAATGTCACTTCACTTATAGGATAACCAAACATCCTAATTCACTGAGTAAGAGTAAACTGGGTGATTGATTCACCACTCCAATGAAATTAACTGAACTTAAAATAATCCCTAAAATGTTTAAGAAGATGTTCAGAATTCAATTCCGAGCACTTCTCTAACTTGATGGGATGTTTCAAAGAACAGTGAAACTTCATTGTTCTTTGGTGAAGAAAATCATCCTTAACAAAACAAAAGAACCTAGACTTCATAGGAACTGACTAGCAATAGGATTAGGATTTTGGTAGATAACTAGAACCTTCCCTTAGTTTTACCTAGGTATTTTCTTGCAATTATATAAATGCCTAAATATGTGTTTTAAGTGCAACTTGAAATGACGAGAGGACTCTCCAGGTACACTTTTATTTTATTGCAATTTATTTACTTGTGCCGTACTTTCTTTCTTACAAAATTTGCATGTTAAACAAGAATGCCACCCTGCATGAAAACTGAAACCTTTTAGGATAGCCGCAAAACTGAAACCCAAAACTAAATTAAAAGTCACAACAAGATAAAATTTACCGCCACAACATTCAAAACATAAAACAACTCAAAATTTAATCACAAACAGAACAACAAAACTAAAACTACAACTAAATTAAAATATCTCGTTGGATGATCGGGAATCCCTCGGATGATGTAACCCACGTGTTGCTAACGAGATTTCCCATGGTCTAAATGAAAGTGTGGAACTCATTCAGTTGATTTTAGCAAATTCATTTTGACTAAGTGAATCCGATGAAAATAACAGTGACGGGATGATGGAACTGTGGGATCTTAATCGGTTATGTTTAATCAACTTTAAGATTTATTTTAATTAAAACATTAAGACTTATGAACCTTAAGACTTCTAAACCAAAATACTTCTCTCAACTCTTGATTGCCACTTTCTAAAACTAAACCTCTGCAACAAGAAGGAGCTTGGAGCATAGTGGGCAGCAAGGCCATCTTTGTCAGCAGAACTTGCGACTACTTTAGCAAAACCTTTCTTAGGATTAAATAACAAAGCCATAGGATTTCGAGGTAGTTTGCCAAGTGCAACATAAATCGTCAAATTTTCGTTAGCCATTTCCATAATCATATTATGCAAATTGAGCCCTAACTGGTTTTAGGACTCTGAGGTAGTCGTTTGGTACGACATAAACCCTCACATCTTCGAGGCTATT
This sequence comes from Papilionanthe hookeriana x Papilionanthe teres, assembly GCA_022702705.1. Classification (NCBI taxonomy): domain Eukaryota; kingdom Viridiplantae; phylum Streptophyta; class Magnoliopsida; order Asparagales; family Orchidaceae; genus Papilionanthe; species Papilionanthe hookeriana x Papilionanthe teres. Next base: position 71,229,205 of record CM040430.1, read on the forward strand.
TGTATGATTATGTCATACAAATATAAGTTCTAATTAACTAAAATTGACAGGATTGCAACATTAAATAAACTCTTAAATTGAAGCCAGACAATAGGATAGTTTGGAAAGTTGCCAAGATTCTTCTTGGATCCTCAGCTTCTCCTACTTCTCTTCCTTTGGACTCCTAAAATAAATTGTTCCAAATTTGATCCATTCCCTATTGAAATTTCCAAAATCTAATTCTTTGAAAACTTTAAACTTTGAAATTCTTGAGAGCAAAACCACTGATCATTATCGAGAGTTTTCTTGAGTGTCTTCGGACATTTAAGATGTAATTAACTATAGGGGCTTGCCCTTATAGGGAACTTTAAGAACCCAGGTAATATAAACCCAGCTTAATTCCTTTATATTAAGCAAGGGAACTTGTTGGCTTATAAAATTGGTTCGCAGACCAAACGGATGTCACAAATCTTTTAGTTTTTTAATCGAGCCCCATCATCAGGCAGTGTATCTATTCTTCGGGATAAATAAACGGTTTGTGATGCGGTGCTCGTTTATATAAACTATTTGGGATGTGAGGTCAGTTTGATTTCATATCATAAAATTTTTAAACTTAAAATTATTTTAAAAATGAAATGCAATTTTCTAAAATTATATATATATCTAAATTTAAAATCAAATGTTCGCCGACAACTTCTGTAGGCAACCTCCCTTTTTAGAAGACTCGACCTAAAAATATGCCGACAACTTCTGGCGACTCCGCTGGGGACTAGTTCCTCTTTCCATTTTAATCAGATGGTTTTGCTTTCATAGACACCCCTAAATAGAGAGGTTCCAGAATCCTTTTACCTCTTTGAGGTGTGGTGGACCCCCAATAGGTGTTAGTTTAGGAGCGGTTACTCGGGATGAGCAGTCTTGTGAGACTCTCTTTTCCTTTCCAATTTCTGGATTGGGTCCCTTACCTCCTTTAACCCTTCTCCTTTTTAAACCATTTCATTCCTAATGAACAAACCTTCTAATGAACAACCTCTTAATAAACAAACTTTTTTTAAGAAAAAATCGCAAATACACAAAAAAAACAGAATCCGAGAATACCTTGTAAATAAAACTAAGAAAATGAAAAGATAAATGGAAATGTGTTCGGATTCTCTTTTTTCATCCTGACAAAAGAAAGCATAACTTGGAACTGACGCTCAAAATCTACCCTGCAAGAAAATGTCTGCACTGAAGCTGATTTTCTCATTCACCAACGGGGTAGACTTAGTTGTCTACCAGGACGAGCCGCCTGACGATGTGATTATCCGCTTTGGACAGGGATTCGACAACACGGACATTAAGTTCGCAGATGTTACTCTTTTCACGCTAATGAACAAAGTACCTGAAACTGAGGAGCCTATGATTGAGTTTAACCTGAAATCAACTCAAGAGTTCCCTCCCCTACAGAGGGTCCCAGCTGAAAGGAACACTGCTATTCATAGGAGGTTAGCTGTTACGCCCAGAACTGTCATCTCTACCCCCACTGGTCTGGTCATTACTGGACCTACCCCAGCTTCCACTAAACTGAAAGGGAAAGAAATCCAAGTCAGTGATGAACCTGTTACCGTGGAGGGTTCAGATTTTGCTGTAATACCATCCGTTTTCGAGATAGGTTCCAGTTCAAGATTCACACCCTTGACCCGGACGAAAAGGATGAACAGAAACAGAAAGATCACCAGGATCAAGAAGACCAAAGCTGCAAAAGCCGCATTTCTTGAGGAGATTCTTGAGGAAGGAGAAGAGTTGTCTGAGATCTCACCGCTGTTGGAAGGAAGTAGATTCCACCCTCTCTCTGCTGCATCTGATGAGGAGGATGCTCATAGGATTGCCGCTACGTTGCGTTTGCCTGCATACTACAGTGATAGTAAGAAGAAGAAGATCAAGGCTATGTTGCTTACCCAATTGTGAGCCGTAGTGGAGAAGTTAGCTAGAAAAGAGGGATGCCCCGTGTCAGGGATTCTAAGAAGAATGGGACTGGTGCCAGCTAGATTCCGTCTCGGACCATGAGTGACCCTGTCACTGCCATGGAAAGGCCACGGAAGAAAGTGCGAGCTAGTGAGAGGAGTTCGCCTTTTGTCGTATCAGGTTACCATATTAGGGAGCACACCACCTACCAACGTACAGATGACAGATCATCTGGTCCTAGGTCATCTACTGCAAGAAGGATGGTGTGGCAACCTATTATCACTGAACCGATATCGATAGAATGCTCTGGGAAGAGAAGTCTTATAAAAAAACTTGAATCTGAGGAAAGTGTTGCTGCTCTGAAGGAAACTCCTGGAAATGAGGTTCAACAGTCGTCGCCGACAACCGTGAGACCGTTTGGAAAAGACTACTTCGAGGACGCTATAAGAAAGCTAAGAGCCGACATCCAGAGCGGTTAGCGAGGGAAAGAAGAGAAGGATTGGGAAATGAAGTGAATTCAATAGAGTTTATGGATGAAGAATTTGCTGAGATCAACATGGTCGAGACCTGAGCGTCTTCAGCTTTAAAGGGAGCTCCGTCAACTTCAGAGGGAGACGAACCAAAAGCAGTGAGAGCATGTCTTCAAGAAAAGGATGACACAATCTCTCAGATGGCAAAGAAGATGGTGGAGATGGCTGCCGCCTTAGCCACTCTTCAGAGTCAGCTTCAACGACAGAAAGAATCGCCTCCAGTGATCATTCATATTGCTGATGGAGGAAATAAAATTACATCTGTCAACAGAGATGAACAGCCAAAGAAGGATTCATCGTAGAGTATGATTCCTGAAAAGGATATCAAGAATATGGTGGAACAGCAGGTGCGAGAGGCCTTATCCCAGTTTAAGAGTGGTGCATCTATTCAGACGGGTAGACCTTACCCTGAAGAATTTGATACAATCCAATACCCAAAAGGCTTCGTACCACCAATGTTTAAGACTTTCGACGGTACAAGAAACACCCAGTAGCATGTTGAACATTTTCGTGCTAGTTGCTGCAACACCAGTGGGAGCGATGCCTTACTCTTTCGTCAGTTCGTCAGCAGCTTGACAGGGGTTGCCTTCAATTGGTACGCAGAACTTCCAAATGGTTCAGTCAAGACCTTTTCAGAATTAGAGAACCTTTTCGTTAAGCGGTTTGCTGGAGCCCGACACCACATCACTATTGGTGATCTAGTGGTGGAGCAACAGAAACCGAACGAAACTTTGGTGGATTACATACTTCGATGGAGGAATTTAAGCATGAAGTGTGAACCACAACTTCAGGAGTAGGATGCGATCGGTATCCTGCTTAAGAGTATCCATGGCCCGATAGCACTTCTCCTCAAAGGTTTCATAATTAAGACTTTCGAGAAGTTGCTTAGCAAGGCCGGGAGCTTGCAGGAGGAGGCTAAACAGCTGAGTTTCATCGACAAATCCGATAAGCAGAAGCCAATGAAAGCATTTGAAAAGAAATCTGAGATCATCACGGCAGTGGATAAAGGTAAGCAGCCAGTGCAGATACAGCCAGAGCGGCCACAGCCGAGTTATCAACCACCGCAGCGGACTTATCAACAGCTTCAGCAGAGCTATCAGCAGCCTCAACCGAGCTATCAATTATGGCAGCATGATCAGCTGCCACCGCGTCAATCGTGTGCCCTAAAGGAACTTTTGAATAAAAAGTATCCCTTTAAGACTGAAGCAGTGGCCAAGATGTTTCGCAGTTTGCTGAAGACGCCCGACTTTCAGTTGGAAGAAGTCAATAAGAAGGATCATCCTAACTACTATCCCTACCATAGGATGCTCAGACACAAGATAGAAGACTACTTTCCCTTCAAGAATTGGCTCGAGGATAATCTTCGGAGAGGGAACATAACAATCCCGAAGGAATACATGAAGGAGCCCCAAAAAGGAGGTTCCGTCAATGTTATTTCAACGGATCCTTTTGTTCTGATAGACCCGTACACGACCGATGATGGATGGAGTACTGTCTGGAAGAAGTATTCAAAGAAAATTTTGGATCACATCCAGACCACTTCGGTGTGCGCTTCAACTCAAAGTTTGAAACCCGCTAAGCTGGCGCTATCGCTTGCGATCAAAGAACCGCCCCAGAAGGAGGAGAAGATCATGGAAGAAGAGAAGACTGAGGCTCTAAAGGGTAGAGTAGGGCCTGCTTTTCCTAGGATGGTTGTTTCTGATTTGAGGGAGAAACCCCTCGGACCTCTGATTCTGTATGATTTTTTGCTCGCCCCGGCGGGATCTTATAATGATAAGAGTTTTGGTGTTGGCTACGTTTAGACTGTTTCTAACGATTACGTAACTAACGATGACCAACCTAATCCGAATATCGACTTCGATACTATTAACGATTCTCAAATCATTCAAAACCTCGACGACCATGACGAAGGAAGAGACGTTCACAAGGGTAGCTAAGAAAGTTTGACAAGTGACGAGTCCGTTTGTGAATTCTGAGGAGCTCTGATCACAATAGAATTAGAGTTATCAGATTCTGAAACAATTTCAAAAGAGCCAGTCGTTCCAATTCAAGAGGAGACACCGGCAGATCCAACACCAGATGCAGAAGAAATAACAGAAGTTAATCTAAGAAGTGGAAAAGTTTTACCCCCGAGAATGGGTCCAAAGGATAAAGGAAAGCAGGTGGTTGCTCAGGAAGAGCCAACCCCAGCATAAGAATTGCCCTCTCGGGAAGAAAATGAAGATTCTAGTAATAAAGTGGATTATAATGTGCTAGGCCATCTTAGGAAGCTACCAGCCAAACTGAGCATCTACGACGCTTTGATCCTGTCAAAAGAGATTAGGGAAACTATGATCAAGGCTTTACTTGATCAAGAAATTTGCTTAGCTTAAATGGTCGGTAATTCCTTAGACGAGGTTTGCTCGTTGAAAGAACAGCGTGGCGTTACCTTTACGGACAACGACCTACTACTTGGAACAGCTGATCACAACCGACCGTTGTACATCTCAGTTACTATTGGAAAGTTTACGCTCTCCAGAGTGTTAGTTGATCCAGGAGCATCGATAAACATAATGAACCTTCGGATGTTAGCATATTTGGAAATTGATGCTCGCGACCATGAAGCAGAAAAGATGTTACTGAGAGGCTTCAATAGAAAGGAGAAAGAGCCCTTGGATCGATAACGCTATTAATAAAGATTGGTGGTTTAGCAAAGACAACGGCAAAATTCCATATAATTGATTCGGATGCATCATTCAACGCTCTACTGGGTCGGCCGTGGATCCATGAAAATTGGATTGTACCGTTGTCTTTACACCAATGCATAAAGTATTATGAAGGAGGGGGAGAACAGTGCATCAAAGGAGACTTGCAACCTTTTTCAGTACACGTGATTGTAATTCGCGAAGATGCAGCCTACTATGTGCCTCCAAAGAAAACAGTCCTCTCTAGAAATGTCATATCGAATAAAGAAAGAAGAGTTTGAGACGATGAAGAGCCTGAAATTCTTATTCAACAGTTACTCACCACTCTCTTACAGCGAGATGGTGAAGTTTCTCTAAAGCTTGCACCCGAGGTCGAGGCCAGGGATGAGGTCGAGGAAGAAACGGTAGAATAGTTGAACAGAAGAAACCAGTCATTGATGTTGATTGGGAGAACAGTTCCGAAGAAGAAGAAACCAAGAAAGAAGCAGCAACAATAAACTAAAAGAAACCCCAGTTCAAGATCTCTCTTGAAGATGAAAACAACGAAGAATACAAATCAATGTACGAAAAGATAAATCGTTGTTTACATACTATGACCCTGACCCCGATCTATCCTAATAAGATCGAGGGTATGGTGGTTAAGGAAGTGTATGGTGGTAGTGCTAAGCCAATCAAGTTCTACCGTGGTGCTTCTTCTTCCAAAACTGAAAATGATGTACAATTTGAAGATGTTACTTCCAAATTAATGGAATTACCTTTTGAGTGGTATTCTCCCTGTGTTCAAAATTTAATTTAGCGTGGTATTTTACCTAAACAGTGGACAAAAGGTCAATCACAGCACTTTGAAAAATTATGGAATAATGTCAGTCGTCCGCCCAATTTAAAGCATGGCCTTGGATTCGACACAATAGGATCAGTTGATGATATGGGATTTTGCTTGGTTGTCACTTGCGAGCCTGACGAAGACTGCTTGGAAGCTTCAGACGATCTCGAAGATCTGCCAATTGGAGATTCTCCACCAGAATTTGAAGAAGAAATTAAATCTACAATAGACGAGTTAATGTAAGTTAACTTAGGTACTAAAAAAGAGCCTAGGCCGACCTTTGTTAGCTCGTTACTCAACAAAGAAGATTCTGAAAACATGATCAAGCTATTAATGGAATTCAAGGAATGTTTTGCTTGGAGTTACGATGAAATGCTGGGATTAGCTCCAGAAGTTACAGTTCACAAGCTTCGAGTGGATCCCACTGCCGTTCCAATCAGACAAGCCCTGAGAAGAATGCGTCTAGTGATTGAATAACAAGTAATAGCTGAAATTAAGAAGCTAATAGATGCTAAATTTGTCCGTGAATAGCAGTACCTAACCTGGGCAGCCAATGTGGTACCAGTCAGAAAGAAGATTGGACAGATCAGAATCTGCGTGGATTTTAGAAAATTGAATAAAGCATGCCCAAAAGATGAGTTCCCGCTGCCAATTCTACAATTAATGACTGACATCGCTTCGACACACGAAGTCTTCTCTTTTATGGATGGATCATCAGGATACAACCAGATAAAGATGGCACCGAAAGACGAGAAACTCACAGCCTTCAGAAAGCCAATCGGAGTGTTCTGCTACACAGTGATGCCCTTTGGATTGAAGAACGCAGGAGCAACATACCAAAGAGCAATGATGAGGATTTTCTATGATCTCATTCACAATCAAGTCGAGTGCTATGTGGATGATGTGTTCATCAAAAGCAAACTGAAGGAAGATCACTTATATGATTTGAGAATTGTTTTCGAGCGATTGAGGCAACTTAACCTTAAGATGAATCCCTTAAAATGTGCCTTCAGCGTTACCTCCGGGAAATTCTTAGGATTTGTTGTCCGACATCATGGAATTGAAATCGATCCGGAGAAGATTAAAGCTATCTTAGAAATGCCGTCTCCCAAAACCTTAAAACAACTATGATCCTTCCAAGGGAAGTTGGCATATCTTCGACGCTTTATTTCGAATTTGTCAAGTAGGTGTCAGCCTTTTTATGCTTTGGTTAAGAAGGATGCCAAGTTCACTTGGGACTCTAAATTTCAACATGCCTTCGATGACATCAAACAATACTTAATGACACATCTTGTCTTAGCAGCCCCGGTTTCGGGTAGACCGTTGATACTTTATACTGCGGCCTTAGACTACTCCCTTGGAGCCCTGCTAGCCCAGGTCAATGATGAGGGTAAAGAAAACGCTCTCTAATACTTAAGTCGTCGTCTAATCCTGACGGAAGTAAAGTATCCTTCGATTGAGAAGCATTGTTTGGCCATGGTCTTTGCAGCCCAAAAGCTCAGGCATTACATGCTTTCTCATTAGGTTAACCTTATCTCGAAGTTTAATCCATTGCAATGTTCAATGACCCGACCGACGCTTTCCAACAGACTTGTCAGGTGGTCGATGATACTATTGCAATTCGATATAACTTCCGTTCCTAGCAGACTTCCTCGCAGCACACCTTCTACTGGCAGAGTCGCCTCTCAACGACGACTTGCCAGACGAGCAGATAATGAGCTTAGAAGACCCCGATGATCGACGTTGGGAACTGTACTTCGACGGAGCATCATCAGCACAACGAGATGAAGAATTGCAAGCGATAGTGCTCGGTAAGGCAGGAATCGGACTAATATTTATAACACCGAAGCGGGGGATGTTAAGATACTCCTACCACCTAACAGAACCGTGTACGAATAAGGAAGCAGAATATGAAGCCCTTATAACTAGACTAGAATTAACCATTTAGATGGGGATAACAGACATCAACATCAATGGAGATTCTCAGTTGATCATTCAACAGGTCGCAGGACAGTACAGAATTCTGAAACCAAGACTCAAGCAGTACTTTTAGTATGCCATGAAGTTGTTGGAGCAGATTCCGAATGTAACGATCTACAAGATTCCAAGAAGAGAAAACGCTCTTGCAGACGCGCTAGCCCTCCTTGCAAAAGAGTTTGCCTGCTTACAGGATGAATCAGTTGAAATGTCAGTTCAGGGACGACAGGTCCTCTCACAGCTCGACATGGATGCAATGCACTGATCAGAAAAAGACGAAGAATCAGTTGCGGTAGTGACAAAAAATATGGAAGATTGGCGCCATCCATTAATGGAATACCTGCGAACAGGAAACCTACTGAACGATAAGTTAGTTGCCCACTAGATTAATAAAAGAACTCTGTCATACGTATTAATAGATAATACATTGTAAAGAAGATCATTCGATCAGATGTGGCTAAGGTGCCTGAACGGGTCCGAGGCTCGTGAAATTGTCAAAGAGGTGCACTCAGGACTTTGTGGTGCTCATCAGTCGGGTCCGAAGATGAAGATGAAAATTAAGAGACTAGGGTACTGTCGACATATTTTTTGGTTGAGTGTTGTTTTTAGAAAAGGGGTCGCCTACAGAAGTTGTCGGTGAATTTTAGATTTTAAATTTAATTTAAATATATATGTAATTTAGAAAGTAGTATTTGATTTTGAAAATAATTTTGAGTTTGAAAATTTTAAGATATGAAATCAAACTGATCTCAAATCTCTAATAGTTTATATAAACGAGCACCGCACCACAAACTGTATATCTATCCCGGAGAATAGACACATTGCATGATGATGGGGCTCGGTTAAATAAACTAGAAGATTTGTGACATCCATTTAGTCTGCGAACCAACTTTATAAGCCGACAAGTTCCCCTGCTTAATATAAAAAAATTAAGCGGTGGTTTATATTACACAGGTTCTTAAAGTTCCCTATAAGGGCAAGCCCCTATAGTTAGTTACATCTTAAATGATGGGAATCATTTAAGAAAACCCTCGATAATGATCAGTGGTTTTGCTCTCAAGAATTTCAAAGTTTAAGGTTTTCAAAGGATTGACTTTTGGAAATTTCAATAGGGATTAGCTTAAATTCGGAATAGTTTATTTTAAGAATCTGAAGAAACAGAAGTAGAAGAAGCTGAGGATCTAAGAAGAATCTTGGCAACTTCCCAAACTATCCTATGGTTCGGTTTCAAATTAGGAAAATTATTTAATGTTGCAATCCTGCCAATTTTAATTAATTAGGACTTATATTAGTATGACATAATCATACAAATAGCCTCGAAGATGTGAGGGTTTATGTCGTACCGAACGACTACCTCGGAGTCCTAAGACCGGTTAAGGCTTAATTTGCATAACATGATTATGCAAATGCCTAACAAAAAGTTGAGGATTTATGTTGCACTAGGCAAACTACCTCGAAATCCTATGGCTTTGTTATTTAATTCTAAGAAAGTTTTGTTGAAGTAGCCCGAGTTTAGCTGATGACGATGGTCTTGCTGCCCACCATGCTCCGAGCTCCTTGTTGTTGCAGATGTTTAGATTTAGAAAGTGGCAATCAAGAGATGAGAGAAGTGTTTTGGTTTAGAAAAGTTAAAAATTGAGATGGTTTAATGTTTTAATTAAAACAAATCTTAAAGTTGATTAAGCAGGACCGATTAAGATCCCACGGTTTCGTCATCCCGGCACCGCTATTTTCATCGGATTCACTTAGTCCAAATGAATTTGCTAAACTCAACTGAATGAGTTCCACACTTTCATTTAGGCCATGGGAAATCTCGTTAGCAACACGTGGGTTACATCATCCAAGGGATTCCCGATCATCCAACGAGACGTTTTAATTTAGTTGCAATTGTAGTTTTGTTGTTTTGTTTGTGATTAAATTTTGAGTTGTTTTATATTTTGGAATGTTGTGGCAGTAAATTTTATCTTGTAATGACTTTTAATTTAGTTTTGGTTTCAGTTTAGGGACTATCCTAAAGGTTTTGGTTTTCATGCAACAGTCTTATTTATCATGCAAGAAAAGTAAAGTACAGTGCATGTAATTAAATTACAATAAAGTAAATTTCAAAAAATTAAAAGCATACCTGGAGGGTCTTCCGTCATCCCAAGCTGCACTTAAAACACATGTTAAGGCATTTAAATATTTCAACAGATACCTAGGTAAAGCTAAGGGAAAGGGTTTTGGTTGTCTACCAAATTCCTAATCCTATAACTAGTCATCTCCTATGACGTCTAGGTTTTTGGTTTGGTTTAAGGATGATTTTCTTCATCAAAGAACAATTAAATTCAGTTGTTCTTCTAAAACATCCCGTCATATTGAGGGAGTGCTTAGGACGAGTCCTAAACATCTTTTCAATACTTCTGGGATTATTTTGAGTCTAAGTAAGTTCAGTTGCACAGGTGAATTAATCATCCAGGAGTTTAGTTAAACTTTGTCTCTTGCTCAGTGAACTTAGGTATTTGATTACCTGATGAATGAAGTGACATCTCACTTAATACTCTATTTAAGAGTTATAATAATTAAAGCCTTTAAGGGCAAGTTGGTTTATCGAGAATTTTAATCATTCTTAATTTAAAGTTTGAGTTAATGATCTAAAGTGTTTTAGTTTAGTTATGAGGGTTTAATTAATGATTCTAAGTTTAGAATAGTGTTCAAATTATTTTAGATTTGATTTAAATCTTTACGTTTTCAATTATCTTGGTATTTCAAATTGATGTTCTTGTTTTAAATTTACTTAGAAAGAGGTGTTTATTGATATGTTTTGATTTAACTCTTAATGATTTCATTTAGGTTTGTTGTTAAATGATTTTAATTTAATTTAATTCAATTTGATTTTAATTTAAGTTAAATTTAATTCCATTTAATTTTATTTAATTTTTAATTTAATTTGAATTTAAATTTAATTTAATTTTATTTAATTTTAATTTTAATTTTAATTTAATTTTAGTTTTAATTGTTAATTTGGATTATTTTTAAAATTTTTAATTAAGAACTAAATATTGTTAAAGTGAGTTATTTAGGGATTTTTAAATTAAAGAATAAAGATCCTCTTAATAATATCCCTATTTTAATAATCCAAATTTTAAATATATTCTTTCCAAAATTTAAATCATATAATTAATTAAAGTTTCATTTTGATATTTTCAAAGTGTTTAATGAGTTTCTACCCCTTAATTTCCCTAAGTTTCAATCATCCAAGAGAAAGTTAAAATCAAATATTTTACCCCCCATTTTGATTAAACCTAAAGTTTTAATTAAGGGTTAAAATTCTTAATTACCTTTATGCCCTTTTAAGCTTATTTATTTCATAACTCACTAAATTGAGCTCAAATCAATTTAAAATTTTTATGTCACCCCACTCACATGTCAATTAAGACATTAGAGTGAAAATATGATTTTTCTGAATTTAATTTATTTATATAATTATTTTTAGTAGAAAATAAGGGTTTTCAAAGAAAATTTAACAACATGACCAAGGAAAGGTTTCTATCCTTAAGAAAATTATGGGATGTTCCTAATAACCAGTGGACCACTTGGACCAAATTTTGTGATTTTTTGAATTACATTTTTATTTATTATAATTATTTTGAGTTTTAGAGTATTAATTAATTTTAAAATAAAATAAAAGTTGAAAAATAGATTTTATATTTTTTTTTAATTTCTCTGACCACAGGGAGTCCAAAGAAATAAATTTTATAATTTTCTGATTTTTCTTTGATTTATTAGAATTATTTTAGTGAAAAAGATTGAAAATTCATTTTTTAATATTAAAAATATATTAAGCCTTTAAAATTCAATATCTTATCCTAGGGACTTGGGAAAAATATTTGGTTTGTTCCTAAATGATTAGGAGTCAAAATGTGACATTTTTATGATTTTTAATATTTTTATGATTTTTATAATTTTTTAATTATTAAAATATTAAAATATTGTGAAAAATCAACTTTTTTAGAAAATTCCAATTTTAATTTTCCTGAACTCCCCTGATATCAGAGAAGCTCCAAAACCATTTTTGTGAATTTTTGAAAAGTATTTTTGGAGTTATGAATTTTTAAAGTTCCATTTTGCTTATGAGGCTTAATCAATCCATTTGGTGGGGTTAATCAAGTCCAATTGATTTCAAAATTTTATGTGAGGTTCCTCTGACCCTAAAGAGTAATGGAGAATTGTTTTCAAGTCAAATTGATGTGTGGTTAACCCTAATTAATTCAAATTCAATTTTAGGGGTTTAGGCCAATTATGGTTATTATGAATGAATTAATTCAAAATATATATTTCATAGGGTCCTCTGGTCCTAAGAAACATCACCAGATTTTTCTAGAATTTATTTTACAACATGCTAATTATTGGAATTAAAATACCTAAAACAGTGACATGAACTTGAAAAATCAATAACTTTTCACAGAGATGGCCTCTGACCTTGAAAAATTTAGGGAATGTTCCCAAAATCAGAGGCTTCAAAAGCCCTATGGTCTCATGCCATGGTGGATTATCTATGGAAATGAAGAATCAAAATATTGAAAACAATAAATAAATTATTAAAAATAAAATACTCATCCAATTAACTTGATTTCTTTTTTTACATTATTCTCCTCTGTTCACTGAGCAAGAGAGTATTTTTATTTTATTTTTGTGATTTTTCTATGCAAAGATATAAATTTTTGAAGTTCAGGGCATTTAAATAATTCAAAAATACCCTAATTTCCTACTTATCCATGCGGCGCCGCGTCAACCTCGGCAGCTCCAAAAGCCCACGCGTCGCGCTGCGATTCGGCGCCGCCATCTGACTCAGCTCTCCAGGGGCCCGCGGTTCACGTACCATTACACTGTCCGACTTCATCTCAACCGTCCGCTCGATACACGCGCGATCCAACGGCTCCTGGTCATCGTCTACGACTGGTGTGCACCCGTGACTGTCCACACTCAAACCCTAATATCTCTCTCGATTCTCAATGGATTTTCGATTTCTTATACTCTATCGATTCGTCTTGAAGAAACGAACACATCCATATGGTTTATAGTCTATGAAATTAACCCAAACAAAATGGAGAATTGCTAGAATCTCGGGAGGAAGAATGAGTTCATACCTTTGCTCAGAGAAGTGAAGCTTCGATCTGAGAGTTGTGTCACCTTCGATTGAGTCCATGTAAGCTCCAGATGAAGTCTCTGGCTCTGGGGAATTGTCTAGGTATGAAAGTGACCAAGGCCGATGACAAAGCTTGGGAAGCAATGGCTGGCCTGGTGAGGGGGCTTTTGCTGGGGAACTTCTCCTCTTGGTCTGGTGAAGGTGTAGGATCAATCAATTTGGAGATTGCCTCATTGTGGTGAAGTGTCCTGTTTTTTTGGGTGGATTTTCAACTCAGAAATTGAGCTCACAGAGAGGGTTTTAGGACTGGATTTCAGTGGGGATCAAGTTCTCTGTGTCTGGAGAGAGGTCTGGAATGATTTTGGCAAAGTTTTGGTAAGTTTTGGTTCAACCCCTCCTTTGGTCGAGAGGTGGTGGTGTTTAAATAGGGGTGGCTAGAGGGCTTCCCAGGGGCAATTGGAGGCTTGGATCAACTACTCACTGCAAGGGAAGAACAGCCATGGTGGCCATTTAGGTTGGGATAACTCAGCAAGGGGGAATTGAATTTTTGAATCAACTAGGTGCTCACGAGTGTGGTGTTTTCCGGCGGCCTGGTGGCTGGCAGGCCAGGGTCAAGTCACTGTTGTCATTAGGGAAGTCAGTGCTTGAGGTTTGTGAGTTCAATTGGCAAATGCCAAGTGTAAAGGAGTTGAAGCAAAGTGGAAGGGGGAAGGGCTCATTTTGGGCTTGGTTTGGTCAAATGCATGCTTTAGGCTTGGTGCACCTCCCCGAAGGCCTCGATTTTGGGCTGAGGGAAATCGATGGGTTCAGCCAAGAGAAGGTGGTGAAGTCCCCATCCATGAATATTTAGATTAATCATAGGTTAGGGTGTATCATTAAAAGGGTTAAAACTTTTTTAAGGGGGTTTAAAAGTGGCTCCTCCTTTTGCAATTAATGGCATGGTGATGTGTAAAGGGGCTCCCAAGGCTTGCATGTGGCTTGTGCATGGTTTCAATGGCTCCATTTGCTTATGGGTGGCTTGGCTTAGTTTCATGGATGTGGGTTTTAGAAATTTTGGCATTTTGGTGGAAAATTTTCATGAAGCTTGATTTGGAATGGTTTAATGATGGTTTTGAAACTTAGGGGTGATTTTGATTAAATGGTTGATGGAAAGAAATGTCATGTGGGCTTTGGATTGAAAACTTAGGCTTTTGAAATGGTTTTGGATGGGCTTTTAAAGTGGTTTAAGGAAGTGGGCTTTTGGATTTTAAAATGGGCTTTTGGATGAAAATTTTGTGAAGGACCATGTCAAATAAATGTTGCAATTGGTTTAGGCATGTGTTATGAGTGATTTGAAACAAGTTTAAAGTGATTTAGAATTGAATTGGGTTGAATTTGGGTTTTTTTGATAAAGGGGCCAAGGTGGGCCAAATTGGGCTAACTTGGGCTAAGATTGGGCTAAAGTTGGATTTGATGTAAAATTAATGTTGAGAAATGTTTATGGGAGTGTCACAAAGAGTTTTCAACTTTGGTTGGGCTCTAATTTTGGGATTTGGGCCCATTTGGGTTAGGTTTGGGCTTAGGTCAATTTAAGGGATTTTGGTTTTGGGTTTGGGTGGAGTTTAGGTTCAAATTTTGGGCAAATCAAGTTAGTGTTTTGTTTATGGGGATGTTAGGAAGGCTTTAGAAAAGATTTGGGGCCAATTGGGGTTGAATTGGGTTGGTTTGGGCTAGGTTTCGGCCATGGGCCAAAATTGGGCCTTAGGCTTCAAATTGAAATTGGGCTCAAATGTCAATCAATTGGACTTGGATTTCATCAAAATTGATGTTGGGGATATTTATTTGAAGTTTAGAATTGAATTGGACCAGAATTGAGGTCAATTGGGGTTGCTTGGTTTGACATTGGGTTCACTTGGGTTAAAAATAGGTCAAATTGGGGGTTTTGGTAAAAGTGAGTTAAATTGCCAAAATTGGCCCATGGTGTAGTTGAACAAAATGAAATTGGGAATATTTGGGATTTTTTGGAATTTTTTGGGAATTTTCTGAATTTTTGGATTTTTGGGGTAAAAGGGTATTTTGGTAATTTTTGGGGGTTTTGGGGTATTTTTGGAAATTTTGGTATTTTTGGCCAAGGATGGTCAATTTGAGTGATGAGAAATGTTTAGGATTGGTTTTGAGGAATTTTGGGTAATTTAAGCAATTTTGCAAATTTTGGGTAGTTTCAAGGACTTTTTTTAGGTTTAGTGGGTGTAGGGCCCCGGGGGTCAAAAACTGAAATTTTGGAAAAATGAAGATTGATCAAATTTGAGTAGAATGGAATCACTTTGGTTGAGCCATGAAGCCATATTAAGCCCATACGAGCCATGAGAGGACTCATTTGAGGCATTCATCTATGTTGTTCCTAACCTCTTAGCTCGGCTTAGGGGTTAAGGACCATCCATATGAATTACCTACATGAGTCGGGAAGTCAAGTTGGGTGAGAGTGTGGTTTTAGGACTTGGAATGTGTGTGAGAGTGTAATGTATGTGCAAGTCAACCCTCACCAGACTAGGCCACCCAGGGTATTCCTAAGGCCAAAAATTCATATAGGGAACTCATCCTTTAAACCTCCACATTTGATTTCAACCCTCTAGGTGATTAGGGGTCTACAATCAAGCTTGTGGGGTTTGCAGGGAGTCAAGAAGTAGTTTGAATTTCTAAAGGGTGGGTTCCATTTCTAGTCCTCTAAGATTAGTCAAAGGAAAAGCCTAAGGCTAGATCCTAAGTACTAAGGAGTGAGAAAAGAAGAGACCTCATCAAAAATGAGGTCAACAGGTACTACTGGCCCTCAACGATGACCGACTGCATGGAGGTTGCAAAAGGTTTTCACCAATGCCAAGTTCATGGAGTGGTTCTACATCAACCTCCAAAAGTGTTGCACCCGACAATCGCGTCGTGGCCATTTGAATGTTGGGACACAGATATTGTGGGTCCGATAGAATCGCCTTCTTCAAGATGACATCTTTTCATTCTTGCAGCTACAGATTACTTTTCTAAGTGGGCAGAAGCAATACAGCTCAGAGAGGTGAAGGCACATCATGTGTTGCAGTTCTTCAAGAATCAAGTCGTCTACCATTTTGGGGTACCACGCAGAATTATCTCAGATAACGGGTCAGTGTTCATAAGTACGAAGATCAACAATTTTGTCAGAAGGCACGGGATTGATTGGCGCTACTCAACGATCTACTACTCAAGAGCAAACGTCTTGGCCGAGGCTTTTAATAAAAATCTCATCCAAGTTTTAAAAAAAACTTTGGACGAAAACAAAAGAAATTGGCACGAGAAGTTGTTAGAAGCCTTATGGGCCTACAGAACGACTTTCAGAACTCCTACTCAGTCTACACCCTACGCTCTAGTGTATGGGTCCGGGGCCGTCTTGCCACTAGAAGTCCAGCCTCCATCTCTCAGAATTGCAGTTGTGAACAAAATCACTATATAAGAGAATGCCAAACTATGACTAGAAGAACTAGAAAGCTTGGAAGGGAAACGACTTTCAGCACAGCAGAATTTGGAATTGTATCAAGCCAGGATGATCCAGACCCAGGATAAACTAGTCCTCCCAAGGACATTCAAAGTCGGTGACTTAGTTCTAGTTCTCAGGAGACCTATTCTTGCACACCGCAAGATAGGAGATAAATTTGAACCTACTTGGGAGGGGCCGTTCGTGGTCGAGACAGTCTACTCTGGAGGTTCCTACCAACTCGTGAATTGCCGTGGAGAACGACCTATGCTTCCAATCAATGGACGATATTTGAAGAAGTATTACGCAACCTGATGTTTCAAATGAAGAACTTTAAAAAGCAAAGCCTCATTCCTAGAAGCACGGGTAGAGTAATCATTTGTAACTGTGTCCGAACCCAAAACAAAAAAAAATGGATGATAAAAATCATTAATATATATATATATATATATATATATATATATATATATATATATATATATATATATATATATATATATTAAAAAGAAAACATGTGAAACCATAATAATAAAGTTTTGATCCTTCCTTTTAAATCAAATCTTACTCCTGATCTTTTCTCATCTCTTTTCCTACTCTAGTTTAAATTTGAAAGAAATGAATAAGAATTTTCCATTAATAAGTGTCTTTCTTATTTTTCTCGTGCTTAGTACAGCTCCTTATCCTTTCCTTGTTTTTTGCAGGGAAATGTCAAACGGGCGGTTGGTTCTAAACTTTAAAAATGGTGTGAGTTTAGCACTTGATGAAGAGAAGATGAAGGATGGGGTCGTGATTGAGATCGACTCTGATTTCACAACGGCCGGGCTACAGTACAAGGAAACTGATTGGACCCCGATTGACCGGGAAGAGTTCTGCCGCCAGACAGTGATGAAATCGGGAGGCCCGAGTCAGCAGTCTACCAGCAAGAAAAGGAAAGTAAACGCCACTTATGCAACAGGAGAAGACAAGAAAGTCAAGTCCGTGGTTGCTACAGCAGAGGGCAGGCTTGTCAGCGCCGTGCCCCCAGAAATTCAAGAGATGAGGAGAGCTACTCTCACTCCTACGCAGTGAAGAAACAAGAACCGCAGCATTCACAGGATGTTGAGAAAGCTAGCGGCTGACCAACATGAAGACATAGTTGCTACTGTCAGTGCAAATACTTCTAAGAAGCCGGTTCGTCGGGAATCAGAAAAGAGGAGATCAACTCCAAGAAGAACAGAAAAGATGAAAGAAATCCCAAGAATAGCAAAAACAGAATCGGCACCAAGACGCCATGCAGATGTACCAATTCTGAAGAGTCTTGTTGCGAAAGCAACGCCGGAGGATGTCCTGATAGAGACTATCCCCGAGGAGCCGAGACATGCAGGAGAGCGTGCTGGGGTCGAACCATACATCCCACAGTACATTACCAGACCTCGCCGATTGCAAATAATTCCAGAATACGAGCTAAAGATACTGCAGAAAGTTGAAAAGAAAACCTTTGAATATTTTGAAAGAATCTGAGGAAAGAGGATCAATATCCTGGAAGGCCTTGAGCTGCATACGGATGTGTTCTCAGATTACGAGCAGCAGCAGATTGTGGACTGCTTCATCGAGCTTCAGAAAATGGGCCGAGCTGGTCTCTTAAGGGAGAAGATCTATTCCGAACCCCAAAAGAGGATGAAAGGGAAAGGAAGAACTACAATCTAGTGCAGGTGTTGCTATAACTTCGCCAACGATAGAAAGGGAAATCCACCAGGGATACTTCATCGCAGTGAGGTGGATCCGATGCTGAGAATCATTAAAAGGATGGTGACATGGAAGATATTGCCTGCAGACTGCATACCCAATAGCTGCATCATCAACATATACAAGGAAGGCGACTGCATACCGCCACACATAGATCATCACAACTTCGTCAGACCCTTCTGTACAGTGTCTTTCGTCAACCAGTCTAACATCATGTTCGGATCTGGCCTCCAGATAGCAGGCCCCGGTGAATTCCGAGGGCCGATGGAGATACCTCTACCGGTAGGTTCTATCTTGGTGTTAAAAGGAAATGGAGCGGACATAGCAAAACATTGCATTCCAGGCGTGCCAGTTGAGCGGATCTTCGTCACTTTCAGGAGGATGGACGATAGCAAGATGCCTTTCCACTTTCAGTCGGATCCAGAGTTAGAGAGCCTTCGGCCCTACGAGCTGTGAGCTACATGAAAAATAGCACACCTCCAATGCACATCCGAACGACATTTCCTGTCAAGGATGGCTTGGAAGGTGATGTTATTGTCCATGTGTCTCACCATTCAGACATGGATTTCGACAGACGCATTTTTGGAAGAAACTTAGAAGGATCTTACACGGTCTATTTAGGATTTATGAGGATTGTATGAGATACTGAATTTTCAAGGAAAATATCATCATGTTTTGGATCAAGCTATATGATGTATTTTCAGCAAATTGGAATGGAAACGACCATGTCGTGCTTTGCCTTCACTTCTTGTGTGCAAATTGACTGGGAAACGCCACTAAGTTGAATGAACTTCGAATGAAGAATGATTTGAAAATAAATGAGAACTCTTTAAAAAAAAATCTGATTGTCAAAATGAATTCCAAATTAACACAAATTCTAATTGAATAAAAATGAAATTGAATCACTAAAACAAACGAAACAAATCTAAATCTCAAGCTGAATTCCGATCTGAATCCATCGATTTGAATCTTTAAATTCTTCTTCTTCAAATTGAAATCCATCTGAAACTCCTTTGAACCCTCTTTTGAGGTGATTCTTCCCCACGGAAGACTCAAACTTCTACTTCTAACTTCTAAACTGTTTCGTCGTTCTGAAGCCCTTTCGTTTCACTGTGATTTCTTCCCTCTTTTAAGAAGGTCGCCGAGTCTACTAACACAGAACCCTGAGATTCTTGGTTTGGTTTTGATGGCATGGGTTCACATCCTTCGCTAAAAATCAACATTTGATTAAATCTTTCGGGATGTGAAACACTTTCATGTCCCATTCCAATCTTCCACTACCTTTCTAAACATTGAAATCTTCACAAATCAATCATCAACCTTTGAGGCTGGTACCTAACTTCCAGTTCTCACCTTGAAACTCTGAGGTCGATACCTAACTTTTGACTCTCTTCCGAGACTGGTACCTAACTTCCGGTTCACACCTTGAAACTCCGAGGTCGATACCTAACTTTCGACTCTCTTCCGAGACTGGTACCTAACTTCCAGTTCTCACCTTGAAACTTCGAGGTCGATACCTAAATTTCGACTCTCTTCCAAAACTGGTACCTAACTTCCAGCTCTCACCTTGAAACTCCGAGGTCGATACCTAACTTTCGACTCTATTCCGAGACTGGTACCTAACTTCCAGTTCTCACCTTCAAACTCAGAGGTCGATACCTAACTTTCAACTCTCTTCCGAGACTGGTACCTAACTTCCAGTTCTCACCTTGAAACTCCGAGGTCGATACCTAACCTTCAACTCTCTTCCGAGACTGGTACCTATCTTCCAGTTCTCACCTTGAAACTTCGAGGTCGATACCTAACTTTCGACTCACTTATGAGACTTGCACCTAACTTCCAGTTCTCACCTTGAAACTGCGAGGTCGATACCTAACTTTCGACTCTCTTCCGTAACTGGTACCTAACTTCCAGTTCTGACCTTGAAACTCCGAGTTCGATAAATAACTTTCGACTCTCTTCCGAAACTGGTACCTAACTTTCAGTTCTCAACTTGAAACTCTGAGGTCGATACCTAACTTTCGACTCTCTTCTGAGACTGGTACCTAACTTCCAGTTCTCACCCTGAAACTTCGAGGTCGATACCTAACTTTCAACTCTCTTCTGAGACCGGTATCTAACTTCCAGTTCTCATTTCGAGTTCAGTACCTAAATTCTTATTCTCAACCTTCTCGATCGGTACTTAAATTCTGATTCTCTCTTCGAAGCTGGTACCTAAATGCCAGTTCTCTTTGTAATCCTGAAATTGGAACCTAGGTTCCAATTCTCATTTTAAATCCAGAATCTCTAAAAAAATCCTCGAAATCAATCTTAAGTCAAATTTCAACCAAAATTGAAACTCAAATCAATCCGAAACTCAAAATTAAAACTTGAAAAAAAAATGAAAACAAATTTGAAATCGAATCTCTCCAGATCTTGTGATCTGGAATTCACCTCCTTGTTTCCCCAGCGAGAGTTTTGTAATCTTCAGTCTTGGAGATTTACCCGAGACTCCCCAGTGGGAAATTTTCTTTGCATCATTCTGAGTGTGTCACTTAGACATCTGTGTTGGTTTTGTTGGTCTCTTCGGTCAACACCAATACGCGCGGTGTGCTTGGTTAGCACACCACACCTATTGGGGGTCCATTTGTTAACCTCATTTTTGGTGATGTCCTCTCCTTTCCTTTTAGTGCTTAATATCTAGCCATAGGACTGTTCCTTGGCTATCCTAGAGAACTAGAGATGGAACCTATCTTTTAGAAATTCAAACCAAGTCTTGATTCTCTTTAGAATCCTACGTAGATGGACATCAACCTCCAAATCACTTGGAAGGTTGGGACCAATGTGTAAGATGAAAAATATGAATTCCTATAGGATGTTTATACCTTAGGACTGCCCTGGGTGGCCTGGTCTTGGTGAGGACTGGTTGGCACACACACTGCACTCCCACACTCATCCTTAACCTTGAACCATCCTTACCCAATCTTGACTCCTGGTTCATTAGAGCACTCATGTGGCTAATTCGAAACCCTTAGCCCTTGGCTAAGAGGGTTAAGAACAACCTATGAGATGTTTAAAATGGACATTTATTGGTCCATGGCTCACTCTAAGCTATTCCACTCCCTCAACCATACCAAAATTCCATTTTACTAAAATTTCTGGTTTTGACATTGGGTCCTCAAGCCTACTGAAAAATTACCTAAAATACCCCTACAACCACCAAACCCTTCACAAATTTTCCAAAAATTACCAAAATTCCCAAAATTCCTAAAAATCATTTTAAAACAATTCCCACCTCTCAAATCCACCAAAATACCACAATACCCTTTAAATAACCTCCAAATACCCTACATACTCTTTTGGCCCAAAATTCCAATAATTCCTTAAAATTCCAAAAAAACCCAAATATTTCCAATTTCATTTTGTTTAACTACACCATTGGCCAATTTTTCTACTTTAACTCACTTTTATCAAAATCCCCAATTTGACCCATTTTTAACCTAAATGGACCCAATGTCAAACCAAACCAACCCATTTGACCTCAATTTTGCCCAATTTCAATTCTAAACGTTAATTCAACATCCCCGCTATCAATATAAACCAAATCCAAGTCCAAATTGATTCACATTTGAGTTAAATTTCATTTTAAATCCAAGATCCCCAATTTTGCATAATTAATCCAAAACCCCCTATTAACCTAATACCAACCATTTTTTCCCAAATTTCAATCCTAAACTTTCCATGACATGCCATGAAACCTATACAACCTTCAATTTCCCTAATTTGAGCCTAAGCTTAACCTAAATCTATTTGAAAACCAAAAATACCCCCATTTTAGCCTAAAGTGAATCCATGCCCTAAACCTACCAAATTGATTAGCCAAACCCTAAAATTTCTTCTCAATTGATGTTGGGAACTCTTCAATACATTCCCCACCATTTGAAACTTTCAATTGGGTCTAAACCCCACCTTAAACCAACTTGGGCCCAACTTGATCCAACCTTGCCCAAATTAACCAAAATACCAAAATCCACCAAATTGACCTTCCAAATGAACTCAAAACCATTCCATGTCTTCATGAAAGTTTTTCATGACAATCATTTCTACAATGTTACTCAAGACACTTGGACTTAAATCAAACCCAAACCCAAGTTATCCTAACCTATGCCTGAGTGAGCCAATTTGAACCTATGGTTTAACCAAACCAAATTGAACCAAATGTGGCTAAACCAAATCTTCCGCAGCCACCAAGTGAACCTAGGAACCACCCTAGATCCACCAAGCCCAAGCTAAGTGAGCCATGGACCAAGAGTTCCCCATTTTAAGGGATCTCCTCCCTTAAAAGGTTAAATCCACCTTTTGCCTCACCCCAAATCCCCCTTGCCTGGTTTATCACCATTAAACCCTACTCCTTGGTTGACCTGACCCATGGCCAGCTCCCCTGTCCTTGCTGGCTGGCTTACCCGCCAGAGGGGGTCAACATTGAGAGCCACCACTAGCCTATACTCACCCAAACTCCACCAATTGGCCATCTCAGCCAATTAAACTTTGTAGCTCCACTGCCCTCCACCTAAGCAGTGGAATTCGCCCACCAATTGAGCCCTGGCTCAGTCCTATGGCCTTGTCCATATAATTCACACCTCTCGGCCATGAGAGGGGTGTTGAAAATTTTCTCAACAGAACCTCCACAAATCACTCCCAGAGCTTCTCCTAGCCTAGAGAAGAAGAACCCACTGCTTTCCTGCCTTCATCCCCACAAGTTGAGCTCAATTTTTGAGCTCAATCTCTAGCCAGAAAATAGGACATCCCTGAAACCTCCAAAGAAACCCAATTCAACTCACCCACACCTTCACCAGACTAAGAGAAGGAGTTCCCCAGTGGAAGTCCCCTCACCAGGCCACCCAATCTCTCCAGCCGTCAAAGCTTGAAGTCAGCCTTGGTCACTTTCATACTTGGACAATTCCTCAGAGCTAGAGACTTCATTTGGAGCTTCTTTGGGATCAATCGAAGGTGCCACAACTCTCTGATTGAAGCTTCACTTCTTAGATCAAAGGTATTGAGCTCTTCCTCCTCCCAAGCTTCTACGAATTCTCCATTTTGTTTGACTTAATTTTAATGCATCATAGTCATATAGATGTGTTCGTCTTGTCGAGATGAATTCATAGAGCCCAAAAACATGTAATTTGGTTGAGTATTGAGCAAGATCTTAGGGTTAGAAGGTGGACAGCTCACGGGACGCACCAGTTGTAGACGATGACCAGGGACCGTCCGATGGTTCGTGTATCGGGTGAAAGGCTAGGATCTCGTCGGACGGATCAACGAGACATGAACCGCGGGCCGCGTGGCTGCCGAGTCAGATGGCGGCGCCGAATCAGGAGGAAACGCGTGGAGTTCGACCCGCCGTAATTTGAGTTGGCGCCGACGTGGTTAAGTAGGAAATTAGGGATTTTCTGAATTATTTAAATATCTGAATCTTTAAAAATGCATATCTTTGCATAGAAAAATCATTAACAAAACTAAAAATACCCACTTGCTCAGTGAATTGAGAAGAATAATATGGAAAAAGATTTGATCTATTTTGTTTAGTATTTTATTTTTAATTAATTTAATACTGTTCTAAATGTTTTAATTCTCCATGCATATATACATTTCACCATGGCATGAGACCATAGGGCTTTTGTAGCCTCTGTTCTTGGGAACATTCCCTGAATTTTCCAAGGCCAGAACCCATCTCTATGGCAAATTATTTATTTTCCAAGTTTATGTATCTGTTTTGGTATTTTAATTCCTATAATTATCATGTTGACTAATAAAATCTAGAAAAATTAGGGGAAGTATCTCTGGACTAGAGGACCCTAGGATAATTATGGCTTGGCTTAAATCATTCAAATGAACCCTAATTTGGCCAAAACCCTAAAACCAAGATAGAATTAATTTGAAGAAAGCACTCATCAAAATAACTTGGAATTAATTCTCCACTGATCATTAGGATCAGAGGAAACCCCATAAAAAATTTGAAATCAATTGAAAATTTATTTACCCATTAAATAAATTATTTAAATTACATGGCTACTATTTAACTTTAAAAATTCATAAAACCCAAAATATATTTCAAAACTTCACCAAATTGGTTTTGTGGGTTCTCTGATATCAGGAGAGTCTAAGAAAATAAAAATTTGATTTTTCTAAATTTTTTTCTTATGTAATCCTATTTTAAATATTTAATAATTAAAAAATAATAAAAATCACAAAAATATTAAAATTCAAAAAAAATGTCATATTTGGTCTCCTAATCACATAGGAACCAACCAAATATTTTTCTCAAGTCTCTAACAAAAGATATTGAATTTTTAAGGCTTAATGCAATTTTTAATATTAAAAAATTGACTTTTAACATTTCTCTCTAAAATAATTCTAAAAATTCAAAGAAAAACAAAAAAATATAAAATTTGTTTTCTCTGAACTCTTTGAGGTCAGAGGGACTTAAGAAAAATATATAATCCATTTTTTAACATTAATTTTATTTTATAATTAATTAACACCCAAAAAATTAAAATAATTATAATAAATAAAATATAATTTAAAAAGTCACCAAAGTTGGTCCAAGTGGTCCTCTAGTATGTAGGAACATCCCATAATTTTCCTAAGGACAGAAATCTTACCTTGGTCATCTTGTTGAATTTTCATTGAAAACCCTTATTTTCCATAAAAAATAATTATACAAATTAAATTAAAAATGAAAAAATCACATTATCTCCACTAATGTCTTAATTGACATGTAATCGAAGCGACATAAAAGTTTCAAATTCATTTGAGCTCAATTTAGTAAGTTATGAGGTGAATAGGCTTAAAAGGGCATAAAGGTAATTAAGGAATTTTAATCCTAATTAATGTCTTAGGCTTAATCTAAGGGGGGATAAAATATTTGATCTTAAATTCTCTCTTGGATGATTGAAACTTAGGGAAATTAAGGGTAGAAACCCTTTAATCACTTTTAATACATCAAAGTGGAACCTTAATTGATTAAATCATTTAAATTTTTTAAGAATAAATTAAAATTTGGATTATTAAAATAGGGATGTGATTTAAGAAGATATCAATTCTTTAATCATGAATCCCTAAATGAATCACTCCAATAATATTCAACTCTTAATTAACTTTAAAAACATGATAATTGGAATTAATAGTTAAAGAGGAAATAATCTTTAATTAAATTAAAGCTTAAAACATTAAATGATTTAATAATCAAATTAAAAAATGAATCTAAAACAATAAAAATTAGTTTGAAATCACTTGAGAACAAACTTAAAACAAATTTGAAATACTAAGTAATATCAGAACAATTCATAATTAAAAAATGTGAAGATTAAACCAATTAAAGCCAACCTAAAACAATATGATTAAATTTAAATCATCAAAATTTAATGTAATTAAATGGTTTAAACATTGCTTTCAACTTAAGTGACTTAAAACACTTAAAAGAAAACCAAATTGAATTCTGAAATTGAATTATCTTAAAACAACAATTCAAATTTAATTAAAAAATGGTTAATTCCTTTAACAAACTAAGTTGCTCCTAAAGACTTTCATTATTATAAATCCTAAATGGAATACCAAATGAAATGTCACTTCACTTATAGGATAACCAAACATCCTAATTCACTGAGTAAGAGTAAACTGGGTGATTGATTCACCACTCCAATGAAATTAACTAAACATAAAATAATCCCAAAAATGTCTAAGAAGATGTTCAGAATTCAATTCGGAGCACTTCTCTAACTTGATGGGATGTTTCAAAGAACAGTGAAACTTCATTGTTCTTTGGTGAAGAAAATCATCATTAACAAAACAAAAGAACCTAGACTTTATAGGAATTGACTATCAATAGGATTAGGATTTTGGTAGATAACCAGAACCTTCCCTTAGTTTTACCTAGGTATTTTCTTGCAATTATATAAATGCCTTAATATGTGTTTTAAGTGCAACTTGAAATGACGAGAAGACCCTCCAGGTACACTTTTATTTTATTGCAATTTATTTACTTGTGCCGTACTTTCTTTCTTGCAACATTTGCACGTTAAACAAGAATGCCACCCTGCATGAAAACTGAAACATTTGAGGATAGCCGCAAAACTGAAACCCAAAACTAAATTAAAAGTCACAACAAGATAAAATTCACCGCCACAACATTCAAAAGATATGACAACTCAAAATTTAATCACAAAAAGAATAACAAAACTACAACTACAACTAAATTAAAACGTCTCGTTGGATGATCAGGAATCCCTCGGATGATGTAACTCACGTGTTGATAACGAGATTTCACACGGTCTAAATGAAAGTGTGGAACTGATTCAGTTGAGTTTAGCAAATTCATTTGGAATAAATGAATCGGATGAAAATAACGGTGTCAGGATGACAGAACAGTGGGATCTTAATCGGTTATGTTTAATCAACTTTAAGATTTGTTTTAATTAAAACATTAAGACATCTGAACCTTAAGACTTCTAAACAAAAACACTTCTCTCATCTCTTGATTGTCACTTTCTAAAACTAAACCTCTGCAACAACAAGGAGCTTGGAGCATAGTGGGCAGCACTTCGTCAGCAAAACTTGCGACTACTTCAGCTAAACATTTCTTAGGATTAAATAACAAAGTCATAAGATTTCGAGGTAGTTTTCCTAGTGCAACATAAATCCTCAACTTTTCGTTAGGCATTTGAATAATCATATTATGCAAATTGGGCCCTAACCGGTTTTAGGACTCCGAGGTAGTCGTTTGGTACGACATAAACCCTCACATCGTTGAGGCTATTTGTATGATTCTGTCATACAAATATAAATCCTAATTAACTAAAATTGGCAGGATTGCAACATTAAATAAACTCTCAAATTGAAGCCAAACAATAGGATTGTTTGGGAAGTTGCCAAGATCCTTCTTGGATCCTCAGCTTCTCCTACTTCTCTTCCTTTGGACTCCTAAAATAAATTGTTCCAATTTGATCCATTCCCTATTGAAATTTCCAAAATCTAATTCTTTGAAAACTTTAAACTTTAAAATTCTTGAGAGAAAATTCACTAATCATTATCGAGAGTTTTCTTGAGTGTCTTCAAACATTTAAGATGTAATTAACTATAGGGGCTTGCCCTTATAGAGAACTTTAAGAACCCAGGTAATATAAACCCTGCTTAATTCCTTTATATTAAGCAAGGGAACTTGTCGGCTTATAAAATCGGTTCGGAGACTAAACGGATGTCACAAATCTTTTAGTTTATTTAATCGAGCACCATCATCAGCCCTGTATCTATTCTTCAGGATAAAAACACGGTTTTTGATGTGGTGCTCGTTTATATAAACTATTTGGGATGTGAGGTCGGTTTGATTTCATATCTTAAAATTTTTAAACTTAAAATTATTTTCAAAATCAAATGCTATTTTCTAAAATTATATATATCTAAATTTAAAATCAAAAGTTCACCGACAACTTCTGTAGGCGACCCCCCCTTTTTAAAACACTCGACCTAAAAATATGCCGACAGGGGCTTAATCAGAAAGTCCTATATTACTCGATAAACGATACATATACTTGCATAGTATCCCATATTATAAAATCGTAATTTTCATATCTAAAATCATCAGTGCATTTATCCAGTGGAGTCAAGTTTTTGGTGTCGTTGCATTTACCGGACGGTACCAAGTTTTTAGCGCCGTTGCATTTATCGGGGATCAGGTTTTTGGCGTCGTTCTTTGGGGAAAACAATAAAATTGCATTTTAAAGAAGATTAAGAAATTTTAAATTTTTACTTTTCTTTGTTTTTATTAGTGTGTTGTGTTTTGTTTTGTTTTATTGTTGTATGCGTAGTTCAGGTTCTGAAGGACTTGTGCCTTACGATTCTGAATTAGAAAGAACTATCAGAAAAATCAAAAAAAATTAAAAATACAGATAAAGATAAAAATATTCAAGAAATGGAAAATCATCAAGATCAAAATGTGGGCATCGATCAAGAATTAAGACCTTTAAGAGATTATGTTAACCCTACAGTAGATGAATTTCACGGTAGTATTCAAAACCCTGCTGTAGCTGCTAATTCTTTTGAGTTTAAACCTACTATTATCCAAATGATGTCTAATAATCAGTTTGGGGGAGCAACAACTGAAGATCCTAATTTGCATCTTGCTCATTTTCTGGAGTTGTGTGCTACTTTTAAATATGATGGTGTTTCGGATGATGCTATTAGACTTAGAATTTTTCTTTTCTCACTAAGGGATAAAGCTAAAATATGGTTACACTCGTTACAACCTGAATCAATTAGAACTTAGGGTGAACTGTCACAAAAGTTCCTTGCTAAATATTTTCCACCATCTAAGACTGCTAAGTTGAGAAATGATATAACATCTTTTTGTTAGTTTGAAGGGGAATCAATATATGAAGCATGGGAAATATTTAAAGATCTCAGGAAATGTCCACATCATGTGATACCAGATTGGTTAATAATTCAAACTTTTTATAATGGATTAGTTGGATCTCTTAGATCAATCATCGATGCTGCTGCTGGTGCATCATTAATGTCTAAACCATTTTCTGATGCTTATGTTTTAATTGAAGAAATGGCTACTAATAATTTTCAATGGCCTTCTAAAAGGCTAAATCCTATAAAGGTAGCCAGTGTTTATGAGAATGATGCTTTTACAATTTTAGCAAATCAAGTTACTGCTGTATCAAGGAAGATAGACTAATTTGGGATGAATTTTCCTCAGCCAAATCTCATGATTGAAGAAAATTCATTAGGCCAAATGGTTCATTCTTATTCTTCACCATAAACTGTGAATGTTATAATTAAACCTAACAACCCATATTCCAATTATTATAACCCAGGTTGGAAGAATAATCCAAATTTTAACTGTAATAACAATAATCAGGGTGGTGTTAATCAACAATGGGGGAACCACCAAGTAAACCCATTGGGGAATTGGAATAACCAAGGTAATAATAATATTAGATTAACTTATCCTTTAGGTTATAACAATGCTTTACAGAATAAGGAGAAGAAGTTATCTATGGAAGAAGTAGTATCACATATGGGAAATCAATTACAAATTCAAGGAGCAACCATCAGAAATATTGAAAATCAGTTGGGACAAATTGCAAATGCCTTAAGTAATAGATCCCAAGGAATGCTTCCAAGTAATACTGAAGTGAATCCAAGAGAAAAGAATAAAGAACAAGTAAAAGCAGTTCAACTGAGAAGTGGAAAAAAATTGGAAGGTAGAGTTCAAAAAGAAACAGAAGTAGAGAAAGAAGAGATTGAAAGACCTAAATAGCACGCTCCAAAAGTTTTGGAAAGACCTATTTCTCCACCTAAGGTTGATTTAGAAAAACCATCACCTCCATTTCCTCAGAGACTTCGTCAACAAAAGTTGGATGAGCAATTTTCAAAATTCTTGGAGATATTAAAGAAGCTTACCATTAATATTCCATTTGATGAAGCCCTAGAACAAATGCCAAGCTATGCGAAATTTATGAAGGATATTCTTAATAAAAAGAGGAAGTATGAAGAAAATGAGACTGTTGCACTTAGTGAGGAGTGCAGTACGATAATTCAGAAAAAGCTTCCTGAAAAACTTAAAGATCCTCGTAGTTTCACAATTCCATGTGCAATCGGAGAAAGATTTTGTGGAAAAGCTTTTTGTGATTTGGGTGCAAGCATTAACCTTATGCCTCTATCAATATTCAGAAGACTCGGACTAGGAGAAATAACCCCAACTACTGTAACTCTGCAATTAGTAGATCGTTCAATCACATATCCTAAAGGAGTTATAGGATATGTTTTGGTAAAAGTGGATCAATTTATTTTTCCTGTAGATTTCATTGTGTTAGATATAGAGGAAGATAAAGATATACCCATAATTTTGGGGAGACCTTTTCTAGCTACAGGCAGAGCCATGATAGATTTGCAAAAAGGGGAATTAATGATGAGAGTTAATGATCGGACTGTTACATTTAATATTTCAAAATCGATGAAATATCCTACTAGAGGTAAAGAAGATGAGTGTTATAGGATGAATGTTATTGAATATTTAAGTGAATGTCATTTCAAATCAACTTATGAAGAGAAAGCTGAAAGAGAAGAATTGGAATATAAGCAAGAAGAGGAGTTACTTGATTCTGAAGATTTTCAAGAGGAAGATTTAAAGTTTGTTCATGAAAGTTTTAAATTGTTGGATATGACTGAGAAAGATGAATCTTATGGTTCATCATATGAAAAACCTTCTGAATTTGAGTTAAAAATGCTTCCTGATCATTTGAAGTATGTTTTTCTAGGAGAATCCTCAACCTTGCCTGTTATAATTTCCTTTCAATTAACTGAAAAAGAAGAAGAGAGTTTGTTTGAAATTTTGAAGAAGCACAAGAAAGCCTTTGGATGGACAATTGCTGATATTAAAGGAATCAGTCATTCAATTTGTATGCACAGAATTCTTATGGAAGTTAATTGCAAACCATGGGTTGATCCCCAAAGGAGATTAAATCCTATCATGAAAGACATTGTTAAGAACAAAATTTTAAAATGGTTAGATGCTGGAATTATCTACCCTATTTCAGATAGTGCATGGGTAAGTCATATTCACTGTGTTCCTAAGAAAGGAGGAGTCACTGTGACTGTTAATGAGAAAAATAAAATGATACCAACAAGACAAGTTACAGGGTGGCGAATATGCATTGATTATAGAAAATTAAACCTTGCCACAAGAAAAGATCATTTTCCACTCCCTTTTCTAGATCAAATGTTGGATAGACTGGCTGGGCATAAATACTTTTGTTTTCTGGATGGATATACTGGTTACCACCAAAGTTAAATTACTTCTGAGGATCAAGAGAAAACTACGTTTACCAGCCCCTATGGTACGTTTGCTTTTAGAAGAATGCCCTTTGGTTTATGTAGTGCCCCTGCTACATTTCAGAGATGTATGATGGCTATTTTTTGTGATTTAATTGTAAAAGGGATTAAAGTTTTTATGGATAACTTTTCAGTGTTTGGAATTTCATTTAAATCATGTTAGAACATCTATCTAAAGTTCTAAAATGCTGTGAAGAAACTAATTTAGTCCTTAATTGGGAAAAATGTTAATTTATGGTAGCAGGAGGAATTGTTTTGAGACATCGGATTTTAGAAAAAGGTTTGGAGGTAGATCCTGCAAAAATTCAAGTTATATCTAATTTACCTTGCCCAACCAATGTAAGGGGAATTAGAAGTTTTTTAGGACATGCTGGATTCTACAGGCGTTACATCAAAGACTTTTCAAAGATTACAAAACCTTTATGCCGTTTACTGGAAAAGGATGCAATTTTTAATTTTGATGATGATTGCCTCAAAGCCTTTGAAACATTAAAAGAAAAATTAATCACTGCACCTGTAATAATTTCACCAAATTGGGAAAAACCTTTTGAATTAATGTGTGATGCTAGTGATTATTCTATTGGAGCTGTTTTAGGTCAGAAATATGATAAAATTTTCAAAGTAATTTATTATGCTAGTAAAACTCTTAATGAAACTCAAATTAATTATACCACTACGGAGAAAGAGTTATTAGCTATAGTATTTGCCTTTGATAATTTTCGATCATATTTAATTGGAACTAAATGTGTAGTGCATACTGATCATTCTGCTATTAAATACTTAATGAAGAAAAATGATGCAAAACCGAGACTGATAAGATGGATTCTTCTTTTGAAAGAATTTAATGTTAAGATAGTAGATAGGAAGGGTTATGATAATCAAATTGCTGATCATTTATCCAGGCTTGAAGTTGAAAAATCTCTCTGTGATATTGATGAAATTAATGAATATTTTTCTGATGAAAAGCTATTCACTATTAAAGAATTACGTGTTCCGTGTTACTCAGACATAGTAAACATTATTGTTAGTAATATTATACCCTATGGTTTTACATACCATGAAAAGAAGAAATTTTTTATTTGATGCTAAGACTTATTTTTGGGATCACCCATTTTTATATAAATAAGGAAAGGATATTATAATTCGAAGATCTGTACCTTTGGAAGAGACTTATGAAATTATTCAAAAATGTCATGATTCTGATTATGGGGGACATTTTGGAAGTGATAAAACTGCATATAAAATATTACAATCAGGATTTTATTGGCCTACAATTTTTAAGGATGTGAATGTTTACATTAAAAATTGTGATAGATGTCAGCGTGTAGGCAATATTTCTAAAAGAAATGAGATGCCCCTCAATTATATGTTAGAAGTTGAAATATTTGATGTTTGGGGACTAGATTTTATGGGACCATTTACACCATCGTTCGAAAATGTTTATATTTTGATAGCAGTAGACTATGTTTCCAAATGGATTGAAGCTATTGCTTTACCTCGATGTGATGCTCAAATTTTTGCAAAGTTTTTAGAAAAGAATATATTTTGCAGATTTGGAATACCAAGAGTAATCATAACTGATGGGGGAAGTCATTTTAAAAATGCGATTATTGGGAAGTTAGCAAGGAAATATCATATTAATCATCACATTGCTACTGGTTATCATCCGCAGACAAGTGGTTTGGTTGAATTATCCAATCGTGAAATTAAAAAAATATTGGAAAAAATTGTTAATCCAAATAGAAAGGATTGGTCAATCAAATTGGATTATGCTTTGTGGGCCTATATGACTGCTTACATAACATCTATATGAATGTCCCCATATAGGCTGATTTTTGGAAAAGCTTGTCATTTACCTTTTGAACTTGAGCATAAAGCATATTGGGCTATTAAAGAGTTCAATTATAATTTGAAAGATGTTACTGAAAAGATTTTATTGCAATTGAATGAGCTTGAAGAAATAAGGAATGATTCTTATGAAAATGCTAAGATTCATAAGAAAAAGATGAAGTTATGGCATGATCGGAAGATTCTTATAAAAAATCTTGTACCAGGACAACAAGTTTTGCTGTATAATGCTAGATTGAGATTATTTTTTGGAAAACTTAAGCCCAGGTGGATGGGTCCATTTGTTGTGATAAAAGTTTATTCCTATGGAGCTATAGGTATTCAAGATCCTAAGACTGGAAAAATATTTAAAGTTAACGGACATAGACTTAAACCATATTTTTCAGTCAATAAATCTAAATCTGACAATAATTTGATGATGGGTCACTCAGAATGAGTCTGGGTATGTCAGGCTGAAGATGTTAAAACAATCGCTATGTGGGAGGCAACCCATATTTATCGGTGTGCTTTGCTTTATGTTTGTTTAATGTGTTTTGTTTGCTTTGTTTGGTTTGTTTTTATGTTTTTAGTGATAGTAATTTGGAGTTTTTAAACTTAAGTAGAGTTTATTTGACCTTAATTGATGATTTAGAGAAGTTAGAATGAAAATTTGGACACTTAGCAAACCTGTGCTAAATTGTGCACTGGCGGCTAAGCACCGACTAGTTGGCGCTTAGGCGCCGGAGTTATAAAAAATATGAAAAATGTGGATCTAGAAGCCTAGATCGTGGGGGAGAAGTTTTGGGAGTTATTTTGGAGTTTCTAAACATCTTGGGACAGATTTAACCCTTCCCAAGTCTATAAAAAGGATCTGATTCAAGAGAAACACTTGCCCCAAGTCCTATTTTCATTTCTGAGTCTTAAGAAGAGAATTTTGAGTGCATCATGTCTTCCTGGGAGAATGTGATGAAGAACAAGCAAGATTCTGACAAAAGTAAGTTCATTAGTGACAGTGCTAAAGAGTTATTTAATGGTTATCTCGCTGTTAGTATTCAGGGTATTGTAGAAATGATTGTAAAAATTGAAGCCCGAGTGACTTCAATGGAAGCAAAGATCAATGATACTAACTTACATTTGGAACACATGGGATGGCAACTCAAGATGCAATTCAATCATTCAAGGTACGTGGAAGTAATAGATAAGGCGATGTTTTGAAGAACAAATGGATTGAAGAAGATGATGCAAGAATGAAAAATTATTGCCCGTTCTATAAAATTTATATTCCAGAAAGGTCAAATGGGAATAATAGTGGTCCTGGATATATTTTGCCTAATGGAGAATGGAATTAAGAATGTTTTTATTTTTATTTGTTTAGTGTTCTTGTGTGTTATGTTTAGTGTGTTTAGTGCTTATATATTAACTGAGCCTGATGATGTGATGTTTACATCCTAAAGATGTATACTTATCATTTTGAGATTAAAGTCTCTTGTATTTAGAGAATTTCATCCTCTATGTGTGGATGAAAATTCTAGTATTGTATTAAATGTTATGTTTGTTTTAATATAAGTTTGTGTTTTTGTGAAATTTGTGTGGAATCAATGGTTATTAAATTTTGATTTGCAATATTGAAGATCTATGTGGGGAGAAATAATTATTTTTGAGTAATTAAGGGTGATTAACCAAGTGATTTAGTGCATATACCATTATTATGAAATTTGGGTATTGGCGGCTAAGCGCCAAAGTGCCGGCGCTTAAGCGCAATATTTCGCGGCTAAGCACTGATAGTTCGCGCTTAGGCGCAAGTTCGCGAAAATTGGTTCCCAATAGTTAAAAACCTGAAAATTCCATTTTTTTAAACTGCCGCATCGTCTTCAACCTACGGTCTATCACGAAAGAGAGGCTAGGGCATCATATTGTAGATCATTTAAGAGTTGATCTCAACAAAAAATGTTATATTTGGATTCCTTGTGGTAAGAGCACTACTCCTAAGTAAAATTTTTTATTTTCACCATGTATTTTGAGTACATTATGGAAAATCTTGAAATCACTATTCATGGTGAAAATTTGAGGAAAAACTTGAAAAATTGCTTGGATTTAGTGAAAATATCTTTTGGAAGATAATTTAGCAAGTTTAGTTTGATTTTTGAATTTCTGGTGAATTTTTTTTGTGAATTTTTAGAGATGGCTCCAAAGTCAAAGCGTTCATGAGAAAGACGAAGTTTGATTCTGACAAATTTGTTAGTTTGAGGGTTGAGAAACGATATGTTGATGCAATGCAGTCACGTAAGTTGATTCCTGAGCAAGTGTTTAGCAAACCAGGAGAGGTGATTAAAGAAATGATTGCTAGAAGGAACTGGGAAAATTACTATTGCTTCTCCGTTGTTGCTGTTGTTTCCGTGGTTCGAGAATTTTATGCAAATTTGCCTGCTGTAGAAGAAAATCATGTGATGGTTAGGAGGAATGAAGTTAATTTTTCTTCTGGGGCAATCAATTCTTTTTATCGACTACCTCCTGACATGTTTTGTTTTTATTCTAACTATCATCCTACGGAAGAAGAGTTAGATGAGATCATGGAATTTTGACTGATGGAAGAGGGTTATGAAAAATTACAAGTGATAGAAGAGTGAACTTTCCTGCTAGTGAAGTAACGAGAGAAAGAGCTGTGTTGAACCATTGTATTCAGCAAGGGAAGCCTATTGACATAGGAGGTATAATTTTTTATTATGTTTTGAACAGTGCTAGATCCACCACTACTGTAGGTATGGGATTTCTTTCCTTGATTCATTCACTATGTGAATGATCTGGAGTGAAGTTTGAA
Source organism: Papilionanthe hookeriana x Papilionanthe teres (assembly GCA_022702705.1). NCBI lineage: Eukaryota > Viridiplantae > Streptophyta > Magnoliopsida > Asparagales > Orchidaceae > Papilionanthe > Papilionanthe hookeriana x Papilionanthe teres. The sequence goes on from CM040430.1 coordinate 71,264,988, forward strand.
ACCTGGGAAGAGGTACTTCAGCCATTGAGACCTATTATAAGTGTAAACGTTGGTGCTGACACTGTACATTCAGAGTTTGGTTGGAGAGGAGAATTTGGTAGGGCTTCTACTGCTTCTGCTTCTGTTGCATCTACTTCTCGTGCTTCTACATCACGTGCATCATCATCTACTGATTCACATACTGGTTTATTAAGAAAATTTTTAAAAAAAGTGAGTTTTACTCGTGAGCATGTTAGAGATATTGATGGTAAAATGGACAATGTAGAAAGATATATTGTGAAACACGATGATTATGAGGAGAGTTATCAGCAATATTTGGATAGACTGATTAGAGGTGATCAGAGTGCTGAGATGCTACCTCATCTATTCTACATACCTTATGTACCATCTAGGGATTGGAACGAGCAGGATGATGATGATGATGAGGATGATGAGTAGATTTGTATTATTTGTTTTTATTATGATGTTATTGTTATTGATGTTTGTTTTTTCTAGTGTTTTGTTTGATGATTGCATTATGATGTGAACCTTGATAATATGCAGATTGTAGTTACACTATTTATCTGTTATGCATATTCAGGTATTGTTGTTGTTTTATTGTGGATTTGTATGTTGCTTTGTGATAGTGTGTATTAGTAAATGTTTTAATGTGTATGTTATGTCAGAGTTTTTAATAGTGTGTATCTTAATTCAAACACTGTTAGGAGATTATAAACCACTATTGGGAACTTCTACTTAGGAAACTAAATGTTTAAAATTTTTCAAATTCCACTATCATATGTTATCTGTATCAGTGTGTTATTTTAGTTGGTGTGTATTTGTTTTGAAAACCTCCACTACTGTAGAAGTCTTCTGAAATTTTTACTTTTCTTATTAAAAAAAAATCTAAAAAACTAAATTTGATTTCATTTTACTCCTGTTATTTAAATTGTTATACTTGCATATTAGGATATTAAAAATTCCTCCAAGCATGATATGTTGGTTTTTATTTCTCACCCATATATAATTTCTTATGCTAAAATGTTTTATCGTAATTAAAAAAATTAATGTTTGGGGGGGAATTTTAAAAACAAAGATTTTTCAAAAACCTAAAATTTTATTTGATTCTTAAGAATACTTAAAAATAAATCTTATTTTTGATTGAGAATAATTATGTACATGAAGTTATATTAGGGGAACAAAATTTTGAATATAGAAATGAATAAAAGAATTTAGTTAAAATTTATAGTAATCATGAAAAACTTAAAGTTAAAATTTTCTTAATGAAGAAGTGTTAAATAAAGTTAAACTCTCTTTAGTAAGAAGTTTTGTATTTTTGGATAAATAGAAGATTTGACTTTTATTCTTCAAAGCTTAAATTTCTTTTATTGAAGAATAATTTTCAAATATTATTATTATGATTTTTAAGTGAAAGAGGTATATCTGACCTTTATTTTAAATGGAAGGGTGAAATTCAAAATCATTAAAGGTCTATCCAGATATAGTAATACTTGTCCTTATAAAAAAAAGAGTGAAAAATAGTATATGAAAAGGGAGGAGAAGCTTGAGGATTTAAGGGTTTAATCAAAAATTGGTTTCATACCTAAAATTTAAGATATAAGTTCAGAGAAAATCTAAAGCTTAAGGTTATAATATAGTAAGTAAAATTATTATTCAAATAAAGATTTTTAAGTGAGAAAAATAAGTGTTTCAGTCCTATATTTTAAAGAATCTACAAATATTTTTGAATTAGATAGAAACTTATATTTGTCATTTTCCTTTACTTAAGAACTTTCTAAACTTTAAGTTGGTTTTAATTACAGAAATTGTTTCTAAATTGGACTATTCCATTTCTAGAACAAAATTTTGTTATCTTCCTAATAAACTCATTATATAATTTACATGCTAAAATGTTCTATGAGATTAATTGTCACTTGAGGACAAGTAACATTTTAAGTTTGGGGGATTTTGATACACCTAAAATATATAGTATTTTTATGCACACTTTTATACCTATTTTTAATGATATTGCACTTTAAGGGAAGGTATTTTGTGTTTTTCTTGCAGGTATGATGAAAATGGATGGTCATGATGAAAGGAGCAAAGTTGGATCAAATTTGGAGGAGAAATAATGAAAAAATCAAAATTTTGGCATTGGCGGCTAAGCGTCGCTGGGCCGGCGCTTAGTCGCCACAGTTAAAAATTGAAATCTTCATGTTTTTGGCGCCAATTTCAAAGGGGATGGGATGCAACTCTTGGTGGTAACTACCATAACTTCCTTTGGGCGGCAAGTTTGAATGAAGGGGTGTGTTCCTTGTTAGATACATTGAATTTGGACACATTTTGAAGAGACACCAAGGCACCTTTTTGTTTACTATTTAAAGAGAGTCTTAGGAATGACTAAGTGCTCTTCCATTGCATTTTGGAGGATTTTTTTACTGTTCTTCCACTGCTCTTCCACTTACATTTTGAAGAGAGTTTTTACAGTATTTTACTTTTATTTTGTAAGAGTTTTTATTAAGAGTAATAGTAGAGAGTAGAAAGGAGAAAAGGGTCAGAGTGAAGTCTTCTTCTTCCCACTTCTTTTCTTTCTTTTATTTAAGTTTTTATTGAAGTCTGAAGTCTATATTCTGAGTCATCGGAGTTGGGAGACTTGTTCTGAGGAGTAGTTTAGCGAAGAGTCAAAGTTTCAGAGGAACTTCCTTAGTCTTGTGGAGAGGATTTTCAGATAAGTGTTTACTTTTAATCTTTTTATTAATACTTGCTTTCGTTTGTTATTTTTCTTATTATTTTTAATTTCAAATCAATGTGTTTTTTAATTTTCTCAATGCATTCTGAGTAGTTTACTTTATCTTTTTCTTTCTTAAATGGAGAAGTAATTAATTTATAAAGAATTGTTGTGGAAAGTATAAGTGTTTAAAAGTTGGAAGAAGCTGTGAAGATTGATTCTAAAAACTTTGTTTACTTCTTAAATTGGCCTGTTAAGTTGTAAAATTTCTTGAGATTTGTAAGATCCAATGCGGTATTGTCTCATAAAAGTTAGTAAGAATCACATGCAATTATATGTGTGAGAATTGTAGTCCATATAATTGAACGTAATACTAGAAGATATTTTTATGGAAGGGAGTAAAATTAGAGGATTTTAGAAAGACAAGCTAAAACCTCCTAATTTGGTTTGAAGTTTTGAGTTTTGTTATGAGAAGTTAGCCCCCAGATGGTGGGAATCGAGGGAACTCTAGAGTGAGAGACTGGTATCTTCCCAGCCTAACCATGTTCAAAATAATAAAAATTTCAAATTAACCTATGTTCTTTATAGAACCAAGTAAGGGTAAAGAACACATTTGCTTCTATCTGTCACACTAAATTTAAATACTTCCACAACAATACTTTAAGAATTATTACTACTTCATAAAAGGAAAGAAAAAAATATTCTAGTTAATAGTATTTTACATACAATGTTTTTTTAGTTATTATAATTTTAATTTTTTTCTTAACATTTTATTAAGAAAATTTCAAAAGACAAATCAACTTTCAGAACCTTTCAAAATCAACACATACTTTCAAAAGCCATAACAAAATGTTAAAAAAATAATTTTTCTGATTTCTTTAAAGATTTTACATTTTTCCTGTGGGTTCGATATCTCGGGGCTTAATCAGAAAGTCCAATATTACTTGATAAACGATACGTATATTTGCGTAGTATCCCATATTATAAAATCATAATTTTCATATTTAAAATCATCAGCACATTTATCCAGTGGAGTCAAGTTTTTGGCGCTGTTGTATTTACCGGACGGTACCAAATTTTTGGCGTTGTTGCATTTATCGGGGATCAAGAGATGAATAGTGATCTAAAGAGAGCAAACCATCCTTCATTCACCATGTCATTTAAGATTTTGTGAGAGGATGATACATAAACCTTCTTTTTTCTTATTTTTTAAAATTTAGTATTTATGAAATCCTCCCATGATGTAATGGTGATCCAAGCCAAGGCTTCCTTTCATTGGATTACTCATGAGGCATAGGAGACAACCCTTAAGATGGTCGACCACCTCATCTTAACGAAGAAGGTGAATCATGCCTTGAAATGAGGGGATCATGCCACTTCAAAAAAATGTCATGATTAGCTTTAACCCATGGTTTACCATGATGGCTAATGGGTTTGTCGTGTGTTGGTTTATGTCACGATGGGTTTACTGTGTCATAGGTGACTCATTAATGACCCCCCCTAACTTAATTTTGATTTAAAAAAAAATAAATCATGGAATTTTATGTCACATGTGTTGTCATGGAATAAAATCCATTACATGGTTGTTTATCATAATTCCAATTTTTAATTAATTATGCAATTAGTCAAAAAAATTGGAAATTACATTTTAGCCAATAAATTAATCAAAATAATTATTGGAATTAATTATTTGATTAAATTTTCTCAATTTTGGTTCAAAATTGGGCATTTTAACAAAATTTGATTAATGTTAACTAGGGTTGACCAATATTGACCTAGGTTGACCCAGTTTGGCCAATTCTAGTTCAAGGGTGTCTAATGTGACTCATCCAATCTTTTCATGGTTGGGTTAGCAATAAATGTCCATAAGTTTTATCATTATGGGTTTAATTTGGTCATGTTGACCAATTGTAGAGTTTAGGCTGACCAATAGTAAATATGGTAACTTTTGGGTTCTACATTGGTCATCATGACCAATGTTGTCTTGATTAGGTCAATGTTTGATTATAAGTCCAATATGGTGGTCATAAAGTCAAAGGTTGATCCGTTTTGTCAGTGTAATGGTCATTGGGTCAAGGATTGACCAGTTTGATTAAAGTTAACCATTTGGGTCAAAGGTTGACCAGTTTGGTCAATATGGTGGTCATTGGGTCAAGGGTTGACCAGTTTGACCAATGTTGACCATTTGGGTCAAAGGTTGATCAGTTTGGTCAATGTGGTGGTCATTGGGACAAGGATTGACCAGTTTAACCAAAGTTGACCATTTGGGTTAAAGGTTGAAAAGTTTGGTCAATGTGTTGGACATTGGGTCAAGGATTGACTTCAGTTTGGTCAATGTGATGGTCATTAGGTCAAGGATTGACCAGTTTGACAAAAGTTGACCATTTGGGTTAAAGGATGACCATTTTGGTCAATGTGGTGGTCATTGAGTCAAGGATTGACCAGTTTGACCAAAGTTCACCATTTGGGTGATCAAAGGTTGACCAGTTTGGTCAATGTGGCAGTCATTGGGTCAAGGATTGACCAGTTTAACCAATATTGATCATTTGGGTCAAATGTTGATCATATTAAAATATGTCATTACTGATTTGATCATTTTAGGATGTCATTAAGATTTGGGTTAAAAATGATTTATAGGGTCTTACCCTAAACATTAGTGTTTAGTGTCCATTAGTGAGATTTAAGAAGTCAACAATGAAATATTTCCAATCTTAAGCTGATTTTGAAATAATCCTCACAAAAGAGAGGTCAACAAGAGATATAAGGCATAACTTTATATAATAGTGCTTTCAAGGGTAGTTTTTCAGATATAATTAACTATGAAGAATCCCTCCCATAGAGATACCAGAACTAAAAAAAATAAATTTTATTTTACAACTGTGATATAAAGAAATATTTTTGATTCTGTAGAGCCATAAATTCATCATCTAAATGATTAGATCTATTCTAAGGTAATATTTTCATCTTTTGAAATAATATATTATTCTTTGAATGTCATACATGATAGATATAAATCTTTTGAGGTCTATGGTGACTTTTACAATAAAGAAACTGTTGACCTCATTTTACAATGAGTCAATAACCTTATGACCTAAAAAGTCAACATTGGTCAAAATGGTCAAACCAGAACTAATGACCTACCCTGTTGACCCCATAGGTCACCCTTTTGACCTAAAAAGTCAACATTGGTCAAAATGGTGAAACCAGACCCAATGACCAACCCTGTTGACCCCATAGGTCAACCTTTTGACCTAAAAAATCAACATTGGTCAAAATGGCCAAACCATACCTAATGACCAACCCTGTTGACCCCATAGGTCAACCTTTTGACCTAAAAAGTCAACATTGGTCAAAATGGTCAAACCAGACCCAATGACCAACCACCGTTGACCCCATAGGTCGACCTTAAGACCTAAAAAGTCAACTTTGGTCAAACCGGTCGAACTGGACCCGATGACCAACCCTGTTGACCCCATAGGTCAACCTTATGACCTAAAAGTCAAATTTGGTCAAGCCGGTCAAACCGGACCCGGTGACCAACCACCATTGACCCTACAGGTCAACCTTATGACCTAAAAGTCAACTTTGGTCAAAATGGTCGAACCGGACCCGATGACCGACCCTGTTGACCCCATAGGTCACCCTTTCGACCTAAAAAGTCAACTTTGGTCAAGCTGGTCAAACCGGACCTAATGACTACCCCGTTGACCCCATAAGTCGACCTTATGACCTAAAAAGTCAACTTTGGTCAAACCGGACCCAATGACCTACCCTGTTGACCCCATAGGTCAACCTTATGACCTAAAAAGTCAACTTTGGTCAAATTGGTCAAACCAGACCTAATTACCTACCCTATTGACCCCATAGGTCACCTTTTTGACCTAAAAAGTCAACATTGGTCAAATTGGTCAAACCAGACCTAATGACCTACCTTGTTGACCCCATAGGTCAACCTTATGACCTAAAAAGTCAACTTTAGTCAAACTGGTCAAACCGAACCCAGTGACCAACCCTGTTGACCCCATAAGTCAACCTTATGACCTAAAAAGTCAACTTTGGTCAAAATGGTCGAACCGGACCCAGTGACCGACCACGTTGACCCCATAGGTCACCCTTTCGACCTAACAAGTCGACTTTGGTCAGCCGGTCAAACCGGACCTAATGACTACCTGTTGACCCCATAGGTCAAACTTATGACCTAAAAAGTCAACTTTGGTCAAATTGGTCAAACCGGACCTAATGACCTACCACCGTTGACCCCATAGAGTCGACCTTATGACCTAAAAAGTCAAATTTGGTCAGCCGATCAAACTAGACCTAATGACCTACCTCGTCGACCCCATAGGTCAACCTTATGACCTAAAAAGTCAACTTTGGTCAAATTGGTCAAACCGGACCTAATGACCTACCATGTTGACCCCATAGGTCAACCTTATGACCTAAAAAGTCAACTTTGGTCAAACTGGTTAAACCAGACCTAATGACCTACCCTGTTGACCTCATAAGTCAACCTTATGACCTAAAAAGTCAACTTTGGTCAAATTGGTCAAACCATACCTAATGACCTACCCTGTTGACCCATAGGTCACCTTTTTGACCTAAAAAGTCAACATTGGTCAAAATGGTCAAACCAGACCTAATAACTGCCTCAGTTGACCCCATAGGTCACCCTTATAACCTAAAAAGCCAACTTTAGTCAAATTGGTCAAACCAGACCTAATGACCTACCCTGTTGACCCCATAGGTCAACCTTATGACCTAAAAAGTCAACTTTGGTTAAACTGGTCAAACCAGACGCAGTGACCAACCCTGTTGACCCCATAGGTCAACCTTATGACCTAAAAAGTCAACTTTGGTCAAATTGGTCAAACCAGACCTAATGACCAACCCTGTTGACCCTTAAGTCAACCCTTTCACCCAATGACACATTTAAAGCCCCACAATGACAATATCACAAGTACGGGACATTTTGAAATTAAATTGATCAATTTGGGCTGACTTAAGTCAACCCATGTCAAAATTAGTCAACACCTATCTATTTTGATTAAAATAGATAAAAATGAAATAAAAACAACAAAATTAATCAAATAATTAATTTCAAAATTATTTTAATTAATTAAAATGATTAATGATTTAATTTTTAATATTTTAATTAAATGACATAATTAATTAAAATAAAAATTAAATTAAAATCATAAAATCACAAAAATGATAAAATTAATCAATTAATAAAATTGAAATTATTTTCAATTAATAAATTGATTAATAAAATATTTTCCAGCAATTTTAATTAATAAAATAATTAATTAAAATGGGAAATTAAAAAGAAATGAAATGACATATAACTTCTCATAATTAATTAGGCTAAATTCATCTTAAGGCTTAATTAACACATAATTAAGCCCACATTAAGACCACTTAGCCATGGGTTAATACCCATCATGATGCATGGGGTGAGGTATCACTCTCTCCTTCACTCTAAGCCTCATTTAGCCATGAGGTGGCCGGCCAACATGAGGCCTCACCTCCCACCTCCCACCTCCCAAGCCACCCAATGGAAGGAAAACCATGCATGAAACCCCCCTTACCATGGTTAGAAGCAATGATGAGGGATAAGCTTGTGTTTCACCATTTGCCAAGCTTAAGAGATGAGGTGTAAGCTCCCTAAGAAGAGTAGAGGCAGCTCACCATGCACCTCTTACATGAGCCAATGGGTGAGAGACAAAACAATGGAAATCATCATGGAAAACTTAGGGAGAAGCATCGATGCCTATCTTCGACCAATTTCTTCACCCAATGGGCTGATAGAGGAGGTAACTACACCCCAGAACCTCCTAAGTTAAGCCATAACCTCCCCTTGCTATAAATAGGACCCCATGGCCGAACCTAGCAAGAAAAAGAAAAAATTTAGGGAGAACTATGAGCTGCCCAAATCCACTCGCTCCCAACATAAAAAGTCTTCCTAAGAGTCTCAGTAATCTTTTAGGATCAAATCCAAGCCATAGTTTGAGCCTATTTGAGCCAATTTGACCAAATTTCAAAAACAGCCCAAATTAGGTACTTCTTCAAAATTCCTCCCTAAGCTCGACTTCTGGATCAAATTGCTGCAAGCAATAACTTTCTATTGAGTCCTAGAAGGCAACCATAAGGTCTCGATCTAGCTTGATTTGCTTGTGGCAAAGGTATGGAATTTTTCTTTACAAAATAAATCATATTTTCGACATATCATGTGTTATACTAGCCCAGAAGTGTATCATCACCATATGGATGTATACTTCTCATCTAGATGATCATTTAAAAAAAAATCACTCAATTTCATAAAGAAATGAGTGAGATATTGATGTTTAAAGTTTAATGGTTCGAAATAATTTGAATTTTTATCCGAATTATCTCGGCCGTCCGATCCCGCGCCTTAGGGATGGACGGCGGGGATGATTCCCCGCGGTGTCCGCTGTTCGGCTCCCGCAGCGGATCCTCCCGCTCGTTCGACGCGTACGAGGACACGCGTCGAACGGCGGTGAGTTGGCGGCGGGATTTAATAAAAAAATCCCTTAAAACTTTAAAAACTTCAAAAATCCATACCTTTTGATCCAGAGCTCATAAAAATAAAATAAAAATACCTCTGGAAAGCTCTTGAAGAGGAGAAAATTATGAGATCAAAATCATAATTTTCTTCTCAGTATTTAATTTTTAATTAATTAAATACTCTCTGGAGTATTTTAATTATTAAAAATTATTTATAAATAAAAAACTTATGAAACTTTGAGGCATTTATCTTTATGTTCTTAGGAACCTTCCATAATTTTTCCAAGGACAGAAAACATGCCTAGAACACTTTTCTTTAATTTTCAAGTTTCTTTATAATTATTTCAAATAATAATTATAAAAATTGAAATTTAGGGAAAATAAAAATGCGAATGGCTAGAAATGATAGGGCAACAGACAATAACCCTAAGAAAATTATTTCTAAGTCATAGAAATCATTTTGAATGGTATTTTGAAATTTAGGGTTAAAATTCTTTATTAATTAAATAATTTTAATCCTAAAAATACCACTTTATAAATTTAACCTATTTTCATCAACAATTATAGTTTGAAAATGGTTTTAGTCTATGATAGACTAATGAGAAATTTCACTTAAGTCTAAAATAACCAAATTGGACTTAACTAAATTTAAAATAACATTTAAACCTATTAAACCTTACTTAAATTAGGTTTAATATAAAAATTAAATCTTAAATAAGTATAAAGACATATTAAACTTAATTAATCAAAATTAAACCTTTTAATTAAGTTTAAAGACGTAATAAACTTAATTAACTCATTAAACCTTACTTAAATTAGGTTTAATATAAAAATTAAATCTTAATTAAGTTTAAAGACATATTAAACTTAATTAATCAAAATTAAACCTTTTAATTAAGTTTAAAGACATAATAAACTTAATTAACTCATTAAACCTTACTTAAATTAGGTTTAATATAAAAATTAAATCTTAATTAAGTTTAAAGACATATTAAACTTAATTAAACAAAATTAAACCTTTTAATTAAGTTTAAAGACATAATAAACTAAATTAACTCATTAAACCTTACTTAAATTAGGTTTAATATAAAAATCAAATCTTAATTAAGTTTAAAGACATATTAAATTTAATTAATAAAAATTAAACCTTTTAATTAAGATAAAGAAATAATAAACTTAATTAACTCATTAAACCTTGCTTAAATTAGGTTTAATATAAAAATCAAATCTTAATTAAGTTTAGAGACATATTAAGCTTAATTAATCAAAATTAAACTTTTTTTAATTAAGTTTAAAGACATAATAAACTTAATTAAACCCATTAAACCTTACTTAAATTAGGTTTAATATAAAAATTAAATCTTAATTAAGTTTGAAGACATATTAAACTTAATTAATCAAAATTAAACCTTTTAATTAAGTTTAAAGACATAATAAACTTAATTAACTTATTAAACCTTACTTAAATTAGGTTTAATATAAAAATCAAATCTTAATTAAGTTTAAAGACATATTAAACTTAATTAATCAAAATTAAACCATTTAATTAAGTTTAAAGACATAATAAACTTAATTAACTCATTAAACCTTACTTAAATTAGGTTTAAAATAAAAATCAAATCTTAATTAAGTTTAAAGACATATTAAACTTAATTAATCAAAATTAAACTTTTTTTAATTAAGTTTAAAGACATAATAAACTTAATTAAACCCATTAAACCTTACTAAATTAGGTTTAATATAAAAATTAAATCTTAATTAAGTTTAAAGACATATTAAACTTAATTAATCAAAATTAAACCTTTTAATTAAGTTTAAAGATATAATAAACTTAATTAACTCATTAAACCTTACTTAAATTAGGTTTAATATAAAAATCAAATCTTAATTAAGTTTAAAGACATATTAAACTTAACTAATCAAAATTAAACTTTTTTTAATTAAGTTTAAAGACATAATAAACTTAATTAACCCATTAAACCTTACCTAAATTAGGTTTAAATACAAAAATCAACACTTTTAATTAAGTTTAAGAACATGTTAAACTTAATTAATCAAAACCAAACCTTTAATTAAGTTTAAAGACATATTAAACTTAATTAACCTTGTTACACATTAGGTTTAAACAAACTTAAACCCTAATTAGGTCTAACCCATTGGACCTAATTAAACCATTAGACCTTAACTAACTAAGGTTTAATCAAACTTAAACCCAAATTCGGTCTAACCTGTTAGACGTAATTAAACCATTAGACCTTAACTAATTAAGGTTTAATTAAACTTAAACCCTAATTAGGTCTAACCCATTAGACCAAATTAAACCATTAGACCTTAACTAACTAAGGTTTAATCAAACTTAAACCCTAATTAGGTCTAACCCATTAGACATAATTAAACCAATAGACCTTAACTAACTAAGGTTTAATCAAACTTAAACCCTAATTAGGTCTAACCCATTAGACCTAATTAAACCATTAGACCTTAACTAACTAAGGTTTAATCAAACTTAAACACTAATTAGGTCTAATCTATTAGACCTAATTAAACCATTAGACCTTAACCAACTAAGGTTTAATCAAACTTAAACCCTAATTAGGTCTAACCCATTAGACCTAATTATACCATTAGACCATAACTAACTAAGGTTTAATTAAACTTAAACCCTAATTAGGTCTAACCCATTAGACCTAATTAAACCATTAGACCTTAACTAACTAAGGTTTAATCGAACATAAACCTTAATTAAGTCTAACTTATTGAGACCTAATTAAACTATTAAGTCTTAACTAAGTAAGACTTAATCAAACACAAATCCTAATTAAGTCTACTACATTAGACTTAATTAATTATTAAACCTTAATCAACTAAGGTCTAATTAAATCCAAATCCAACCTTTTAGTCCAAGTCCAACATAACCTAAACCTTAGGTTCAACCCACACTGAACCTAACCTAAACCTAACCTAACTTGAGTCCAATCTAACTTGAACTCAAGTTAACCAAAACCTTAGGTTCCACCAAATTTGAACCTAATTTAAACCTAACCTAACTTGAGTCCAACCTAACTTGAACTCAAGTTAGCCTAAACCTTAGGTTCAACCCACATTGAACCTAACCTAAACCTAACCTAACATGAGTCCAACCTAACTTGAACTCAAGTTAACCTAAACCTTAGGTTCATGAACTCGAGTTAACCTAAACCTTAGGTTCGACCCACATTGAACCTAACCTAAACCTAACCTAACTTGAGTCGATCTAACTTGAACTCGAGTTAACCAAAACCTTAGGTTCAACCTACATTGAACCTAATTTAAACCTAACCTAACTTGAGTCCAATCTAACTTAAACTCAAGTTAACCTAAACCTATAGAGTTCGACCCACATTGAACCTAACCTAAACCTAACCTAACTTGAGTCCAACCTAAGTTGAACTCGAGTTAACCTAAACCTTAAGTTCAACCCACACTGAACCTAACCTAAACCTAACCTAACTCGAGTCCGATCTAACTCGAACTCGAGTTAACCAAAACCTTAAGTTCGACCCACATTGAACCTAATTTAAACCTAACCTAACTAGAGTCCAACCTAACTTGAACTCAAGTTAACATAAACCATAGGTTCAGCTCACATTGAACCTAACCTAAACCTAACCTAACTTGAGTCCAACCTAACTCGAACTCGAGTTAACCAAAACCTCAGGTTCGACCCACATTGAACCTAATTTAAACCTAACCAAACTTGAGTCCAACCTAACTTGAACTCGAGTTAACCTAAACCTTAGGTTCAACCCACATTGAACCTAACCTAAACCTAACCTAACTTCGAGTCCGACCTAACTTGAACTCGAGTTAACCAAAACCTTAAGTTCAACCCACATTGAACCTAATTTAAACCTAACCTAACTTGAGTCCAACCTAACTCGAACTCAAGTTAACCTAAACCTTAGGTTCAACCCACATTGAACCTAACCTAAACCTAACCTAACTCGAGTCCAACCTAACTCGAACTCAAGTTAACCTAAACCTTAGGTTCAACCCACATTGAACCTAACCTAAACCTAACCTAACTTGAGTCCAACCTAACTTGAACTCAAGTTAACCTAAACCTTAGGTTCAACCCACATTGAACCTAAACCTTAGGTTCAATTAACCTAAACCTAACCTAACTTGAGTCCAACCTAACTTGAACTCAAGTTAACCAAAACCTTAGGTTCAACCCACATTGAACCTAATTTAAACCTAACCTAACTTGCGTCCAACCTAACTTGAACTCAAGTTAACCTAAACCTTAGGTTCAATCCACATTGAACCTAACCTAAACCTAACCTAACTTGAGTCCAACCTAACTTGAACTCAAGTTAACCTAAACCTTAGGTTCGACCCACATCGAACCTAACTTAACTTGAAACCTTAGGTTCAACCCACATCGAACCTAACTTAACTTGAAACCTTAGGATCAACCCATATTGAACTTAAATCGACCTTAAGTCTAGGTTCAACCTGACTTGAACCTAACTTAATCTAAACTCAAAATTTAACTTAAGTCTAACCCACATTAGACTCAAGTCAAACCAAACTTAGGTTCAACCTGACATGAACCTAACCCAAAAACCTAACTTAAGTCTAACCCATCTTAGACTTAAGTCAAACCATACTTAGGTTTAACACGATATAAACCTAAGTCTAATCTAAGCCTTAGGTTCAACCTAACTTGAATCTAAACTAAAACCCGGCTTAAGTTCAATCCTAAGTCTAGGTCTAACTTTAAATAGACTTAATTAAAACTTAAGTCTTATCCAAAAAGGGACTTAGATGGTCTGCAAATCTAATCGAGTCTAATTTATTAGACTTGATTAACCTTTAAGTCCTATTTAAACAAGACTTAAAACTTAATTAAATCTATTCTAAACCAAACCTTTTAACTTAAGTTCAAACAGACATGAACTCAAGTTAAATAAATTCAATCAACATTGAATCTAACTTAAGTTCAACCAGACATGAACCAAAGTCAATTCAATCAATATTGAACCTAATTTTAAACCATTTAACTTAAGTTCAAACAGACATGAACTCAAGTTAAATAGATTCAATCAACATTGAATCTAACTAAGGTTCAACCAGACATGAACCCAAGTCAATTCAATCAATATTGAATCTAATTTCAATTCTTTTAACTTGAATTCATACAAACACGAACTCAAGTTAAATAGATTCAATCAACATTGAATCTAACTTAGGTTCAACCAGACATGAACCCAAGTTAATTCAATCAATATTGAATCTAATTCCAAATCTTTTAACTTAGAGTTTAGACAGACATTTTAAAACCAAAACTGACATAATCAACAAAAAAATTGACATTTTAAAATAATTCGACATAAACCGACATCCAATATATATCCAAATATTCTGTGATGTTATTTTTAACAATGTTTTCTTTGCAGGGTGAAAATGAGAAATTTCGCTTATATTTTCTTTACATGTTATTGGGTGTACTAACTCTGTTTTGCAGGACAACATTCTAGGCGAACAAAAAAAAAACCAAAACTTTTAGGTTAGACATATAACCTGAAACTTTTGACAACAAAAACAAAACCAAAACTTTTAGGTTAGACATATAACCTGAAACTTTTGACAACAAAAGCAAAACCAAAACTTTTAGGTTAAACATATAACATGAAATTTTTCAACAAATCAACAACAGAAACGAAACCAGAACCTTTAGGTTAGACATAATACCTAAAGTATTCAATAACATGATATAACGACATTCGGGAGTGATAGTGGGTACATCTCTCCTTAAAATAAATTCTTAGAAAACAAATGATTAACATTAATCAGAAGTTTTCTTAAACAATCGAAAATTGTTTAAGATGTAATTAACTATAGAGGCTTACCTCTATAGGAGATCTAAAAGAACCCGAAATAGAAATCTCTGGTTTACCATGATTTTCTTAATATGAAAATTCTAGAATATGTTATTCTAGAATATCCTCATATAAGAATTATCATAAACATCCTTTTCTACTATTAGTCCTAAAAATTCTCTAAATCATTTATAGGATTTATATGAATAAAACTAGGCTAATATTAGATGGTGACTCCTTGACATTGACATGATACAGAAACGGATGGCGATGACATGACCCCATCCAACAACGAAATAATGGTTATTATTTTCATCGCCACCAAAGAGAGTGGCGACTCCGCTGGGGAGAATCTTTCTTCTCATCTTTTGTTATCGTTTGTTTTCATTTCAAAATTTTGATAATAAAAAGTTTCCAGTTTATAAATAAGTTAATAATATTCTCTTTTCTTGAAATTACAGAAAAATCGCAATGGATTCTCCGAATTCGATCTTTTCTTATTTTCAAGACTTTGACATACCGATAGAGGAAAATCCTCCTTTTTATCACAATGATTATGGATTATTTAGTGAAACGGAATTCATATTAGATAATCCATATCAAACTGATTCTCAATCTTTTTAAGAATTTGACTTGCAACCTTATGAAGACTTTCTGAATTTTACAGACAATTTACCTGAATATACACCTGAAGAACCTTACATACTTGAAGAAATGAAAAGACAGAGTGATAAGAAAGGAAAACAATTTTACAAGGAAGATGATGTTCCACCATCATCTATGTATGAAATCAGATCTTCTTCGAGGAACGTTCATAGAACTCCTTCATTTAAAAGAAAGAAAAGGTGGAACGAAAATGATAATTTTGAAACACTTGAATTTCAACAGAATATTTTTGTAAATCCTTCCTTTTTAGAAGAAAATCAATATATTCCAATTCCTGTTGAATACACTGACAATTCCTTTCAACCTAAAAGATCTCCTCCATTTCGTGCTGTACATTCAGTATTTAAGAGATTAGCACGAAAAGAAAAATGTTCATTATCTAAGTTATTATATAAAATGGGTTGTGCAGTCTCCAACACCATGAAAAGGAGAATTTTAGCAATGAAAAAATCTGATTATCAAGAAACTGATTATCAATTCCCAACTGATAAACATTGTGTTCGAGTGCTAGTAAAATTTCGATTGGGCCCTAGAATAAAAGATGTAGTGGTCACCAATGACAAAACTCGATATGACAAATTAATATCAGAAGCAGAGGATACAACTGCTAAAATGACGGACTTGGTCCAGATGCTACAAAAAGCAAATTGTCCTTATACTGGATATGATACACCACATGAGAATTCTCGCCCTATACTTGAAAATAATGTACGGAGGCGAAAATCATCTGAAAGGAATTCTAATGCCCCCAACACTCCTTCAAATAGTTCACAAGAAGAGATTTGCAGAAAACATTCTACAAAATCATTTCAAGAAAGATTAAAGAAATTAAAAGAAGATATTAAACAACTTTCAGGACAAGAAAGGAAAAATACTTCTGACAGTTCCAATGAGAATGTTGCCAGTGTTAACATGGTAGAAACCCGATCTACTTCCTTAGCACGAGAATAAAATGAAGAGGAATTGCCAGAGGTGATACTACAACGAGATGAACAAATAAGTCGTCTTGAACAAAGAATGGAAGAACTGGTAGCGACTTCGCAAAAACCACCAGCGCACCCTTCTCCAGCTATTGAAATCATTAGACCGGAGGCTATTCATATCCTTGAAAGCAGAGAAGAACTAATGGATGTCGAGGAAAGCACTCGAAAGAGAAAGAATTCTCCTCATAATGAAACTTCAGAAGAGGATATTACAAAAATAGTGGAACAGAAAATTAAAGAAACGATGGCTCAGGCAAAAGCTGGAGCATTAACTCCAAAGGGTAGGCCATACCCAGAGGAATATGATTTTGTTCAATATCCTAAGGGTTTTGTTCCTCCTGTCTTTAAAATGTTTGATGGAACGGGATATCCCCGACAACATCAGGCACATTTTAGAGCAAGCTGCTGTAATGCTAGAGGAAATGATGCTCTCCTATTTCGACAATTTGTTAACAGTCTCACGGGAGTTGCCTTTGAGTGGTATGCAGAACTTCCCAATGGATCTGTCAAAACCTTTATAGAGCTTGAAAGCCTTTTTATTCAACGCTTTGCGAGAGCACAACATCATACCACTGTTGGTGATTTGGTGGTAGAGAAACAAAAACCAGGGAGAAACCTTGGTAGCTTATATTTTACGTCGGAGAAATCTCGAGCATGAAATGTGAGCCACGATTACAAGAACAACATGCTCGTTGGAATATTGCTTAAAAATATCCATGGTCCTATAGCTTTTATGCTTAAAGGATTTACGATAAAAACTTTTGAAAAAATACTCAGTAAAGCTGCCAATCTTCAAGAAGAGGTTAAGCAGATGAGTGTAATGGAGAAAACTGAAAAGACAAAAACTATCAAAACTTTTGAAAAGATACCTGGGAATATTGCAGAAAAAGGAAAACAGGTGATGCAAATCCAACCGGAGCAAAAGAAGCAACGACAAAATCCTTCGACATCACGGACATCACCTCAATTACAACTTCAACAACCACTCCCGTATCAACCGAAAAGAAAACAATGGCTCAAAGAATGAATAAAGTATATTCATTTAAAACAGAAGCCGTCAGTAAAATATTTCGTAGCTTGCTTAAAATACCTGAATTTAAGCTACCATAAGATAAGAGACCAACAGAAATTGACATGAAAGACAATCCTAATTATTGCCCTTATCACAGGATGCTCGGACATAAAATTGAAGAATGTTTTGTCTTTAAAGACCGGTTAGAGCGTAATTTGAAAGATGGAAATATAGTCATCCCGAAAGAATACTTGAAATAACCCGAAAAGGGATCAGTCAATATGATTTCGATAGAGGAACTTAATCCTAAAAACAAGGATAGCATTTCTGAAGAGATATTCGCTAAATACCAAGTTACAAAATCTCCCAAGAAAGAAAAGGAAAAGAAAATCAAGAAAATGGAAAAGATTAGAGGTCTTCCAGACATAGGGGCTGCAACTCCTTTTGTACCTTCTAGTTCATTTCACTCTTGTACTAGGATAGTTATGTCGGCCGAAGGACGAAAAATCCTCAAGCCAATAACTTTGTATGACTTTCTTTTTACTATGAATAATAACAATCCTAGTTTTGCGTGCATTTTGTCTATTCTGGATGATGCTCCTGAGAATGACCATTTGAATTCTAACCTTATAGACAATGCTCAAATCGTATATGATCAATCTAAAGACAACCAAACTAATGAAAATGAGAAATCTGACAACGACAAAAATGAAGATGACATTGCTACGGTTCAATTACAAGGAATTCCAATTTCTATAAAATTGGAATCTTCGGATTCAGAAACAAATGAATCGGATAATCAACCTGAGGAAATAATTGAAATTAACTTGAGAAGTGGAAAAATCTTACCTCCTAGGATAATTCCACAAGAAAAAGAAAAACAAATAATTACACCAGATAAGATCATTCCTCCAATATATCCCCGAACTTCTGAAGGAAATAAGGATGATCTTCACAACAAGGTGGATTATAATGTACTGGCCCATTTGAGAAAATTACTTGCAAAATGAAGCATCTATGACACTCTCATACTTTTCAAAGAAATGAGAGAATCATTAATCAAGGCCCTTTCGGACCCTGACATTTGTTTAACTCAACTTGCTAGTACTACCCAAAATGAAGCTTACTCATTAGAGGAATCAACAAAGATTACCTTCTCTGACAATGACTTGTTGCTCGGAACAACTGAACATAATCATCCACTATATATTACAGTAAACATCAATGACACGATACTTTTGAGAGTTCATATTGACCCAGGTTCTTCAATTAACATTATGAATCTAAGAACTCTTGCATACTTAGACATTGATGCCTCTCAACTATCAAGAGATACAATGATGTTAAGAGGATTCAATCAACAAGGAGAACGGGCCCTTGGATCAATAACATTGCTCTTAAAAATAGCCGACTTGGCAACAACAGCAAAATTTCATATTATTGATTCAGACACCTCTTTTAATGCCTTACTTGGCAGACCATGGCTCCATGAATATAAATTAGTACCCTCTTCATTACATCAATGTATCAAATATTTACAAAAAGGACAAAGAATTTCGTATTATAGGAGACCTGCAACCGTTTTCAATCCATGAAATCGGTATACATAAAGATGCAGCATATTATGCTCCTATAAATAAAACAATATCTTCCAAAGAGACAACGGTAAATATGGAAGAAAAGAACAAAGAAAAGAAAATAAATGAAAAGTATTTTTCTTCAATAAAGACAAAAGAGACTAATTTCCGTCAAACTCGCACTCGAGGTCGAGGCCGAGAACGAGGACGAAGGAGAGAAGATCCAATTGTCAAAATGAAGAAACCACTGAAGTTCAAAATCCACCTGGATTCTGAAGAAGAAATGACATCTGTGGTTGCAAAGGAACCCCAATTCAAAATATCTCTAGAAGAGGAAGACAATGAGAAACAATTTGAATCTATGTATGACAAAATCAATCATTGTATACATTCTATGACTCTAACTCCAATCTCCACTACTAAGATTGAGAATCTAATAGTCAAAGAAGTATATAATGATGAAAAAAAGCCAATTAAGTTTAGACTTGGCTCTACTTCTTCTTTTTCTAAAAATGATGTAAAAATAGAAGATAAAAATCTTCCACAATCAATGAAAATTCCTTTTGAGTTGTATTCTCCTTGGGCACGAAAATTCATTCAAAATAGTTTAATGCTCAAACAATGGTCTTTAAAACAACCGCATTTCATTGAACAAATGTGGAATGATAATAAACAAAATTCTAACTCTAAAAAAGGTGTTGGATTTGGAATTTTGGGACCATTAGATGATACATAATTTTGTTTGACTGTCACAGAAGAATGTGATTCCGAATCATTGCCTTATTTTCCAATTGAAAATGCTCCCCCGGAGTTGGAAGAAGAAATTAAATCGAAAATTGATGAACTAAAAGAAATAAATTTAGGAACTAATGAAAATCCAAAACTGACTTTTATTAGTTCATTCCTTAATGATGAGGAAATAAAAGACATAACTCAATTGTTGATGGAATATAAAGACTGTTTTGCTTGGACTTATGACGAAATGCCTGGTTTATCTCCAGAAGTCGCAGTCCATAAACTCAGGATAGACCAAATCATAAACCCAGTTAAGCAAGCTCCAAGAAGGATGCATGTCAAAATAGAGCAACAAGCATTGCGGAAGTCAAGAAATTGATAGAGGCTGACTTCATACGAGAAGATAACTATCCAACATGGCTAGCCAATGTGGTGCCAGTTAAAAAGAAAAATGGACAAATAAGAGTCTGCATAGACTACAGGGACTTGAATAAAGCATGTCCAAAAGATGAATTTCATTTACCAATTCCTGAGTTAATGGTTGATATTGCATCAAAATATGCAATATTTTCTTTCATGGATGGATCATCGTGGATATAACCAAATAAAAATGTTTTCGGAAGACGAAGTAAATACAGCTTTCCGAACACCCATGGGCATATATTGTTATAACGTTATGCCATTTGGACTAAAAAACGCCGGTGCAACCTATCAAAGAGCCATGACACGGATTTTTGATGAACTAATACATAATCAAGTCAAATGCTATGTCGACGATCTAGTTGTCAATAGTAAACAAAAAGACGATCATATATACGATTTAGAATTGTCTTTGAACGACTACGACGATATAATCTTAAAATGAACCCTTTAAAGGGCGCTTTTGGTGTCACTTCAATAAAATTTTTAGGATTTGTAGTTCGACATCGTGGGATAGAAATTGATCCTCTCAAAATTGAAGCTACCCTAAATATGCCTCCTCCTAAAAATCTAACTCAATTGAGATCCTTTCAAGGAAAATTAGCATATATACGACGTTTCATTTCCAATCTATCGGGTAGATGTCAACCCCTTATCGCACTTACTAGAAAGGATGCCAAATTCGTGTGGGATCGAAAATGCCGGCATGCCTTTGAAGACATTAAACAATATTTGACAACCCCTCCGTCTTAGCAGCCCCTGTATTAGGAAGACCTTTAATCCTTTATACCGCGGCATTGGATAATTCACTTGGAGCTTTACTAGCACAAGTAAATGATGAAGGAAAAGAAAATGCGTTATACTACTTGAGTCGTTGTTTAGTTCCAACGGAAATAAAATATCTGACAATTGAAAAGCATTGCTTAGCCCTGATTTTCGCAGTTCAAAAGCTAAGACATTATATGCTTTCTCATAAAGTAACTCTTATTTCAAGAGTTAACCCGTTACAATATTTAATAACACGACCGACACTTTCTGGGAGATTAGCAAGATGGGCAATGATCTTGTTACAATTCGACATAACATTTGTACCGTTATGTGCTATTAAAGGACAAATCCTAACAGATTTCTTAGCAGCACACCCAATTCCAGCGGGATTACCCCTTAATGATGATCTACCTGATGAGCAAATATCAGAAGTAGAAAATTCTAACATGCAATGATGGGAGCTCTACTTTGACGGAGCATCATCTGCATGGAAAGACAAAGATAGACATACAATCATACCAGGCAAAGCCGGAGTAGGATTAATTTTCATTACTCCAGACAAAATGATGATGCCCTTTTCCTATCATTTGACAGAACTATGCACGAATAATGAAACCGAATATGAAGCACTCATAACCGGTCTAGAATTGACAATATTAATGGAAATTAAGAATATTGATATCTACGGAGATTCCCAGTTAATTATCAATCAAATTACTGGCAAATACAAAATTTTGAAACCACGACTTGAACAATATTCTCGTTACACTCTGAAATTACTTCAACAAATTCCTGATGTAACATTTTTCTTAATCCTGAGATGAGATAACTCTCTAGCGGATGCTCTGGTAAAACTTGCAAAGGAATTTGCGTGTCCAGAAGAAGATGACATACCGATTTCTATAAAAGGACGACAAGTTCTTTCTCAAATTAATATGGATAATTTGCATAAAATCGGTGAAAATATGACAATGACAATAAGTGACGAGAAGGATGATTGGCGACAACCAATCATCCAATATTTACAAACTGGAAAATTGCCTGAAAATAGTTCTATTGCCAATCAAATTAAACAAAGAGCATTATCATATGCTCTAATAAATGACGTACTTTATAAACGATCTTTTGATCAAATGTGGTTAAGATGTTTAAACCAAATTGAAGCTCGAGAGATTGTTAAGGAAGTTCATTCAGGTTTATGTGGTGCACATCAATCTGGGCCCAAAATGAAAATGAAAATAAAAAGAATGGGTTATTATTGTCAACAATGATGACCGATCGTCTTGACATTGCAAAGAAATGTCATCAATGTCAAATACATGGAGTAGTTTTACATCAACTTCCAAATGTCCTACACCCAACTATTGCATTATGGCCATTTGAATGATGGGGTACTGACATAGTGGGCCCTATAGATCCTCCATCCTCCAAGGGCCATAAATTTATTCTGGGAGCTACTGACTACTTTTCTAAATGGGCAGAAGCAATACCCCTTCGAGAAGTCAAGGCAGAACAAGTTCTCCACTTCTTTAAAACACATATCGTTTATAGATTTGGGATTCCTCGAAGAGTCATATCGGACAATGGATTGGCCTTCAAAAACACAAAAATGAATCACTTTATCCGGAGACATGGGATTGATTGGAGATGTTCCACAATCTATTACCCTAAAGCCAATGGATTAGCTGAAGCTTTCAATAAAACATTGGTTCAAATCTTGAAAAAGACATTAAGTAATAGCCCGAGACAATGGCATGAACAACTAATAGAAGCTTTATGGTCTTATAGAACTACATACCGAACTCCAACACGGTCTACACCATTTGCTTTGGTATATGGTTCTGAAGCCATTTTGCCTCTGGAAGTCCAAATTCCTTCTCTCAGAATCGCAATAACCGATAAAATAACTGAAGAAGAAAATGTCAAGTTGCGACTTGAAGAACTTGAAAATTTAGAAGGCAAACGTCTGCAAGCCCAACTAAATCTTGAATTGTATCAAGCAAAAATGATACGAGCTCACGACAAACTAGTTCGCCCTAGAACCTTTCGAATCGGTGAATTAGTTTTAGTTCTTCGAAGACCTATACTAGCTCATCGAAAAATAGGTGGCAAATTCCAACCGATATGGGAAGGTCCATATGTAATTGAAAAGACATATTCCGGTGGATCCTACCAAGTGGTGGATTGTCAAGAAGAAAGAATCCTACCTCCAATCAATGGGCGTTTTCTAAAGAAATATTACGCGACATAAAAAAAAAGAAATGAATAAAGACATATTTATAAACTGGGACAATAAATTCTCCTTTCAAAAATCATATTTGATGTTTTGTGACATCTCTTTCATTTGTTAAACAAACATTTGAAAATCTAAAATAATACTCTATCTTGATATTTTCAGGAAAAATGCCTGAAGACAGATTATTTTTCTCATTCTGAAATAATATGACTTTTGCCTTAGACCGTCGACATATAGACGCGAGGACCAGAGTTCACTTTGATTTTGACTCGTTGCGAGTTGAATCCATATATCATGGATCGTTACTTTATCCGGTGAATCACAGTGAAGTTAATCCGCAAACACCTTTGATAGAATTCAAACTCCGACAACCCGAAGAATATGACTTCACAATCGGTGATAGCTCGGATGAAACGGAATTCATGACCGCCCGGTACAAGGAGCATCAACGTCAGGAACCAAAAATCCGACGACAGGATTCACCAGATCGCAAAGACGAAATCGCAATAAACGACTAAAACGACAAAAACAATTACAAGAAAAACAAGACATGGAAGATATGAGTCAGTTAAAATTGCGAATTATCAATACTCTGTTTGAGGAAATAATATCGGAAACGACAAATCTAGACCTTACAGAAAAAAAGGATGGCAAAGCAGTCGTCACTCCACCATCGGTCACACTCGCTCAATGTTTAAGAGTATCGGACAAAAAGAATCACTCGGAGGAAGAGATACGACGAATTCACGCCATTGAGTGGAGAACCTTCGAACAATATAAATATGTGAATAAAAGAACAATAAATATTCCGGATGGTCTTAAACTTTTTACCAGAATATTTGATGAAACTGAACAAGCTGCTATAATCAACCACATCATAGAAGCCCGAGATCAGGGTAGAGCTGGACGCCTTCGAAGGAGGACCTATTCTGAACCTAGTAAATGGATTCGCGGTAAGGGTAGGCAAACCATTCAATACGAATGTTGCTATAACTATGCAAGAGACAGAGAAGGAAATCTTCCTGGGATTCTACGACATGAACAAGTTGACCCTTTACCCGTTGTGATAATCCAAATTATCAGACGACTTGTTACTTGAGGGATCATACCTACGGATTGTGTTCCCGATACTCGCATCATTAATATGTATGATAAAGGGATTGTATTACTCCTCACATCGACAGTCATGATTTTGAAAGACCATTTTGTACTCTGTCTTTAATGAATCGTTGCTCCGTGATATTCGGAAGAGAGATACAAATCTTAAGACCCGGAGAATTTGAAGGGACATGCCGCGTCCTTTTAACCCGAGGATCAGTTCTTCTGTTCCAAGGGAACGGAGCAGATTTTGTAAAACACTGCATACCCAGTGTTAACAAGCCACGAATCTCCATCACCCTGCGACGAATGAAACCTAACAAATGACCAGACGGATATCAACCAATACCAGAGCTCGAAGGACTAAAGCCTTTGAAACTGCTGTGATCCCATAAATGTCTGAACACCTGAAACATGTTCGACGAATGATGTTTTGGAGTGTAGGACGTTTATGGACGATCTGATAATCTCTAAATCTATGACATGATATGAAGAACTCTTGACATATAATATATCTATAGTTGTCGATGTGTGACATATCGGTAGCTGTTGACATGTAAAATATCAGTAGTTTGTTGCAGTGTGCTTATATGATATGTACATATGTATGTACTCGTAAGCTTTTGTTTGCAATAAATATGTACTCGGTGACTTTTTATGGAAATAAAATGAAGTGTTGAAGAAAAATATATCCCCATTGTCTGTGATATGTCGACAGGTCCTGAAATCAATAAATGACAAAATGAATAATTTATGATAATCAAACATGAGAATTAGCTTTCGACCTATATAAGTCAAAACCCCAGCGGATATTCCCACCAAAAATATTAATGAGTTCGCCACTCTCTTCGGTTATTGGATATAAGTCCTTTCCTGATACGGAAATCATGACTTTCCTCTAACCAAATCTTGACATTGACATTTTTGAGAAATAGAAAATGACATCTATTTTCTCTCTTCGGTTATTGGATATAAGTCCTTTCGTGATACGGAAATCATGACTTTCCTCTAACCAAATCTTGACATTGACATTTTTTAGAAATATAAAATGACATCTATTTTCTCTCTCCGGTTATTGGATATAAGTCCTTTCGTGATACGGAAATCATGACTTTCCTCTAACCAAATATTGACTTTGATATTTTGAGGAAAATAGAAAATGACATCTATTTTCTCTATCCGGTTATTGGATATAAGTCCTTTCCTGATACGGAAATTATGACTTTCCTCTAACCAAATCTTGACATCGACATTTTGAGTAAAATATAAAATGACATATATTTTCTCTCTTCGGTTATTGGATATAAGTCCTTTCCTGATGCGGAAATTACGACTTTCCTCTAACCAAACCTTGACAACGACATTTTGAGGAAAATATAAAATGACATCTATTTTCTCTCTTCGGTTATTGGATATAAGTCCTTTCCTGATACGGAAATCACGACTTTCCTCTAACCAAATCTTGACATTGACATTTTTGAGAAATAGAAAACGACATCTATTTTCTCTCTCCTGTTATTGGGTATAAGTCTTTTTCTGATACAGAAATCACGACTTTCCTCTAACCAAATCTTGACATTGACATTTTTGAGAAATAGAAAACGACATCTATTTTCTCTCTCCTGTTATTGGATATAAATCCTTTCCTGATACGAAAATCACGACTTTCCTCTAACCAGATCTTGACATTGACATTTTTGAGAAATAGAAAATGACATCTATTTTCTCTATCCGGTTATTGGATATAAGTTATTTCCTGATAAGGAAATTACAGCTTTCCTCTAACCAAATATTGACATTGACATTTTCAGGAAGATAGAAAATGACATCTATTTTCTCTCCAGTTATTGGATATAAGTCCTTTCCTGATATGGAAATCACGGCTTTCCTTTAACCAAATCTTAACACTGACATTCTGGAAAATAGAAAATGACATCTATTTTCTCTCTCCAGTTATTGGATATAAGTCCCTTCCTGACACGGAAGTCGTGACTTTCCTCTAACCAAATATCAACATTGACATTTTGAAAAATGAAATATGGCATCTATTTTCTCTCCCAGTAAATCTCTTTTCAAATACAAGAAGAAAATCTCTTCTTAAAACCGACAAACAAGACATCTGACATCCTCTAGGAGCGATATGACATTCACTCCTCTCCTAATCATTATGCGACATCTCTTGCACCACTCTCGTCAACGCTAATATGTACGTAATACTTATATAGTATTCTACGCATATCAGGGGCTCTTTAGTTGACCTCATTTTACAACGAGTCAACAACCTTATGACCTAAAAAGTCAACATTGGTCAACCGGTCAAACCGTACCTAATGACCTACCCCTGTTGACCCCATAGTAACCCTTTCGACCTAAAAAGTCAACATTGGTAAAAATGGTCAAACCGGACCTAATGACCAACCCCGTTGACCCCATAGGTCAACCTTTTGACCTAAAAGTCAACGATGGTCAAAATGGTCAAACCGGACCCAATGACCAACCCCGTTGACCCCATAGGTCAACCTTATGACCTAAAAAGTCAACATTGGTCAAAGCTGGTCAAACCGTACCCGCTGACCAACCCCGTTGACCCCATAGTTAACCTTATGACCTAAAAAGTCAACTTTAGTCAAACCGGTCAAACAAGACCCGGTGACCAACCCCGTTGACCCCATAGTCAACCTTATGACCGAAAAAGTCAACTTTGGTCAAAATGGTCAAACTGCACCTAACGACCAACCCCGTTGACCCCATAGATCACCCTTATGACCTAAAAAGTCAACTTTGGTCAAACTGGTCAAATCAGACCCAGTGACCAACCCTGTTGACCCCATAGGTCAACCTTATGACCTAAAAAGTAAACTTTGGTCAAATTGGTCAAACCAGAGCTAATGACATACCCTATTGACCCCAAAGGTCACCTTTTTGACCTAAAAAGTCAACATTGGTCAAATTGGTCAAACCAGACCTAATGACCTACCTTGTTGACCCCATAGGTCAACCTTATGAACTAAAAAGTCAACTTTGGTCAAACTGGTCAAACCAGACCAAGTGACCAACCCTGTTGACCCCATAGGTCAACCTTATGACCTAAAAAGTCAACTTTAGTCAAAATGGTCAAACCAGACCTAATGACCTACCCTGTTGACCCCATAGGTCAACCTTATGACCTAAAAAATTAACTTTGGTCAAATTGGTCAAACCAGACCTAATGACCTACCCTGTTAACCCCATAGGTCAACCTTATGACCTAAAAATTCAACTTTGGTCAAATTGGTCAAACCAGACCTAATGACCTATCCTGTTGACCCCATAGGTCAACCTTATGACCTAAAAAGTCAACTTTGGTCAAACTGGTCAAACCAGACCTAATGACCTATCCTGATGACCCCATAGGTCAACCTTATGACCTAAAAAGTCAACTTTGGTCAAATTGTTAAAACCAGACCTAATGACCTACCCTGTTGACCCCATAGGTCATCTTTTTGACCTAAAAAGTCAACATTGGTCAAAATGGTCAAACCATACCTAATGACCTACCCTGTTGACCCCATAGGTCACCCTTATGACCTAAAAGTCAACTTTGGTCAAATTGGTCAAACCAGACCTAATGACCTACCTTGTTGACCCCATAGGTCAACCTTATGACCTAAAAGTCAACTTTGGTCAAACTGGTCAAACCAGACCCAGTGACCAACCCTGTTGACCCCATAGGTCAACCTTATGACCTAAAAAGTCAACTTTAGTCAAATTGGTCAAACCAGACCTAATGACCAACCCTGTTGACCCATAAGTCAACTCTTTCACCCAATGACACATTTAAAGCCCCACAATGACAAAATCACAAGTACTGGACATTTTGAAATTAAATTGATCAATTTGGGCTAACTTGGGTCAACCTAGGTCAAAATTGATCAACACCTATCTATTTTGATTAAAATAGATAAAAATGAAATAAAAATAATAAAATTAATCAAATAATTAATTTCAAAATTATTTTGATTAATTAAAATGATTAATGATTTAATTTTCAATATTTTAATTAAATGACATAATTAATTAAAATGAAAATTAAATTAAAATCATAAAATGACAAAAATGATAAAATTAATGAGTTATTAAATTGAAATTATTTTCAATTAATAAATTGATTAATAAAATATTTTCCAACAATTTTAATTAATAAAATAATTAATTAAAATGGGAAATTAAAAAGAAATGAAATGACATATAACCTTCTCATAATTAATTAGGCTAAATTCATCTTAAGGCTTAATTAAGCACATAATTAAGCCCACATTAAGACCACTTAGCCATGGGTTAATACCCATCATGATGCATGGGGTGAGGTGTCACTCTCTCCTTCACCCTAAGCCTCATTTAGCCATGAGGTGGCCGGCCAACATGAGGCCTCACCTCCCACCTCCCAAGCCACCCAATGGAAGGAAAACAATGCATGAACCCTCCCTTTACCATGGTTAGAAGCAATGATGAGGGATAAGCTTGTGTGTCACCATTTTCCAAGCTTAAGAGATGAGGTGTAAGCTCCCTAAGAAGAGTAGAGGGAGCTCACCATGCACCTCTTACATGAGCCAATGGGTGAGAGACAAAACAATGGAAATCATCATGGAAAACTTAGGGAGAAGCATCAATGCCTATCTTCGACCAATTTCTTCACCCAATGGGCGGATAGAGGAGGTAACTACTCACCTAGAACATCCTAAGTTAAGCCATAACCTCCCCTTGCTATAAATAGGACCCCATGGCCGAACCTAGCAAGAAGAAGAAAAAAATTTAGGGAGAACTATAGGCTGCCCAAATCCACTTGCTCCCAACATAAAAACTCTTCGTAAGAGTCTCGCAATCTTTTAGGATCAAATCCAAGCCATAGTTTGAGCCTATTTGAGCCAATTTGACCAAATTTCAAAAACAGCTCAAATTAGGCACTTCTTCAAAATTTCTCCCTAAGCCCGACTTCGGATCAAATTGCTCGCAACAATAACTTTCTATTGGAGTCCTAGAAGGCAACCATAAGGTCCGATCTAGCTTGATTTGCTTGTGGCAAAGGTATGGAATTTTTCTTTACAAAAAAAATCATATTTTCGACATATCATGTGTTATACTAGCCCAGAAGTGTATCATCACCATATGGATGTATACTTCTCATCTAGATGATCATTTTAAAAAAGAATCACTCAATTTCATCAAGAAATGAGTGAGATATTGATGTTTAAAGTTTAATGGTTTGAAATAATTCATATTTTTATCTGAATTATCTCGGCCGTCCGATCCCGCGCCTTAGGGATGGATGGTGCAGATGATTCACCGCGGTGTCCGCTGTTCGGCTCCCGCAGCAGATCCTCCCGCTCGTTCGACGCGTACGAGGATGCGCGTCGAACGGCGGTGAGTTTGGCGGCGGGATTTAATAAAAAAATCCCTTAAAACCTTAAAAACTTCAAAAATCCATATCTTTTGATCCAGAGGTCATAAAAATAACATAAAAATACCTCTGCAAAGCTCTTAAAGAGGAGAAAATTATGAGATCAAAATCATAATTTTCTTCTGAGTATTTAATTTTTAATTAATTAAATACTCTCTGGAGTATTTTAATTATTAAAAATTATTTATAAATAAAAAAATTATGAAACTTTGAGGCATTTATCTTTATGTTCTTAAAAACCTTCCATAATTTTTCCAAGGACAGAAAACATGCCTACGACAATTTTCTTTAATTTTCAAGTTTCTTTATAATTATTTCAAATAATAATTATAAAAATTGAAAATTAGGGAAAATAAAAATGTAAATGGCTAGAAATGATAGGCCAACAGACAAAAACCCTAAGAAAATTATTTCTAAGTCATATAAATCATTTTGAAAGGTATTTTGAAATTTAGGGTTAAAATCCTTTATTAATTAAATAATTTTAATCCTAAAAATACCCCTTTATAAATTTAACCTATTTTCATCAACAATCAAAGTTTGAAAATGGTTTTAGTCTATGATAGACTAATGAGAAATTTCACTTAAGTCTAAAATAACCAAATTGGACTTAACTAAATTTAAAATAACATTTAAACCTATTAAACCTTACTTAAATTAGGTTTAATATAAAAATTAAATCTTAATTAAGTTTAAAGACATATTAAACTTAATTAATCAAAAATAAACCTTTTAATTAAGTTTAAAGACATAATAAACTTAATTAACTCATTAAACCTTACTTAAATTAGGTTTAATATAAAAATTAAATCTTAATTAAGTTTAAAGACATATTAAACTTAATTAATAAAAATTAAACCTTTTAATTAAGTTAAAGACATAATAAACTTAATTAACTCATTAAACCTTACTTAAATTAGGTTTAATATAAAAATTAAATCTTAATTAAGTTTAAAGACATATTAAACTTAATTAATCAAAATTAAAACTTTTAATTAAGTTTAAAGACATAATAAACTTAATTAACTCATTAAACCTTACTTAAATTAGGTTCAATATAAAAATCAAATCTTAATTAAGTTTAAAGACATATTAAACTTAATTAATCAAAATTAAACCTTTTAATTAAGTTTAAAGACATAATTAACTTAATTAACTCATTAAACCTTTCTTAAATTAGGTTTAATATAAAAATCAAATCTTAATTAAGTTTAAAGACATATTAAATTTAATTAATCAAAATTAAACTTTTTTTAATTAAGTTTAAAGACATAATAAACTTAATTAAACCCATTAAACCTTACTTAAATTAGGTTTAATATAAAAATTAAATCTTAATTAAGTTTAAAGACATATTAAACTTAATTAATCAAAATTAAACCTTTTAATTAAGTTTAAAGACATAATAAACTTAATTAACTCGTTAAACCTTACTTAAATTAGGTTTAATATAAAAATCAAATCTTAATTAAGTTTAAAGACATATTGTTTTCGCCATTTTTTTTCTCTTTTTTTATTTTAAAAGGAGTCGCCAGCTTGTCAGTCGTCGTATACTTCCCCTATTCGAATAAATCTCCCTCCCGAATCAAATAAGTGATTCGAAGAGGAGAGGAACCGATTAAGAAGGGACATACGACAAAGTGACAAGCAAGAGAAAGAAAAACATGGAGAGTCTACGTGCGATAAACCTCGCAAGGATAAGTCAAGCATGTCCGCCCAAACAAGATCGAGCAGAGGCACCTTGAACCAATATCCGCGAAAGAAGTATCTACGTAGACTACCCATAACCAGAGAGTCAAGTGTATGTACCTGTTCTGGGGTCAAGAGCACTCCCAGAGGAACGTATTCCTAATGGTTAATTACATCTTGGGGGATACCCAAAAATACTCTCGATAAAAGGAGTTTCGCTTTATATTATCATAGACCTAGGGTATATGCAATCAAAGGGAGATTATTCCGTGTGGGAAAGTCTCGATGCTTCAAAGCTCTCGCTAAGCCATCAGGCAGAGACTGAGTCTCTCACATCCCAAATGGGGTAGCGGCTCATCAGCATACGAAACCCACAGAATAACCTAAATCATCTTGACGGGGGTTTCCCAACACGTCAAAGCACGTCTGGGCCATAAGGGCAGAGGACAAATCGTCGTATCCCAAACGGGCGGCAGCTCATCGACATCGGGCCGTCAAAATGATATCAACGAAGTCAAGGAGCGAAAGGTGCTCAACAGGGGAAGTTAAAGGAAGGAAGGAGTAATCCTAAAGGGGTAAAGGTAGCCAAGTCGGGGTATCACAAACCCGTCATCCAAAGCAGTAGGACCCTAACTCTACCCGAACGTGAAGGTAGTCGACCCAACACATCCTGAGCCCGGTCAGCAATCCAAGAATTGCATTATCCACGGGGACCTCGGTAGCCCTAAGGTCAAAGGAAGGAAACTCTATCCCGCGACTATAAGTCGGAGCTCCAAGAGGTGGGTCTCACACTCGCCAAAGTGGCAAGGATGCCTCGGAAAGAAGAGAAAGGGAGGTTCGGCTACAAAGCTGCAAACACTCTAAACAAAAGGACTTACACCCCTTCTGGGTCGGGGAGCCTTCTAACACCCTAGGCGCACTAGACAACCACCTATAAAGGTATGCTGGGCCAGTCAGATTGGAGAAGCACAGGGACTCCTCCTTGGGACTTGCAAATATGAATGCAGTTATCTAGAGAGGTCCTTAAGTAATGTGGAGGCCCTATTAGTATGACTTGGGTGATAGCCATGCAATGCAACCCATTTAAAATCCGGCTCGAAGGCCATGCAAGAAAGTAAAAGTGCATATTTTAAAATCTTGAATATTTTAATCCTAAAATTCATTTATCTTGAATATTTTATTAGGATTTTTAACATATTAAGTTTACAATTTTAGGGTTCTCAAAGAGCCTAAATGATATCGTGAAATCCCAGATCACAGAAAGAAACAAGGAAAACACATGCGAGCATGCAAATATGCAATAAAAGCAAGAAAGAAAGCACTCCATAATAAAATAAAATAAGCCAAAATGCCGCTGGACCGACAACATAATCCGTAAAAAGAAAAATGCGGTCGGACTCCGCATATACATGCCCGGTCCTAATTCTATACATCAATATAAAAATACAGAATTAAGATACGGGGCACGAGCATCTGCTCCTAGTCCCCTCCACGTGGTTCCTACGCCAAACGCCTTGGAACCCGTGCCCGTATCTTATTTCTGCTACAGGACACTCCTAGACTCTAAAAGTACAAAGAAAAAGAAAAAGACTCAATCCTGCATGAAAATAAGTGTTAGGGGGAAAAATTCACATGCAAATGACGTATAATGAGCCATGCTTTATAAATGGGGGAGCTAAATAGCACCTGCAAGCCAAAAATGTAAGAAATCATCACATGCTCCCCCCATAGCGGTACCTGTGTGTGTGTATAAATAAGCATGGCTCCCTGCAGAAAAGCATCCTAACATACTATCATACATATGCAGCATACAATCACAACACAGGCAAAGTGCAAAAGAAAGATACCTGGCTAGGGCAACCAATCCATCAAAGAACAATAGCCAGGCATCAAAAAGACTACCTATCAACCTAAGTCCTAGCCTAGCACACCATCTAACGAAAGTGCACAAACCTAGTGCCTAAGTGCAGGGTAAGTCTGGGTATAGTATGACTTTGACGGGGTCTCCATACCGGCCCCGACCTAAAGATCCGAAGGATCTAAAGGGCGTCACGAAGAGGGGTGACACAAGTTAGATCCAATGGATCCTTAGCACAATCATACTTTTGCCGATCCCGATGACTTAATTCGCTTTGCTCATTGGGATCAACCCAACAAGCAATGCTTGTTAAGGCATCACGACCGACACGGGGTCACTCTCCTAACGAGTAGGACAAGCCATCGAGGAATGGGCAAGCAAACAGTCATGTAAGAAGCCCACATTGTGATTGCTCGACTGAAGTACAAAACAATCACAACGGGTGCCCAAAAGGGCAAGCACACACATCATGCAAAATGCAAGGATGCTACATGCAAAGAGAATGCACCAAAGTGGTGATGGTGAGTATACCATAAAGGCAGTGACTCGAAAAGAGCGGGCATGCCGTGAAGGCAGCGGCCCAAAGGATGGGTATGCCAAGGAGGCATTGACCCGAAGGTGGGCATGTCGTAGTGGCAGCGGCCCGGAGGTGGAATAATTCTCACTAGGGAGAATCATAAAAGTGCGGTGCAAATGGAAATGTAATCACAGAATATGGTGCAACATGCAACCAGACCAACATGCATAAACATACAAACATGCAATACAATGCAATAAGTGATCACATGCAAAATGCAACAAGATGGAGCATGCACATGCAACACAACCCCAACACTCGACGGCATGTCGAACTCGTCCTAACGACCTCACATATGTACCTAGGGTTGACGCTCTTAGATGTGCGGCATCGCCATCTCCAGCTTTGGCGTGCCTACGTGGAGGGCTTCCCCCTCCGATTTCTCGTGGGGGAAACTCGCCACCGTTCATAGGGCGGACTAGCTACAAAGCTTTTTCCGCTCTACGAACGCCCCGATCTTATAGGACGGACTAGCTACAAAGCTTTTCCCGTCCTCTAAGATCGAACTCAACTAATCCATCCAAGGGAGATTAGGAGCACCAAAACCGTGGGAAATCGGGATTCCAACCCAAGCGAGACTAAAGCCTAAAGCTTACAACAAGAAACCGCTCGGCTACAAATAGAACCGGCCAACGCATAGGATTCCTAACCTACGGCTCACTCTAGGTAAATCAACGATCCATCACATAGGCGGCTCGACCCGGCCGACATATGTCGTCCGGCACCTCCACCCCACGCGGGCGATCGAACCCACGCGCCTAGATCGGACTAAACCTAGGGTCGGCTAAGGGATAAGAAAATCTCGCCGCCGCGAAGGTTGAAGACGCGTTCTCTTTATGCTGAAGAAGAGCCCACGTTTCCGGCGAACCGCCGGTGTTCGATCCACATGCCGACACGCCTCGCAATATGTACCTCGTCGAGCATGCAGGGAACGAGACAAAGACTCAATGAGGGCAAGAGACACACCTTGCAACAAAACCACGCAAACAAGGGAGGAATACGTGAGAAATGCAAAGTACCAGAAATACATAATTTTAGCATATAAAAAAATATGTGACCGAAATATACCTTCAAAAGAAGAATCAGACGGGCCACTAAATGTCGTGACGCTGTCGCCACCCCGAGGACGAGACAACGAGGTCATCAAATAAGAAGTCGACGAGGGGGAGATGGTCGGCGACAAAGGAATTAAGAACATGCTGTAGATCACACTTGTTGGCCCAAGATGGGCTGGCCCGCACATTGCCGGTGAGAAACACGATGGAGGAGACTTCATCGGCGGGAAGGGAAACCAAAGAGAAAGCTCGGCCAAAGAAGGCCGAAAAAAGTTGAGGCTCAGACCGAGAAGGAGGCTGGCGAGGGAGAGCTTAGATCGGTTGCATATCTGTGCCGGCGTCGGAGGGGGCCGGCGGGACTCCGTCGGCAAGAAAATAAGGCCGCGAGGCTGTCGTTCAAGAAAGGAAGAGAAGATTAAGGTGGCGGCGGTTGGCTACGGCAGCAAGGACTCGGCCCTGTGGTAGCCTTGTCGAGGACTGGAACTCCAGCAGTGAGGGACCGCCGGCGAGGAACGGCGGCCAGCGTGGGAGGTAAGGAAACTGCTAGGATCGCAAAATGAGGGAGCTGCGGCTGCAATGGGGGAGAACCGGATGGTGGCGGGGCTGGCCGGTCTTCTCTGGCGACGAAGGAAGTCCGGCGAGGGTACCGGCGATGAGAGAGGGTAGCCCAGGCAGGAGCTCGCGAAATGTCGGCTAGGTTAGGGCTGGGTCGCGATTCCGGGAGAGGGAGGAGTGTTTTGCGTAGGTTTTTTTTTATATATATAAGATAATATTATATATATATATATATATATATATATATATATATATTATATTATAATAATATTATTATAATTATCCTCTGTGAATTTTCAGCATGTACACGTCCTCGCAGCGAAGCGAATGTCCCTCTTGGCTAAAATCGACGTTCCGGACGCAATGGTGCAGTCCGTTTCGCCATCCAGTGTCGTTCGGGCCCGTTCGGGCCATTTTTTGAGCGATTTAGCCAAAAAGGATAATTTGCATATTTTAAGCCCATTTGCGATGTCGTAGCAAAATGAACATCCTCTGTAGGTCAAATCGACGTCCCGGACACAATCGTGTGATCTGTTTCGTCATCCGAAGTCGTTCGAGTAACTCTCCGACGATCGGGCCGAAAACGATAA
Source organism: Papilionanthe hookeriana x Papilionanthe teres (assembly GCA_022702705.1). Classification (NCBI taxonomy): domain Eukaryota; kingdom Viridiplantae; phylum Streptophyta; class Magnoliopsida; order Asparagales; family Orchidaceae; genus Papilionanthe; species Papilionanthe hookeriana x Papilionanthe teres. The sequence goes on from CM040430.1 coordinate 71,301,340, forward strand.
TTTGCACAATTTTTACCCCGCCCTCGAAGCCGTGGCAAAATAGACGTCCTTTCTAGGTAATATCGATGTCCCGGACACACTCGCGTAGTCCGTTTCATCGTTAGAGGTCATCCGAACAAGCTCGCCGTGGATGGGCCAATTTAAGTTAATTTTGCCCGCGACGCGTCAAGTAACACCTGTCGACCCGACCAAAACCATCTGACGTACAAAATGTCGACCGGCCTTTGCCTAAGCAAAAGCCAAAGTCTAACAAAACGACCCGGTTGTGTGCCCCTCAACACACACTGAAAGGTCACAAATGGACGTCTGGAGCTACGGGTGACTTATTTGCATAAAGTACGATCCCGATGCGCTCGAGCGGACCTCCCACACATGTGATATATAAAATAATAATAAAAAAAATGATGCCAACAAAGGACCCCCAACAAGTGTGGTGCGCCGCTGAGGCACAGTGCACTTGTTGGAAGCATCCTTAAAAGAGAGTATTTCTTGGTAGTCGAGGTGACATCCCAAGAAAGAGTAAAAGAAACCTCGAGCAGGCCAGATAAACAGGACATGGTATGGTCGAGGGTGTGGCTAACCTGTCGTGACTGGTCAATCGCTAGAAATAGGTTCAGAGGCCGTAAAGGCATAACCTAAAAGGGTGGTTCAGAGGCCGTAATGGCATAACCACAATACTAGGTTCAGAGGCCGTAAAGGCATAACCTATGGTGGTGGTTCAGAGGCCGTAATGACATAACCACAATAATAGGTTCAGAGGCCGTAAAGGCATAACCTAGGGGGGTGGTTTAGAGGTCGTAGAGGCATAACCACAAAGAATCCCAACCAGGCCAAAAAAACTGGGCAGGGTATGGTTGGGGGTGGTGGTCAGTAGTCAGAGCTAACTGTCCACCGAAGAGCTCAGCCAGGCCAGATAAACTGGACATGGTATAGCTCAGAAAAGATTTACCTCACCTCATTCGAAACGGCAATGTCGATCTGTTTGACCTCATTCGAAACAACAGAATCGATGAAAACCCCATACCTGACCACATTCAAAATGGTAGGGGAGAAGGCTCAATCATCTCGTGTGACCAAGTCTCCTGTTATGTTTCCTCTGAAAGAAACCCCGGTTGCGAGTCTATTGATCTCCTTGAGACGAAACACCCAACACTTTAATCAGGTGGCTATAAAGCACAACATATCCTGATCAGAGGTGGTGATCAAACCAGTGAGTATAAAGTATGGTTGGCCCAAAAGGAAAAGGAGAGAGGTGGTTCAGAGGCCGTGAAGGCATGACCAAGCACAAGTGGTTCGAGTGGCCATAAAGGCATAACCACAAAAATAGGTTCAGCGGCCTTAAAGGCATAACCTAGGGGTGGGTTCAGAGGCCGCAGAGGCATGACCCAAGGAAAGTCTGAAGAAGAGATACTCTCATAAATGAACCGGCCCAAAAGGTACATATGGTCTGAGAAGTATCGAAAGGCTAATGAGCCTGATACGATAATATGTCCTCATAAGAGCTGACTAGAGCGCCATATAGCTCGAGAGGTGTCGTATCAAACGACCACAAAGGTAAAGTTGTCAAAAGACAGGGTATCCTCATAACAAAGCCGACTAAAGTGTCATATGGCTCGAGGAACATGGCTAGAAAGCCAAAAGCGTCCGGAGACGGGATACTCTCGTAAATGAACCGGCCCAAAAGGGACATGTGGTTCGAGAAGTATCGAAAGGCTAATGAGTCGGATATGACAATATATTCTCATAAGAGCTGACTAGAGCGTCATATAGCTCGAGAAATGTCATATGAAACGACTACGGGGCCAAAACGTCAAAAGACGAGATGTCCTTGTACAGAGCCGACTAAAGTGTCATGTGGCTCGAGGAACATGGCTAGAAAGCCAAAAGTGTCCGAAGACGGATGTTCCCATAAGGAAGCTGACTAAAGTGTCGCATGGCTCGAGAAACATCAGGGTATATGGCTATGTGAAGCCAAAAAATGCTCTCATAAGAGAACTAGCCGAAATGGGCATGCGGTTCAAGAGACCTCAAAGCCAAATGGCTACAAAACCCGACGTGCCTCATAATAAGGTCTTATCATCAGGGGTTGGCCAAGTGAAGTCAATAGTGCCGTTGATCGTAACATCAAATGATCATGAAGGTATATATCCCGATCGAGGTAGTCTAGGAGATATGTATCCTGACTACACATCAAGTAGAGTAGGAGGTATGTATCCTACTTCTCATATCAAATGGTGCAGGAAGTATGTATCCCAGCCAAACATATCAAATAACACAGGAGGTATGTATCCTGGTTGAATGTATCAGATGACACAGGAGGTATGTATCCTGGTCAAATACTAAAAAGGATAAGAGCTATGTGTCTTGTCTACACATCAAACGAGCAGCCCTAAGGTGAAACAACCTGAGGCAAGATGCTCAAAGTATAGTCGGATGTCAGAGTACTCTGACAGGACATGGATCAGTAGTAAGACCGATGCAACATGTCACTCGACACATGGCAGATAGGACCAACCTAAGTAGTCGAAAATATCAAATAGGACAGGGAGAGATATCCTGCCTATGCATCAAATGAGCGACCATATGACTAAAATAGCCCGAGGTATCATGCTTAAGAGTATATGCTGGATGCATGGAGCGATCCAACTAAACATGGATCGGCGGTAAGGCCGATGCAACATGTTACTCGATGTGGCAGACAGAACTAACCAAATAATCGAAAGAGTTAACGGGGTTAGGTAACTGAAATGGTCTAACAAATAAAGTGCTTTTATGTAAGCACTAGCGAGACAAATCTCGCAGGGATTCTCCCATTTAGCAAATAATTATGCTGGGAGGCATCAAATATCCCGGTGTAGACATGGATCAACTGAGCGACTGATACAAAATGTCATTCAATGAGGCGGACCAAACTAACCAAGCCAATCGAAATATCATCGAGGTGGACTCACAAGTACAAATGTAGAGTGATTTAAGCAAGCACTAGCGAAATAAATCTTGCTAAAGTGGCCCTCAAAACTAGCGAAGTAGTTGTCGCTGAGGAGAGCTCAATGGATTTTTCCTGCAAGAACTGGCTAAGGCAATTCCTATCGGGGACAATACCGAGGCGAACGTCATGCCTCAGAAGTGCAACTGACTAGCGACATGGATCGAATAGAGAATAGACGAAGTCTAAAATCGATACAACATGTCGTTCCAACAAGGCAATGAAAATTGACCGAGTCAAGAATATCAAAGAGGGTGGATGGTTAAAACATACCAACCCTATACGATACTGCTACCGGAAATTTGGTAGAATGAATTCCAATGGGGAATTACCACAGTATCCAAGAGTGGTTGGTAAAAAATATAAGCATTCCAACAAGCATGGGTGCATGGATCTCGGACTCAACCCAAAAAATCCTCCTAAGAGGGAAAATGTCGCACTCATTTGAAATGAGCGGGTGACTCTAATTCGGACCCACACAGGGTGCTCGACCGAATAGAGGAGTCGAGGAAAGAAGTATGGCATTCCCGCACAAAAGAGGCATTAATCGAACTTGACCTCGCCGGCCGAGACACCTTAGAAAGGTCGGGCAAAATGAGAGTGAACCAACCAAATGATATTTAGCCGAAGACCAAAACATATCCCTTAAGAATGAATACACCACACTCATCCGAAGTGAGTGGGCCCAAACATATCCGTAAAAGGTGCTCGGCTCGGACCCTATGTAGAATGGGTAACCGAACAAGAATGCTAGGAAAGGTCATGGCTTTCCCGCATAAGACAAATATCAATCGAAATTGATCGTCAATCGAGATATTGTGAAGGTTAGCTTAGCAAGGTATGATAACCATAACTGCTTAATCATAAAGCTAGGCTCAAATCCTCCAAAAAGAGGGTATCTTCCACTCTCACTGTGACGAGAGGGACAAATGTATCTGCCACACTCATTTATGATGGGGGGACACACTTGCTCGAACCCACTCAAAGCGAGGAGCCAAAGAGAAAAGATAAGAGAAGTACTTGGCTTCTCTTACACTGATTACCGGTCGCACCGGTATAAGCCGCTCGTAAGACTTCCACTTTATCCGTTTAGCAATTCAAGCAATCAGTTTTAAGAGATGCACAAGACCTCTCTTACTTGCAATGAAGCAAAGGAATGGGTGGGTGTATAGTGTCGTACAACATACCCACAAAGAAGGCTAGTCAACTTCCGAAGGAAGGACTGACAGGAACCCGAAGGTCAACACATAAAGTGTACAAGAAGAAGGGTAAAAAGCCCACAAGATGGCAAGCCTTTCTTCCGAAGGAAGGGCCACCGACCCGCAGGGTCGCCACATAGTACGTAAGGGTGGTGGGTGAAGAGTTCACACACAAGAAGGAGAGTCAACTTTCAAGGAAGGACTGCCGGACCCAGAGGGTAGACCCATAAAGCGTAAAGATGGTGGGTGAAGAGCCCACAAGATGGCAAGCCTTTCATCCAAAGCAAGGGCTGCCGGACCCAGAGGGTCGACACAAAGTGCGTAAGGGTGGTGGGTGAAAGTCCACACACAAAAGAGAGTCAACTTCCAAGGAAGGACTGCCGGACCCAGAGGGTCAACGCATCAAGCGTGATATAATGTGGGTGTACGGTATGTCGTACAACATACCCACAAAGCTATTGAGAGCCTTCCATGCCATTTATATTTTTTCATTGGCATTAAATATTATTATTATTTTTTTTTATTCCCAACATGAGTCGTTATTGGGAATGATTTGGCGTGACATGCCAACTTAATCTGGTAAGTGGAGCTCTCAAGTAACCATCCTAGACTCATGACCAGATATACCATGCAAAATATGAGATTTTCAGAATTCAGGTCCAGGTGAGATTTTCCTTAAGTACTCTTCCCTAGTCCCTGTCCTTTAATTATTTTCACCCTTAGCCTAGGTAGGCCTCATCATTCGTATCTGTGTGTTAAGAGAAAATGTTTTCATTTTGGAGATGTCTTTAAATCCATTACTAATTTATCAATCATCCCAATGTCACCTGAGCAATTATCTGAACCTTAATATTCTAAGGATCTTACCAGGAGAATTTTGAAATCTAAAGGTTCTTTATATCGAAATTTTTGATTTCACACTCACCTCAAGCTTCTTCTCAGGAGTGTTGATCATTTTTTTTCTTTCAATCTTTTTTTTTTAGTATTTTGAAGCCTTTCACACTTTTTTTATCTCTCCTGAGAATTACTATATCTGGTGAGCTTCTTTTTGTTTTAAAATAATTTACTCTGACTCAAAAATTTCCTGAAAAAAGACTCTTAGAATTTTATGGTACAATACTTGTCAAGCTTCCATCGGTCTAGCTGAATGGAAAAGTAAGAGATCTAAATAGTCTCTGAAACTACTCACATCTCAATGACACCCATCTAGTCACTCTGAGGTGTTCTCAGGACTTAGGTGAAAGTTCATTAAAATAAGGGATTCGGTCATCAAGACATAATTCAAATCCCCCGAACCATGAAGATCAGCAAATCCTAAGAAGGTGCATACATGGTCTGGCTTAAACCCATCCTCAGGATCTATCGTAGATTCAACCTCAAGAAACATCGAAGGAAAATCCAAGATAAGATCAACTAAGGTGCACAGTTCCTTTCGGAAGCGTCTCAACGGCCTCTGTAAATGGAACCGAAATATCAAGAGGTACAGGGATAAGAAGCCACTGCCTCTTGGTCAAGGTATATCTCGGTTAGATAAGCAGCGAGGTCTAACCGGTAGTGTCGGATATTGAGGTATCTCGATGAGTCATGGACTGATTTATCATGACAAAGTGTTTTTATCAGTTCAACATGAATATTAACATGGTGATAAGAATCAACCAAGTCAAACAAAATATCCATAAGGTTGGATATAGGAGATGAATCCATCTCACAGTGATGCTTTCTCACAAAGAACAGACTAAAAGTCAATGAGGTCCTAGATAGGTGAGGCACCAAATTCTAGTCAGGTTCAAAGTAGACTGAGTAAATCAAATGCTTAGACATAAGTGGTCGTAGTAAAGAAATGCTCTAATCAAGAGCTTAGCCAAAAGGCAAACATAGCTCAAACTGAATGAGGCACTCTCAAATAGCTCAGGAGATGTGCATCACAGCTAAACATGGATCGACTAAGACTAGCAAAATGGTCTAGTCAATACAACATGTTATCAACAAGAGATTTTTGGGGGTGTCCCCCAATCAGAGTATAAAACACCCATTATAGCCTTGCTTAATAGGTGGATAGAGGTAGGATAAAGCACTCTTCAAAGCAAAGGCGAGTAAACCCCTCGTCGTCAAATGTAGAAAGTTATTCAACATGCAGCGTCGGAATATCAATAGACATGGTGGCAAGAATTTGCCTAACCCAATGGATATTCGCCGAAGGACGACGATCAACTTTTGTCCCAAAAAAAGGTGAGAATCGACGGGGTATGCCACGGATCTCCCTTTATCGACATAGGACAAATTCATCTAGCGCGATGAAAAGGAAGCCACAAAATTTTCCTCATGATTTCAGGAAAGAGACAGCACATCATGTATGGGCAAAAGCCGCTCCAACAGGATCATCAATGATACCTGGCACAACATCTGGTAAGTGGCACTAAATACCATGCCAAGGGTTCCATGCAACTCCTTAGCGAGTCTCATGTCCTACACAACAGATGGCAAACATCCAGATCTCGTAATGGACTGAGAGGTATATCTCGGTCTCCTACTATAAGAATCATGGGAGTATGGTAAGTAGAGGAGTTCTCACACAACATGCTTAGATATTTCAGAGATCTAAGCAAGGAACTCATCTCTAGCAATAGGACCCTGCCCTCTCAAAGAGGAAACTAGAGTCTCAACAGGTAAAGAGACCCGTGGCCGAATCGCCCACTATGGTCTGCAGCAGTCCGTTCCTATTCTTCCGGACGCCCTCGCCTAATGTCGGGACAGAGCGAGACCTCGCAGAAACTAGAACAACCTGGGCCGGGACAATCGTCAAACCAAAGAAAACATTTCCCCTCAAAGAGGAAGATGCTCCTAGATCTTCTAAGTCGAGAACTCGTGGTAGCAACAACAATACGGACCGCAAGGTGAGAATGACTTGCATCCGAAGGAGGGAAGAATCCCAAGCAAACTCGACCGGAGTGTAGTCCACATAACGCAGTACAGAGGAGAGAAGATGATTTTCGCTAATGGAATTTGGGCGTTATCCCGTGCCGAATCGGAAACAAGTCATGGCGGGGACATGGTCCACATCACCGTAAGATGAAGAGGTGATTCTCGCCGACGAGATTTAGCACCATCCCGGCCGTAACCAAAACAAGCCATGACGTCGACATGGTCCACAACGTCGGAGGATGAGAAATGTGATTCTCAACCTTCAAGATTTAAGTATAAATCTTGGGCCGGAACCAAAATAAATCACGGTGGGGACCCACTCCACACCGCCAGAAGACGGTACCATAACTGGTAACTCTAGCACTCTTACATAATGCAACATCCGTGAGGATGGAAATCCTAAACATATGGAAGGACTAAAATAGAGGCTAGTAAGTAGGAAAGAGCATTATAGCGTATCGCCATCTGGCACTAGTCCTTTCCTTAAGGGAAAAGTAACACCAATGCGGGTTGCTACAACGAAAGTAGTACTACATGCACAACTCCTTTTCAAAGGGAGGGCACGTAGCAAATGTCCAATGAGGACGTGGTCCGCTCAATGGGGACAGTAGCAAACATGACTCAAAACGAGGGCCCAAGGCACCTCCTAAACGGAGTCAAAATGGGTATAGAAACTCGATACAAGCAATGCCGCTAAATTTACAAGCAATCTATTCCCGGTCCTCATGGCCTTCCCGCCTAATCGAGGGACAAGTGGATCCTCGTGGAAAACTCGGAACGTAAAGAGAGTCGGACAAATGTCACAACGACGACGATAGTGACAAACCCATCGCTAAAAGAAAACTCACCCGCCTATGGCAAGGAGACACGTGAGAACACGGAGGGACAAGTCTAGAAAAGACCATCGAGTGCGGCGACGCATCGCTATCGAGCGTCGTCCTCTTTTGCAAAAGAAGCGAACGCGACGCGAGCCACCACAAGCAAAAACAAGCTAAATGTGTACGACTCCCCTTTAAAGGGGGAGGACACGGAGGAAAACGCCTCGTATAGCGCAGAACAACTCAATATGCACGTCTCCCTTTTAAAAGGGAGGGCATGAGAGCAAAACGTCCGAGAGAGCGTAAGAACAACTCAATATGCATGTCTCCCCTTTTAAGGGGGAGGGCATAGAGAAAATGCCTCAAATGGCATATGAAAGACTCAATGTGCACGTCTCTCCTTTTAAGGGGAAGGGCACAAAGCAAAATGTCTCAAAGGGCGTAGGATTACGTAAGGTAACCCCACAGGGGTGCTCGAAAGAACTGAAGGTTATGACACCCTCAGGAGCACAGAAACGCTTGAGGAGAGGGGAAAGAGTTCTCCCTGGCGGCAGTGATCATATCCATCTTTCTACTCTTCCCATAGTGGGGCAAAAAGGGACAATGATAAAAAATAAGGAAAGGTCAAGAAACCAATCACAAAACTACAACGACATCGATGCATGCGATAATGCTGCAACCGAAATGTCGAGGGTGAGAGAAGGGATAGAATGCATCGAGTTGCTACCCCTAAGCAATCGACACATAGATCGAAAACCAAGGTCTCACAAAAGGCTCAACTGTGACTCGAAGGAAGAGAACCAGGTTATGATAATATGAGTGAAACTCCAAGTATGGAGAGAGGCTATAACCTCAGGAAAAGCAAAACTCCAAGTATGGAGAGAGAGACTTCTCCCCAGCGGAGTCACTAGTTTTGTTTTCGCCATTCTTTTTCTCTTTTTTTATTTTAAAAGGAGTCGCCAGCTTGTCAGTCGTCGTATACTTCCCCTATTCGAATAAATCTCCTTCCTGAATCAAATAAGTGATTCGAAGAGGAGAGGAACCGATTAAGAAGGGACATATGACAAATTGACAAACAAGAGAAAAGAAAAACAAGGAGAGTCTACGTGCGATAAACCTCGTAAGGATAAGTCAAGCATGTCCGCCCAAACAAGATCAGGCAGAGGCACCTTGATCCAATATCCGCGAAAGAAGTATCTACGTAGACTACCCATAACCAGAGAGTCAAGTGTATGTACCTATTCTGGGGTCAAGAGCACTCCCAGAGGAACGTATTCCTACTGGTTAATTACATCTTGGGGGATACCCAAAAATACTCTCGATAAAAGGAGTTTCGCTTTATATTATCATAGACCTGGGGTATAGGCAATCAAAGGGAGATTATTCTGTGTGGGAAAGTCTCGAAACTTCAAAGCTCTCGCTAAGCCATCAGGCAGAGAGTAAGTCTCTCACATCCCAAATGGGGTAGCGGCTCATCAGCATACGAAACCCACAGAATAACCTAAATCATCTTGACGGGGGTATCCCAACACGTCAACGTCCGGGCCATAAGGGCAGAGGACAAATCTTCGTATCCCAAACGAGCGGCAACTCACTCGGCATCGGGCCGTCAAAATGATATCAACGAAGTCAAGGAGCGAAAGGGCTCAACAGGGGTAGTTAAAGGAAGGAAGGAGTAATTCTAAAGGGGTAAAGGTAGCCGAGTCGGGGTATCACAAACTCGTCATCCAAAGCAGTAGGACCCTAAGTCTACCCGAACGTGAAGGTAGTCGACCCAACACATCCTGAGATCCCCGGTCAGCAATCCAAGAAATGCATTATCCACGGGGACCTCGGTAGCTCTAAGGTTAAAGGAAGGAAACTCTATCCTATGACTATAAGCTGGAGCTCTAAGAGGTGGGTCTCACACCTGCCAAAGTGGCAAGGATGCCTCAGGAAAGAAGAGAAGGGGAGGTTCAGCTACAAAGCTGCAAACGCTCCAAACAAAAGGACTTACACCCCGTCTGGGTCGGGGAGTCTTCTAACACCCTAGGCGCACTAGACAACCACCTATAAAGGTATGCTGGGCCAGTCAAATTGGAGAAGCACGGGGACTCCTCCTCGGGACATGCAAATATGAATGCAGTTATCTAGAGCGGTCCTTAAATAATGTAGAGGCCCTATTAATATGACTTGGGTGATAGCCATGCAATGCAACCCATTTAAAATCCGGCCCGAAGGCCATCCAAGAAAGTAAAAGTGCATATTTTAAAATCTTGAATATTTTAATCCTAAAATTCATTTATCTTGAATATTTTATTAGGATTTTTAACATATAAAGTTTACAATTTTAAGGTCCTTAAAGAGCCTAAATGATATCGTGAAATCCCAGATCACAGAAAGAAACAAGGAAAACACATGCAAGCATGCAAATATGCAATAAAAGCAAGAAAGAAAGCACTCCATAATAAAATAATAGAGGCCAAAATGCCGTTGGACCGGCAACATAATCCAGAAAAAGAAAAATGCGGTCGGACTCCGCATATACATGTGCGGTCCTAATTCTATACATCAATATAAAAATGCAGAATTAAGATACGGGACACGAGCATTGCTCCTAGTCCCCTCCACGTGGTTCCTACGCCAAACGCCTTGGAACCCGTGCTCGTATCTTATTTCTGCTACAGGACTCTCTTAGACTCTAAAAGTACAAAGAAAAAGAAAAAGACTCAATCCTGCATGAAAATAAGTGTTAGCGGGAAAAACTCACATGCAAAAGACGTATAATGTGCCATGCTTTATAAATGGGGGAGCTAAATAGCACCTGCAAGCAAAAAATGTCAGAAATCATCACATGCTCCCCCCATAGCGGTACCTGTGTGTGGTATAAATAAGCATGGCTCCCTGCAGAAAAGCGTCCTAACATACTATCATACATATGCAGCATACAATCACATCACAGGCAAAGTGCAAAAGAAAGATACCTGGCTAGGGCAACCAATCCATCAAAGAATAATAGACAGACATCAAAAAGACTACCTAGCAACCTAAGTCCTAGGCTAGCACACCATCTAACGAAAGTGCACAAACCTAGTGCCTAAGTGCAGAGTAAGTCTGGGTATAGTATGACTTTGACGGGGTCGTCATACCGACCCCGACCTAAAGATCCGAAGGATCTAAAGGGCGTCACGAAGAGGGGTGACACAAGTTAGATCCAATGGATTCTTAGCACAGTCATACTTGTGCCGATCCCGATGACTTAATTCGCATTGCTCATTGGGATCAACCCAACAAGCAATGCTTGTTAAGGCATCACGACTGACACAGGGTCACTCTTCTAACGAGCAGGACAGAACATCGAGGAATGGGTAAGCAAACAGTCATGCAAGAAGCCCACATTGTGATTGCTCCACTGAAGTACGAAACAATCACAACGGGCGCCCAAAAGGGCAAGCACACACATCATGCAAAATGCAAGGATGCTACATGCAAAGAGAATGCACCAAAGTGGTGATGGTGAGTATACCATAGAGGCAGTGACTCGAAAAGATCGGGCATGCCGTGAAGGCAGCGGCCCAAAGGATTGGTATGCCAAGGAGGCAGTGACCCGAAGGTGGGCATGCCGTAGTGGCAGCGGCCCGGAGGTGGAATAATTCTCACTAGGGAGAATCATAAAAGTGCGGTGCAAATGGAAATGCAAACACAGAATATGGTGCAACATGCAACCAGACCAACATGCATAAACATACAAACATGCAATATAATGCAATAAGTGGTCACATGCAAAATGCAACAAGATGGAGCATGCACATGCAACACAACCCCAACACTCGACGGCATGTCGAACTCGTCCTAACGACCTCACATAGGTACCTAGGGTTAACGCTCTTGGATGTGCGGCATCGCCGACTCCAGCTTTGGCGTGGCTACGTGGAGGGCTTCCCCATCCGATTTCTCGTGGGGGAAACTCGCCATCGTTCGTAGGGCGGACTAGCTATAAACCTTTTTCCACTCTACTAACGCCCCGATCTTATAGGACGGACTAGCTACAAAGCTTTTCACGTCCTCTAAGATCGAACTCAACTAATCCCTCCAAGGGATATTAGGAGCGCCAAAATCGTGGGAAATTGGGATTCCAACCTAGCAGTACTAAAGCCTAAAGCTTACAACAGGAAACCGCTCGGCTACGAAGAGGACTGGCCAACACATAGGATTCCTAACCTACGGTTCACTCTAGGTAAATCAACGATCCATCACATAGGAGGCTCGACCGGTCGACATATGTCGTTCGGCACCTCCACCCCACGTGGGCGATCGAACCCACGTGCCTAGATCGGACTAAACCTAGGGTCGGCTAAGGGATAAGAAAATTTCACCGCCGCGAAGGTTGAAGACGCGTTCTCTTTATGCTGAAGAAGAGCCCACGTTTCCGGCGAACCGTCGGTGTTCGATCCACATGCCGACACGCCTCGCAATATGTACCTCGTCGAGCATGCAGGGAACGAGACAAAGTCTCAATGAGGGCAAGAGACACACCTCGCAACAAAACCACGCAAACAAGGGAGGAATACGTGAGAAATGCAAAGTACCAGAAATACATAATTTTAGCATATAAAAAAATATGTGACCGAAATATACCTTCAAAAGGAGAATCAGACGGGCCACTAAATGTCGTGACGCTGTTGCCACCCCGAGGACGAGACAACGAGGTCGTCAAATAAGAAGTCGACGAGGGGGAGATGGTCGGCGACAAAGGAATCAAGAACATGCCCTAGATCACACTTGTTGGCCCAAGACGGGCTGGCCCGCACATTGCCGGTGAGAAACACGATGGAGGAGACTTCATCGGCGGGAAGGGAAACCGAAGAGAAAGCTCGGCCAAAGAAGGCCGAAAAAAGTTGAGGCTCAGACCGAGAAGGAGGCTGGCGAGGGAGAGCTTAGATCGGTTGCATATCTGTGCCGGCGTCGGAGGGGGCCGGCGGGACGCCAACTGCAAGAAAATAAGGCCGCGAGGCTGTCGTTCGAGAAAGGAAGAGAAGATTAAGGTGGCGGCGGTTGGCTACGGCAGCAAGGACTCGGCCCTGTGGTAGCCTTGTCGAGGATGGGAACTCCAGCAGTGAGGGACCGCCGGCAAGGAAAGGTGGCCGGCGAGGAACGGCGGCCAGCGTGGGAGGTAAGGAAGCTGCAAGGATCGCAAAATGAGGGAGCCGTGGCCGCTGATGGGGAGATCCGGACGGTGGTGGGGCCGGGCCGGTCTTCTCCGGCGACGAAGGAAGTCCGGCGAGGGTACCGGCGACGAAAGAGGGTAGCCCGGGCAGGAGCTCGCGAAATGTCGGCTAGGTTAAGGCTGGGTCGTGATTCCGGGAGAGAGAGGAGTGTTTTGCGTTGGTTTTTTTTTTATATATAAGATAATATATAATATTATATATATTATATAATAATAATAATAATAATAATAATAATATTATTATTATTAATATTATTATTATTATAATTATCCTCTGTGAATTTTCAGCATGTACACGTCCTCGCAGCGAAGCGAATGTCCCTCTTGGCTAAAATCGACGTTCCGGACGCAATGGTGCAGTCCGTTTCGCCATCCGGTGTCGTTCGGGCCCGTTCGGGCCATTTTCTGAGCGATTTAGCCAAAAATGATAATTTGCATATTTTAAGCCCGTTTGCGATGTCGTAGCAAAATGAACATCCTCCGTAGGTCAAATCGACGTCCCAGACACAATCGTGTGATCCGTTTCGTCATCCGAAGTCGTTAGAGTAACTCTCTGATGATCGGGCTGAAAACGATAATTTGCACAATTTTTACCCCGCCCTCGAAGCTGTGGCAAAATAGACGTCCTTTCTACGTAATATCGATGTCCCGGACACACTTACGTAGTCCGTTTCATCGTTCGAGGTCATCTGAACAAGCTCGCCGGTGGATGGGCCAATTTAAGTTAATTTTGCCCGCGACGCATCAAGTAACACTTGTCGGCCCGACCAAAACCATCTGACGTACAAAATGTCGACCGGCCTTCGCCTAAGTGAAAGCCAAAGTCTAACAGAATGACCCGGTTGTGTGCCCCTCAACACACACTGAAAGGTCACAAATGGATGTCTGGAGCTACGGGTGACTTATTTGCATAAAGTACGATCCCGATGCGCTCGAGCGGACCTCCCACACATGTGATATATAAAATAATAAAAAAAATGATGCCAACACATATTAAACTTAATTAATCAAAATTAAACCTTTTAATTAAGTTTAAAGACATAATAAACATAATTAACTCATTAAACCTTACTTAAATTAGGTTTAATATAAAAATCAAATCTTAATTAAGTTTAAAGACATATTAAACTTAATTAATCAAAATTAAACTTTTTTTAATTAAGTTTAAAGACATAATAAACTTAATTAAACCCATTAAACCTTACTTAAATTAGGTTTAATATAAAAATTAAATCTTAATTAAGTTTAAAGACATTAAACTTAATTAATCAAAATTAAACCTTTTAATTAAGTTTAAAGATATAATAAACTTAATTAACTCATTAAACCTTACTTAAATTAGGTTTAATATAAAAATCAAATCTTAATTAAGTTTAAAGACATATTAAACTTAATTAATCAAAATTAAACTTTTTTTAATTAAGTTTAAAGACATAATAAACTTAATTAACCCATTAAACCTTACCTAAATTAGGTTTAAATACAAAAATCAACACTTTTAATTAAGTTTAAGAACATATTAAACTTAATTAATCAAAACCAAACCTTTAATTAAGTTTAAAGACATATTAAACTTAATTAACCTTCTTACACATTAGGTTTAAACAAACTTAAACCCTAATTAGGTCTAACCCATTGGACCTAATTAAACCATTAGACCTTAACTAACTAAGGTTCAATCAAACTTAAACCCTAATTAGGTCTAACCCGTTAGACCTAATTAAACCATTAGACCTTAACTAATTAAGGTTCAATTAAACTTAAACCCTAATTAGGTCTAACCCATTAGACCTAATTAAACCGTTAGACCTTAACTAACTAAGGTTTAATCAAACTTAAACCCTAATTAGGTCTAACCCATTAAACCTAATTAAACCGTTAGACCTTAACTAACTAAGGTTTAATCAAACTTAAACCCTAATTAGGTCTAACCTATTAGACCTAATTAAACCATTAGACCTTAACTAACTAAGGTTTAATCAAACTTAAACCCTAATTAGGTCTAACCCATTAGACCTAATTAAACCATTAGACCTTAGCTAACTAAGGTTTAATTAAACTTAAACCCTAATTAGGTCTAACCCATTAGACCTAATTAAACCATAAGACCTTAACTAACTAAGGTTTAATCAAACATAAACCTTAATTAAGTCTAACTTATTAGACCTAATTAAACTATTAAGTCTTAACTAAGAAAGACTTAATCAAACACAAATCCTAATTAAGTCTACTACTTTAGACTTAATTAATTATTAAACCTTAATCAACTAAGGTCTAATTAAATCCAAATCCAACCTTTTAGTCCAAGTCCAACATAACCTAAACCTTAGGTTCAATCCACACTGAACCTAACCTAAACCTAACCTAACTTGAGTCCAATCTAACTTGAACTCAAGTTAACCAAAACCTTAGGTTCAACCCACATTGAACCTAATTTAAACCTAACCTAACTTGAGTCCAACCTAACTTGAACTCAAGTTAACCTAAACCTTAGGTTCAACCCACATTGAACCTAACCTAAACCTAACCTAACTTGAGTCCAACCTAACTTGAACTCAAGTTAACCTAAACCTTAGGTTCAACCCACATTGAACCTAACCTAAACCTAACCTGACTTGAGTCCAATCTAACTTGAACTCAAGTTAACCAAAACCTTAGGTTCAACCCACATTGAACCTAATTTAAACCTAACATAACTTGAGTCCAATCTAACTTAAACTCAAGTTAACCTTAACCTTAGGTTCAACCCACATTGAACCTAACCTAAACCTAACCAAACTTGAATCCAACCTAACTTGAACTCAAGTTAACCTAAACCTTAGGTTCAACCCACACTGAACCTAACCTAAACCTAACCTAACTTGAGTCCAATCTAACTTGAACTCAAGTTAACCAAAACCCAGGTTCAACCCACATCGAACCTAATTTAAACCTAACCTAACTTGAGTCCAACCTAACTCGAACTCGAGTTAACCTAAACCTTAGGTTCAACCCACATTGAACCTAACCTAAACCTAACCTAACTAGAGTCCAACCTATCTTGAACTCAAGTTAACCAAAACCTTAGGTTCAACCCACATTGAACCTAATTTAAACCTAACCTAACTTGAGTCCAAGCTAACTTGAACTCAATTTAACCTAAACCTTAGGTTCAACCCACATTGAACCTAACCTAAACCTAACCTAACTTGAGTCCAACCTAACTTGAACTCAAGTTAACCTAAACCTTAGGTTCAACCCACATTGAACCTAACCTAAACCTAACCTAACTTGAGTCCAACCTAACTTGAACTCAAGTTAACCAAAACCTTAGGTTCAACCCACATTGAACCTAATTTAAACCTAACCTAACTTGAGTCCAACCTAACTTGAACTTAAGTTAACCTAAACCTTAGGTTCAACCCACATTGAACCTAACCTAAACCTAACCTAACTTGAGTCCAACCTAACTTGAACTCAAGTTAACCTAAACCTTAGGTTCAACCCACATCGAACCTAACTTAACTTGAAACCTTAGGTTCAACCCACATCGAACCTAACTTAACTTGAAACCTTAGGATCAACCCATATTGAACTTAAATCGACCTTAAGTCTAGGTTCAACCTGACTTGAACCTAACTTAATCTAAACTCAAAATTTAACTTAAGTCTAACCCACATTAGACTCAAGTCAAGCCAAACTTAGGTTCAACCTGACATGAACCTAACCCAAAAACCTAACTTAAGTCTAACCCATATTAGACTTAAGTCAAACCATACTTAGGTTTAACACGATATAAACCTAAGTCTAATCTAAGCCTTAGGTTCAACCTAACTTGAATCTAAACTAAAACCCGGCTTAAGTTCAATCCTAAGTCTAGGTCTAACTTTAAATAGACTTAATTAAAACTTAAGTCTTATCTAAAAAGGGACTTAGATGGTATGCAAATCTAATCGAGTCTAATTTATTATACTGGATTAACCTTTAAGTCTTATTTAAACAAGACTTAAAACTTAATTAAATCTATTCTAAACCAAACCTTTTAACTTAAGTTCAAACAGACATGAACTTAAGTTAAATAAATTCAATCAACATTGAATCTAACTTAGGTTCAACCAGACATGAACCCAAGTCAATTCAATGAATATTGAACCAAATTTCAAACCATTTAACTTAAGTTCAAACAGACATGAACTCAAGTTAAATAGATTCAATCAACATTGAATCTAACTAAGGTTCAACCAGACATGAACTTAAGTCAATTCAATCAATATTGAATCTAATTTCAAATCTTTTAACTTGAATTCAGACAGACACGAACTCAAGTTAAATAGATTCAATCAACATTGAATCTAACTTTGGTTCAACCAGACATGAACCCAAGTTAATTCAATCAATATTGAATCTAATTCCAAACCTTTTAACTTAGAGTTCAGACAGACATTTTAAAACCAAAACTGACATAATCAACAAAAAAATTGACATTTTAAAATAATTCGACATAAACCGACATCCAAGATTTATCCAAATATTCTGTGATGTTATTTCTAACAATGTTTTCTTTGCAGGGTGAAAACGAGAAATTTCGCTTAGATTTTCTTTACATGTTATAGGGTGTACTAACTCTGTTTTGCAGGACAACATTCTAGGTGAACAAAAAACTAAACCAAAACTTTTAGGTTAGACATATAACCTGAAACTTTTGACAACAAAAACAAAACCAAAACTTTTAGGTTAGACATATAACCTGAAACTTTTGACAACAAAAACAAAACCAAAACTTTTAGGTTAGACATATAACCTGAAACTTTTGATAACAAAAGCAAAACCAAAACTTTTAGGTTAAACATATAACCTGAAATTTTTCAACAAATCAACAACAGAAACGAAACCAGAACCTTTAGGTTAGACATAAAACCTAAAGTATTCAATAACATGATATAACGACATTCGGGAGTGATAGTGGGTACATCTCTCCTTAAAATAAATTCTTAGAAAACAAATGATTAACATTAATCAGAAGTTTTCTTAAACAATTGAAAATTGTTTAGGATGTAATTAACTATAGAGGCTTACCTCTATAGGAGATCAAAAAGAACCCGAAATAGAAATCTCTGCTTTACCATGATTTTCTTAATATGAAAATTCTAGAATATGTTATTCTAGAATATCCTCATATAAGAATTATCATAAACATCCTTTTCTACTATTAGTCCTAAAAATTTTCTAAATCCTTTATAGGATTTATATGAATAAAACTAGGCTAATATTAGATGGCGACTCCTTGACATTGACATGATACAGAAATGAATGGCGATGACATGACCCCATCCAACAACGAAATAATGGTTATTATTTTCATCACCACCAGAAACACGCCATAAATTATATATTAATAAACATAAGTTAGATTAAACCTAGTTTGGATATTATAGTCATAAAGTATTTATCAAAATAGTTTAGAATATCAAGTAATTTATTTCTCCTTTACAATACTACAAGTCTTCAACTCTCAAAATTTTATTAATTGTATATCATATTAACTCAAGTCCTAACTTTATAATAAAATAAAAAGCTAAAATTAAATAATTTTCAACCTAAAAAATGTAAAGCTCAATGTAAGATAGTTTAAGTGTGATAAAGCTTCTCAATATATACAAATTTCCACACTTCCTCCTTCAAAATCTAATAAAAAAAACTAATTTTTTTTTATCAATCCATATTTATTTCAAAAGTAATAAGCTTGAATCAAAACTTTAAAATTTATAAAGACCCAAATACTATTATAATCATGAGTATTCTTAAGAAATTATCACTTGTAGGTTGTATTTACATATAAAATCATATATTTAAAATGAACTTATACCATTGAATAAAATAAATATGATCTCACCTAAATTGGATATATGAAAAATCTATAGTTCATGTAAATGTAAATTTAAATATATTTATTGAATATTTAAATCTATTAATAATTGTAATTATTCTTAATCTTATTTGATCAAATGAATAAAAATTCCTAAGATTATGTGGCAATATATTTCTCTCATACAACAATAAGGCTTGCATTTATGTTTGCTTAAGATTCGCTAAATATGGCTACATTCAAATATAAATGGGATTATTTCAACCTTAACAAAAGCATGAATCATATCATTTAAGACACTCAATTCATCATGAAAAAGAAGCATAAGTTATATGTTTTGTCATGCTCTTCACAAACAAAATTTTTGATGTATTTTAAGATTCATGTAAGAAAAAGTTGGGAAATAACTTTAACTCTCCGAATGAATTACAAAAATAATTTTATATCACAATTAGCTTTATTACAAATGCAAAATATAAAGTGGTAAATGTATCATATTTTTTTATTTAATATGCATAAAATAAATAAATAAAAGCATAGTTTAAGTGATATAAAAAAATTATAGTTAAAGCTACAAATTTAGAATGTGGATGGTAAAGTTGGGAGAGATTTGAATTAGAGGAGAATAATGAGGGCAAGGCTTTAAAGTAATTGTACTTGTAGGAGAGTAGTGATGGAAAGATCTAGGAGTGGGAAAGAGTAATTGAAAAAAAAGTTTAAGAGTGAAGTGTGTTTAAAAGCTAAAAATTAAGAAGAATCGAGAGTATTTACGAGAGAGAATGATGCATTTCTTTTCCTTATAGCAATTTATTGGTGTTAAATAGAAAAACAAAAAAAAATTATTTAAGAAACGCGCCTCTTACTAAGTGCCCGTTTGGGGCAGCTTATAAGTGCGGGGGCGTTTTTAAAAACGCTCCCGCACTGTTTGGTTCGCGCTTATGAAGTGCATATTTTAAAATGGTGTTTCATTTTTGTGAAAGAAGCGGCCCGCGGGGGTGATCCCGCGGCCTGCTTTTTCGATCGCGTATTTCGCATATTATTACTCCCGTGACCCTCGAATCTTCGCATCTTCCATGACATCGGATCGCTCTTGCTCGACATTTTTTCTTCCCGTAACCTAGCAGCGCATTCGGATCCACTTTTTCGATCGTGTTTCTCCCGTTCTTCGGATCGACAAGGAAGCGACCACAACAGTCTCCCGTTCGATCTTGTTCGCAATCGCAGCAGCAGCGATCCCGTGCCATTCACGTTGATTTTCGCTGAACTGTAAGTTTTTTTTGAAAGAAAAAAAAGATGCTATGAATATTAACCTTTTTGTTTCTTCCTGTTTTGCTTCTTCACCGCTGAGCCATTTGAAGAACCAGTTGAAACTTTTTCTAGTTGTTCTATATTCGAGTTTGCTTTTGGTTCGTGTTAACCCTTCCACTGTTTTCCTCTGTTTAAATAAATCTTCTTCCTCTTCCAGAGAGGTGATGGCATAGGCAGTTGCTGCGATTACTTGTAAGTTTTAGATATGTAAGATTAATCAGCTAATGTTCAAGCTGTTCATAAGATTAATCCTCATGAAAATTAAATGCAAAAAATTTAAATTGTTTTGACAGAATGTTTTGTAAAGGCCTTAATCACCCAAACATATCTGCTGTTCTAGTCCTAGATTTTTAATTTATCCAGATTTCTATTGTTTCTTTGATGGGTAAATGGATGAGTGATGGAAAATTAGATTTTTGATTGCTTGATAGTTTATTGCTCTTATCTCAATTGTAGATTTAGATCAAGTTATTTTGATTGTTTTTTTTTCACAAAGCTGCTTAGTTTTTTTTCATTCATGTTTTACCCTATTGCTCTATTTCCCCAACTCTTTTGGAGCTAGCTCCTGTTTATGAAAAGAAATATCGTGTTCTAACATGTTTATGTGATAGGGGTAGAATGGTCGATTTTCCGAATCGATTCGTTTCTACATGTGTGAAACCAAACAGATCGACGAACATCCAGATCGAAGAACTTATCCTGGATAAGCTGGATAAGTTCATACTGCTCCAAACGAGACCCGTCAGTTCCTCAAAAACCGAACACTTTTTTTTTCTTTATCTACCATACTGATGGTAGTTATGGAATTAAAATATAATAACAAGGAGATTTCTAACAAATTGGGAGAGTTCATCATACCAACCAAGTATTGACCTAGTGGGACGCTTCTATTTAAATTTTTTACTTATCCTGCCTCTATAGTTTACATGAAAGAAAATAGACTCCTATTTAAATACTTTATATTTGATAAACATGCCTGAAAATATTAAATTCTAGATCCCCACATTCACTTATAAAGCTCTTTCATTCAAAAAGTCTAATTCAATGCACACTCGCCCCACTCAGTGCATACAAACTTATGTGTTCTACACAAGCAAAAAATCTCGATGTCTTCTACTGATTGCACCAACATTCCTGATCTCTTAACCTCACCAAATCTCTATATCCACACATCTTTGTCCATCAAGTTGACATCACCACCAATATTACCAGTGTCCACCTATTTGTGCCTTATATCCATTATAAAAATGTCTTAAAAATACAAAGTACATAGCAAATATTAATACTAAATATTTTGTTTATTTCATTCCCAACAAATATATGAAATAAATTTCTAGTATTCATATCACAACAAAAAATTAAAACTTGAATGTTACAACACCATTGAGCATAATTTTCATTTTATTTAAAATGCATTAAATCAAAAGTCTTTACTTGCAACTAAACAAATTTTTAGAGGTAGACATTTGTTACTAAAAAGGAAAATTTATTATAAAAATTTATGTTAATGATCTATTTACAATTGAAAACAAATTATCGTAACAAAAAATGTTCGAGGATAATTATAAAGTTTAAAATTATAATTAATTTTTCAAATCATTTAAACAAATGATTATATATGTACTATTAATTTAACAAAACTCTTTCTAGGAAAACGCCCAGAAAGTATATCGACATTATACTAGCTATGTCAACCAAATTAAAGTCTTACTCGTCATGATCATGAATAGACTAATAATATGATCAAACGAAGCGTGAGTTGAAAATTGGAACAAAAACTTTAATTACTTAAAATCCTATATTTTGAAAATAAAATAAATTACAATCTATAGAATTTTTATATAAATATAAAACTAAAAACGATCAAAAAATTAATTGAATTTTTCAACAACGAATACAATTTTCAAATTTTAAATTCATTCCTTTTATAATCAAGGCGACTTGCATCTATTTTACGTCATTTTACTTGCCATTTTCACTACATTTTACATCATAATTTCATTTATTTAACACAAATTTACTCTTGAGAAAGATATCTTGTTCATATTATGCAAAATGCAAAAATTGAACACCAATGAGATGGGATGAGAAAATCCAACGGAAAAGTGCCCCGAAATGACATGACCACGCCATTGCTCGAACTAGGCTAGCGTGTCCACACCATATAATGCAGTACGGTGGCGTGACCATGCCACAATCTAGCGTGACCATGCCAACCCCAACAAAAGAGCAGTGTGACCACATCATAAACGATCATGACCACGGTGACGGTCGAGAAACACTTTAAGAAAGAAACTTGATGTCCCAAACCGTAATTCATGCTATAAAATCAAATCTTAGGGTTTCTAAGGAGTTCGACATCAGAGAAGGCTTGGAAGCTAAAAAAAGAGAGTTTGGGAGAGGATTTGAGGGATCTCTTGAGGGCTTTTTTCTTCCTTGGGTTGAAACCTTCGAGGGAGAGTTTATTCTTTTCCTTGCGAGTGTGAGAGATTTTTGTATGAGTGAGAAATTTGCTGGCTTTCCCGGGGAGACTATTTCTTGTAAGTTTTTCATCTTTATGTTGCTTGCCATGGAATTTTCTTTGGTGTTTTTCGCTATGGTCTTCTACAAAAAAAGCGGCTAAGCTTTTCTTTGTGTCTTTGTGATGTATAGAGTAGTGGATTTATTAATGGTTTTCAATAATATTTTCTAGTTATACGTTTTATTGTGCTTTTCGTGGCTGATATTGTTGGTTAACTTTTGATCTGCATTTACTCCTAGTCTGGCAAACTAAGAAGTTAAAATGTTTTATGAAACTACGACCTCTAACCGTTGTATAGTGAAAACGTATAGTTGACCACAGAATTCTGAGAGAATGGACATATTTCAGTGGAATTCTGCAATCATCCTAGGGCATATGAAAAGTCAAGTCAAATGCCATGGGGATTGAGGAAGCCTCAACTTCATGAATTTTAAGCTTCTTTTGACTTAGACATGGGCATAAGGAGTATCCTATCCCCGTTTGACAACATCCATGTAGGGAAATATTTTGGAAAGTCACGATCACGCATAATCCCCGAATCACAGAGGCACACACCTCATCTATCTTGAAGGAACTGACGTGTTTTTCCCTCCTATTTTTTTTAGCTTTCTTTTACTATCAAATATTTTGTTTTGCTAGGACCTTAAGACTTAACAACCTTCTTTTAATAATCGTCAAAATAGGTTAACTGAAATAATATACTAGAGAATTTTCTGTGAAAACGAATATTACACTTTTCCTGTAGGATCAATATGCAGTACTCTTGAACCGCATTACTACTAACACGTGCACTTATGTTGTACAGCTGGCTTGCGTGCCGATAAGTTTTGGCACTTTACTGGCTCAATTTTATGGTAAAATATTTGATTGTGGCCAATTTGGGACCATTCTTGCTTTTTTTGCTTTTTTTTTCTAAGAGCTTTTCTTAAAATATATCAATTATTTTTAAGTACTGTCACCGTAATATTTAGATGTTTGGAATATTTTTAAAATAACCATCACTAACAATTATATTTTAAAAATAACCATCACTAACAGTGATCTCCAAGTGTTCCTAATAGTTTTAGGTTTGATTTATATGCAACCGACATAATATTTAATACGTTCCCATTTCTTGTTTGTGGCCTTATCTTTGCATCTCACTCATTTTCGGCTCCGAGGCGTGCTGTTTGTATTTGCTTAGGCTTGTTGTTCTCCCTTGCTACACATTGGATCCTAAGGCTTCCAATATTTAAATGGATAATTGATAAAGCCCTCAACATACTTGGCTCGTTTTTTAATTTTTCATTTTCCCTTGATATGTTTTACTTTTATTTTAGCTTTAGCTAATTTCAGGATTATTATAACACTTCCATAATTTAATGGAATGCCACCGTAGCCGTCGCTACTCTACGTAAAAAAAAATTAAAATCAACCAACTGGAAAAAATCTCAAGTTGATCTTAAATAAATATAATTATGAGCTTTTTCCTCATTCGCTTAAAGTAGAAAAGGGGCAATTACAGACCGACCACCCGAAAATTGCTATTTACAAATCAACCACTCTCTTTGAATCATTCTTCAAATTCTCAATTAAAGATTCAAACTCACGCTAAAACACAAACCCATTTTTTCACTTTTTTCAAAAGAATTAACGTGGTGTTTTATTTGTAAATATTAATATTTAGTGTGGTCTGTATGAATATGTAATTATCCAATAAAAAATTTTAAAACAATATTAATTTTCTCCCTGTTGAAGATAAAATATTTTTTCGCATTAGTAAAAAAGAAGTTGATGAGGCTTTAAAGAAAACTAAAGGGGGAAAGTCTGTAGGACCTGATGATATCCCAATTGAAGTGTGGAAATGTTTAGGTGATTTGGGGGTTTTAATATTATTTTAAAAACTAAAAGGATGCCTGAGGAGTGGAGAAAGAGCATTTTGGTCCCCATTTTTAAGAATAAAGGAGATGCACAAGAGTGTGCAAATTATAGAGGAATTAAATTGATGTGTCATACTTTAAAATTATGGAGAGGGTAATTGAACATAGGTTAAGACGTATTACGAAGATTTCTCATAATCAATTTGGATTTATGCCGGGCAGGTCTACCATGGAAGCTATACATTTATTGAGAGGTTTGATGGAGAAGTACATAGATAATAAGGAGGATCTACATTTGATTTTTATTGATTTAGAAAAGCTTACGATAAGGTTCCTAGAGATGTTCTTTGGAGAGTTCTTGAGAAGAAAGGTGTTGATATAACTTATATTCAAGTCATTAAAGATATGTATGCTAGAGCTGTTACATGTGTTCGAACTGAAGGAGGATTGACCAAGTATTTTACTATTTCTGTTGGTTTACATCAAGGATCGGCTTTAAGCCCATATCTTTTTGCTTTATTTATGGATGGTCTTACTGGGCATTTACAAGAGGATGTACCTTGGTGTATGCTTTTTGCTGATGATATCCTCCTTGTGGATAAGACAAGAGAAAAAGTCCAGGAAAAACTTGAATTATGGAGGTCTACATTGGAGTCTAAAGGTCTTCGTTTGAGTAGAACTAAAACTGAATACATGGAATGTAATTTTAGTAATAGTAGGTCTAGTGACAGCAGTGTAACTTTGGGTGATAAAATTATTAAAAGGTGTGAACGATTTAGATATCTCGGGTCCATTGTTCAAAGCGATGGTGATAGAGATGGGGATGTTAATAGTAGAATTCAGGTTGGTTGGTTGAAGTGGAGGAATGCGTCTGACCTATTGTGTGATAGAAAAGTACCGCTTAGATTGAAAGGAAAATTTTATAAGATGGTGGTGAGACCTTCAATGCTCTATGGTGCTGAATGTTGGCCTTTAAAAGAGAAGCATAATGTTAAGTTAAGTGTTGCCGAGATGAGAATGATTAGGTGGATGAGTGGCTTTACACTTAGAGACAAAATGCGAAATGAATATATCCGTAAAAGGGTTGGAGTTGCACCAGTGACGGATAAAATTAGAGAGAGTCGTCTTAGATGGTTTGGTCACATTAAACGTCGACCACCTGATGATCCGATTAGGAGAGTAGATGTTTTAAATACAACTTATGTTAAGAAAGGCAGAGGCAGACCTAGGAAAACTTGGGCTTATTGCATAAAAAATGATCTTAATTTATTAGAATTAAACGAAAATTTGACACTAAATAGGACGCAATGGAGAAAAAGGATTCATGTAGCTGACCCCACTTAGTGGGATTAAGGCTTTGTTGTTGTTGTTGTTGTTGTTGTTGAAGATAAAATATTTTGGTGATCTGTGTATCCCAAGAAAAATTTACCTGTGACTTTCCTCTTAAAAAAAAAAAATAATAATAAAATAATTAGCTTCCTAAAGATGGCCACCAGCTGGCCGTTTTCTTGACCGCTGGCTCTCCGGGTGACTGTTATCCGTATGGCATTTATTCTATAATATTAAAATATGAATTAAATGTGGAATTATGAACAATATATAGACGTACTTGATTTAAAATATTAAATAGATTAAAATTATGTATGTCCCGTTAAATTACGACTTTTTATTCGTAAAAAAAGGCAATAAGAATTTAGTTTTAATAAATTATTTATAAAAAAAAATTTGGTTATCATTTTTATTTCAGTGAATAAAATTTTATGGCAAGGCTATAATTTTTTTATAATTATTTAAGGTATTTTATATATATATATATATATATATATATATTTATATATATATATATTTATATACATGTTATTAATTATAAAATCATATTTAATTTTTATCCGTAACAATATTCAACTATATTGTGTCGTGTGCGCGTGCATCGCGGATGCCACTCATTCGGAAACGAGAAAAGGGAAGGCTGATTTGAACTGCGCAGAAAAAGCAGCGAGTGCTCGTAGCTGCGATAAGAAAACATAGCTTCACATGAATGCCTGTTCCCAAATGCTCAGAAAAGCGGAGAATAGCTGTAGATAAGAGAAGAAAACATCCCTTCACATGAATGACGTGATGGTATTTAAAGCTGACCCCGCTGGAAACAGTACTGGCTACGTGTTCAATTATGGAAGCTAAGCAATGTATTTAATTCGCACCCCTCCTTTTAATCGTGAGTCGAGCGTGTTAAATTAAATCAGTAAACAGAAATATATATATATATATATATATGTATATATATATATATATATAAATAATAACAGTTATATTGTTGCTTTGACTTCTAATCTTCAGCTGCCTATAAATTTAGTTAATGTTGCTGGTTCTAGTATTCACTGGTATAAACCTCTTGCGCCTTTTTTGAAAATCAACACTGATGCTTCTTGGAATTTTACTAAAGCTGGTATTGGTGGGGTTTGTCGTGACTGGAATGGGTTGATTTTAGCTTGGTTTGCTGCTCCTATTGTTACTTCGACTCCTTTAATAGTTGAAGCCGAGGCTATTATTCTTGCCCTTTTAATTGCTAAGTATAAGAAATGGGTGAATATTATTCTCGAAACCAATTCTTTAACTATTTTTGATATCTCGTTCTTTAAATATAACCTCATCATTGGAGTGTTTTATTACGGATTAAAAAAATTAAAGCTCTTTCAGTTGGATTGAATGTGGTTTGGAATCATACTCGACGAGAAGTGAACTTGGTTGCGGATTGGATTGCTAAGCTTGCACAAATCTATCGAAGCCTATTGTCTCTGAGTTTGTCCCTCCGTTTTTAAACTCTGTGTTTGCTTTAAATACTTAGTTGTTGTTTGTTCTTAGTGTGTTTGTGTGTTGGTCTGGTGGGGTGAGTTGTATTTTCTCTTTTTTTGGAAGAAGGACCCAATTCATTTCTTTTTTTTATGATTTCTGTAGGGTCCGTGTGTTGGGACCTTCTTCCCTGTTTTGTACTTTATTTTATGGAGCAATAAAATTGAGCCTTTGTGCTCTTTTATTAAAAAAAAAAAATATATGTATATAGGAATGATAAACAGTAGCGCTATAATTCTTTAGTATTGATAGAACTCATCGTCCTTTGGTTGAAGTAAAACTGTCTAAGAATTATAGATCAAGATCTATTGGTTACCAATCTCACATAAAATTTCAACCTTAAAAAAAAAAAAAAGATTTAAGAGCAAGCAAAGCGGTGGCCGGACTAGATTAGGGAACATAAACATGAATTTTTATTGCGTCCGGACGGCGTACGTAGTGCTGCGTCCAGACGCCAATAAAAATTCAACACGTGTATTTCTGGGACCCACTATGGCAGAATTTGAAAAAAAAGCATTTTAAACTCCTTTATGTCGACCCAACCCGACCCGATTGAGGCCCCCGACTGAAAAAAGTTAAATTTTCGCGCTTTATTTCTCCGCCAAAGTATAAAGGCTTATTTTGTCTCCATTATTTGTAAGATGCGGAGACTTTTTTGTGGATTTCTGAAGGGACGACGCAGTTATGAGGTGGATTCTTTATTCCTGGAGAGCTGAGATTCCTGGATTAGGGTAGAGCAAGTGAAGATGGATTTTGAAGATGATTATATAAAGTATTGTTTACATTCTGCATTTGTAAAATTTATGTTTTATTTTCTTATAAGTTCTGTTTTATTTAGGGAATTTTGTTTTTTTTATTATTAGAGTTTTATTTAAGTTGTAATGCAGTATTATTTGAGTAATACTGAAAGCGGCATTGTAAACTTTTTCTACAGTTTTAATTTAATTTAGGGGTTGGCAAGCTTTTGGTTTGATTTTCTTAACATTGTGGCTTGTATTGCGGATTACATTTACGTTCTGCTTTTTAACATTTAAGTTTTATTTTTTTATTATCTCTGTTTTATCACAGGGTTATGATTTTGTTATTATTAGAGTATTATTTAGGTTGTAATTCAGTATTATTTTAGTAATACTGAAAGTGGCATTGTAAGCGTTTCCTATAATTTTAGTTTAATACCATGTTGGCAAGTGTTTGGTTTGATTTTAATGAAATTGAGGTTTTTATTGCGATATTACTTCAGAATAACACGAGAATACAACCGTAAAACAATCGCAATATGACGGAAATACGGGCCATAAAACTGGTTGTATTGGAATATTCCGCAATATATTCCAATCGAGCCCGCTGATTTAATCTGAAAAATACGACCACTAAAACACTTGTAATTTTTCTTAAATACAACGACAGCAGAATAAATGCAGACGTTAAACTGGTTGTATTGGAATATTCCGCTGACACGCAGAATACAATCTCGGGAATTTTAGTTTTTGTATTATTAGAGTTTTATTTAAGTTGCAATTCAGTATTATTTGAGCTGCGGCATTGTAAACTTTTTCTACAGTTTTAATTTAATTTAGGGGTTAGCAAGCCTTTGGTTTGATTTTCATAACATTGTGGGTTGTATTGCGGATTATATTTATGTTCTGCTTTGTAACATTTAGGTTTTATTTTCTTATTATCTCTGTTTTATTACGGGGTTATGGTGTTGGTATTATTAGAGTATTATTTAGGTTGTAATTCGGTATTATTTGAGTAATACGAAAGTGGCATTGTAAGCGTTTCCTATAATTTTAATTTAATACCACGTTGGCAAGTGTTTGGTTTGATTTTAATGAAATTGAGGTTTTTATTGCGGTATTACTTCAGAATAACACGAGAATACAACTGTAAAACAATCGCAATATGACGGAAATACGGGCCATAAAACTGGTTGTATTGGAATATTCCACAATATATTCCAATCGAGCCCACGGTTTCGGCTGAAAAAATACAGCTCTAAAACACTTGTAATATTTCTTAAATACAACGACAGCAGAATAAATGCGGACGTTAAACTGGTTGTATTGGAATATTCCGCTGACACGCAGAATACAACCACGAGAATTTTGGTTTTGATATTATTAGAGTTTTATTTAAGTTGTAATTAAGTATTATTTGAGTTGCGGCATTGTAAACTTTTTCTACAGTTTTAATTTAATTTAGGGGTTGGCAAGCTTTTGATTTGATTTTCATAACATTGTGGGTTGTATTGCGGATTACATTTATGTTCTGCTTTGTAACATTTAGGTTTTATTTTCTTATTATCTCTGTTTTATTACGGGGTTATGGTGTTGGTATTATTAGAGTATTATTTAGGTTGTAATTCAGTATTATTTGAGTAATACTGAAAGTGGCATTGTAAGCGTTTCCTATAATTTTAATTTAATACCCTGTTGGCAAGTGTTTGGTTTGATTTTAATGAAATTGAGGTTTTTATTGCGGTATTACAGTGGTATTACTTCGGAATAACACGAGAATACAACCTTAAAACGATCACAATATGACAAAAATACGCGTAATAGAACTGGTTGTATTGGAATATTCCGCAATATATTCCAATCGAGCCCGCGGTTTCGGCTGAAAAAATACAGCTCGAAAACACTTGTAATATTTCTTAAATACAATGACAGCAGAAGAAATGCGTACTTTAAACTGGTTGTATTGGAATATTCCGCTAACACGCATAATACAACCACAAAACTATTGTAAAAAATATTTATTATAAAATGTCCGACCCTTTTGAAATTTCACGCCAATGCATAGAAAATATAACCTGAAACGAAACGTCTCGTCGATTACTTTGCCCGGAGGAAAACTACAAACGCATCACCGCTCCCAAATTTTTAGGGTTTCAGGGCATTGCGTTTCCAATCGAGAAGAGAAAAACATTTTCCATTTCCTGGAATTTACATAGATGGAAGCAGAGAACACCCCAATGGAAGCAGAGAACACTCCGATGGAAGCAGAGAACACCCCGATGGAAGCAGAAGATATTGCCGTACAAATGGAAACAGAGGTTCGGCTCAATGAGCAGCAACAAACCGAACAGCCTACGCAGAAGGTCACCAACGAGAAAAAAAAGAAAAAGGGGACTAGCAACAAAAATGTCACCGCCGACAGTTCGACGAGGTAATATTCTTATTCTGTATTCGTATTTTTATTAGGAGAGAGCATTCTTATATGTAAATTCTGAATAATACTGAAGTACAAGCTGAATATGACCCGAATATGACCCAAATACTATCCAAATAAAATCGGCACACTTCCAGTGTATAACCTAACCGCAAGCCAAAACCTATAGCAACAATAATACTCATATAAGACATAAATACTACCACAATAAAACTAAGTCTATTAAAAATACAATAATTATACACCTTACAAAAATAAAACAAAAATTTTACCTTCTGCACTTTACAAATAATACTGACATAAACCTACAATAATGCTTACATAAATCCTAACAGAAAACAGAGAACAGACAACCACAATAATACTCATATAAACCATAAATATTACCAAAATAAAACCGAGTCTAGTAATAGTACAATTCTTATGTAATATAACTTACCAAAATAAAACAGAATTTTTACCTCCTTCACTTTACAAATAAAAATGCAATAAAACCAAAATACTACTGGAATAAAACTCAACAAACACTTAAAACTTTAATAATACAACTAAGAGTTTTATTTTTTTTTTGCTACAGGTTTCTTAACTCGAGAAACATGAGCTGTAGATGTCGGCCGTCCGTTGTGAGAGAGCTACTTGATGTGGTCAGGCCTGCAGTGTCTGAAGATGTCATGAGTAATCTCAGTCGAATGAATATTGACCAGTTGTTTTATTTGCCTCTGTATCCCCAGGAGAAGATTCTTACCCTTCAAATTCTACAATGTTGGCAACATGACAAAATGTTGTTCAAATTGGGTGGGAAAGAGCTTAGATTATTGCCTGATGAAATTGCACTGCTGATTGGGATGCCAACCTGAGGAGCAATGCAGAAGTGGAAGCAACGTCCATCAGCCAAAATGAATTCTGTCAACATAAAGGACAAAATATTAGCGTTTGCAAGTGTGGATACTTCGATCGCATTGGAGAACATTTACATAAAATATCTATTGTCAAATTTATTCTTTCCATCAAGTAATTTTAGTATTCCTTTAGACCTTGAAGCATACGGTGATAATGTAGAGACATTCTCATCGTACAACTGGCCTGCGGCTCTATGTGAATATCTTATAGAGCAGATCAACGCAGTTACAATTAAAGTTAGATTGAATCGATCAATTGGTTACATAAATGGGTTTGTGTTTTTATTAACGGTTAGTATCTTATTTAATCATTCTAGTTACTTTATTGATTGATCGGTAATGGTAATATTACATTGATTTCACGCAGCTTTGGTTTTATGAGCACACTTCTCTAATGACGCCCGCAGCTCCCAATGTCAGACCCAGAATGTTGCGGTGGTCAAGGTCCGTTAGATGGAACGCGTCACAAACTGATTTATTCTTCAAGCGGCTAAATAGAGAACAAGTAAGTCATGCCCAACTTTCTTAACAAATACCAGCTGTGAAATGTTTAATAAAGCATTTTATATCTTCTTGAAACTGTATTTAGGTGCACGACAAATTCACTGATGTCACGGCTGATGAACTTCTCTTGATTGCCAACCCGGACGAGGGCCTTCCAAGTCCGGTCCAAGATCACCAAACTGAAATTCGATCCCCCTCATCATCTTCATTTGCTATGGGTACAGTTGCTGCAGATGATAGCACCATTGCTCCGATACTAGCTACCATGAATCGTAACATGGAAGTTATGAATGAATTGCTGAGAGACTAGGAGAAATGGTTCCTGCAATATCAAGGAAACTTCGATACAGTAAGTGTTGGGGCGACGGGGCTGCAGGTGCAAATGTCAGCACTGAACAAAAAAGTTGATAAGATTGAGCAACATTTATCAATCAAAGAACCAAATTTGGTTGGAGAAGTCGACCCACTCGCCAGCCCACCTGCTGAAGTCCCTACTGCTGAATTTCATACTGTTGAAGTCCATATAGCTGAAGAAAGAACGGGTGCGTCAGAATAACCTGGTGAAGTCCCTCCCAATGTAGATGAAAATATTATGGCCGACGATGAGGGAGGTCACACCTCCCAAACCGGAGAAGGTGAGGACGAGGAAACTGTCATACCGGAAGGTGAAAATAATGTAGATATTCATGCCGAGGTAGCAATGTCCATTCCTAGCTTGATGCAAAGGGTGAAGGGCCGACGGAGTCGCTTGAAGAAGGTTGTGAAATTACCTTTCACATCTTTTCAATTCAAAAGGAGGAAGATGGTGAAGGATATAAAAGACCAGCAGAACCCGACTGTAGAGAGCAAGGAACACGATCATTTCACAGAAAAAGAGTCCTTATCACCGGGAACAAAACCTCTTGCTCAGATATCCGCTTTAATTGAGAAGATTATTGAGGATGCTGATGGTATTACTGCTGAGAACAATCAAGACACATCAAAAAAGGTAGATACACCATCTTTGGGCAGTCCAGCCTCACATGGATCTTTGACCAGTCCAACTCCACAGGCAGTTGAACACAGCGAACCGGGTACTTCCAAAACATTAGTGGTGTATCAACCAACATCACCTGTGCTTGCCCCAACGGTACTTCTATAAATATTACGTAATGCATTTATATATGCTCTTATTTAAACATTATACATTAATGTTGATTTCATTTGTGCACAACAGCCAGAGTTGAAAGGTCTCGTAAAGTATCCTGGGAGAGAGCTTATTAGTGTTGAGCAGCGCGGAATAATTGAACAGTTTTCGTCAAGTTATCATAGGCCGTACATGCACCAACTTCTTCATGATGATTTTCAAATCTCTTTTAGATACAACTGACACAAAATAGTTTGCTTTTAATGCAGTCGTGATATTATCATCAACCAACGCTTCTTGTTGTTAGATCGTGGAATGATGGATGATCTACTTTTTGATGAGTTCATCGGTAATGATCATGTCGATGCCCTCGCCGCCATCCTGCACCAAATGAAGAGGCAAAATCCATCAGCATACCAAAAATACCTATACGTGTCCCCATTATTTTGGGTAATACCCTTAGTGTAAATTCCAATGGTACATTTCTCTTGTCAATTTTTGGGTGTATTGGAGAATTTTTTACAATGTTTATTGTGGCTTGATGAGGATTTGCAGTTTATTGCAGTGTATTGGATGTTTTTTTACAGTGTTTATTACATTTTATTCCAAATTACCTTGGCAAGGTTTAACAACCACATCAGGAAATGCTTTAAGCCTGTTTATTGCAGTTTATTTTGTCATCAGAAAATGCTTTATTGCAGTTTATTTTAAAATCAAATATTTTCATTAACAGAGTAAAAAGGCAAAAATACATCTCCAAAATAAAACAACAATAATACGAAAATATAGCAAAAATAAAACTGAATTTGTGTGACTGCTTTATCGTAATAGTTCAAGTAATACAACTCAAAAATACCAGAATATATCCACAATACAACTGGAGATATCTGATACACCCATCTTTAGGATTTAACTCTGTTGTATTTGAAGAGTATCGATGTTGTTTTAAGGTCATATTCGGTGACGTGCCGCCGAGTTGTTGGAATAAAATGCGGATTATTCCAATACAACCGGCGCGGTAGTTTAGAAATATTCCTCTTTCATATTCAATACAACCGTTCGGTGGATCCGCGGTTTGACTTGAATACATCGAGTAATACTCAAATACAGCTGGCTAATGTATAGGATTCCGCCCCGCGTTGTTCAAGAATAAAACGAGGAATATTCTGATACAACCGCATTGATTCCAATCAGACCAATGCTCGGTTGTATTTAAGTAATATTACAATCATTTTTAGAGTGTATTATCTGGTATTAAAATTATGCATAAAAATCTGTATTACATTTTTAAGAAATTAGTAATAATAATATTTTTGTAATTATGCAATTTTTGTAAATAATATATTTGTAAATGTGAACTTTTAAGAATTAGTTAAGTAAATACCTTTTTACAGTAACACCATCAAAAAAATTCAAAACATTACTATTTTAATTTTTTAAAAAATTAAATAAATCTTTTGCTGCACAAATAAGGGAATTTTTAGGAGTCTAGATGTTAGTGATGTAAATACATAAGAATTAAGTGGAATGCCTAAAAATCTTACTATTATTTGATATTGCTGATAGAGATGTTTTGAAATTAAAGTGAAATTAAGATCAAATAAAATTTGATTGGAGAATAATTAGAGATGAATGGGGTCTTTACGTGCAACTAATCGCCATTAATATAAATGAGGACTTTACGTGCTGACCCCATAATTCCTACGTATTTATTTTAAAATCATTCGACATTTCAAATATACAGCCTCACACACATTCTGATACATCCATTTTTACGATTTAACTCTGTTGTATTTGAACATTATCACCATTGTTTTAGGGTCGTATTCAGTGTCTTATTCCGCTCAGTTGTTGGAATAAAACGAGAAATATTCCAATACAACCAGTTCGGCGGATCCGCGGTATGACTTGAATACATTGAGGAATACTCAAATACAACCGGCTATGGAAATGTATTCCGCCGCGCGTTGTTCGGGAATAAAACGAGTAATATTCCGATACAACCGTATTGATTCCAATCAGGCCCATATTCGGTTGTATTTAAGTAATATTACAATCGTTTTTAGAGTGTATTATCTGGTTATTAATCCAATGCAACCAATTGGGGATTAAAAACACAACTTATAGAGTAAAATGACAATGAGACAAAAATAATAGCTCAATAAATCAACCATAACGAATGTTTCTGTCATTCAAATAAATCAAAACATTATCTTCAAACAAATTATCATCTATGTTCATTAGCATCAGTGGAACAAGTCTTTATCAATTTAGATATCATCGTCTATATGCATTAACATGCTTGTATATGTCTCTGTCTGTTGTGATGTAGGCAGTTCCTGGAGTAATTTGAATAAAAAATTGTAAACATCACAGATTGAACAATAAATAAATAGCCTCGTCCACATTATAATTTACCTGGCTTACGTGATCCGACGTTCTAAACCAGTTTGCCTCGTTTTGGAGAACTCTAGCATCACTTGGACCGACATCTTTATCCGTTCCTACAAAAAAGGTTGACACGTTGTGAAGGAGACAGTATAAGTTTTAGAAATAAAAAATTTTTCAGCAAACTAAACTTACTTTTTGTTCTCTTATTTTTTTTCCAATAACCTTTTAATCTTGAATTAGATATTCCTTTAGGACGCATCTTTACTGGGTCATTCAGGTTTTTCTCTTTACATGGGGTCTTCTTTTTAGTTGGTTTTGCCTTTTGTTTGGGTTCTCTCCCATGTAATATTTCATAGGTGTCAAGTGTTAGTTTTTTTAATGTATCTAAGCACAAACTTCTCAACGAACTTCATGGCCTTGTGTTCTTGTACTTATCCGGTACGCTAATTTATGAACATGTGTGCGATATATAAGTCCACTTGAGACTATTGACAACATTTGAGACCCCTTGAGATGTTGATATTCCAAACTGTTGTATATGTCCCTTTTTGCATGTGTAAACCACCGAAGTAATATATATTCTTCAGAAATTTTGTACACGTTTTCATGCTGAAGAACCCTTAGAGCGTGAGCACATAGTAAACCCATCATTTCAAATTTTTTACAACTGCACGTGATATCCGAATTAGCTCTGTCTAATTTCACAATCCAGTATTTGTCTGTGTCTCTATTATCGAAGGTTCTTATATGAAATTCTGAATCATTGTTGGCAAAGCCCTCCAAAGAAAGTCCACCCAAACCATGAAGAAACTCTGACTCAAACTTCCAGTATAACTTCCGTGTGTAAAGTAAAGCAACCTGCCTCAAAACAGGGCTGCATTTTACTGCAGGGACAATAGCAGATTGCTCGCATCTAAAATCTTCATCCTTCTCATTTCTTCGCCAAGTTTTCGCGATATGTTCAAGGGCCAGAAAACATTCAGTTACCGTGCTTGTTGGTTTGGAGAAACTATGGAAGATGTTATTAGTTGACTCACTCCTTTGCGTAGATAGGATCCCCATTCCAAAAATGTCTTTATTGAAGGCTGTTGACCAACGATGCCTTATATTATACAATTCATCCAACCATACATTTTCCTGAAGTTCTCCCATCTCAATCATTTCGCCCCAAGTTTCTTCGAATTCCACTTCTGAGTCACATCTACGCATGTATTTATAAAAGAGATCGTGTACACTCTTGTTTTTTCCTGAACCACAATGCACTTTTAAAGATAATTTTTTTGTATATATGCCAATGGCATAATCTATGTCTAGTGTGCGGCAAGCACTCTTGGATTGCTCTACTCATTGCTTGATCTTGATCGGTGAATATTGTGATTGGGTGTTTGTTATCCATTATACGGATAAAGGCTTTGAATAACCACTTGAAGGACTCAATCGTTTCATCCGACAAAAAACCAACTGCAAAAAGCACATTCTGCCAGTGGTGGTTCACACCGACAATCGGCGCACAACATAGGTTGTATTTATTCAGTCTATAGCTTGTATCAAATATTATGACATCACCAAAGCAGTCATAATCGAGTCTGGACATCCCATCACTCCATAAGAAATTCAACAAACTGACTGACTCATCAATTTGGACGTCCCACGTAAACATTGGATCCTCGGCTTGCCGTGCAGTGAATTGTTGTAGTAAGGAATTAGCATCCCCGAGTTCGATGTGTAATCTTCTCTCTCTTTGTAAGAGATTATATGCATCCCTCTTCGTACAGTCAAGATTCTCCACTCCACCAACTTCTGTGGCTAGGAAGCTAAACACATCGGTGGTTCTAATCCCTGATTTTATCATTGATCTGAGGACATCTGCATTGATGTCACTCATCTTTCTGCTTGAACGCAATAGGTGCTTGTCGCCAACATCCGCCAACGGATGGTTATGACTTTCTATGAATTTCTTTACCGACCAGTTCCCTTGGACATCAACGGCATATCGGATCATGGCAGCACAACCAGTCCTTGTATCTGCTCACGTGTACCTCACCGATACATTGTCCTTCAATTCTCTCTTTGTACCAGCCTTACCACAAACAAAATCCCTTATCTTGATCCTCTTTAAATGCGGTCAATAACCAATGTGGTCCTTTCGCACAGTAAATCCAACAATGTGTGCATAGGCACAATATTTTTCGTGGGCCTCCTTCTCATTATTGATAACAGCTTGAAGCAATATGTTTACAAGTGGATCATTGGAGGCACTGTCTCTCTCGGGTATCTGCAATTGGATCAGGATTTTAATGTCGGTAACACTATACTTAAGAACCAATAATACAA
This sequence comes from Papilionanthe hookeriana x Papilionanthe teres, assembly GCA_022702705.1. NCBI lineage: Eukaryota > Viridiplantae > Streptophyta > Magnoliopsida > Asparagales > Orchidaceae > Papilionanthe > Papilionanthe hookeriana x Papilionanthe teres. The sequence continues at coordinate 71,339,279 of CM040430.1, forward strand.
TAATAATATCATGATAACACCACAGTCACACCAAGGTACCATAATAATAACTATAAAAATATTGGTGTTTTTCAAGTATTACCACGAATAATACCCCCAAACTACCAGAATACTACCTTCAAATTACCTAAATAAAACCACGGCGAAATCTGAAGCAAACTTAAGTTACTCTTAAGAAACTGCCTGAATACCACCACAAAATTACCAAAATAACACCACGTACCGCTGAAAGAATACTTAACAAATATGCTTTTCTGAAACTACCTGAATACACCCATAATATTACCCAAATAACACCATGTCCCACTATGAAAGAAAACTTCACGTTACTCTTTTGAAACTACAGGCATACTACCGTAATAAAACTATAAAACTGTGAAACAGTACTACAACAGTGCATACAATAAATTTTACCAAGTTTTATTTAGGTAATTTGAAGGTAGTATTCTGGTAGTTTGGGGGAGGGGACAATAAAATGTACCCTCCCCCAAACTCCCAGAATACTACCTTCAAATTACCTAAATAAAACCACGGCGAAATCTGAAGCAAACTTGTTACTCTTACGAAACCGCCTGAATACCACCACAAAATTACCAAAATAACTCCACGTGCCGCTGAAAGAAAACTTGACAAATATACTACCATAATACACCCATAATATTACCCAAAAAACACCATGTCCCTTTATGAAAGAAAACTTGACGTTACTCTACTGAAACTACGGGCGTACTACAGTAATAAAACCCTAAACTGTGAAACAGTAACAAAACAGTGCATACAACAAATTTTACCAACCTGAGGGATATGTTCTGTCGCAGCTAAACTAAGCTGAAAATCTTGTTCCTCGAATATATTTTGAGATTCCAACTCACTGTCGACTTGATCGGATATATTTTGTGCGAACGGTAGCATGCTTTAGCTTTAGGTTAGAATCAAATTCCAGCTCCTCAGGTCCACGACAAGGTAGGTCAGACAAAAAAAAATCTCCGCATCCTAAAGATAATGGAGACAAAATAAGCCTTTATACTTTGGCGGGGAAATAAAGCGCAAAAATTTAACTTTTTTCAGTCGGGGGCCTCAATCGGGTCGGGCCGGGTCGGCAGAAAGGAGTTTAAAATGCATTTTTTTTCAAATTCTGCCATGGTGGGTCCCAGAATTACACGTGTCGAATTTTTATTGGCGTCTGGATGCAGCGATGCGTACGCCGTCCTGACAAAATAAAAATTCCATAAATAGGCTATGTCAAGGTTATTTGCTATCAAGGATCCTTCTCTCAAAGTTTACTCTTGGTCATTCATTGGTTGTGATTGGGAAGACCGAGATCTGGTCTCAATAATTGAGCCCTTATTTTTAGTGTCTTTTTCATCTCCTATAAAGAATACAAATTTTTCTTCTCTAATGATGACATTGAATAAGGCTCTAAACAATAGAAAATAACGACGGCTAACTATAGTGCTAGACAAGATAACCGATATATTATAGCAAACTCCAAATTGTTAACAAGGTATGAAATCTCAGAGGTATTTTTAAACTTATATTTTCAGTTGAATTTTGTTTTTGTGTTGAGGATTTTCAGATAATATGTTATAGAAGTCCCTAATTTAGATTAAATTCTTAAATCATGCTCTCTGGTTAAAATTTTGTATTTTTAAGATTACAAGTAAAACTGGGTTTCCACTCGCAATCCATCAACTTATGGCTAAAGACAAAAGGTTGTCCTTTGCAAGGGTTAGCATCCAAATCTCCATTGAATCCATCCTCTTTGACATTAATAGCATCACTGTGAAAGTTAAATTTGCCTAACAAAATTTGTTTGTATCTAAGGACCTTACACTTGTAAAATGTGTCAAACTTTTTCTCTATGTGTTTCAAAGCTTCACCACACTGAATCCCCCAAGCACTATTGCATTCAACATGGTAGAAGCTATTAATATCTTGGGAGAAACCCCACTTCATCATCAAGCCCAAGCAAGCCCATAATGCTCTCTTTACACTTCCACAATTGCCCCTCACTACCCCTATCATTGAAGTTTATGCTCTCTCCCCTGCTAACAACAACTCTCTCACAATGGACTCCCTAACTAAACCACAAGAGGTCATGTCTATTCCAAATGAAAATCACGAATCACCTCAATACCCTATGGCTAACATTATTAACCCTCCTTCTTATCCCCATGGTCTAATAAATGATCTAACAAATCCCTCTTTTAATCTAACATCTCTTGCTCCTCAAACTTAACCAACAACTTCAAAACTTAAAGGTGATAAATCTTAAAGTTGAATTTTCCATTCCTTCTGAAAATACCATATGTAGGTATTGAAAATTAAATGCAGGTATTAAAAGAGTTTTCAATTATAATCCTAACTTTTGATTAATATTAATCTTTTATTATTGGGATTTTAAGAAAAGGATTTTTTTGTCCTTAAACTGCCAAAATTGCATATGTGCTGAGCTTCCTGCCAAACCATAATAAAATAAAGCATAAATTTTATCAAACTTCATGAAAATAGAGAAGCCGCATGAAACTAAAATTATAAGATGAATCAGGTGCAACTGAGACGCCAAAATTCCCTATAAAACCAGAGAAAGGTGGACAAAATCTGCATATAAATGTTTAATCCTACAACTATACATCAATGTAAACTAGGAATTAAGGTTGAGGATCAGGCAACTGCTCCCGGTCCTCATCCCTCAATCTATAAATCAAGCACCTTTAAACTCATGCATGTATCTTATTTTCGATATAGACTTATCTAGACGAATCTAAACAGGTACATATGAATGATATAAAACATTCAATCTGCAATTAGAAGAGGGTAGGATAAATTATATACATGCAATTGTATAATAAGCCATGTGCGACAGAAGGAGAACTTATCAGTGCCTTCAGAAATTTTGTTAGTATAAATCACTTTGTTTTAAGCATGGCTCTCTGAATAAAAGATTAATATACTGATGTGCATTGTCAAACTCTGTAAACCCATAAAGGCACAATAAAAATGCTTGATTAGGTAGAAACCATCAACAATAACAAGACATATGAAAAACCTAACTACACCCTACCATGACTTGCAATAATCTAAAACAAGGCGGACTAGACGTACATTTAAGTAGGTGCAAAAGTACGGTGGAGGCTTTTATTTGATTTGACCAGTTCATTATCCTTGAACCCAGTCTGAGAACACAAGATTATTTGTACATGCTGCTAGAAAGTAAATGAAATCTATTAAAAAGTGGACCTCACATATGAGCTAGGCTATGGATGCACTAATTTTTAAATTGGATTGAAATGTGATGCATAATATTAACAAAAAAACAATATTTTTTATATTTTAAAAATAGTTTCTAAGAAATAAAGCCTTAGTGGCACATGTTTGACCTATTAAAATTTAACACAATCATACAAGTGCCAATCATGATCCAAAAGATCTAAAGCCAAAAGAAAAGCAACAGGTTGGTGCCCTTATCGAGACTGAATGTAAGGAAAACCTAAATTGTCCCCATGTACTAATCTAGCCAGAGGAGGGGGAGGATGGGTATCAATTATAAGGAATTCAGCAAAGTTGCCTTGGGTAGCCAGCCAGTGGGCTGGAGTACTTCCTTCCCTAGGGGTGTGAACAAAATGGCTGCCAATAGAAAGGATAATGGGGGTCATCCTTCCAATCCATCTGTTGATGTACCAAGGGGGGGTGTCAGTCTTTTGCAGAAACTTAATACAGCTTAAATTGTCAGATTCCACCAAAAGTGGTCCAATTTTGCATCTATGTGCAATCAGTAATGCCCAATAGATGGTAATAATTTTAGCTTCTAAGGCATCCTCTGCACAGGTAGAGGAAGAGAAAAACAGTAAGCATCTTCCTAGGGGGTCCCTAAACAAACCCCTAATTCTAGCAGATTGATGACAAAAGATGCCATCAGTATTTGCTTTAATGCAAGGAGGTTTTGGGGGTGTCCAGGAAAAAGCTGAAATATGGTTCTTCTGAATAAGACTGACAGGGCTCCAATTTTTACAAATGTTAAAAAATTTTTGATGTTGAATGAGTTTCTGGATATAAGATTTGCAGTTCCTCACCAAAAAGGAAGCCATAGGTGGCTTCTTTTCAAATTTAGCTTGATTCCTAGCCATCAAGAGTAACCAAGCCACTAAACAAGGTAGAACAATCAGATTTGCTTGTTGCCAATCCCCTAGCAATCAAAGAATGTATACCAACTCAGAAGTAATGTATTCATATTTAATTGGTCCAACAGACTATTCCAAACAGTTTGAGAAAAAAGGCAAGTGAAGAAGAGGTGCTCCAAGGATTCCTCAGCTGTAAGACAGAGTGGATAACAAGAAGGACCTCTGGGCCCCTTCAGTTTTAATATATCATCAGTTTGGAGAAGTATGTGCTATAACCTCTAGCAAAAAAATGACATGGAAGGGGTAAGCAGCTTTCCCCAAATTGCTTTACCCCAAATCACTTGAGGCCAATGAAAAAACTGTTGATATATAAAGGTATTGAGTTTTTGAGTGTGGCAGTTCTTTGTGACAAGTTTTTCTTTGTGGCCCAGATTAATAGGAGTATTAACCACTTGTTGGGTCTGTTCAGTTGACAATATGGTGTTCAGCAGACTTCAATCCCATTGACTGTCCCTCCAGAAGTCTTTCATCAGTTGCTTGGTATGTAATTGAGATGGTTGACCAGTCAGCTTTTCCCCATTCCATATCCACTGATCTAACCAAAAATGAATTTGGTCTTTTCCTAATTCCCAGATAAATAGTTCCTCTGACTGAATTTTAATAGATAAAAGCTGAGTCCACAACCAGCTTTGGAGTGGTAGCAGTGGGATGAACATTTTTACAGTATTTCCCTAACATGAAATTGGCCCATAAGCAGTCCTGAGCTCTAAATCTGATCCAAATTTTGAAAAGATTAATAAAGCTCAAATGAGTGAAATCCTTGAAGCCTAAACCCCCAGCTGTGAGTGGTTTGCATAATTTCTTCCAAGAGAGCCAATGGAATTGCCTTTGCTGTCCAGCCGAAATGGAATCTATTAAAGATCCTTCCCATCATACTTTGAGTGATTTTTTTCATCTTGAACATTTGTAGAGCATAAATAGGAATGGATAGAAGAATACATTTAAGCAATGTAAGTCTGCCCCCATTAGATAGAAAAGAATTTTTCCAGCAATTTAATTTGGCTTTAATTTTGTCTATAGTTGCATTAAAATGTGTTTGTTTCACCCTTCCTTTTAGGAGCTGAACCCCAAGGTACTTGAGAGGAAGGTTTGCATGGGTGAAATCAGTGAAATCAGAGATCCAATGTTGATTTTGTAGAGTGACATTTGAACCAGTAAAGAATTGATATTTTTGAAGATTTAAATCCATCCCTGAAGTAACTTGAAAATGTTTGAGGACTTTACTCACATCTTTAACAGCAAGCTTTAGAAAAATATTAAGGTCATCATCATATGACAGATGGCTGATGACCATAATGGATCTATGATGATAAGCCAGATGTGGAGATTGTAGGAACAAGGCATCAAGGATTCTGGAGATGTAGTCAAATGCTAGAATGAAGATTGTTGGAGAAAGGGGGTCCCCTTGTGTGATACCCCTTGTGGCACTAAATAAACCATGACACCTTCCATTTACCATTACAGAAGAAGCATTACATTTCAGCCATCTCCCAATTAACTGGACAAAGTCAGGTCTGAAGCCCCTGGCAGTAAGAGTATCCAGTATAAAGGACCAGCTGATGGTATCATAGCCTTTCTTGATATCATGTTTAAAATTAGCATTGTGACTTCTGCATTTCTTGTCAATATCCAGCGGTAATTCCTGAGCTAATAATATGTTATCACAGATGGATCTACCTTTAAGAAATGATGCTTGATTTGGTTTTATGAGATGAGTCAAATGGGGTTGCAGTCTATTGACAAGTATTTTACGGATGATTTTAGATATGACATTGGTCAAGCTAATAGGTCTGTAGTCCCCCCATCCTGTTCTACTTGTGTTATTTGGGATCAAGATAATAGTAGAAGAGGTGAAATAATTGCGGGGGGGGGGGGGGTCAATCCCCTGGGAAAAACATTGCACAGCTGCAACAACATCTTGGCTAATTACTGACCAGCTAGCTTTATAAAAGGATGAAGTATAACTATCAGGGCCAGCTGCTTTATTCCCATCTATAGAATCAAGAGCAGTTTTAATTTCAGCCTCCATTGGTACCTGGATTAGAATTAAGTCATGCACATATTGGTACCCATCTTGAAAAAGGGAGGAGTTAATTTGAGGTATGTGGGCGGTGTTGTCAGTAAACAATTCTGTAAAGTGGGTCACTGCATATGTAGCAATAACTTCAGGATCAGTAAGCTTGGCCCCAGCAGAGGTTGTGATGTGAAGAATCATATTACATTTCCTTCTGTAGTTGATGCAAATTTTATAAAATTTATTATTTTTGTCCCCCTCAACAAATTTGGTGACAACAGCCTTTTGTTTGAGAAAAATGTCCTGATAGTTAAGTTGAGATGATAAGTGGTCATTTGCTGCCTACAATTCAGCTTCAGAGTTAATACCTTGTTGATACACAACCTCTAAAGTCAGAATAGCCTCCTCAGCCAACTTTATATTTTCCTTTACATTGTCAAATGTTGTCTAGTTCCAGGCTCTGAAGTGAGCAACAGCTTTATTCTATAAGTGCCAATGATTGATCCATGGGTTAACTGATTTCCTAGTCACCCAAATCCTCTTCAATTCAGCCAGAAATCCTGAATGTTTCAGCCACATGTTCTGGAATCTGAATGGGCCACCTCCCCCTTTATCAGTATTGTTGATGGAGCCTAAGAGTGGTCTGTGGTTAGAACCTGTCATGGCAAGTTGAGTATTAAAAGTGTAGGGAAAAGTTTGGAGCCATTTATAGTTAACCAGAAATCTGTCAAGTCTTTCCCAGGTGTTGTCGCTCCTCCAAGTGAATTTAGGGCCTTGGAATCCCATGTCAAAAAAAGAAGCATCAGCTAAGAATTGATCAAATCTTGTCATAGAAGCAGGAAGAGGAGGGTTGCCCCCCTTTTTCTCAGTGGGTTTTGTCAAGCAATTAAAGTCACCTCCAAGAATCCAAAAAGAGTTGCTAGAGAGGCCAATTTACAATAAGTCTTACCATAAGATTGTTTGTTAGATAGTGATCTACCTAAAAAAATACCCATTTTTATGTCTTATTTATGATTCAATTCTTAAGGATAATATGCTTTAATGAAAGGTATTTTCATGTTTTTGGATCTAAATGATTAAAAAGAGTCTAAAAAGGAAAAAGGAGCAAAAATGAGCAAAAATGGAGCTTATGGAGCAATTTTTGGAATTATTGGCCTGGCTCCTAGGCGCCAGAGTCTGGGGCCTAAGCGCCCGTTTGATACAGTCGCTGTTAAGTTTTTTTTGATGACTTTGGGCAGTTTCTTTGACGTTGTTAAGCAGTTATTGGAGCTTCTAGAAGATTGGAAGTTACTCCTAATATATAGGACATGTGATACAATTTATTTGGACACAAGGAAACGGTCTGGATCGCGAAGTGGTGCGACCCAAAGTGGGCCCCAGATCCCGACACCTAGGCACGACAGTTACCTTCTAGAAGATACATTGAATTTGGATGAATTTTGAAGAGGTGCCTTAAGCAAACCCTGGTCAAATTTAGAGCTTTATAAATAGGAGCCCATTCTATAGAGAAAATCACACCAAACCCCCCCTCTTAGTACACATACCCATTTTAGCCTATTCTCTCTCATCTCTAGCTTAATTTAGTCTCTTCCATACTTAGGGTGCCACTTTATTTTGTATCTAGTGAGTTTATTTTTGAGTGTTTATTGTATGTAATTGCTGTTGGAGTCTTTCATCATTGCGTTGGAGTCAGTAGAAGTCAGCGGAGCTCTTGAAGGAACACTTCAGATAAGTATTTCTACTTTGGTTCAAAGTTTTATAAATATGTTTTGTTGTGTTATTTTAATGAGTTCTGAGTAGTTAGTTATCTTTCTCCTTTCAACTATGAAAAAATTATAAATTAATTAAATTTCGTAAGAGAATTAAATATAAAATATTTTAAAATATTATGATGATATTAATACCTGATCTTAGTTTACTTTTTAAATTGGCCATTTAATTTGTTAAAACCTGTTGAAGAATTTTGAGACCTATCCGGAGATAAATTCTTAACTAGTAGATATCACATGAATCCTTGGGTAATCACAGGCTATAAGCGGATTGTTTAAGGTGAAGTGCATATAAATAGGAAGACATTATTTATTGGGCGTAGAATAAATTAGTTTTTAGAGTGACAGGCTAAATTCTAATAATTTGGTTTATAGAAAGGTAACAGGTCACTGGTAGTGGCCGACCATAGCCACCCTTGGACATCTAAGTAGTGTGAGCCTAGATTAACCCATTCTACTAATAACACATCCTGAGCCTAACTATAGATTAGTCAATGTTATTTGCACCCGGACCAAAGGGTAAAGAATAGGAATGCTTCTAATTGGCACAATACTATAATCTTAATTCCCTACAAAAGATAATTAATCTATAATTCTTGGATTAGTTGAAAAAGGAGAAAGTCGTTTTTACACTTGCATAGAGTTTTAATTGTTGCTTATTTTAATTTACTGCTTACTGCATCCATTATTTTAGTAAAAATTATTATTGAAATAGATATACATAAAAAAAGGTATATATAATTTACATAAGAAAATTTCAAAATATTACTTATATATTTTTACTTTTTATTTTTATTATCCCTTTGGGATCGATAACCAGGACTCCACTAGAGCCCTGTATTACTTGAAAGATACGTATACTTGCGTTTAAAATTGTGACTTTTATAATAATTAAATCTAAAATATAAAAATTATAAAAGTAAAACTCGCACATCAAGTTTTTGAAGCCATTTGCCAGTAATTAAATCTTCTAAAAAGTGGTATCAAATTCTTGTATTTTAAAGAATATTTTTAGTCGCATCGCATCAAGTTTTTGGTGTCTTTACCGGGGATAAGATTAAAATAAAAAGTAATATATATATATATATATATATAAACAAAACATAAAAAAAGTATTTTCTTTAAGTTTTTATTCGTAGTTCTGGATATGGAGGATTACTACCTTTTGATTCTGAATTAGAAAGAACAATTAAAAGAATTAAAAAAGGAAAACAAATTTTAAAACATAAAAAAATGACTATCTTACATAACAATAATCAAAATCCAATCAAAATTAATGAACAAAATATTTTTAAACCATTAAGGGAATATGCAAATCCTACAGCTGATGAACTTCATATTAGTATTCAAATTCCAACTGTAGATGCTAATTCTTTTGAGCTTAAAACTTCTATTATTCAAATGGTTCAAAACAATCAATTTGGAGGAACACTTAATGAGGATCCAAATTTACACCTTGCTAGTTCTTTAGAACTTTGTACTATCTTTAAATATAATGATGTTTCTAATTATGCTATTAGGCTTAGGCTTTTTCGTTTTTCCTTAAAAGATAAAACAAAGATGTGGCTTAATGCATTAGTAACTTGTTCTATTAAAACATGGGCAGATATGACACAAAAATTCCTTGCTAAATATTTTCCTCCTTCTAAAACTGCTAAATTGAGAAATGATATTACTTCATTTACTCAATTTGATGAAGAAATAATTTATGAAGCTTGAGAAAGATTTAAAGAACTATTAAGAAAATGTACTCATCATTTTTTACCAGATTGGTTAATTATTTAAACATTTTATAATGGACTTATTGGATCACTTAGATCAATTATTGATGCTGTTGCTGGTGGTTTCTTTAATGGCTAAGACATTTGAAGAAGCCTACACCTTAATTGAAGAAATAGGTAACAAAAATTTTCAATGGCCTTCTGAAAGGGTTAATCCTAAAAGAATGACCAGTATTCATGATAATGAAGCCTTTTCTATTTTAGCTTCACAAGTGGCTGTGATATCTAAGAAATTAGATAATTTTGTTATTAATATATCGCATGTGAGTAATGAAAATGCTGCAAATTCTGATGATTCTCAAACAATGGAAACTTTGCAAGATATTTCTAGTAAAACTAATAATCCTTTTTCTAATTATTATAATTATGGTTGGAAAAATCATCCTAATTTTAATTGGAGCAATGGACTTCAAACCAATCCAAATTGGAGCAACTAAGTAAATTCAAACTATAGACCAACTTATCCTCCTAGTTATAACAATCAGCAGAAAAAGTTGTCAGCAGAAGAATTGATCTTGCAACTTAGCAATCAGCTACAAAGTCAAAACATTGCCATTCGTAATATTGAGAATCAAATGGGTAAAATTGCTAATTTCATTAATTATAGACCTCAAGGAACACTGCCTAGCAATGTCGAAATTAATTCTAAAGGATCTGGAAAAGAACATGAACAAGCAAAAGTTGTACAACTTAGAAGTGGAAAGGAATTAAAAGAGAAAACACGGAATGAGATTGAAAAAGAGAAAGAAGTTGAAGAGATTGAAAAACCTAAAGATACCCTTTCTCCAAGTAAAGATCATACTGTTGTACCTACTGAAGTGGAAGTTGAAAGAACACCACCACCTTTTCCTCAAAGACTTAAACAGTAGAAGCTTGACCGTCAATTTTCTATGTTCTTTGAAATATTTATGAAACTTACCATCAACATTCCTTTTGCTGAAGCTTTGGAGCAAATTCCAAACTATGCAAAATTTTTGAAGGATATTTTAAGCCAGAAGAGAAAATTTGAAGCTTATGAAACTATTGCATTAAGTGAAGAATGTAGTACAGTAATTCAGAAGAAATTACCTCAGAAACTTAAAGATCTTTGAAGTTTCACTATACCATGTGCTATTGGAGAAAAATTCTGTGGAAAAGCCTTATGTGATTTAGGAGCTAGTATTAATCTCATGTCATTTTCAATCTTTCGAAGGTTAGATTTAGGAGAGATTTCTCGTACCACTGTAACTCTTCAGTTAGCTGATCGATCGATCACTTATCCTAAAGGAGTTATAGAGGATGTTCTCGTTAAGGTAGATAAATTTATCTTCCCTGTAGATTTCATTGTTCTAGATATGGAAGAAGATAAACAAATACCTATCATTTTAGGAAGACCTTTTCTAGCTACCAGTTGAGCTATGATTCATGTGCAAAAAGGAGAATTAACGATGAGAGTTAATGATCAAAAGATAAGATTCAATGTTCTGAAATCAATGAGGTATCCTGAAAAAGAAAAATGCTATCAGATAGATATTTTTGATTATATGATTGAAAAGCATTATCAAGAAAAATGTAAGGTCATTTTTGATGATAAAGACAAAGAATCTATGTTGTATGATGAGTCATTAAATGAAGAAAATTCATCTGAAGAAGCTCATTATATTCATGAAAATTGGGAAATTTTATACACAACTACAAATGAGATATTATTACCCTCAATTGAAAAAGCCTATGAACTGGATTTAGAGATGTTACCTGCACATTCAAAGTATGCATTTCTTGGAGATTCATTAACTTTACCTGTAATTATATCTTCATAATTAAGCAAAGATCAAGAAGAAAAATTAATTAGAGTTCTGAAGAATTATAAGAAAGCTTTTGGTTGGACTATTGCAGATATAAAAGGAATAAGCCCTTCAATCTGTATGCATAGGATTTTAATGGAAGAAAATTGTAAACCCACTATTGAACCTCAAAGAAGATTAAATCTAATTATGAAATAAGTTGTTAAGAAAGAGATTTTGAAATGGTTAGATGCTGGAATCATTTATCCTATTTCGGATAGCCAATGGGTAAGTCCTATTCATTGTGTTCCGAAGAAAGGAGAAGTAATTGTCATGGTTAATAAAAAAATGAATTAATCCCAACTAGACAAGTTACCGGATGGCAAATTTGCATTGATTATTGAAAAGTAAACAACGCCACTAGAAAGGATCATTTTCCTTTACCTTTCTTGGATCAAGTGTTGGATAAACTTGCTGGACACTCATATTTCTATTTTCTGGATGGATATTCTAGTTATCATCAATTATCTGTTGCTCCTGAGGTTCAAGAAAAGACAACATTTACTAGTTCTTATGGAACATTTGCCTTTAGAAGAATGCCTTTTGGTTTATGCAATGCACCTGCAACTTTTCAAAGATGTATGATGTCAATATTCTGTGATTTGATTGATAAAGGAATTGAAGTATTCATGAACGATTTTTCAGTTTTAGGAACTTCTTTTGAATCTTGCTTGAAAAATATAACAAAAATTTTGAAGAGATGTGAAGAAACAAATTTAGTTCTAAACTGGGAAAAAATGTCAATTTATGATCACAGAAGGCATTGTACTTGGATATAAAGTTTCACAAATAGGGATGAAAGTTGATTAATCAAAAGTGAAAATTATTGCTGAACTGCAACCACCTACTACTGTTACTGAAGTAAGAAGTTTTCTGGGTCATGATGGATTTTATAAGAGATATATAAAGGATTTTTCTAAAATTGTTAAACCTCTTTGCCATTTATTGGAAAAAGATGCTAAATTTGAATTTAATGAAGATTGTCTGAATGCGTTCAATATTTTGAAAGAAAAGTTAATCACCGCACCTGTCATTGTTGCAGCTGATTGGAATAAACCTTTTTAATTAATGTGTGATGCAAGTGATTATACAATCGGAGCTGTATTAGGACAAAAATATGAGAAGATTTTCAAAGTTATATACTATGCTAGCAAAACTCTTAATGAAACTCAAGTAAATTACACTACTACTGAAAAAGAGTTGTTAGCAATAGCATATGCCTTTAATAAATTTAGACCATATCTTCTTGGAACAAAATGTATTGTGCATACTGATCATTCTACTATTAAGTATTTAATATCTAAAAAGGATGCTAAACCTAGATTGATCAGATGGGTTTTACTTTTGCAAGAATTTAATTTAGAAATTGTGAACAGAAGAGGGACTGAGAACCAAATTGCTGATCATTTATCAAGAATAAAAAACAATAATGAGAAGATTTATGAAGAAAATATAAATGAGAAATTCCCGGATGAGCAATTATATGTCATTCAAGGATTACAAATGTCGTGGTATGCAGATATAGTTAACTACTTGGTTAGCAATATTTTACCATATGGGATGAATAGTAAATATATTAAGAAATTCAAGAATGATTGTAAATCATATATTTGGAAAGATCCTCATTTATTTAAAATAGGAAGAGATTCTATGATTCGAAGATGTGTACTTTATGAAGAAACTTTTGCAATTATTGATGCGATGCGACTTTAATTAAGCTTTAAAATAAAAAATTTCGATACCACTTTTTAGAAGATTTAATTCCTAGCAAATGAGTTCAAAAACTTGATGTGCGAGATTTAATTTTATAATTTTATTAGATTTAATTATTGTAAAAGTCACAATTTTAAATGCAAGTATACGTATCGTTCAAGTAATACATAGCTCTAGTGGAGTCCTGGTTATCGATCCTACGAGGATAATAAAAACAAAAAGTAAAAATATATAAAAACAATATTTTGAAATTTTCTTAAGGAAATTATATATACTATATATATATATATAAATATATATATATATATATATATATATATATATATATATTCAAATTTAATTAACTAATAACTTTTACTAAAAGAAAGTAAGCAATAAGCAGGAAAGTAAAGTAAGCAGTAATTTAATGCAATTATAAAAATGACTTTCTCCTTTTTCAACTAATCCAAGAATTATAGTTATAGGGAATTAAGATTATATTATTGTGCCAAATAGAAGCATTCCTATTCTTTGCCCTTTGGTCCAGGTGCAAAGAACATTGACTAATCTAAGTTAGGCTCAGGATGTGTTATTAGTAGAATGGGTTAATCTTGTCTCACACTACTAGATGTCTAAGGGTGGCTGTGGTCGGCCCTACCAGTGACCCGTTACCTTTCTATAAACCAAATTATTAGAATTTAGTCTGTCACTCTAAAAACTAATTAATTATACGCCCAATAAATAATATCTTCCTATTTATTTGCACTTCACCTTAAATAATCTGCGTAACGCCTTCGATTACCTTAAGGATTCATGTGATATCTACTAGTTAAGAATTTATCTCCGGATAGGTCTCAGAATTCTTCAACAGGTTTTAACAAATTAAATGGCCAATTTAAAAAGTAAACTAAGATCAGGTATTGATATCATCACAATACTTTCAAATATTTTATATTTAATTCTCCTACAAAATTTAATTAATTTATAGTCTTTTCATAGTTGAAAGGAGAAAGATAACTAACTACTCGGAACTCATTAAAATAACACAACAAAAAATATTTATAAAACTTTGAACCAAAGTACAAATACTTATCTGAAGTGTTCTTTCAAGAGCTCCGATGACTTCTACTTACTCTAACGCAATGATGAAAGACTCCAATAGAAATTACACACAATAAACACTCAAAATAATCTCACTAGATACAAAATAAAGTGGTTACCCTAAGTATGGAAGAGACTAAATTAAACTAGAATAGGCTAAAATGGGTATGTGTACTAAGAGGGGGGGGGGTTTTGTGCGATTTTCTCTGTAGAATGGGCTCCTATTTATAGACTCTGAATTTGACCAGGGGTTGCTTAAGCCACCTCTTCAAAATTCATCAAAATTCAATGTATCTTCTAGAAGGTAACCGTCGCGCCTAGACACCGGGATCTGGCGCCGGACTCCGTGACCAGGTCGTTCGCACCTCTTCACTTTGGGTCGCACCTCTTCGCCATCCAGACCGTTTCCTTGTGTCCAAATACATTGTATCATATGTCATATATATTAGGAGTAACTTCTAATCTTATAGAAGCTCCAATAACTGCTTAACACCGTCAAAATAACTGCCCAAAGTCATTAAAAAAACTTAATAGTGTCTGTATCGAACTGGCGCTTAGGCGCCAGGCTAATAATTCCAAAAATTGCTCCATAAGCTCAATTTTTGCTCTTTTTTGCTCTTTTTTTCCTTCTTGGGCTCTTTTTAATCATCTACATCCAAAAAAATGAAAATACCTTTCATTAAAACATAATATCCTTAAGAATTAAATCATAAATAAGGCATAAAAATGGGTATTTTTTAAGTGGATCAAATTCCCCCAAACTTAAACATTACTTGTCCTTAAGTAACCCTTTTAATTACATAAAATAAATAACATTTGGAATGAAGTTAAAATATTTAAGATTCCTTATAGTTTTTGTTTTTATAAATACTTTAGCAAATCATTAACCAAATTTCAGTAATTAAGTTTAATTTTAAGAATTAAAGAACATTTAACTACCAAATCATTAGACTTCCAATTTTTCATTTATTTCAAGAATAATTGTAGTTTATCATATCAAGGTCACGTAGAATATTTACAAAAAAAAGATTTTCATGAAATATTTTTCTAGTTAAAATATATGTACATAGAAATTAAGTTAAAATGTAATCAGTTTTCTTACTATAAGATAATTCAAGTGAAGCCAATTTTTGATTAGGCATTTCCTCAAGTTTCTCCTCACCCTTTTTTTTTCTTCTTCTTTTTTTTTTAAGTGAGGATTACTATTTTTGGATAGCCTATTAATGATTTTAATCTTCACTATCATTAACTTATTTTAAAAAACTTATACATTCTTACTTAATAAATATGACATTAATAATTTATTATTTTTCTAAATTTATTTCAATCTTTTCTTTTTCAAGAAATAATCTTGATTCCTTAGTATTTCAAAAATACAATTCTCTTTACTATAAATAGAAAAATTTTCATCTTATTATTCTTTAAGCTAAATAATTCTATTCTTAAAATCAACCAAAATTTTTGAAATTTTAGTTAAGTTTACTAAATTATTTATAAATTCAAAAATTTAGGTATTCTTAAATAGATTTTATATTCCTTATGTTATGTTAATATATTTTTAAAGAAAATATTAGTTCTTAAAGGACAAAAAATATTTAAATTTGATAAATATTTTCCCTCCCCAAACTTCGGCTTTAGTATAAATATGAATTATGAAATTTTCTAAAGCATGAGAGAAAGAAATAAACATGAATTAATCTAAGTATAACAATGATGTAGTAAGGAAAAACTATACTCTACTTCTACACATGCTTCAATATGAATATAATAGAAATGATTAAGCAAATATAAAAAAGTTTTGCAGAGCAGGAGTTAATTTCTAAAAGAACAAAAAAATTTATTTCAGAACATGCAAATTTACTAACTATTCATGACACTAAACAGTAGGCTGAAACAGAAATAAACTTTTATAGAAATTCATTCACATCTTAATCTTAAATACACATCAGATAATATAAAAATAGTTTTAACATAAAAAGTTCACAAATAACATCAATAAATAACATCACAAAAAATAAGATAATACTTTAGAAATAGAATCAACAATCTCTAGAGATAAATCAAGCTACTAATCACTATCTGTAGCTTCATCATCATCACCACCAAAAGAGAACTCCATATCCTTAGGATCAACATAGGGTGAAAATCTGGAACAAGTAGGGAACTGAACATCATGCTCACCCTTCAGAAATCTCACTAAAGACTCTGAATATTCAGCATCATAATCACTCTTTCTTTGTGTATACTCAAAAAGATGATCAATCTTCTTGTTTATGGTATCTACTCTACAATGAGTTAAGAATAACTCATGCTGCTACTCTATGAACTAATCATGCATGGTTTCCCAAAATGTGGATGATGGCTCAGTAGAAGTAGATGGTCTAGAAGTAGAAGCTCTACCTGAAGTAGGTAATGAACCAGCAGGTGCAGTAGAACTCTTACCTCGCAGTCGGTCATAAATGCTGACACTCTCTCTTCCTATAGGCTTCGTCGACTTAAGTATTTCTTCAGAAAGCTCAGCAACTACTCCAGCACTTTGACAAAAAGAATAGATCAGTGATGGAAAAACAAGTCCAATAGATGTGCTAGAACGAGCAGTAGCCTCCACAGAATCATAAATAATGCTCCCTACATCAATAGACTTCTTCTCTTAAATGCAGTAGTTTAGAATAGCTCTATCTCTGTTAACTTCACTCAGATGATTGGATGGAAGCAGACGAGTAGAAATAAAGTAGTGCCATGCCTTGGAAACACCATTAAGCTTAGAAGATAAAAAATTTACCCTTTTTTCATTCCGAGTCTTCCAGGCTCCAGTACTATCAATCAAGTAGGCAATGATCATGTCCAAATCTTCCTCAGATAGTGATAAACCTGAGTAATAAAACTCAATGTTTGGCGGCAGGCCATAGAAAATGTTGATACGTTTAGGAGTGAATCCTACTCCAACTCCTCGAACAAAAATCTCGTATTCCTCCGCATCCACGAAATTAGCATAAAACTCTCTAACCACCAGAATAACGACAACATCAGTGAAACAACAAAATCATTGTCAGTTGAGTGCAACAATTGTCTCCTCAATTCTTCCTCCAGGATTATAGAAACTTTGCTCTGAGATAAACTTTCGAGTCGTAGCAAAATCATTATATCAGAATTGTGCAGCAGCAGTGACGAGCTTGCTACGATCAAATTTTTCTCGTTCCTTTCCTCACTTAGATTTGGGTGCCATCTAAATGTGAAAGAAAAAAGCGAAATAAATTCAACGGATCTAGGAAAATAAACTAATTTAAGCTTTTCAAACTTGAAAGAGCTTAAAAATTTTATGGATTTAACCGTAAAAATCGAAATTTTTCTCAAAATTTTAGTTTTTCTCAATGAAAGCAAATTCCATGGTGAAAATAAAAAAATAATGAGTTTAGAATGTAGATCTGACCTCGGGATGAAGAAATTGGGTGATTTCAAGCTCAGAAACTTGAAAATCTGGCTTTAAATGGGATATATAGGGGATATTTTCGTGAAAAATAGTGGAGGAGGAAGCTTAGGCATAAAAAATGGTGTGGGGGGTGTTTAAGAAGATGAGTTTTCGGGTTTAGGCTGAACCGGCGCCTATGCGCTAGACTCGCCTTTCCAAAAAATTTGATTTAAATTATATATTTTCAACCAAATCTTATCAAATTTGATTCCTAATTACTCTTATGAGAGTATTAATCCATTTTATATCCTACAAATATTTTCATAATTAATTTAAAATAAAAGCATAGATCCACATAAATGTATCCAAATTCTTCAATTCAAAATCTTAATATCCATTCCAAATTCAACAATCTTCGATACAAGACTTGTATCAAGGTTCATCGTTTTATAAATAACACAATCAACAACATATTAAAAGAAAACATTCAAATCCAACAACACACATTGAACAATTTAAGAAAATACACACATTAGGTATTCAACACACTAAAACAAGACTCAATCACACCTAAAACACACATAGAATCTATTTAACACCGATCTTCTATTTCCATCTCTTTCTCAATGAAGTTCGCTAGGACCAAAGGGATGGAACTCCAACGCCCTTGGAAATTCCAAAGACGTCTTTTCATCAATCCATTTGTTCTTCACGTACATTTCTACTGGAGCGTCTTGATAGGCAGCCATGTGATCAGATTGAAGTTTGGTTTGCCATTCCAAGTGTTCGTATTGGTTGTACATCTCACGGAGACGATTACCAATACTTTGAAGTTATGCTTCAATCTTATCCATCCGACTAAACATTTTCTCCAAACTAACAGCAATAAAACCATTAAAATAAGGATGAGAATCTTTAGGAGATTTGTCTCTTACCTCATTTCCATGATTTCCTCTATCCATGGCCTCCAAATCCTTTCTAATTCCTCCAAAATGAATTGCTCTGGTCGAAATTAGTGTGTTTATGGGATTGGGGACGAAAAATAGACTATAAATAAAGAGATTTCGTGTGAACAACTGAAGAAATTCGATTTTTCCACGATCTGTAACTGCGAAGCTTAGGCGCCGGAATCTGGCGCCTAGGCGCCGAATTCATCGATATGCTAGTTATTCTGGAGCTTAGGCGCCAACTTTTGGCGCCTAGGCGTTGGAACCTCGATCGACTCCAATTCGCCTATCGTCAAATTTTGCAAAGTTTCGGTCGTAAAAATAGGTCTAATAAACGAATATGATCAACACACAAACACAATTACAAAAAATTCAAATCACAAACAATCACAAATGAAGGTTAACTTGATCTCCTTTTTACTCACATTTGACATGGAGTGGTCTAAGTCCAAGTTCTATATACTTCAAGAAAATGTTTAGCTTAAGCCAATACAGACTTGTTAGCCTTTCTTTTCCAGAAGGTATATACAAATTTAGTCAAAACCAAGGCATAACCTTACAGCAATAATTAAACTCAAACCAATAAATATGGGTTGCCTCCCACAAAGCGCTTGGTTTAACGTCGTCAGCCCGACCTAATTAATTAAATTAATCGGGTAGACTTAGTTTATAAACCTCTTTATAATTTAATTTTATTTTTCCCTTATAAGGCTTCAGTCTTAATCCGTTAATTTTAAATACTTTTCCAGTTTTGGGATCTTTACTATCCACAGCTCCATAAGGGTATACTTTCTCAATTATAAACGGTCCCATCCATTTAGATTTTAATTTTCTAGGGAAAAGTTTTAAACGGGCATTAAATAATAATACTTCATGTCCAGGCTCCAATATTTTCCTTGAAATCATTTTTTCATGTAATTTCTTCATTCTATCCTTATAAATTTGTACATTTTCATAAGATTCATTTCTTATCTCTTCCATTTCATTTAGTTGTAATAATCGTTTTTCTCCTATAGTATTCAAATTATAATTGAACTCCTTTATCGCCCAATAAGCTTTATTCTCCTGTTCAACAGGTAAGTGACAATGTTTACCATAAATTAACTGTTAAGGTGACATTCTGATAGGTGTCTTATAAGCTGTTCTATAAGCCCATAATGCAGAATCAAGTCTATCAACCCAATCAGTTCATTTAGGATTAACAGTCTTTTCCAATATTCTTTTAATTTCTCTGTTTGATACTTCAGCCATTCCACTTTTTTGTGAATGATAAGCAGTTGAAATTCTATGCTTAATTCTGAATTTTTCCAGCAATGATTGAATTCTTATATTTTTGAAATGACTTCCCCCATCTGTGATAATTATCCTAAACATTCCAAATCTTGTAAAAATCATTTTCTTTAAAAATTTTGAAACACTTTTGGAATCACAGTTTAGTAAAGCTACAGCTTCGATCCACTTTGAAACATAATCAACTGCTAATAAAATATAAATCTTTCCATATGATGGTACGAAAGGTACCATAAAGTCTAAACCCCATACATCGAAAATTTTGATTTCTAGTATAAAATTTAGAGGCATTTCATCTTTTCTTGATATATTTCCCATTCTTTAACATCGATCATAAGTTGTCACATAATTTCCAACATCTTTAAATAAAGTAGGCCAATAAAATCCAGAATTTAAAATTTTAAATGCAGTTTTATCCACTCCAAAGTGTCCTCCAAATTCATAATCATGACATTTTTTAATAATAACAAAAGTTTCTTCATAAGGTACATATCCTCGAATCACAGAATCTCTTCCTATTTTAAATAAATGAGGTTCTTCCCAAATATATGATTTACAATCATTCTTGAATTTCTTAATATATTTACTATTCATCCCATATGGTAAAATATTGCTAACCAAGTAGGTAACTATATCTGCATACCACGGTATTTGTAATCCTTGAATGACATATATTTGCTCATCCAGGAATTTTTCATTTATAATTTCTTCATAAATTTTCTCATTATTGTTTTTGATTCTTGATAAATGATCAGCAATTTGGTTGTCAGTCTCTCTTCTGTTTACTATTTTAAAATCAAATTCTTGCAAAAGTAAAACCCATCTGATCAATCTAGGTTTAGCATCCTTTTTAGATATTAAATACTTAATAACAGAATGATCAGTGTGTACGATACATTTTATTCCAAGAAGATATGGTCCAAATTTATCAAAGGCATATACTATTGCTAACAGCTCTTTTTTAGTAGTTGTGTAATTTATTTTAGTTTCATTAAGAGTTTTTCTAGCATAGTATATAACTTTGAAAACCGTCTCATATTTTTGTCCTAATACAGCTCCGATTGCATAATCACTTGCATCACACATTAATTCAAAAGGTTTAATCCAATCAGGTGCAACAATGATAGGTGCAGTGATTAACTTTTCTTTCAGAATATTGAACGCATTCAGACAATCTTCATTGAATTCAAATTTAGTTTCTTTTTCTAATAAATGGCAAAGAGGTTTAGCAATTTTAGAAAAATCCTTTATATATCTCCTATAAAATCTAGCATGACCCAAAAAACTTCTCACATCAGTAACGTTCGTAGGTGGTTGCAATTCAACAAAAATTTTTGCTTTTACTTGATCAACTTCCATCCTTATTTGTGAAACTTTATGTCCAAGTACAATGCCTTCTGTAACCATAAATTGACATTTTTCCCAGTTTATAAATAAATTTGTTTCTTAACATCTCTTCAAAATTTTCGTTATATTTTCCAAGCAAGATTCAAAAGAAGTTCCAAAAATTGAAGAATCGTCCATGAATACTTCAATTCCTTTATCAATCAAATCACAAAATATTGACATCATACATCTTTCAAAAGTTGCAGGTGCATTGCATAAACTGAAAGGCAATCTTCTAAAGGTAAATGTTCTATAAGGACTAGTAAATGTTGTCTTTTCTTGATCCTCAGGAGCAACATGTAATTGATGATAACCAGAATATCCATCCAGAAAATAGAAATATGAATATCCAGCAAGTTTATCCAACATTTGATCCAAGAAAGGTAAAGGAAAATGATCCTTTCTATTGGCGTTGTTTAATTTTCGATAATTAATGCAAATTCACCATCAGTAACTTGTCTTGTTGGGATTAATTCATTTTATTCATTAACAATGACAGTTACTTCTCCTTTTTTCGGAACACAATGAATAAGACTTACCCATTGGCTATCCGAAATAGGATAAATAATTCCAGCATCTAACCATTTCAAAATTTCTTGCTTAACAACCTCTTTCATAATTGGATTTAATCTTCTTTGAGGTTCAATAGTGGGTTTACAATTTTCTTCCATTAAAATCCTATGCATACAGATTGAAGGGCTTATTCCTTTTATATCTACAATAGTCCAACCAAAATCTTTCTTGTAACTCTTCAAAACTCTAATTAATTTTTCTTCTTGATCTTTGCTTAGTTCTGAAGATATAATTACAGGTAAAGTTAATGAATCTCCTAGAAATGCATACTTTAAATGCGCAGGTAACATTTTTAATTCCAGTTCAGGGGCTTTTTCAATTGAGGGTAATAATATCACATTTGTAGTTGTGTCTAAAATTTCTCAATTTTCATGAATATAATGAGCTTCTTCAGATGAATTATCTTCATTTAATAACTCATCATATAACATAGATTCTTTATTTTTATTATCAAACATGACCTTACATCTTTCTTCGTAATGCTTTTCAATCAAATAATAAAAAATATCCATCCGATAACATTTTTCTTTTTCAGGATACCTCATTGAATTCAGAACATTGAATGTTATCTCTTGATCATTAACTCTCATTGTTAATTCTCCTTTTGCACATCAATCATTGCTCGACCAGTAGCTAGAAAAGGTCTTCCTAAAATGATAGGTATTTCTTTATCTTCTTCCATATCTAGAATAATGAAATCTACAGGTAAGATAAATTTATCTACCTTAACAACTACATCCTCTATAACCCCTTTAGGATAAGTGATCGATCGATCAACTAACTGAAGAGTTACAGTGGTAGGAGAGATCTCTCTTAAATCTAACCTTCGAAAGATTGAAAATGACATGAGATTAATACTAGCTCCTAAATCACATAAGGATTTTCCACATAATTTTTCTCTAATAGCATATGGTATTGTGAAACTTCCAGGATCTTTAAGTTTCTGAGGTAATTTCTTCTGGATAATTGTGCTACATTCTTCACTTAATGCAACAGTTTCATAAGCTTCAAATTTTCTCTTCTTACTTAAAATATCCTTCATAAATTTTGCATAGCTTGGCATTTGCTCCAAAGCTTCAGGAAAAGGATTGTTGATGGTAAGTTTCTTAAAAATTTCAAAGAACATAGAAAATTGATGGTCAAGCTTCTGCTGTTTAAGTCTTTGAGGAAAAGGTGGTGGTGGACTTTCAACTTCCACTTCAGTAGGTACAACAGTATGATCTTTACTTGGAGAAAGGGTATCTTTAGGATTTTCAATCTCTTCAACTTCTTTCTTTTTTTCAATCTCATTCCGTGTTTTCTCTATTAATTCCTTTCCACTTCTAAGTTGTACAGCTTTTGCTTGTTCATGTTCTTTTCCAGATCCTTTAGGATTAATTTTGACTTTGCTAGGCAGTGTTCCTTGAGGTCTGTAATTAATGAAATTAGTAATTTGACCCATCTGATTCTCAATATTACAAATAGCAGTGTTTTGACTTTGTAGCTGATTGCTAAGTTGCAAGATCAATTCTTCTACAAACAACTTTTTCTACTGATTGTTATAACCAGGAGGATAAGTTGGTCTATAGTTTGAATTTCCTTGATTGTTCCAATTTGGATTGGTTTGATTTCCATTACTCTAATTAAAATTAAAATGATTTTTCCAACCAGGATTATAATAATTGGAATAAGGATTATTAGTTTTACTAGCAATAGCTTGCAAAGTTTCCATTGTTTGAGAATCATCATAATTTTTAGCATTTTCATAATTCACATGCGATATATTAATAGTAAAATTATCTAATTTCTTAGATATCGCAGCCACTTGTGAAGCTAAAATAGAAAAGGCTTCATTATTTTGAATGCTGGCCATTCTTTTAGGATTAACCCTTTCGGAAGGCCATTGAAAATTGTTGTTAGCCATTTCTTCAATTAAGGTGTAGGCTTCTTCAAATGTCTTAGCCATTAAAGAACCACCAGCAGCAACATCAATAGTTGATCTAAGAGATCCAATAAGTCCATTATAAAATTTTTGAATAATTAACCAATCTGGTAAAGCATGATGAGGACATTTTCTTAATATTTTTTTAAATCTTTCCCAAGCTTCATAAATTGTTTCTCCATCAAATTGTGTAAATGAAGTAATATCATTTCTCAATTTAGCAGTTTTAGAAGGAGGAAAATATTTAACAAGGAATTTTCTTGCTATATCTGCCCATGTTTTAATAGAACAAGTTGCTAATAAATTAAGCCACATTTTTGCTTTATCTTTTAAGGAAAAAGGAAAGAATCTAAGCCTAATTGCATCATCAGAAACATTATTATATTTAAAGGTAACACAAAGTTCTAAAAAACTAGCAAGGTGTAAATTTGGATCCTCATTAGGTGTTTCTCCAAATTGATTGTTTTGAACCATTTGAAAATAGAAGATTTAAGCTCAAAAGAATTAGCATCTACAGCTGGAATTTGAATACTAACATGAAGGTCATCATCTGTAGGGTTTGCATATCCCTTAATGGTTTATAAATATTTTGTTCATTAATTTCGATTGGATTTTGATTATTGTTATGTAAGTTAGCCATTTTTTTATGTTTTGAAATTTGTTTTTTTTAATTCTTTTAATTGTTCTTCTAATTCAGGATCAAAAGGTAGTAATCCTTCAGATCCAGAACTACGCATAAAAATTCAAAGATAATAATTTTTGTTTTATTTTTATGTTTTTGTTATTTTTGTTTTTTTTTATTTTTACTTTTACTGTTTACTTTATCTTATCCCTGACAACGGTGCTAAAAACTTGATGCGATGCGACTTTAGTTAAGCTTTAAAATACAAAACTTTGATACCACTCTTTAGAAGATTTAATTCCTAACAAATGGCTTCAAAAACTTGATGTGCAAGGTTTACTTTTATAATTTTATTAGATTTAATTATTGTAAAAGTCACAATTTTAAACTCAAGTATACGTATTGTTCAAGTAATACAGGGCTCTAGTGGAGTCCTAGTTATCGATCCCACAAGGATAATAAAAAAAAAAAGTAAAAATATATAAAAATAATATTTTGAAATTTTCTGAAGCAAATTATATATACTTTTATATATATATTATATTCATATTTAATTAACTAATAACTTTTACTAAAAGAAAGTAAGCAATACAGAAAAGTAAAGTAAGCACTAATTTAATGCAATTATAAAAACGACTTTCTCCTTTTTCAACTAATCCAAGAATTATAGATTAATTATCTTTTATAGGGAACTAAGATTATAGTATTGTGCAAAATAGAAGCATTCCTATTCTTTACCTTTTGGTCCAGGTGCAAAGAACATTGACTAATCTATAGTTAGTCTCACGATGTGTTATTAGTAGAATGGGTTAATATAGGCTCACACTACTAGATGTCCAAGGGTGGCTATGGTCGGCCCTACCAGTGATCCGTTATCTTTCTATAAATCAAATTATTAGAATTTAGTCTGTCACTCTAAAAACTAATTAATTCTACACCCAATAAATAATATCTTCCTATTTATTTGCACTTCACCTTAAATAATCTGCGTAACGCCTTCGATTACCTTAAGGATTCATGTGATATCTACTAGTTAAGAATTTATCTCCGGATAGGTCTCAAAATTCTTCAACAGGTTTTAACAAATTAAATGGCTAATTTAAAAAGTAAACTAATATCAGGTATTAATATCATCACAATATTTTAAAATATTTTATATTTAATTCTCCTACGAAATTTAATTAATTTATAATCTTTTCGTAGTTGAAAGGAGAAAGATAACTAACTACTCAGAACTCATTAAAATAACACAAAAAAACATATTTATAAAACTTTGAACCAAAGTACAAATACGTATCTGAAGTGTTCCTTTAAGAGCTCCGATGACTTCTACTGACTCCAACGCAATGATGAAAGACTCCAACAACAATTACACATAATAAACACTCAAAATAAACTCACTAGATACAATATAAAGTGGCACCCTGAGTATGGAAGAGACTAAATTAAACTAGAATAGGCTAAAATGGGTATGTATACTAAGAGGGGGGAGGGGTTTTGGTGCTATTTTCTCTGTAGAATGGGCTCCTATTTATAGAGCTCTGAATTTGACCAGGTGTTGCTTAAGGCACCTCCTGAAAATTTGTCCAAATTCAATGTATCTTCTAGAAGGTAGCCGTTGTGCCTAGGTGCCGAGATCTGGCGCCTAGGCACCGGACTCCGTGACTAGGTCGTTCGCACCTCTTCACTTTGGGTCATACCTCTTCGCGATCCAGACCGTTTCCTTGTGTCCAAATACATTGTATCACATGTCCTATATATTAGGAGTAACTTCCAGTCATCTAGAAGCTCAAATAACTGCTTCACTATCAAAATAACTCCCCAAAGTCATCAGAAAAACTTAACAGCATCTGTATTGAACTGGCGCTTAGGTGCCGGACTCTGGCGCCTAGGCGCCAGGCCAATAATTCCAAAAATTGCTCCATAAGCTCCATTTTTGCTCTTTTTTGCTCTTTTTCTCCTTCTTGGGCTCTTTTTAATCATCTACATCCAAAAACATGAAAATACCTTTCATCAAAGCATAATATCCTTAATAATTAAATCATAAATAAGGCATAAAAATGGGTATTTTTTAAGTGGATCAATTATTCAAAAATGTCACGATTATGAATTTGGAGGACACTTTGGAGTGGATAAAACTGCATTTAAAATTTAAAATTTTGGATTTTATTAGCCTACTTTACTTAAAGATGTTGGACATTTTGTTAAAACTTGTGATCGATGTCAAAGAATGGGAAATATATCCAGAAAAGATGAAATGCCTCTAAACTTTATGCTAGAAATTGAAATTTTTGATGTATGGTGTTTAGACTTTATGGGACCGTTCGTACCATCATCTGGAAAGATTTATATTTTATTAGTAGTTGATTATGTTTGAAAGTGGATCGAAGCTGTAGCTTTACCAAACTGTGATTCCAAAAGTGTTTCAAAATTTTTAAAGAAAATGATTTTTACAAGATTTGGAATGCCTGGGATAATTATCACAGATGGCAAAAGTCATTTCAGAAATATAAGAATTCAATCATTGCTGGAAAAATTCGGAATTAAGCATAGAATTGCAACTGCTTATCATCCTCAAATAAGTGGAATGACTGAAGTATCAAACAGAGAAATTAAAAGAATATTGGAAAAGTCTATCAATCCTAAAAGGACTTACTGGGTTGATAGAACTGATTCTGCATTATGGGCTTATAGAACAACTTATAAGACACCTATCGGAATGTTACCTTATCGGTTAATTTAGGGTAAACATTGTCACTTACCTGTTGAACTGTAGCATAAAGTTTATTGGGCGATAAAGGAGTCAATTATAATTTGAATACTGCAGTAGAAAAATGATTATTACAACTGAATGAAATGGAAGAGATTAGAAATAAGTCTTATGAAAATGCAAGAATTTATAAGGAAAGAATGAAATTGAATGATGAGTTGTGAGTCACCATAAATGGCAATGTCTGTTATTTCCATTAGTATTGCTAATTCCAAACTAGTCATTAGAGTTTCATATTCTGCTTCATTATTGGCACACGGCTCTGACAAATGATAGGAGAATCTCAGTATCACCTGATCTCGAGTCAAGAAGATTAAACCAATTCTTGCTTTGCCTGCTATCACTGTCTGTTTTCCTTTATCTCTTCGGGTTGATGACGCTCTGTTGAAATACATTTCCCAACTTCTGACACTGGGCTGCTCTAATTGTAGTATCTATTTGTTTGGTAGTTCATCATTGAGCGGGGACCCAGCTGTCAGTGGGTACGCTGTAACAAAATCCACAAGATTCTGCCTTTTGATAGTGCTAAGAGGCACAAAAGTTATGTCAAATTGCAATAATATCATCAACCACCTTGCTAAGCGTCCGGAAAGTGTTGGTCGGGTCATCAAGTATTGCAATAGATTAACTTTCGAGATTAGGTTAACCTTATGAGACAATATGTACTGTCTGAGCTTCTGAGTAGCAAAAACCAAAGCTAGAAATGTTTCTCAATAGGAGGATACTTTACTTCTGCAGATATAGGACGTCCACTCAAGTAGTAGAGCGCATTTTCTTTACCCTCATTATTGACTTGGGCAAGTAAGGCTCCGAGGGACATGTCGAAAGCTGCAGTATAAAGCATCAACGATCTACTCTGGATAGGGGCTGTCAAACAAGAGGTGACGTTATATATCATTTAATATGTTTGAAATTTCATTGACATAGCTCTTCCCAAACAAATAAGACATCCTTTCGAAGTAGGATCGAAAAGGGGAGACACCTTCTTGACATATTGGATATGAAGCATCTTAGATATGCCAATTTTTCTTAAAAAGATCATAATTGTTTCAAGGTTCTTAGTGGAGGCATTTCTAATATCTCTTTAATCTTTTCTTGGTCGATTTCAATTTCCCGATGAGAGATAACAAATCCTAAAAATTTTCTAGAGGTAACGCCGAAAGTGCATTTTAAGGGATTCATCTTTAGATTGTATTGTCGTAACCATTCAAATACGATCCTCAAATCATTTAGGTGGTTTTCCTTACTTTACTCTTGATGAACAAATCATCCACATAGTATTTCACTTGGTTGTGAATGAGGTCATCGAAGATCTTCGTCATTGGTCTTTGGTGTGTTGCTCCTATTTTCTTTAAATCGAATGACATCACGATGTAGCAGTAAATCTCGATTGGAGTTCTGAATGCTATAAGCGTTGCATCTTCTGGAGCCATCTTGATTTGATTGTACCCTGATGATACATCCATGAAGGAGAAAATTTCATGTGACGAGGCGATGTCTACAATTAATTTCGGTATTGACAAAGGGAATTCATCTTTCGAACATGCTTTATTTAAGTCCCTGAAGTCGACACACACTTGATTTGTCCATTTTTCTTCTTTACTGGTATGACATTAGCTAACCATGTTAGATATTGTTCTTCTCGAACAAAGTTAGTGTCTATTAATTTCATTATTTCTACTAAAACTTGTTGTTCAATTTTGAGGCGCATTCTTCTGGGAGCTTGCTTTACAAGTGTTCTATTTTGATCCACTCTATATCTGTGGATTGCAACTTCTGGAGATAGTCCAGGCATTTTTTCATAGCGCCAAGCGTAGCAATCTTTAAATTATGAAAGTAACTCGACCAAGTCTGTAACCTCTCCTTTGTTCAGCAACAAACTTAAGAAAGTAGGTCGGGGCTGCTCCTCAGTCTTGAGAATGATTTCTTTTAATTTGTCAACTGTTAACTTGATTTCTTCTAGGAACTCTGGTGGAGCCTCTTCTAGTGGTTGATCTTTGTATTCATCTTCGATGTCCAGGCAATCTTCCACTGGCTAACTAGTAACAACCATGCAAAATCCCGAGTCATCGACAGATTCGATCGCACTGAACCCAAGACCTTTTTTTGAGTTGAGTTTCTTTCCTTTTGTATTCGATAATTTTTCAAATGATTATAACTTATCTTTTGGCATTTTCTTTGGTACATATCCTTATTGAATTAAATTTTGTACATAAGGCGAAAAGTAACGAAAAGGTAATTCCATTAATTTTTTAGAATCATTTTCTTTGAGAGCTACACAAGGTTTGGAAGTAGAAGGAGAAGCTTAATAAAACTTGATCAGTTTAAAACCATCATTATCGACCACGTCCCTGGCCTCGACCTCGGATGCGTGGGCTAAAATAACCTCCACCAACTCGTTGCTAAGGAGTGGTGGGAGATCGTTGAACTGGAGCTGTATGGTCCCGTTCTCGTTGTTCTTTTGAATCTTCGACTTTAGTAGTCACAATTTCTCTTGAAAGTATTGTTTTCTTTGGAGGAGCACAGTAGGCGGTGTCGTCTTGAATGCTTACTTCATGTATTGAAAATAGTTATAAATCTCTTTTAATGCAATGTTCTTGTCCGACCTTGTAGTACTTGATGTATTGGTGAAGTGACGACGGGACCATATTGTACTTGTGAAGCCACGACCGACCAAGCAGAGTATTGAATAATGTATCCACATCAATGACATGGAATTTTTCAGTTGTTACTAGATTTCTAACTTTCATTTGTAGCATTATAGATCTGAGAGCTCTTTCTCCTTTTTAGTTGAATCCTCTTAGCATCATTTTATCCATAGAAAGTTCTCGAGCATCGATGCTAAGTAGGCTAGTGTCCGTAGACTCATTATGTTGAGCGACGCTCTAGGATCTACTAACACTCTGAAAAGTACAAACATGTCGATGATGACAGAAATGTAGAGTGGACGGTTTGATCTGCTGTACTGAGTAACAAATCTTCATCGGTGAAGGTTATGCCAGGCTGCTCTTTCAAAGTGTAAACTCCATCTAAGGACGTGCTAGCCAACTATGCTAAACAAATATCCGGATCAAGTAAAGCTTTGATCAGATTTTCTCTCATCTCCTTTGACATGATCTGAGCGTCGTAAATGCTTAGTTTGGCTGGCAACTTCTTGAGATGAGCTAGCACGTTATAATCCACTTTGTTTGAATTTTCAATTTCTTTTCGAACTTGTATTTCTTCTATTGCTGGAGATACTTCTTCTTGAGTAATTGTCTATTTTTCTTTGTTCATTGGAGCTGTCCTTGGTGGTAATACCTTGCCGCTTATTAAATGTCTCTTCTATTATTACTTCTTCTTCTGAACCCAAAGGTCCTTCTGTTACTGTATCTGCCTCTTCGGTATCTAAAAAGTCCACGTTGATGGCAAGTGGAGTTCCTTTACATTCGAAGACTGGATCCTTACTTCCGGTGCTGTCGTAGCCGGGGTTGTCGACATCTTTTTCGTTTTTGTCAACATTCTTGTTGGGAATAACCATGATTTAAGGATCATTTTGGAATCAAAATCGGGGTTAGAGAGGTTTTGATTAGTTACATCATCACTAAAGACAATAAGAGCTCAAACAACATCATTTATATTATCATTATGAGATCCTGGAGGGGCATAAAGATAATGGTACAAAGTTATGGGTTCTAGGGGTTTTACTTCTGAATCCTAAACAACCAATCTAACAGGGGCGGCCTCTATTCTACCCATCGCGCTATCATCCTTAATTTCGTTCACGATTCGCTCTAACCGTGGATACTCTTGAGTAGTTTCTCAATCGCGTGTTGTACTTGTAGCTGAGGTTCACACTTCATGCTTAAGTTTCTCCACCTCAAAATGTAGTCGACCAATGTGTCGTCGGGCTTCTTTCGCTCCACCACGAGATCTCCTATAGTGAGATGATGTCAGGCACTGGTGAATCTTTTCACGAACATGTTTTCCATTTCCGAAAAAGTTTTTATAGATCCATTGGGAAGCTTGGCATATTAATCGAACGCTATTCCTAACAGGCTACTGACAAACTAAAGGAACAATAGAGCCTCACTTCCTTCTGTGTTGCAACAACTAGCTTTGAAATGTGCTATGTGCTGATGAGGATTCCCTGTCCTATCGAACGTATTTAAAGTTGGGGGCACGAAGCCTTACAGGTAAGGCACGACATCGAAATCCTCTCAGTAGGGTCTACCCTTTGAAACCGATGCTCCAACTTTGTACTGAGCGAAGGCCTCTTGAACTTGTTGTTCAACCATCTGTTTAATCTCCTTTTATGGCGGGTTTGGATTTGGATCTCTAAACCCGACTTTTACGAGTATCTATATATGCAAGAATTTATGAATTTATATTTAAATATTTATAATAATTTCATAAAGTCTTAATTTCGAACGCAAGTATACGTATTGTTTCCAGTAATACAGGGCTCTATTAGAGTCCAGGTTTTCGATCCCACAGGGAAGATTAATAGAAAATGAATTGAAGGAATTCATTAGATTTTCAAATTAAAATTAATTATAATTTTTATTTCTTTTCAAAATTCAGATTTTAAGTTTAATAAAGTTTCTACTAAATGTAAGTAAGCAACAATAAAGCAAAGGTTAATGCAAATATAAATAAAACAACTTTATCCTTTTCAACTAATCCAAGATATTTCAGAATAATTATCATTTGTGGAGAACTTTACATTATGGTATTGCGCCAAATAGAAGCATTCCTATTCTTTACCTTTGCTCGATAGTATAAAAAACATTGGCTAATCTATAGATCAGTTCAGGATGTATTTTTAGTAGAATGGGTTAATCTAGGCTCACACTTCTAGATGTCCAAGGGAGGCTATGGTCGGCCCTACTAGTGACCCGTTCCCTTTCTATAAACCAAATTATTAGAATTTAGTTTGTCACTCTAAAAGCTAATCAATTCTATGCCCAATAAACAATATCTCCCTAATTATTTGCACTTCACCTTGAACAACCCGCTCAAGGCCTTCGATTACCCATGGATTATGTGATATCTACTAGTTTAGAACTCATCTCCGGATAGATCTCAGAATTCATTAACAGGTTTTAACAATTCAAATGAATAGTTTAAAATGTAAATTAAGATCAGGTATTAATAGCATCGCAATAATTTTAAATATTTTTAAGTTAACTTCTCTAACAAAATCAAATTATCTTATTATCATTTCATAGTTAAAAGGAGAAAGAAAAGTAACTACTCAGAACACAGTGAATTCACACAACAAAACATTTTTATAAAACTTTGAACCAAGTTATAAATACTTATATAGAATATTCCTTCAAGTGATCCTTTGACTCCTACTGACTCCAATGCAAGGTACAAGACTTCAACAACAACAACACTTATAAACTCACACTTACTACTCAAGGAATTGAGTAAAAAAACTCACTAAATACTCAAGAAGAAAATATGGTGGCTCTCTAAATCTATCTCCGGATGTTGGAAATCTAGGGGGGGCTAGATGGATGGCGAGAGAGGGCCCTTTTTTGTAGAAATGTCTCCTACTTATAGAGCTCTGAAAATGGCCAGGGGTTACTTAAGGCACCTCTTCAAAATTCGTCCAAATTCACTGAATCTTCTAGAAAGTAACTGTGGCGCCTAGGCGACAGGATCTGGTGCCTAGGCACCGGAATCCGTAACCAAGTATTTGCACGTATTCACTTTGGATCGCACCTCTTCAAGATTAAACCCGTTTTCCTGTGTCCAGACGCATTGTATCACGTGTCCTATGTATTAGCAGTAACTTCCAGTCTTCTAGAAGGTCAAATAACCGCTTAACACCATCAAAATAACTGCCCAAAGTTGTCAAAAATCTTATCTGCTTCAGTATCAAACTGGTGCTTTGGCGCCGGATTCTGGCACCTAGGTGTCGGATTCTGGCGCCTAGGCGCCAGACCTATAATTTTGGCAACTTTGCATTTTAGCTCTATTTTTGCTCCTTTTTGCTCATTTTTCCTTCTTGAACTCTTTTTTCATTACCTACATCCAAAAACATAAAAATACCTTTCATTAAAGCATATTATCTTTAAAAATTGAATCATAAATAAGACATAAAAACAAGTTCTTTTTAAGTGGATCAAATTCCCCCAAACTTAAACGTTACTTGTCCTTAAGTAACCCTTTTTATCACATAAAATGTATAGTGTCTGTAATGATGTTTAAATATTTAAGATTTTTTGTAATTTTTTGTTTTATAAATGCTTTAGCAAATCATTAACTAAATTTTACTAATTAAGATTAATTTTAAGAATTTAAAGAATATTTAACTACCAAATCATAAGACTCTCAATTTTTCATTTATTTCAAGAATAATTGTAATTTATCATATTAAGGTCACATATATAATTTATAAGAAAAAGACTTTCATGAAAATTTTTCTAGTAAAAATATTTGTACATAAAAATTAAGTTAATAATGTAATTAGTTTTCTTCCTATAAGATAATTCAAGTAAAGCCAATTTTAGATTAGGCTTTCCTCAAGCTTCTCCTCACATTTCTTTTTTTTTTCTTTTTTCTTTTCTATTCTTTTTTTCTTTTTCTTCTTTTTAAGGATTTTTTTCAATCCTCCATTTTTTATTAATTTGTGAGGATTACAATATCTGGATAGCCTGTTAATGATTTTGAACTTCACTATCCTTAACTTATATTTAAAAACTCACACATTTTTACTTAAAAATATGACATTCTTAATAAGTATTTTTCAAAAATTATTTCAATCTTTTCTTTTTCAAGTAATAATCTTGATTCCTTAGTATTTTAAAAACATAAATTTTTTTACTATAAATAGAAAAATTTTTAATCTTGTTATTCTTTAAGTTAAATAATTCTATTATTAAAATCAATTAAAATTATTGAAATTTAAGTTAAGTTTACTAAATTATTTATAAATTCAAAAATTTAAGTAATCTTAAAAAAAATTTTCATTCCTTATGTTATGTTAATATTTTTAAAGAAAATATTAGTACATTAAGGACAAATAATATTTAAATTTTAAAGAATTTTCCCTTCCCCCAAACTTCAGTTTTGGTATAAAGATGAATAAAGTATGAGAGAAAGAATAACATATATATATTATTTTACCAGAAATTTTTCTAGGTATATGAAAAATAATCAAGAAAAGAAAATTTTATTTCTACACATGTTTTTTATGAATATAAAGTAATGTTTTAAGCATTTATAAAAAAAAATTAGTAAGCAGGATCAATTTCTACAAAAATCATTTAATTTTTTTATATAATAATTTTAAACAAAAATAACTAAACTAAACAGGTGTTCTGATCACTATACTAACACAGAAATAAAGCATCTCATAACAGAAATAAACTTCAGCAATCCAACAATCATTAGTACATCAATAAGTGTCTCAGAACAGTGCATCAAACATAAAAACAAACAAATCATCACACACATGCAAAACTAACACAGAATATAACATAAACAACACAAATACATAATCCTAAAAATCTAATCATCACTAGCAGTCTCCTCGTCCTCGTCGTCATCAAAGAAAAAGTCTACATTCTTGTTCTAGATATCAAATGGTGAAAATCTAGGGCAGGTCGGGAACTGAACAGAATGGTCACCCTTTGAGAATATAACAATAGATTCAGAATACTCAGCATCATAATCACTCTTCCTCTGGGTGTACTCAGAAAGATAATCCAATTTCAAATCTATAGTATCGACTCTACACTGGGTCAAAAATAACTTATTCTGCTGCTCAATAAATTTCTCATGCATATTCTCCCAAAAACTAGATGGCGGCTCAACAGCAGAAGTAGAAGGTCCAGAAGTAAAAGGTCTACCAGAAGTAGGTAATGAACTAGATGGTGCGGTATAACTCTTACCTCAGAGTCGATCATAAATATTGACACTTTCTCGTCCAATGGGCTTTGTAGACTTAAGCTTTTCCTCTGAAAGCTCAGCAACAACTCAAGCATTTTCGCATAGAGAATAAATCAAAGATGGGAATCCCAGTCCCACAAATGTTCTAGAACGAGCAGGGCCTCTAAAAAATCATAAATAATACTCTCAACATCAATCAGCTTCCTCTCTTGTATGTAGTAGTTAAGGATAGCTCTATCCTTAGTAACCTCACTCAAATGGTTGGATGGAAGGAGGCGAGCAAAAATAATGTAATGCCATGCCTTAGAAACACCATTTAGCTTAGAAGATGAAAAATTTACCCATTTTTCATTCTAGATCTTCCAAGCTCCAGTACCATCTGTCTAGTACGCAATAATCATCTCTAAATCTCCCTCAGATAAGATAATCCAGAATAATAACACTCGATGTTCGGAGACAGGCCGTAGAAAATGTTGATTCTCTCTGGAGTAAATCATACTCCAACTCCTCTCATGAAGATCTCGAAATCTTTGGCATCTAAGAAATTTGCATAAAACTCCCTGACGACAGGGATAACAGCAACAAGAGTGAAGTAACAGAATTTTTGCCAGTTCAGTGCAACGATCGTATCTTCAATCCTTCCACTAGGATTATAAAAACTCTTCTCCGAGATAAACTTTCTTGTCGTAGCAAAATCGTTGTAACGAAAATGTGTTGCAACAGTGGAAAACTTGCTACGATCGAAATTTTCCCGTTCCTTCCCTCGCTTAGATTTTTGAGCCACCTTAATGTAAGAGAAAGAAAACACAAAATAAATTAAAGGATCAAAATAATAACCTTATTTAAGCTTTTAAAAACTTAAATAAAGCTTCAAATCCATGGATTAAACTCCAAAAATAAAAAATTTTCAGTTTTGCTCAAAAGTTGAAAAATCCGTTGTGAAAATAAAAAATAAATGGATTATAAGGTAGATCTGACCTCGAGATGAAGAAATCGAGTGATTACAAGCTAAAAAATTTGAAAATCCTGCCTAAATATCGATCCCTAAAGTTGGTTTTCACGAAAATGGGAAGAAGAAGAGAGCTTAAGCGTCGTTAATGGCGTTGGTGGGTTTAAAAACCCGATTTTCGGGTCTAGGCCGAGCCGTCGCTTAGGCGATGAGTTCTGGCGCCTTGGCGCCAGACTCGCCTTTCCAAAAATTCAAGTTAAATATTATAATTTCCACCAAAACTTAACAATTTTGACTTCTAATTACTCACATGAGATTATTACTCCAATTTCTAACTTCCAAACATTTCCACAATCAATTAAAAATGATAAATTAGATCCACATTTCAAACACAAGATAGAATCAAACTCTTCAATTCCATTTCATTTTTTTCATTCCAAGCTCAATAAATTCCCGAAAAAGGACTATAACAAGGTTCATCATTCTATAAACAACACAAACAACACAAATTCAAAGCAAGTTTTCAATCCAACAACACACTTTGAATAAATAAAGCAAACACACAAAGTAGATATTTGACACACTAGAACATGACTCAATCACACATAAAACACATTAAAGATCTATTCATCACTGAAATTTTAATTTCCATCCCTCTTGCAATGAAGTTCGCTAGGCCCGCATGGATAGAAAACCAACGCTTTTGGAAATTCCAAAGTCGTCTTCTCATCAATCCATTTATTCAACGCATACATCGCTACTTGAGCATCTTGATAGGCGGCCATGTGATCGAATTGAGGTTTCATTTGACATTCCAAATGCTCAATTTGATGATACATCTCATGCAGATGATTTCCAATGCTTAGCAATTCTGCCTCAATCTTATCTAAACAACTAAACAATTTTTCCAAACATACATCAATAAATCCATTAAAATAAGGTTGAGGATCTTTATAATACTTATCTCTGATTGCATTGCCTTGATCTCCTCTCTCCATTGCTTCCAAACTCTCTTTTCTCCTCCAAAATGAAGTGTTCTGGTCGAAAATAGGTTTGCATAGGGATTGGAGATGAAGATACGACAATTTATAAGAAGAATTCGTGTGAAAAATAGAAGATTTTTAGTTTTTGCACGAACAGTAATTGGGGTACTTAGGCACTGAAATTTGGCGCCTAGGTGCCAGACAAGCGATATACATGGTTATGCTGGCGCTTAGGTGCCTAGTTTGGGTGCCTAGGAGCCGAAACCACGTTCGACTCCGTTTTGCCTATCATCAAATTAACAAAGTTTCGGTCTTAAAATAGGTCTATTAAAAGGGTATGATCAACACACAAACATCGATTAAGATAATTTAAAATCACACACAATCACAATGATAATATATGGGTTGCCTCTCATGAACCGCTTGGTTTAACATCGTCAGCCCGACCTAATCAATTGTATTAATCGGGTAGACTCAGTTCACAAGCCTCCTTGTTATTCAGTTTCATTTCTCCCATACAAGGCTTCAGTCTTAATCCGTTAACTTTAAATATTTTTTCAGTCTTGGGATCTTTAATATCCACAACTCCATAAGGGTATAGTTTCTCAATAATAAAAGGTTCAATCCATTTATATCATAATATTCCAGGAAAAATTCTTAAACAAGTATTGAATAGTAATACTTCTTGTCCAGGCTCAAATATTTTTCTTGAAATCTTTTTATCATGCAATTTCTTCATTCTTTCCTTATAAATCTTTTCCTTTTCATAGGAATCATTTCTTATCTCTTCAATATCATTCATTTGTAACAGTCATTTCTCTCCTGCAGCATTCAAATTATAATTGAACTTCTTTATTGCTCAGTAAGCTTTATGTTCAAGTTCAACAGGTAAGTGACATTGTTTACCATAAAATAATCGATAAGGTGACATTCCAATAGGTGTCTTATAAGCAATTCTATAAGCCCATAATGCAAAATCAAGTCTATCAACCCAGTCTGTTCTTTTAAGATTAGCAGTCTTTTCTAATAGTCTTTTACTTTCTCTGTTTAATACTTCAGCCATTCCACTCGTTTGTGGGTGATAAGCGGTTGCAATTCTATGTTTAATTCTAAATTTCTCCAATAATGATTGAATTCTTATATTTCTGAAATTACTTCCCCCTCTGTGATAATTACCCTTGGCATTCCAAATCTTGTAAAAATCATCTTTAAAAATTTCAAAACACTTTTGGAATCACAGTTAGGTAAAGTTATAGCTTCAATCCACTTTGAAACATAATCAACTGCTAATAAAATATAAATCTTTCCAGATGATGACATAAAAGGTCCCATAAAGTCTAAACCCCATATATCAAAAATTTCAATTTCTAATATATAGCTTAGAGCCATTTCATCTTTTCTGGATATATTCCCCATTCTTTGACATCGATCACAAGTTTTCACATAATATCCAACATCTTTGAATAATGTAATCCAATAAAATCTAGAATTTAGAATTTTAAACGTAGTTTTATCCACTCCAAAGTGTCCTCCAAATTCAAAATCATGATATTTTTGAATAATTGCAAAAGTTTCTTCATAAAGTACACATCTTCGAATCACAGAATCTCTGCCTATTTTAAATAAATGAGGATCTTCCCAGATATATGATTTAGAATCATTCTTAAATTTCTCAATATATTTGATATTCAATCCATATGGTAAAATATTGCTAAACAAATAGTTAACTATAACTGCATACCAAGGCGTTTCTAGTGGCGTTGTTTAATTTTCGATAATCAATGTAAATTCACCAGCAAGTAACTTGTCTTGTAGGGATTAATTCATTTTTATCAGAACATAATGAATAGGACTTACCCATTAGCTATTCGAAATAGGATAAAAAATTATAGCATCTAACTATTTTAAAATCTCTTTTTTAACAACCTCTTTCATAATTGGGTTCAATCTTCTTTGAGATTTAATAGTAGGTTTACAATTTTATTTCATTAAAATCTTATGCATACAGATTGAAGGGCTTATTTTTCTTATATCTGCAATAGTCCAACCAAAAGCTTTCTTATAGTTCTTCAGAACTCCTATTAATTTTTCTTCTTGATCTTTGCTTAGTTCTGAAGATATAATCACAGGTAAAGTTAATGAATTTCTAAGAAATGCATACTTTAAATGTGCAGGTAACATTTTTAATTCTAGTTCAGGGGCTTTTTCAATTGAGAGTAAAAGTATATCATTTTTAGTTGTGTCTAAAATTTCCCAATTATCATGAATATAATGAGTTTCTTCAAATAAATTTTCTTCATTCACTTCTTCAATTTCTTCAGTTAATGACTTATTATATATAACAGATTCATCATTTTTTCTTCAGAAATGACTTTACATTTTTCTTGATAATTATTTTCAATTATATAATAAAAAATATCCATTTGATAGCATTTATCTTTGTCAGGATACCTCATTGATTTCAGAACATTAAATGTTATCTCTTGATCATTAACTCTGATTGTTAATTCTCCTTTTTGCACATCAATCATAGTACGTCCGGTAGCTAGAAAAGGTCTCCCTAAAATAATAGGTATTTCTTTATCTTCTTCCATATCCAGTACAATGAAATCCATAGGGAAGATAAATTTATCCGACTTTACAAGAATGTCCTCTATAACTCCTTTAGGAAAAGTAATAGATCGTTCAGTTAACCAAAGGGATACAGTGGTGGGAGAAATCTCTCCTAAATCTAACCTTCGAAAGATAGAAAATGACATGAGATTAGTACTTGCTCCTAAATCACATAAGGGTTTTCCACAAAATTTTTCTCCAATAGCACATGGTATGGTCAAACTTCCAGGATCTTTAAGTTTCTGAGGTAGTTTCTTTTGAAGTATTGCACTACATTCTTCACTTAATACAATAGTTTTATAAGCTTCCAATTTCCTTTTCTTGCTTAAAATATCATTCATAAATTTTGCATAACTTGGCATTTGTTCCAAATCATCAGCAAAAGGAATGTTGATGGTAAGTTTCTTAAAAATTTCAAAGAATTTAGAAAATTGATGGTCAAGCTTCTACTGTTTTATTCTTTGAGGAAAAGGTGGTGGTGGTCATTCAACTTCCACTTCAATAGGAATTACAGTCTGATCTTTATTTGGAGAAAGAGTTTCTTTAGGTTATTCAATCTCTTCAACCTCTCTCTCTTTTTCATTTTCATTCTGAATTTTCTCTTTTAATTCTTTTCCACTTCTAAGTTATACAGCTTTTGCTTGTTCATGGTCTTTTCCTTTTTCTTTTGGATTAATTTTGACGTTGCTAGGCAGTGTTCTTTGAGGTCTGTAATTAATTAAATTAGTAATTTGTCACATCTGATTCTCGATATTTCAAATAGCAGTGTTTTGACTTTGTAACTGATTACCTAGTTGCAAGATCAATTCTTCTAAAGATAGCTTTTTCTGCTGACTATTAAAACCTGGAGGATAAGTTGGTCTAAAGTTTGAATTTCCATGATTGTTCCAATTTCCAGTTGGATTAACTTGATTATAACTCCATTGTTGATGTCCATTATTCCAATTAAAATTAGGGTGATTTTTCCAACCTGGATTATAATAATTTGAATAAAGGTTATTAGTTTTAATAGCAATAGCTTGCAAAGTCTCCATTGTTTGAGAATCACCAATACTTGCAAAATTATCATTACTTACATGCGACACGTCAATAGCAAAATTATCCAATTTCTTAGATATCACAGGCACTTGTGAAGCTAAAATAGAAAAGGCTTCATTATCTTGAATACTTGCCACTATTTTAGAATTAACCCTTTCAGAAGGCCATTGAAAATTATTATTAGCCATTTCTTCAATTAAGGTACAAGCTTCATCAAATATCTTAGCCATTAAAGAACCACCACCAGCAGCATCTATAATATATCTAAGTGATCCAATAAGTCCGTTATAAAATGTTTGAATAATTAACCAATCTGGTAAAGCATGATGAGGACATTTTCTTAATTGTTCTTTAAATCTTTCCCATGCTTCATAAATTGTCTCTCCATCAAATTGCATAAATGAAGTAATATGATTTCTTAATTTAGCAGTTTTAGAAGGAGGAAAATATTTAGCAAGGAACTTTTATGCCATATATGCCCAAGTTTTAATAGAACCAGTTACTAATGAATTAAGCCACATCTTTGCTTTATCTTTTAAGGAAAAAGGAAAGAGTCTAAGCTTAATAACATCATCAGAAATATTATTATACTTAAAGATAGCACAAAGTTCTAAGAAACTAGCAAGGTGTAAGTTTGGATCCTCACTTGGTGTTCCTACAAGTTGATTATTTTGAATCATTTGAATAATAGAAGGTTTAAGCTCAAAAGAATTAGCATCTACAACAGACATTTGAATACTAATATGAAGTTCGTCACTGTAGGGTTTGCAGAATCCCTTAATGGTTTATAAACATTTTGTTCATTAATTTCTATTGGATTTTGATTATTGTTTTGTAAGTTAGCCATTTCCTGATATTTTTGAATTTTTTTCCTTTTCTAATTCATTTAACAAATCTTTCTAATTCATAATCAAAAGGTAATAATCCTTCAGATCCAGAACAACGCATAAAAAAAACTTGAATAAAATAAAATCTTTTTTTTGGTATTTTTTTTGTTTTTGTAACTATTTTTACATTTATATTTTTTTATTTTAAATAAATAAAACTGTAAAATATTTTTAATTTGAAAAATCTAAAATTTGTCTTTCTTAATTTCTTCTATGTTCCTTTCAATTTTCTTTTTTCTATCTTCCCCGGCAACAACGCCAAAAACTTGAACCCGACTTTTACAAGTATCTGTATATGCAAGAATTTATGAATTTATATTTAAATATTTATAATAATTTTGTAAAGTCTGAATTTCAAATGCAAGTATACGTATAGTTTCAAGTAATACAGGGCTCTATTGGAGTCCTGGTTATAGATCCCACTGGGAAGATTAATAGAAAATGAATTGAAGGAATTTATAAGATTTCCAAATTAAAAGTAATTATAATTTTTATTTCTTTTCAAAATTCAGATTTTAAGTTTAATAAAATTTCTACTAAATGTAAGTAAGCAACTATAAAGTAAATGTTAATGCAAGTATAAATAAAACAACTTTCTCCTTTTCAACTAATCCAAGATTTTTTAGAATAATTATCATTCGTGGAGAACTTTAGATTATGATATTGCACCAAATAGAACATTGGCTAATCTATAGATCGGTTCAGGATGTATAATTAATAGAATGGGTTAATCTAGGCTCACACTTCTAGATGTCCAAGGGTGGCTTTGGTCGGCTCGACTAGTGACCCGTTCCCTTTCTATAAACCAAATTATTAGAATTTAGTCTGTCACTCTAAAAACCTAATCAATTCTATGCCCAATAAACAATATCTTCTTATTTATTTTCACTTTACCTTGAATAACCCGCTCAAGGCCTTCGATTACCCAAGGATTCATGTGATATCTACTAGTTAAGAACTCATCTCCGGATAGGTCTCAGAATTCTTCAACAGGTTTTAACAATTCAAATGGCGAGTTTACAAAGTAAATTAAGATCATGTATTAATATCATCGCAATAATTTTAAATATTTTTAAGTTAATTTCTCTAAAAAAAATAAATTATCTTATTATCTTTTCAAAGTTGAAAGGAGAAAGAAAAGTAACTACTCAAAATACATTGAATTCACACAACAAAACATATTAATAAAACAT
The DNA here is from genome assembly GCA_022702705.1 of Papilionanthe hookeriana x Papilionanthe teres. NCBI lineage: Eukaryota > Viridiplantae > Streptophyta > Magnoliopsida > Asparagales > Orchidaceae > Papilionanthe > Papilionanthe hookeriana x Papilionanthe teres. The sequence continues at coordinate 71,382,105 of CM040430.1, forward strand.
TGAACCAAGTTACAAATACTTATCTGGAATGTTCCTTCAAGTGATCCTTTGACTCCTATTGACTCCAATGCAAGGTACAAGACTTCAACAACAACAACACTTATAAACTCATACTTACTACTCAAGGAATTGAGTAGATAAACACACTAAATACTTAAGAAGAAAATATGGTGGCTCTCTAAATCTATCTTCGGATGTTGGTGATCTAGGGGGGCTAGATGGATGACAAGAGAGGGCCCTTTTTCTGTAGATATGTCTCCTATTTATAGAGCTCTAAAAATGGCCAGGGATTGCTTAAGGAACCTCTTCAAAATTCATCTAAATTCAATGAATCTTCTAGAAAGTAACTGTGGCACCTAGGCGCTGGGATCTGGTGCCTAAGCACTGGAGTCCGTGACCAAGTCCGCATCTCTTCACTTTGGATCGCACCTCTTTGCGATTAAAACAATTTTATAGTATCCAGATGCATTGTATCACATGTCCTATGTATTAGGAGTAACTTCAAGTATTCTTGAAGGTCTAATAACCACTTAACACCATCAAAATAACTGCCAAAGTTGTCAAAAATCTTATCTGCTTCAGTATGGAACTGGCGCGTAGGCGCCGGATTCTGGCGCCTAGGCGCCTGACCTATAATTTCAGTAACTTTGTTTTTTAGCTCTATATTTTTTGCTCCTTTTTGCTCCTTTTTCCTTATTGAACACTTTTTTCATTATCTACATTCAAAAACATAAAGATACCTTTCATTAAATCATAATATCCTTAAAAATTGAATCATAAATAAGGTAAAAAAATAAGTACTTTTTATGTGGATCAATCTCTTCTTGGCAGCTCGTCTTCATTGGTCGAAGTAACTTCTCTTATTTTAGCGGCGATGTGTATGATCTCGGGCTAGTTGATCTCAGGAGACTTTGCGGCTCGTGACTGTGATTTCCCATGGAGTGTAGCCATGGCGGTCATGGTGGCAATCATTTCTTCCAATTTCTTCTCCAGCAGCTAATCTGTTAATCTCTTGTCAGGATGGTCCTCCGAAGCTCATCAATGCTATTCTTCTCACTAGGAGCACCGCGCGGAGATAACGTGGACCGAGTTTCAACCATATTGACTTCCATGAATTCTTCGTCCATGTAATCTGACAGGAAGTTGTCATCATCATCAATATGCAACCCTCATTTAGCTAACTCAGAAATTTCTGCCTGGAGCTTTTGAATTTTATCATCCACTGTTTTCTTTTCACTCAATTTTAAATCTGTAGGTTTCCCTGCACTCTCAATTTTCTCAGCAACTAATGCAAAAGTAACAGCGGTAGTGGCAACAGGAATATCAGACTCATGATCCATTTTTTGGAAAATAGACCTTTTAGAATGTACTGGTACAACACCTCTCGGTTACCAAAGTTTCCTCTTAAAACTCAATGCCTTGAGATAAGGTATCTCGACAGGGACATCGGGGTAGCGAGGGGAAGCGTGCTCTCTAGTGTGTAGACCATGTACAGAGGAGAATAATCTTCTCTCGTTCTTTCTCTTTCGGGATTCTTTATGATCATCAGCAATTGGTAGTCCTGGGCCCAGCCGGGACTTGACCGACCTACTTATAGTAGTATCATCTATAGCAGTTGTATCAACATGTTTTCCCAAATGGTGTTTGATGGAAACTTGGATGGGTCTTTCCATTTTTAGAATTTTATCCTTAACTTTAGGGGATATTGTACATCCCATCCTCTTAAGGAGCTTGGCGACAAAACAACTTTCTATTTCAAACAACCTTTGTAGAAGGGTGTGAGCTCGGGTGTTAGGTGTGGGCCTGTCCCTTACCTTATCACGACTATGTGGTGTTGGAAGTGTAACGACAATCCTATGGAGGTTTTCAGCTCCACTAGTGCCAGCTAACGGATGGAACTTGCTACTCGAAGAAGAGGAAAGTTATCCGGTAAACCGAGTTTCTCCTGTTGAGGAATCTCATCATTTGGTGGCAGATTTTCAACTTTTATTCTAGCGGCCCTGCAAATTCTGTAGTTATGGTTTCTTCTTTGGCATTTAGTTGGCAGAGGAGGTTTAGAGCTTGAGCCAATCTCGAATTCTGACGGCGGAGCAAGAAATGCATCATCAGAATCATCTTCATGCAGAATTTCTTTCCCTTTTGTGGACGGGAAAGTAGGTGCAGTGACGGTGAAGCCGGTGGCAGTAGAGGTGAACACTCTCCTCGACACGGAGACGACTGACCAGATGGAGGCAGTGGTTACTTTCACTTTCTTAGCAGAAAGGAAATCTTTGTGGGAGTTCAGATCAAACTCAACAGACGGTTCCTGAATTTCAGGAGTGGCAACTTTCACGACCACGAATGGGGCTTTTCCGAGTATGAGTCCACACTCATTGAAGCATGTACCGAACTAAATCATCGGTGTTGCAAGTCGAGCCTCACGGGAGGAGGGCAAGTTGCAAGGGAAAGTTAGCATAGGAGTTGACATCTTTAACGGTTAAGAGAAGCATTCCGAAGGTTAGCGAAGGCCAAAAACCTTGTCATCATAGTGCAAACACTATGAAAAAGGTTGTTTTGTGGACTGGGGAAAATTTTATTTTATTTTGATATTTTTATTATCTTTTTATTTCATTTTTTAGTTTTTTGTATGTTGTTTAAAAGGAGTTTTAAGATTTAAGGAAGAGTGGGTTAGTCTGCCAAAGATAGAATTGAACTCGAGGGATAAAAAAAGGAGGTGAAGGATGGAATCCTGTCGGAGCCCCTTCACAACGTAGATCGCCCTAGCGAAGTTTGCTCGCTGACACGCCTATTGGGGGTCCGACCCCAAAAGATCAAAAGGAAAACCTAAAGACTCTTGAACCCTTCTGTTTAGGAGTGACCAAACAGATGGTCCTGAAATCCAGAGGAGTTGATCACACTTTCCCAAGAAAGAAATGGGTGAAGTATGTCAATGGAAGAATGGTAATCTGGCTCATGAGGGACATGAGCACATTACAGATATATGAATATAGTATTTCCTAATCTTAATGAAGAGATAAACTACCTCCCTAGCAGAGTCTCCAGAAAACTGTGGGTCGTTAAAAATTTGTCTCTTTGGAGGTGTGAAGTTTGATATTTTTGAAAAGGTTTAAAGTATAGTTTCATAAAGAAAATAGGAATTTGATTTAATATATATATATATATATATATATATATATATATATATATATATATATATATATATATATATATATATATAACTTGCTCTACTAGGGTTTACCCTCTAATGGAGTTCCCGGTGGTGCATTGTCCGTTACTCCGTGGTGGTGGTGGTGCTTGATTGCTGTTGGCCTCTCCTCTTCAACTTCTGGTGGTGTTTCATCCTTCTCTGCCTACTTTTGCTCTTCCCGGGTTCTTTATTTCAAATTTTGGTACTGTTCCATTGCCGACTTTAGCATTTGCTGGCTGTGAATCTCCTTCTGCCTGCTTCACGGCTCTCCTTTTCCTTCCCCCTTTTTCACTGCTTCCTGAACTGGCCTTATGGCTAGGCCTTTCCCCATTGACATTGATACCAATGCTCAATGGGCAAAGGCCACATGTGCTGGTGTAGTTGGCAGTGGATCTACTGAACACAAAAACTTTGACCACCTTGTTTTTCCCCAATATCTGCATGATGCTGTGGCTGATAAGGGTACCTGCCCCTATTTAAGGCCACTAGAAAGCTTTAATGGACAACCTGCTGTATCATTTACTCCCCAGGAAGTCCAGCAACTCACCTCAGCTGTTAATTCACCTTGATTGGCAAATTCCAACTGGGTCACCCTAAAATGGAAGAGTTAGGAATTTCTTTTCTAGCCTTGCTTTATCTGGCTCTTGGAAGGTAGGATTAATTGATGGACGGCATCTTCTAATCAGACATTCAATGGAGGAGGACTATGCCAGACTTTTTGGCAAGCAAGCTGTTGTCATTGCAGGTGCTACAATGAAAATTATTAAATGGACACCTGATTTCGATCCCACTAAAGAACCCCCTATAATTCCCATGTGGTTTAAGCTCCCTGATCTACCCATCCAATACTACCATACAAATGCCATCTTCAATATCAGTCAAGTGCTGGGCACACCTTTGAAAGTTGATTCCCCAACCTTTGACATGGCCAGACCTGCTGCTGCTAGAGTCCAGGTTGAAAGAGATGTCACCCTCCCTGATCTCAAAGGTGTTTGGGTCAAGACTAGAGAGAATGAACGTTTCTGACAGGAATTTGAATTAGAGAACAGGCCTCTCTACTGCCCTCACTGCAGAATGTTTGGCCATATGGAAAACTCATGCTATAGACTGCACCCCCCAAACGAGAAAAAAACTTCGCACCAAGAGCTGGACGAGAAAGCTGCAATCGAATCCTCAGAACCTACTAATACCACTTCACTACTCCCAAATATCCCTTCACTGGTCATCCAAAAGGAAGCATCTACTAATCTTGTCAACACTACTGAACCTACTGAAATGGTAGCCGCTGAAGTGGCAACTGTTCAAACTGATATTTTGCCTGCTGATACTCATTTAACAGTGGATAATCAAGCAGCTACTGCTGATAAGCCTTTAGTATTACCTATTACTGATACCTTGGATTCTCCTCCTCCAGCAACTACACATGTTTTGATGACAGACTCTGTTGACAGACGGGTGGTAGACTCTGTGGGGAATGCTGGTCCAGAACCTCAATCTACTATCAACTTTTCCAACATTACCCACACCCAGGAGGAGTTGAATAATGTCTGGCAGATTCAGAAAACACACAAAAGAAGAAAGAGCAAAACTAACATCAAAAACTTAAATGACCCACATAGCAATAATGATCCTCCTGATCTCTCTCCATCTGCCCCCTACAATACCAGGGGGAAAGGCAAAACTTCCTTATGATAAACATCCTTTGCTGGAATATAAGGGAGCCGCCCATGCTTCCTCCTTAAAAAGATTAAAATACCTTGTTAAATTTCACCAACTTTGGTGTTTTGCTCTCCTTGAACCCATGGTTACTGTCAACCAATCCCACATTCTCAAAAAATTCCCACACTTCTCCTTTGCCACAAATATTAACAACAAAATTTGGCTTTTTGCCAGATCTGAACTTCAATGGTCAGTTTTGTTTGATCATCCTCAATTTCTTCACATTCATTTTTCTATTGTTGAGCTACATGGGTTTGCTACCTTTGTTTATGCTAGCTGCAATGCCCATCAGCAACAACTCCTTTGGAATGACCTCTACCAATTGAGCTTATCCATTCAGTCATTTTGGATACTTGGTGGAGACTTCAACTGCCTCTCCTCACCCACTGAAAAGAAAGGGGGCAATCCCCCTCAACACACTTCCATGTCTAACTTCAATAAATTCATACAGGATTCATCTCTCTTTGATTTGGGCTTCCTTGGGCCCAAATACACTTGGAAAAGGGGCAGCACTTGGGAAAGGCTGGATAGATATTTAGTTAATTCTACATGGATGCAATGTTTCCCTTTCACTTTCAATAAACACCTTTCTATGACTTGCTCTGACCATAGACCTCTACTGTGCACCATAAGCAACTCTGATTCTAGATGTGGAGGCCCCTTCAGATTCCAGAATATGTGGATTAAACACCTTGAATTCCTTGATGAATTAAAGCAGGCTTGGATGGCTGACAGCATAAACCCCTGGACTGCTCTTTGGCAACTTCACAAAACCACTGCTAAATGACTCAAATTCTGGAACTGGAACTCTTTTGGTAATATTGAGGAGAATATCAAAGCTGCTGAACAAGAGGTACTCACAATCGAAGCTGAAATTCACCAGGGGCTGAGATTTGATGCTGATCTACTTGTTGCCAATGCTCACCTACTCTCTCAAATATCCTACCAAGATCTTTACCTCCAACAAAAAGCTGCTTCTTCCAAGTTCATTGAGGGAGACAGAAATACCAGATTTTATCATGCATGCATCAACTATAGAAGAAAAAGCAATATGATCCTCTCAATTACAAATTCTGCAGGGACCAAACTGAACACTGCTAATGAGATTGTTGATGATACAGTATCACATTTCACCACTTTATTTCAAGGCTCCAATTCCCAGAGATCACACATCTATCCTAATCTTTTCCAGGACACCTTTCAATATGTTAACAACCTTGTACTCACCTAGCCACCCACTGAAGATGAAATCAAAGCTGCTCTTAACTCCATTGATGGTAACAAAGCTGCTGGCCCTGATGGCTTCACATCCTCATTCTACAAAGCAAGTTGGCATATTACAGGACTTGCTGTTGTCTCTACCATACAAAGTTTCTTCTTATGTGTGGATCCCCCCAAATACTTTACAACTGCAATAATCATTCTCATCCCAAAGAAAAATATTAGAGCCAGTTGGGGGGACTACAGGCCAATCAGCCTAACTACTGTCATTTCCAAGATCATCAAGAAAATCTTTGTCACAAGGATTCAAACCTCACTCGCCTGTACTATTTACCGAAAACCAAGCTGCCTTCATTCAAGGGAGATCCATTTCTGACAATATTCTTCTTGCCTGAGAAATGTTACTGGACCTGGACAAAAAATGTAGGGGTCATAATGCTATCTTCAAACTTGACATCCAAAAAGCCTTTGATACCATCAGTTGGGACTTCATCCTTGACATCTTGATTGATAGAGGCTTCGAACCAGCTTTCATCAACCTTATCAAAAGATGGTTATCCTACAATGCTAACTCTATATTGGTTAATGGTAAACTGCATGGCTTCTTCAATGCTACTAGGGGCATCAAACAAGGTGACCCCCTTTCTCCTACTATCTTCATCTTGGCCTTTGACTACATTTCCAGGCTATTGGAAGATCTTTTCAACAGCTCTCCCCACCTTGCTTATCACCATAAGTCCAACATTATCATCAGCCACTTATCCTTTGCAGATGACCTCATCATCTTCTCTAAAGCTTCTAAACCTGTTGTCAGGGCCATACATCAGCAGCTATCTCCTTTCCAAGAGACATCTGGAATGAACCTCAACATCCACAAGTGCAATTTCTACACTGGTTCAAATGTTCCCACTGAGCTGAACCATTGGATTATTGACCTCACTGGCTTCTCACAGGCTAAGCTCCCCATCAACTACCTTGGTGTGCATCTTTTGAAAGGCAGAGCGAAACAAACACAATTTAACACAGTCATTGACAAAATAAAAAACAAAATCAACTGCTGGTCCAACTCCTTTCTCTCCAATGGAGGCAGAATTACACTCCTCAAAAGTATACTTCTATCCTTTCCCTCATATGCTTTACAAATGTTTAGCATCAAAAAAAGCACACAGAACACTTTGGCCAAATTATTTAACAATTTTCTATGGTCTGGGCAACATAAAAATTATCACTGGTTCTCTTGGAAGAAAGTGTGCAAACCTCTTTTTGCTGGGGGACTTGGCTTCAGGGACTTCACACATGTGTGCTTGGTTAACTGGTATGGATTCGTTTTAGAGCTTAGGAGAGTCTTTGGGCCAAATTCTTAAAAGGAAAATACTGCAGGCACCACCATCCGTCTTCTGCTACATACAAACCTGGAGACTCCAAACATTGGCACAAGCTTGTTACTGTCAAATCCTAAGCTGAAAATCTTTTCATATGGAATCTGGGTGAAGGAAATTTACATTTCTGGCTTGACCAATGGTTATGGAATGGTGAGAAGCTCCAAAGCAACAATATTTCTTACCCTCTAAACTCTAAAGTGAAGGATTTCTGGAGTGACAACCAGTGGAACTGCTCCCTCATCAACAACATCCTTTCCAATGAACAAGCTCATCATGTTCTCAACACCTCCCCCAATCCTAGCCAAAAAGATAAACTGATTACTAAAAGCCCACATTCCCAAAAACTCACTCCCTTCATATACCACCATTTTCATTGCTGGCCTAAGGTATCCTGGGGTCAACCTATTTGGAGCAAATTTCTTTCACCCTCCATGTCCTTTTTCTGTTGGAGACTATGGCTTAACATCCTCCCCACAGATGACATCCTGAAGCTAAAGGGTTTGAGGGGACCCTCAGTGTGCTCATTACGTTTTGCTGATAATGAATCCCTGGACCATCTCTTCTTTTCTTGCCCCTTCTCTCAACAAGTCTGGCAATCCTTGTTGCAAGCCCTACATGTTAATACTCTCCTTCTCAGCTGGAAATCCTTTGCTATTTGCTGGGCTGATTGGGCTAATGTTAAACTTGACACCATTCCTTGTATGGTCTCTTGGTTCATTTGGATGGCTAGAAACAATGCCAGATTTCACTCCCAACCCCCTTTAGCCACTAATGTTGTCTCCAACTGCCTTATCTATTTACAAAAAACTATCACTCATCATAAATTCCCAAATATTTGAATCAATTGGAGCCCACCCCTCCAAACTCCCCCTGTGAACTGCTGCTACTGGTTCCCTCCCCCAACTCCCTACTTTAAAGTCAACACTGATGGAAGTTTTAATCATACCTCTGCTGGTGTTGGGGGTCTATTCAGAAACTCTTTGGGTAAGTGCCTACTACTTTTCTCCTCTCCAATTGTGTCTGAAGATGCCTTAGAAGCAGAAACCATTGCTGTGTATTGGGCACTTCAGATTGCCCAAGATTGCAACATCAAACCCCTTATTATCGAATTTGATTCCCTGAGCTGCATCAAGATTCTACAAGATAGAGAGACCCCTCATTGGTACATCTACAGGTGGCACACCAAGATACATCAACTTAGCTCCTATCCCAGTAGCTATTTTTTCTTCACTCCCAGAGAGGCCAACCGACCTGCACATTGGTTGGCCACACATGGATGTGATAGTGATAATCCCAGCATTACAATACATCCTCCCCCTCAACTTGAAAGGCTCATACATGGAGACAAGCTCGGTTTACCTTATCTAAAGACAGCTTAACTCTTCTTTGTATTTATGGTACTATACTTATATATATACTTTTACAGTTTATATATAAAAGTATACACCTATACATTTCCTTTTGAGTGACTTTTGTATGTGAGGATCCTTTTGACTCTTACCTTCAACATTTTGAAATCCTCATGATCAACATGTAAGGAGCCTTTGTGCTCTTTCAGTTTAATATATATATATATATATATATATATATATATATATATATATATATGTATATATATATGTGGATTTTTAAAAATAATATTTTTAATTTTGAAGAATACGAATTCAAACCGATCTCATATAAATAATAGTTTAAACAATTAAGAATTTCACCATAAAACATGTATTTATTCCGAAGAATAAATACATGGCTTGAGGTGAAGGTTGATCAAATTAACTAAAGAATTTATGATATTTGTTTGGTCTGTGAACCATTATTGACCGACAATTTCCCCTATCTAATATGAAGGATTTAGATAGGGTTTAGATTAATCTAGGATCTTTAAATTTCCTATAAGGGCAAGCTCCTATAGTTAATTACATCTTAGATAACCAAAGTCATATAAGAAAACTCTTGATATAGATCAGGAAATATTTATATTCATCACTTCCAAAGGTAAGGTTTTCAAAGAAAATATGATAGTCGAAAATTCAATAGGTGGATGGCTCAAGTTTTGGGACATTTGATTTAATCAGAATCCAAAGGAGAAAAGACTAGGGGAAGAGCATAGATTCAAGAAAAATCATGATATCTTCCCAAACTTTTCTATGGTTTGGCTTTGATTTAGGATATTTATTTGATTTTTCATCCTGTCAATTTTATTATTTAGGACTTACATTCACTTGATACCGATCATGTGAATGGCCTGGAAGATAGGAGGATTTAAGTTATAACCGATGAAAACCTCAGAATCCTAAAATGAGTTAGGACTTATGTTGCACAACATGGTTGTACAAGGGCCTAAAGAAAAGGTGAGGATTTATGCTGCGCTAGGTAAGCTACCTCGAAGTCCTATGGCTTGTTGTTTTAATTTCTAAGCAATTGTTTTGCTGATGTAGACAAGTTTTACTATTGAAAATGGCCATGCTGCCCACTATGCATGCTTCAAGCTCCTTGTCGAAGCATGTTTAATTTAAAGAGGTGGAAATCGAGGAGAAAAGAGAAGTCTTTTGTTTTTGAAATATTCAAATTGATGCATCTTAATATTTTATTAGGGGAACATTAAAGTTGATTACAACAATAATGGTTAAGATCCCACGGTTCCATCATCCCGGCATCACCATTTTTATTGGATTTACTTAGTCCAAATAAATTTACTAAACTCAACTTAATGAGTTCCTTTCTTTCATTTAGACCGTGGGAAACCCCGCTAGCAACACGTAGGTTACCTTCTCCAAGGAATTCCCGATCATCTAATGAGACGTTTTAATTTAGTTACAATTGTGGTTTTTGTTTTGTTTGTGATTAAATTTTGAGTTGTTTTATATTTTTGAATGTTGTGGCGGAGAATTTTAACTTGTCTTGATTTATAATTTTGATTTTGGTCTAGGTTTTGTGACTATCTTAAAGGGTTTCAGTTTTCATGCAAGATGGTATTATTGTTTAACATGCAAATTTGCAAGAAAAGAAAGTACAGTAGGGTGCAAGTAAGTAAATTGCATTAAAATAAAAGCATACTTGGTAGGTCTTCCCGTCATCTCCACATGAAACTTTAGTATTCTTGCAATAAACATATATATATATATATATATATATATATATATATATATATATATATATATATATATATTGCAGGGAAGTAAAGCCCTATGGATAGGCTCGTCACAAGCCTACCAAGCTCTATGTCATAACCTGGTGAACTCCTATTCATTTTTTGAGATTTCTTTATTTAATAAATATAATAGGTGTAATGGTCCTACAAAGTGTCCAGAAGATTTGTGAAATGGTCCAGGATAAACTCGAATATTTCATAATACTTTTGAACTTCCTTGAGGTCCTTTTGAACTTATTATAGTTATTAAATGAATTATCTATTTCATGCCCTTATGCTCAGTGAGCCAATGGTTTTAGTCATCCCGAAAGACGGGGTAGTTATCATTTCGTGCTTTACTTAGGAATTATGTGGGTGGGCCCATAAAGGTAAAACTAACTTATGGAAGAATTTATGAAATTTTGATGGGCTTGTAACATTTTAAAAGGTAGTTTAAGATTAATCATCTTTTCTTTTCTAACTCTTGTTAGTTAATTCTTTTGATTAAGCCTAGCTCATTACTAAGCTCTTAAGATTTAGTGGGTATTTTTATGTCTTTAGAAAATGAAATTTTATGACTTTCATGATTATGATCCTTATCAAAATATTAATTTATTATTTAAACAACAAATGAAGTGGAATTGAATTAGTTGAATATTAAATTCCAAAATCAACCCCTGACCTTAAGGTTCTTGTAATTTTATTTTTGCTTTCAAATTATAATAATTAAAGAAATTTAAATATTTGATTTTGATGTGACAAAACTGCAATGGGTTTCTACCATTTGTCCCATAATGTTTCAATCATCCAACATAATAATTAAGATCATTTATTTCCCTTTTCTCATTTTGATTATTCCTTAAAATTAATTAAGGCTAAATTTTCCAAAATTACAATTTTACCCCTAATGGCTCTTATCACTTCATAATACATTAAATTTAGCTCAAATGACTTTGAAATTTTCAAGTGACCCCACTTATGGGTTAATTAAAGCATTAGAGGAGCAAACGTGATTATTTAAATTTTAATTTAATTTATATATTTATTTTAATGTAAAAATGGGGGTTTTCAATGAAAATTTAACAACATGTCCAAAACAAAACATATGACTTTGAAATTTTTATTAAAGGTAGACCTAGTCCAGTGGACCACTTAGACCAAATTTCATGATTTTTTAAATTTTAATTTAATTATTAGAATTATTTTTAAGTTTTGGAGTTTTAATTAATTATAAAATATTTTAAAGATTGAAAAGTAGTTTTATATTTTTCGTAAGTGCCTCTGAGATCAGGGAACCCAGAGGAACAAATTATATATTTTTTAGATTTTTATTATAATTATTAGAATTGTTTTAGTGGAAAATTAAGAAAATTCATTTTTAGCCTTTAAAAAAATTAATTTAAGTCTTTAAAAATTGATATTTTGATTTTAAGACTTAAGAAAATTATGGGGATGGTTCCTAAGTGATTAGGAGACCAAATGTGACAACTTGATGATCTTTATTATTTTTGTAATTTTTATTATTATTTAATTATTTAAACATTAAAAATATTATTAGAAATGAAATATTTTGTAAGAATCCCAGCTTTATTTTTAGAAGAATCCTCTGATCACAGAGAACACTCAAAACCAATTTTACAATTTTGTGAGTTTTATTTTAAGTATTAAAATTAGTTAAATGTTCAAAATTATCATTTCACTTAAAAAATTCATTTAAGTGACTAAAAGAATTCCAAATGCCATAAAATTTTTATGGGGTGTTCTATGACCTTGAAAATACAGTGGAGAGTTGTTTTTAAGTGATTTTCTGTTTAATGGACTAAAATTAATTTAAATTCAGTTTTAAACGAAGTTGATAATAAGGTCATTTCTTAATGATTTAACCCATAAAAATTTTATCCTACCATGATTTCTCTAGATTTTTATAACCACCATGCTAATTTTTGGAAATAATTTATAAAGACAGATGCAAAAAACTTGGAAACTCTTCATAGAGGTCTCCATTAACTTTGAAAAAATCAGGGAAGATCCCCCATGCCAAAGGCTACAACATGTTAAAATGACAAGTCATGGTGAAATTTCTATATGCATAAAGAATTAAAAGACTACAGAGGGTATTTAATTAATTACAAATCATACATGCATCAAATAAATTTCAAACAATTTCCACATTATTCTCCTTTATTCACTTAGCAAGAGGGTATTTTTCCTTTCTTTTTATGATTTTTTCTAGGCCAAGATATGGATTTTTAAAGTTCAGGTGATTGAAATAAATCAGAAAATTTATATTTTCCTACTTAACTACATCAACCTACGGCGAATCGAACTTCCCACACGACGCGCTGCCATAAAATGCCGCTAGCTGATTGGGATGCCACGCGGGCTGCGGTCTTATTTCATCTCCTCATCCGGCGCGATCAGTGTTGTCCAACGAAAACACGCGCGATCCAATGACTGCCCGTCTTCGTCCCCGTCTGGTATGATCCCGTGACCGTCCACACTAAAACCCTAATTTCTCGAGCTATACTCAATGAAAACCCTTCGGGTTTGATCCTAAGGACTCTTCTAAGCATGACGAACATATCCATATGGCTAATTATGGTTTTAATTAACTCTAACTTCATGGAGAATTTAGAGAAGCTCGAGAGGAAGAAGAGTTCAATACCTTGGCTCTAAGAAGTGAAACTTCGATCAGAGATGCTCTAAACCATCTTTGTAGTCCCGGGATCTCAGGGATGAAGCCTCTTGCCTCAGTGAATTGCCTAGATATGAAAGTGACCAGACCTGATTTGGAGCTATGATGGAAGTCCCTGTTGGAGTGGCCTGGTGATGGGACTTTCAGTGGGGAACTTCTTCTCTTGCTGTGTGTGGGTGAGTTTAATTTAAATTTTGTGGAGTTTAGGGAGATGTCCTGTTTTGGGCTCAATTTTAAGCTCAGAAATTGAGCATAAACAGAGGATTCGAGGGCTGGAAAATGGTGGGGATTGGCTTCGCTGTGCTAGGGGAGGGTTTTGGAGTGATTTGGGCATAGTTTTGTTACGGTCTCCTTCAGCCCACACTTTTGGCTATGAAGGGTGGTGGCTTAAATAGCCATGGCTGGGGTGGCTGCCAGGGCTTCAATTCAGGTGCAAAGGGCTACCTAGGGGGAGTGCAGAGGAGCCCCAATTGAAATTTTAGGTTGACTTGGCCATAGGGTGGAGTTTGGGTTTGGCCATGTTCAAGGTGGCTCTCGGTTTGGGCTCCTCCAGTGACTAGGCCGGCTGGCCAGGCTAGGGGAGGTGGCTAGTGGGTCAAGAGAGCCAGTGGGCAGGCCATCATGGGGTAAGCTTAAGTGGTTAATGCGTTATGACAAATCTCCCGTAGGTTTAGGCAATTAAGGGAGGAAATCCCCTATTTTTGGGACCTTGGTCCATGGCTCAACTAGGGTGGGCTAGGTGGGTCTAGCCCAGTCACTATGGTCAACTTTGTGGCTGTGTAGGAGTTAGTTTGGTCACATTTGGTTTAATTTGATTAAATTGGGTCATGGGTCCATTTGGGTCACTTTAGGTTCACATTGGGTTAAATTGGGTTTGAGCTTGGGTTGAGCCCAAATGATTGAGCAATATTGTGTATATTATTGTCATAAATGGTTTGGAGAAGGATTTGGGTGGTTTTGGATTGGTTTTAGGGATCAATTTGGCTTGATTTAGGATTTTGGTTATTTTGGGGAAAGTTGGCTAAGCTTGGGTCTAGGTTGGGCTAGAGTTGGATGTAAGGCCAATTAAAGCTTCCAAATTGTCTATGGGGGTGTCATGAAGAGTTCCCAACATCAATTGGGTGGAAATTTTGGGAGTAGGGCAATCAATTTAGGAGATTTTGGGCATATTGTATGTTTGGGTCAAAATTATGGAAGCTTGGTTCAAGTGGATTGGGTGAGAATTGGGCTAAAATTGGGGGCAGTTTATGGTTCAATTAAATTTAGGGGAGTGTTTTTAAGGGTTTAGAATTCAAATTGGGGAGAAATTGATTAGTTTTAGGTCAATTTAAGGGATTTGGGTCACTTAGGCAAAATTGGGGATTTTGGGTTTTAAGTAAAATTGAACTAAAATGTGGGTCGAATTGGACTTGGATTTAGTTTATATTGGTATAGGATATGTTGAAGTAAAGATTGGAATTGAAATTGGGTAAGATTGGGATCAATTGGGTAGACGTTGGGTTCAATTTGGGCACTTTTGGGTTAAATGGGTCAAATTGGGGCTTTTGGTTAAATTGGGCTAAATTGGCTAAATTAAGTGATCTGGTAGTTGAGAGAAATTAAATTGGGAATAGTTTGGAGGTTTTGGGAATTTATGGGAAGTTTTGGAATTTTTGGAATTTTCGGCTAAGAGGGGCATTTTGGTTATTTTGGGAATTTTTTGGGGGAATTTGGTAATCTTGGGTAATTTTGGCTACTATGAGTGGTGGGGTGTATTTTGGAATGATTTTTGAAGAATTTTGTGTAATTGGGGTAATTTTGGAAATTTTGGAGGATTTTAGGGTTTTGGGGGTATTTTAGGTATTTTGAGTATTTTGGGGCAAAGGGCTAGAAATTTGGAATGTTTGGGAAAATTAGGATTGGTTGAGAGTGAGTAAAATGTCATTGTTTTGGTTGAGCCATTGACCAAGGGTCACCCTCATTTAGTCCTCTATGTATTGGTACTAGCCAAACCTTATCCCAAGGCTAATGGCTTGTGAGAACCACGTACATGAGTTTCCAAAGTGTTAGGGGGTCAAAAGTGATGTGCCTTATTTAGGGTTGTGAGTGTGTAATGTGAGTGTGATGTATGATCCAGACCTCTCAGGGTAAATCCTAAGGTATGACCACCTATAGGAGACTTCCTCTGGGCTTCCTTATGCTTGGTCTCTTCCTCCCCAAAACTGGAGGTTAGGCCTTAAGTTTATGAAAACTCCCAGTGAAGTGAGAAAAGTTTGAATTTCTATGGGGACGGTTCCATGACTAGTCTTCGAAGAAAGTCACTAGGAGAGTTCTATGGCTAGACCCTAGGCTATTCTAAAGAGAGACTAGATCTCATTAAAAAGTGAGGTCAACAGCTAATTCATTTGAACTTATACTGACTATCATCCAACTGGTACAAAATAATTAGTTTAGGGGTGCAGCATCTAAAAATCATATTTACATCTTACTATTTTTCTAGAATTATGTGCTACATTAAAATATAACGGGGTGTCAGATGATGATGTCAGACTTAGACTTTGTCCTTTTTCATTAAGAGATAATGCTAAGGCATGGTTAAACTCATTAACACCTGGATCTATCAGAAGTTGGGGAGATTTATCTCAGAAATTCGTAGCAAAATATTTTTTGCCATCTAATATTGTTAAATTTAGAAATGATATTACATGTTTTTGTCAGATTGAATGGGAATTAATTTATGAAGCCTGCGAATGATTTAAAAATCTCCTTAAGAAGTGTCCACACCATTCTTTACCTGTTTGGTTGATAATTTAAACATTCTATAATGGATTAGTGGGATCTCTTAGATCTATTATTGATGTTGCTACTGGAGGTTCATTAATGTCAAAGCCATTTGATGAAGCATATTCTTTAATTGAAGAGATGGCTACTAACAATTTTAATGGCCTTCTGAAAGTCTAAATCGTAAAAGACTAGCCACTGTTCATGATTCTGAAGTTAAGTCTATTATGGTTTCTTAATTTGTTGTTATGTCAAAGAAAACAGATCAATTTGTAATGAACTATTCTCAAACACCTTCTGTGATTGAGGAAAATTCTTTAGGACAATTGATAGACTTTCAATTGTCATATGAGACTTTGAATGCAATGAATAATAGAAATAATAATCCTTATTCAAATTATTATAATCCATGTTGAAAGAATCATACTAATCTAAGTTGGAATAATAATAATCCTAATAGTGTATATCCACAGTGGGAGAACAATCTAATATTAAACATAAGAAATTTATTACAAAGTTAATGAGCTGTATATAAAAATATAGAAAATCAATTGCGGCATGTTACTACTGCACTTAGTAGTAGAACTTTAGGAAGTCTTCCTAGTAACGTCAAGATTGATCCAAAGGACCAGAACAATTAACAAGTTAAAGCTATTCAACTAAGAAGTAGAAGAGAATTGGAAACAAAAATCTGAAAAGAAATTGAAGTTGAGAAAGAAAGAGAGGAAAATGAAAAGTTTGAAGAAGATATTCATTGTGAACCAGAGTACCTTATTGAATGAAAAAAATTACTATAGAAAAACCGCCACCTCTATTTCCTCAAGGATTGAGACATCAATAGTCAAATAAAAAATTCTTAAAATTCTTGGAAGTCCTTAAGAAATTAACCTAAAATATTTTATTTGTTAAAGCCTTGGAACAAATGCCAAGCTATGTGAAGTTTATGAATGATATACTTAATAAGAAGAGGAAATTTACTGATAATAAGACTGTTGCACTAATCCAAGAGTGTAGGCAATAATTTAGAAAAATCTTTTTGAAAAACTTAAAGATCTGGGTAGCTTTACTATTCCTTTTGCTATAGGAGAAAGATTCTATGGAATAACGTTATGTGATTGGGTAGCTAGTATTAATCTAATGCCTTTATTTACTTTTAGAAGATTAGCTTTAGGAGAGATTTCCCCTAGGACTGTAACTCTTCAGTTAGCCAATCATTCAATCACCTACCTTAAAGGAGTTATAGAAGATGTGTTAGTTAAAGTGTATAAATTTATCTTTCCTGAAGATTTAATGTGTTAGATATGGAGGAAGATAAAGAAATTCTAATTATTTTAGGAAGATATTTTCTTGCCACTGGAAAATGTTTAATAGAAGTGCAAAAATTTGAATTAACCATGAGATTAAATGATGAAGAAGTTACATTTAATATTGTAAAATCAATGAAATACCCAACGAACGGAAAATATACTGAATGCATCAGAATGGAGATTTGTGATTATTTAATTAATGATTAATTTAGTGAAAATTTTGAAGAAAAAATTGAATAAGAATATTTGGAGCATGAAGTTGAGGATAAGCTGTAAGGTGAATCTATTGAAGAGAGTAATGAGGATCAAGACTGGTTTGAAATGTTAAACACTACAGAGAATAGTAAGAATCTTAGTCCCACAATTGAAAACCACCTGAACTTGAGATGAAGATACTCCCACCACATTTAAAGTATCTATATTTAAGAGATTAGTCTATGTTACCTGTTATTGTATCTTCAACGTTAACTGAATTGCAAGTACGAAAATTACTAGAAAATTTAAGGAGATATAAGAAAGCTTTTGGATGGACAATAATAGATATCAAAGGAATTTGTATGCAAAGAATTTTATTGGAAGAACATTATAAACCAAGGGCTAATCCATAAAGAAGATTAAATATAATAATGAAAAAAATGGTAAAGAAAGAAATCTTAAAATGGTTAGATGCCAGAATTATTTATCCTATTTCAGATAGTGCTTGCGTTAGTCCAGTTCAGTGTGTTCCTAACAGAGGAGGCGTGACTATTGTGTATATGAGAAGAATGAACCAATATCAAAACGACAAGTCAATGGTTGGTGAATTTGTATTGACTATAAAAAATTAAATTTGGTCACTAAGAAAGATCATTTTCCTTTACCTTTTTTGGATCAAATGTTGGATAGAATTGCTTAGCATAAATAATTCTGTTTACTAAATTGATATATTGCTATCACCAGATTCCTATTGATCTTGAGGATCAATAGAAGATAACATTTACCAGTTCTTATGACACATTTGCTTTTTGACGAATTCTCATCGGTTTATGTAATGCGCCTGCAACATTTCAAAGGTGTATGATGTCAACTTTGTGCGATTTGATTGAAAAAGGGATAGAAGTTTTTATGGACGACTTTTCAGGATTTGGATCTTCATTTGAATCATGTTTAAATCATTTAGAAAAAGTTTTAGAATGATAAGAAGAGACAAATTTATTATTGAATAAGAAAAATGTCAATTTATGGCTGCAAGAGAAATAGTACTTAGGCATAAAATACTTGAAAAATGGTATGGAAGAAGATCCGGAAAAAATTCAAGTTTTAGCTAAACTGCGTCCACCAACTACTAGAAGGTTAGCATTTTTTTAGGACATGCTGGTCTCTACAAACGATACATTAAAGATTCTTGAAAAATTATTAAGCCCATTTTCCAACTTTTAGAAAAAGATGTAAATTTTGATTTTAATGAAGAATGCCTGAATGCTTTTGAAGTCTTAAAAGAAAAAGTAATCACTGCACCTATAAATGTTTCACCTGATTAAAAGAAGCTATTTGAATTAATGTGTGATTTTAGTGATGATGCAATTGGAGCGGATTTAGGACAATAATATGAAAAAATTTTAAGGTTGTATATTATGCCAGTAGAACTCTTAATGATGCTCAAATTAAATATACTACTATTGAAAAAGAGTTATTAGCAATTTTTTAAGCATTTGATAAATTTAGATCATAACTCATTGGAACTAAATATATTGTGCATACAGATCATTTTTCTATAAAGTATTTAATGCAAAAGAAATATGGGTAAACAAGATTAATCAAATGGAACCTTCTAATGGAAGAATTCGACCTTATAGTAGTAGTTAGAAAAGGAACTGATAATCAAATAACTGATCATTTATCTAGCATGTAACAGAAACAATCAACTAACCTTGAATGTAAAATTAATGAAGAATTTATGGATTAAAAATTGTTTGTTATTAATGAAAGGCATATACCTTGGTATGCAGACATTGTTATTTATATTGTTAGTGATCTTATGTCGTATGGATTAACACCACAACAACAAAGAAAATTTGTTCATGATGCAAAGTTTACTTCTTGGATGATTCTTATTTATATAAGCGACAAAAAGATCAAGTTATTCGGAGATGTGTACCTAATGTTGAAACCTAACAAATTATTCAAAAATGTCATGATTTTGATTTTGCAGGAGATTTTAGAATTGATAAAACTACTCACAAAATTTTACAATCGAGATTTTATAAGCCTACTCTATTTAGGGATGTCAATATGTATTTAAGAACATGTGATCGATGTCAGCGAGTAGCTAATAATTTAAAAAGAAATGAAATGGCTTTAAATTTTATATTCGAAGTTGAAATTTTTAATGTATGGGATTAGACTTTATAGGACCATTTGTGCCTTCTTTTCGGAATTTAAATATATTGATTACAGTAGACTACGTTTCAAAATGGATTGAGGCATTAGCTTTACTGCGATGTGATGCTCGAAGCGTTTGAAAATTTCTCATGAAAAGAATTTTTTTCGAGGTATAGAATGCCAAGAGTAATAATTATTGATGGGTGATCATATTTTAGAAATAAAATAATTAAAAATTAATGAAAAAATTCGATATTCAACATACGATCTCCACTTCTTATCATCCCAAAATGACTGGTCTTGTTGAATTATCTAATCGTGAAATTAAAAGAATTTTGGAAAAAACTATTTAACAAATTGGACTGGGCTGCTAAAAAATAGATACTTTATTATGGGCTTATAGGACAACTTATAAGACACATATAAGAATGTCCCCACATAGACTTATGTTTGGAAAGACTCGTCGCTTACTAATAAAGTTGGAGCATAAAGCTTATTGGGCCATTATAGAATTTAATTTTAATTTTAAGGATGCCGGTGAGAAAAGATTACTGCTATTTAATGAGTATGATGAGATAAGAAATGAATCTTATGATAATGCGAGATTTATAAAGAGAAAATGAAAATTTGGCATGATCAAAAAATAATTAAGAAAAAATTTAAACATGGACAGGAAGTTTTATTGTATAATTCTCAATTGAATTTATTCCCAGGAATATTAAAGACTAGATGGATGAAACCATTTACAGATATTAAGGTTTACACATTTGGAGTAGTGGAAATTGAAGATCTGAAAGCTAAGAAATTCTTTAATGTTAATAGACGTAGATTAAAACATTATTTTAAAGGGCACGTTCCAATATGTAAAGAGGTTTTAATATTTTATCAACCAGAATGAAAACTTATAATGTTAAGCTGATGACATTAAATCAAGAGCTAGTGTTTTGATTTAAAATTGTGTGATTTCATGTTTTTATCAAAGCATTTTCAATTAATTCTATAAACTTTAAAGCCTTACAAATGTTATAAAATGCATAAAATATTTTAATTATGGAATAACTCGAAAAGAATGCAACTTATTTTCTCATTAAACGAAGCAATACAAAATTTTGCACTGGCTCCAAACAACACCAGATTCTGCGCCAAACAACACCTTGCAGCATAATAGTAGTGCAACCAATGTCGAACAACACCTGAACGTAGTTGCAGTTACAAAACATGTGAGGATGCTTCTAATTAAATTTTTTGTAGTTTTGGTCATTTTTAGAACTATTTGTTGGTTTTGGATAGTTTAGGTCGAAAATAATTGAAATCTATAAATACCATATGGATGAATTAGAATCACCCATTCCTATCCAAAGGGCATCCAACTCCAAGGTATGTAATAAACATGAGGTTTTTAATACGAGAAATTTTATTAGTTATTATGCACAAAAATTATATGATAAGGTTTTTGGGGAAGAATAAATTGATCAAAGAGCAAAGATTTTTGAATCAAGGATATGAACTTGAAACTACTGTGGATGTTATCATCATGAAAAGACAATGGGAAGTACTATGCTACACCACTGCAACAATAGATGTTCCGGTGGTGAAGGAGTTCTATGCAAATCTACGTGGAATCAATCATGGAGTGGTTTATGTTCAAGGCAAGGGAGTACCTTATTCCTTCTCAAATTAATGATTTATATTTGATTTAGTACATACCTTTTTGTCATTATGCTAACCTTTCCCCGATGAAAAACATTATGTATGAAATAGTCAAATTTTTGTTTCATGAATATGAAGGCTGGGAAACAAAAGATGAATGTGAATTAAGGTTTTCATCTTCAATATTAAATTTTGCATCAAGGGCTTGGCATATCTTTATTTCTGCCAAATTACTCTCTACTACGAAGCTCAATAAAGTTACAAGGGAGAGTGCAAGTTTGAATTACTATATTTAGAGTGGAAGACCTATAGATGTGGGAACTCTGATTGTGAAATCTATTCTTAGATTAGCTTTACATGAATCTTCTAATGAGCTTGGACATCTGTCCACAATCTTTATAATGTGTATCCAATCATAGGTTTCATATGATAATTGGGAAATGGCTCTTCTGCTTTGGAAACCTATGGACCCAACTTTTAATTAATAGCTTGGTGAATGAAGAAGAGAAGAATGTTCGTATAGATCAATCATCTTAGAATTTCACACCTTCTTTCTGAAAAATTTGAATGTTATGTTGAAAGGAGTTAAAACATTAGAGAAGAATATGAATTGTATTATCAATGGGATTAATCGAATCTCTAATCAATTTGACAATTAGATTAGAGAATTAAACATCCTTTTGATCATATCGGACTTGTTGAAGGTTAGATGGTACATATGTATATGAAGAACTGGTTGATCGAGGATGAATTAACACATGAATTTCCGAGTCTCTCATTCTACAATTTATATGTTCATCACCAATGTATGGGAGATCTAAGAGAGGATGATAGTGATGAAATTGAAGGTTGGTAATTGAATAGAAGTGCTGAAGATTGATCGAGATGTGCTATTTTGTGTGTTTATATTTCTGTTTTATACACATTTGTATTGGATTTCTTAGGTTTGATATTTGCATTTGATTTCTTGTTCTAAATGACGAGTTGTTGGTTTGATTGATGATGATGATTTATTTGTCGTGATAAAAATGCTTGTTTGTTTGCATTTGGATTTATATATATAAGTTAGTTTTTTGTTTTGTTTGTCAAAAATTACTTGTTGGAATTTAAATAAAATTAAAAATTAAAGTGAATTTAGGCTAATTAGAATTTGACGTGGTTTAGTGCGTGACGATTTGTAAAATTAGAAGTACAAAATTTTTTTGTACTGGCCCCGAATGGCGCCAAAATCGGCATCGAAGGGCACTTTAGTCATGAAACTCCCAGACACTCTTAAAATTCATGAAAGAAGCCACTTTTCTATTTTTATGCTTCGCACTTCATCTTCCTCGCGAGTTAGGGCTGAAACTCGTCCTAGGGCATGAAAATACTTGAATTTAAGGGGATTTGAGGGCTTGAAAGCTTTGGATTTCATCTTCTCTTGGTAAGAGCTTCAATCTAAACTATAATTTATTTTTTATTTTCACCATGTATCTGTTCTGCTTTGCAGAATAATTGAAAGTACGAATTATTAGAAAATAGAAGAGAAGAATCCGTGGTGTGAAGCTTTTTAGCCATGATTTTGAGTCTAGGAGTTAACTTTATCATTATTTGGAATTTATTAGCTATTTTAGAAATTTTTAGATTTTAATGGCCTCTAAAATGAAGAGAACTATGGGAATATTTGACTTTGACGAGTATAGAATTGTTAGTTTAAAACCGCAGTACCACTACAACTAGCATTTTGAAAAGAAAGTTTTTGATTCAAGAGCGAGCATTTTTCAACCCGGGAGTAGCGATTCAAGCATTAATTGTCGCAAGACAGTGGGAAATTTTTTGCTTCTTTTCTGATGTAGTAGTTATAAATCTTGTTTAAGATTCTTATGCAAACCTTCGAGGAGCTACATATGATCGGATCTATGTGAGAGGTAAATTTGTATAATTCACCCCCTGCCAGAATCAATTCTTTATATCAGTAGAGGAATGAATATCATTGTGAGTATTCATCCTTTCAAGTGTGTGATTTGATTTTAGATGAAGTTATGGGATTTCTAACTGAAGGAAGAGGAGTATGGAAGATAAAAAATAATAGCAAGGTAAATTTAGCTACATCAAAGCTTACTGCTCAATCGAAAACCTGACATTATTTTATTTTTACTCGATTACTTCCTACGAACCGTTTAAGTGAAGTGACAAAGGATGGAGCTCTTTTGATTTATTGTATTCAACGAAGAAAAATAATTGATATTGGATCTGTTATTTACAATAATGCACACACTTATAATAAGGGAAGTACTATTGGTGGCTTAGGGTATCCTACTCTGATTTTTACTTTATGTAAACAATCAGGTGTATATTTTAATGGCACAGTGGAATTATTAAAAACCCTTATGCCCATCTGTAAGCCAAGTGTGCATCTTATGCGGCACAAGTTGGATGGAGTACTGGAAGTGGAAGTAGAGAAATACCATCTACATCAGCTTCTAAACCTTCTACTTCTAGTACATTATCGCTACGAAATAATAAGGTTCAACTCATAATTCAACAAAGTGATATATTGTTGATTGATAATCGATTGATTAGCAGGGAAGCAAGAGATTTTTATAATGATTCCTACATGCAGAAAGAGTAGAGTTTGATATTGCTTATTATGATGCTCAGACAAGATATCTGAAGAGCGATCATTCTGTGAATTTCCCTACCTGTCTGAATTTTACACCTTATGTGAAAGTTGATGATGTGGATACTGAAGAAGGATGGGAAGGAGAAGAAGAAGATGATGATGACAAGGATGATTATTAGCACAGTTGAGGTTTTCTTCATTAGTTGTTGATTTTCTATTTTTATGTTTTCTTAGCTTGTTGATCTACTTAGATGTTTTGTTAGTTAATTTTTTAGGCTGGACGTTCTGTTAGCTTGTTTCTTTTATTTTTATAATTAGTAGCGTATTTTTTTTTTTGAACTAGTTTAGTGATTTCATAGTTTATGTTTTTAAAATTTCTGTTAAAATATTTAGAACTTTCTTTAAATAGTAAATCCTTTGATGGATTATGTTTATTGAACTTTATACACTGCTGTATATCTACTTGTTTAATTGGTACCTGCATCGTTCAATTTCAAATTCAAAGTCTAAAAACAACATGTTAGTACTTTTAGTTGTATTTAATGTTTTTTTTCTACCTATATTTTTGTACTAAATGATATACCTATTAAAAATTTATGTTTAGGGAGAAAGAAAAATTATTTTTGATTTTTAACGATAAGAAGCTAAACATTCTTTTTTCGTAATGAAACCTTTTTTTTTAAATTATTTTAATATAACTGCTGGTATTAGAGATCAACTTTAGATAGCTATATTTTTTATCTTATGAATGTTATAGTAGACTGAAGAAAAATGTTTTTAGTAATAAAGGTTGATTCTAAAGTTAAGTTATATGGTATGAGAGTGTAAGATTATGATTCACAATTTAAAGTAAAGAATAATGTATTTTTGAAGTATTTAGAGTTTTAGGATTTCATGTAAGAAGAAAGGATTGAAACTTCATGAAAAATCTTTATTAAGGCTAATAGATATTTATAGAGTAAAGAAATGTAATATGTTTTAACTTTAGAAAGAGAATGGTGAAGTTTAAAATTATTAAAGGCTATCCAAATATAGTAATCCTCACATGAAAAAGAAAAGAGAAAAATAAAAGAGAAAAAGAAAATAAAAGATTGAATACAATCCTCATAAAAAAGGGAAAAGAAAAAAATATATATGTGAGGAGAAGCTTGGAGGAGATGCTTAGTAAAAAATTGGCTTCATTTGAATCAACCTAAAGGAAAGAACTTAATAACATTCCAAGATTTATATTTTTATTAGCATCTTTACTAGTGAAGTTCTCATGAAATACTTTTTCATATGATTCTACTAAATCTTCTTTATGTATTCTTGCAATAACTTGAAAGTTAAAACTCTTAAACTTGATTACTAGATATTCTTTTACTTTTAGTTTTGACCTAAGTTAAGGTTTTATTATTATAACAAAAATTTCAGTGGTCTTTAAGTTTACCTCCTTACCATGGGTAATATTTTCTATATAGTAAAAGAGTTACTTGAGGATAAGTAACAGTTATGTTCGAGGGAGTTTGATACACTAAAAAAATATTCAAATTTTCATATACATTAAATGCTTATTTTTTTATATTATTTGGTGATATTGCACTTTAAAGAATGGTGTTTTCATGTTTTTGATGAATGGTATATTCAAATTAGGTATTTGGGTTTAAAAGGCACAATAAGGCAAAAATTTGGTGCAAAATGTGCGAAGAAATGCACTGGCACCAAACAACACTAGAACAAGCACCGAAGAGCGCCTGAATTACTGGAACAGTGCCGAACAACGCCAAAACGGTGCTAAACAACACCATGATGGTTTATTATTAAAATGCATTGAATTTGGATGGATTTTGAAGGGATGCATATGGATAATATTAGAGTTTTGACCACACATTATTTTAACACTTATTTTAGACCGAAAAAATAGAAGAAGCAAAAAGAAAATAGGCCTAAAATTCTATACTTAGATTTTTGAGAGATTTGGAGAGATTCTTCTCTAAGAGTTGTAAAAGGAGAGGGAAAGTGAGAGATTTATTCATTGCAATCCCTAGAGAGGGGCGCATACTATTGTAAGTAGAAGGAAGTGATTCAAAGAAACTTGAAGGGATTTTCTTGTGGAAGTGAGTAAGATAAGTTGTTTACTTCATTTTAGTGTTGTGTAAACTTCTTTTTATATATATAAATCCATATTTTGTTATATCTTTTTCATGAATTTTAAGTAGTTACTCTGTTTTTCCCTTTACAATGAGATATAGTGATTTGAAAAACAATTAATGTTTTGAAAATATTCTTAATTTCTTAATTGTGATGATTCAAATCTTGAACTCAATTTACTTTTCAATCTGACCAACTAATTTGTTAAAATCTAATGCAAAAATATATGAGCCCGTAAGGCTATGCTTTTAGCATTCAAGTTTAAATCACATTTAATGTCATGGATGAGAGTAATGTCCATGGGATTAAGTGCAAATAATTAGGAAAATATTATTTGATGTGTGTAGAATTGGAGATTTTAGGGTGACGATTAAAATCCTCAATTTGGTTTAGGTGTTTAGAAATTAAAGTGAGATTGTTAGCCCTCAGGTGAGGGGAAGTGGGAACTCAAGAGTGACTTCTTGTATCTTCCCATCATAACCACGGATTTAGATTGGAAACATCTGAATTAGTCAATGTTCTTTATCTCTCTTAGAGAGGAAAAAAAAATAGTTTTGCTACTATTTATCACATGCAATTAATAATAAATTTGATTTTTCACTAGTTATAGTCTGCCAATATTGACCTCTTGAATCTCACAAATAGTCACTAAACTCTAGTGTCTAAGATAAAACCCTAATGAAGCATCTTTAACACAAATCTTAATGACATCGTAAAAATGATCAAATCAGCAATGACAAACCCTGATCTAATCAACATTGACCAAACTGGTCAACTGTCGATCCGAATGTCAAATTAGGTTAAAATGGTCACTCCATGACCCAATGACCACCACACTGTCCAAACTGGTCAACCATTGATCCAAATGGTTAAATTAGATCAAAATGGTCAATCCATGACTAAATGACCACCACACTGACCGAACTGGTCAACCCATGACCCAAATGGTCAAATTAGTTCAAAATGGTCAATCCATGACCCAATGACCACCACACTGACCAAACTGGTCAACCCTTGACTCAAATAGTCAAATTAGATCAAAATGGTCATTACATGACCCAATGACCACCACACTGACAAAACTTGTGAACCCTTAAAGCAATGGTTAAATCAGGTCAAAATGGTTAATTCATGACTCAATGACCACCACAGACCAAACAGCTCAACCTTTGACCCATATGGTCAAATTAGTTCAAAATGGTCAATCCATGACCCAATGAACACCACATAGACCAAATTGGTCAACCCTTGACCCAAATGGTCAAACTAGGTCAAAATGGTCAATCCTTGACACAATGAACTCAACATTGACCAAACTGGTCCACCCATGACCCAAATGGTCGAATTAGGTCAAAATGGTCAATCTATGACCCAATGACCACCACACTGACCAAACTGGCCAACCCTTGAACCAAATAGTCAAATTAGATCAAAATGGTCAATCCATGACCCAATGACCACCACACTGACAAAACTGGTCAACTCTTAAACCAAATGGTTAAATCAGGTCAAAATGGTTAATTCATGACTCAATGACCACCACAGACCAAACTGGTCAACCTTTGACCCAAATGGTCAAATTAGGTCAAATTGGTCAATCCATGACCCAATGACCACCACATAGACCATACTGGTTAACCCTTGAGCCAAATGGTCAAACTAGGTCAAAATGGCCAATCCTTGACACAATGAGCACAACATTGACTAAACTGGTCAACCCTTGACCCAAATAGTTAAATTAGGTTAGAATGGTCAATCCATGACCCAATGACCACCACATTGACCAAATTGGTAACCATTAACAAAAATGATCAAATTAGGTTGGAATGTTCAATCCATGACCCAATGACTACCACATTAACCAAACTGGTCAACCCTTGAGCAAAATAGTCAAATTTGGCTATAATTATCATCTTATGAATCAATGACCACCACATTGACCAAATTGGTCAACTCTTGACCCAGATGGTCAAATTTGGTCAAAATGATCAATTATGGCCTAATGACCACCACATTAACCCAATGACTACCCCATTGACCACCAGGTCAACCTAGACACGAAATTGGTCAAACTTGACTCCTTTGATCAATTTAAAGACATTAAAATGATCAAACACAACCATTTGGTCAACTTTGATCAAACCCATGTTATACCTCCTAAAGCTAATCACCCCATAATTATTCTAACCATCAAATGGTCAAATTAAACATTGAAGACACCCATGGAACTACAATGGTCAAGATTGGTCAAATATGATCCACCAAGTTGACCTTGATCAAATTTGGTGAAATTCACCATTTTAATCAAAACTTGATATTTTCATCAAATGTTTTATTCTCTTAATTAATTAATCATTTAATTAATTAAAGAAGAGTAAAATTAATGACCGCAAGAACTAAGATTTAGATTTAAAAAGTATGGTTTAAGCTCATGGCAAGACAAATCCTTGAAAACACTAAAATCATATTTTCAGTCTAAATCCAAAATTCAATCCATGAGAAATCACTAATGGGTTACCCATGACTGATACACCAAAATATATAGTATTTTTATGCACATTTTTATACCTATTTTTGATGATATTTCACTTTAATGGAAGGTATTTTGTGTTTTTCTTGGTGGTATGATTAGAATGGCTGATTGTGATGAAAGGATCAAAAAAGGATCCAATTTAGAGCAAAAATTGAAAGGTGTGTAAATTTGGCCTCTAGCGCCTAAGCGCCGGATGGCTGGCGCATAGGCGTCAAAGTTAAAGTGAAGAATTTTACTTGATTTTGGCGCAAATTTGAAGGGGTTTTTGAAGCATCCTTTGGTTTATACTTTATTAACTTCTCATCAACGCCAAAAAGTGATTTAAAATTTGAACGGATGGATGCATTCTTGGTGGATACATTGAATCTGGACATATTTTGAAGAGACACCAAAGCACCTTTTGGAGAATTTTTAAAACTAAAGACTTGAAGATCAGAAAGGGATACCACAACCAAGAGAACAGTTTGGATAAAAATTTTGGTGGGAGAAGTTGGAGAAAAGCTTGAAGTTGATTCATAGGAAAGAGGAAGAAGGAAAGCCTTCTTTTCACCAAATATCTTTTAAACTTCTACTTTACTTTATCATAGTTTGTATTAGAATTTAAGAGAGTCAATCCTCAAAGTTGGGCGCTAACCTCTGTAAAGTCTTATACTAGAAAGCAAAATTTCAGAGGAACTTTAAAAGTCTTATGGAGATGATTTTCAAATAAGTGTTTATCTTTCTTTTTACATTTGGTATTTAAGTAAAACTTGTTGTGAATTCACTATGATTTCTTCTTTAAAATCAAGTTGTGTTTGTGTTTTCTCAATGAGTTCTGAGTAGTTTTAATTATCTTTATCCTTTTAAATGATGATGTAATTAAATTATGGAAGGAAGTTGTGGGAAGTATTTAAGTTTAAGGTTGGAGGAAGCTGTGATGATTTATTTCCTTGCACATAATTTACTTCTTGATTTGTCCAATTAAGATGTTAAAATTTGTTGGGAGATTATGTAAGATCCAATGCGCCGTTTTCTAAATCAACAATTGGATAGAATCATATAGATGAGAATTGTAGTTCATATAATTTAGTGCAAATAAATTGGGCGATATGTTTTAATGGGGGTAAAATTAGACGACTTTAGAGTGACAGGTTAAAACCCCCTAATTTTATTTGAGGTGAAAAATCTTTTTATGAGTTGTTAGCTCCGAGGTGGAGGGAATCAAGGGAACTCTAAGGTGAGAGCTGGTATCCTCCCTGCCTAACCCATCTACAAATTTTCAAAGCTTCAAATAAACCAATGTTCTTTATAGAACCAAGTATGGTTAAATAATATAATTGCTCCTATTTGGCATAACACATTTAGATACTTCCACAACAAAATTCCATAATTATTACTGATTTATTAAAAGAGGAAAAAGATATTTTATTCTCGTTGCTTTAATATCGTTTAGTAATCTTGTTAATTTTAATTGCTTTCTTTACTTTTTTATAAATAGAAAATATAAAAAAACAATTTTTAAATTATCTATTTTAAAACCTACTTTACAAAATTAATTTAAGAAGTAAAAAGTTAATTTTCTTTTTTTTTTATATTTTTAAACATTCCCTTGTGGGTTCGATATCTTGGGGATTCATCGAGAAAATCCTATATTACTTGATAAACAATACGTATACTTGCGTAGAATCCCATATTATAAAATAATTAAAATATATTTTTTATTTCCTTCTGAGTCAATTTTTTGGCATTTGTTGCAAAGGAAGAGATAAATCATTGGAATGAAATACAAAGTGAAAGATGTAAGGGTAAATATTCAGGGATCAAGTTTTTGGCGCCGTTGCCCGATAAATTGATTAAAATTTCATATAAAGATAATTAAGAAAAATGAAAAATTTTACTTTTCTTTGCTTTTGTTACTGTGTTTTACTTTATCGTATCTTATTTTTGTTGTGTAGTTCAGGTTCTGAAGGACTTGTGCTTTAATATTTTGAATTAAAGAGAACTATCAGATAAATAAAAAAAATTTAAAATACTAAAAAAGATAAAAATATTCAAAAAATGGCGAATCAAGAAAATCAAAATGTTAACGTCCATCAAGAATTCAGATCTTTAAGAGATTATGCTAAGCCTATAGTGGATGAACTTTATGGTAGTGTTCAACACCCTACTGTAGTTGCTAATTCATTTGAACTTAAACCTGTTATTATCCAAATGGTATCTAATAATCAGTTTGGGGGAGCACCCACTAAAGATCCTAATTTACATCTTGTCAATTTTCTATAATTTTGTGCTACTTTTAGATAGTGTTTCTGATGAAGCAGTTAAACTTAGAATTTTTCCTATCTCACTGAGGGATAAGGCTAAGATATAGTTATTTTCATTAGCACCTAGATCTATCAGAAGTTGGAGTGATTTAGCACAAAAATTACTTGCTAATATGAAGCATGGGAACGATTTAAAGATCTCCTAAGAAAGTGTCCACATCATTCGATACCAGATTGGATAATAATTCAGACATTTTATTATGGATTAGTTTGATCTCTTAATTCAATTATTGATGCCACTGGTGGTGGTTCATTGATGTCAAAACAGTTTCTTTGATGCTTATGCTTTAATTGAAGAATTGGCTACTAAAAAACTTCAATGGCCTTCTGAAAGGTTAAATCTTAAGAAGGTAGCCAATATTTATGATAATGATGCTTTTGCAATTCTACCAAATAAAGTTGCTACAATTTCAAGAAAGATAGACCAATTTGGAATGAATTTTTCTCAGCCAATTTCCTTGATTGAAGAAAATTCATTCGACCAAATGTTTGATTGTAAAAATTCACCAGAAACTTTGAATGCTATAAGTAAGCCTAATAACCCATATTCTAATTATTATAACCAAGGTTGGAAATACCATCCAAACTTTAACCGGAATAACAATAATCAGGGTGGTAGTAATCAACAATGGGGGAATAACTAAATAAACCCATTGGGGAACTAGAACAATCGAGGTAAAAATAATTATAGACCAACCTATCCTCTAGGTTTTAACAATACTTCATAATTTAAGGAAAAGAAGTTGCCTATCGAAGAAGTGGTGTTACAAATGGGAAATCAATTGCAAAGTCTAGGAGCTACAATCAGAAATATCGAGAATCAATTGGGACAAATTGCCAATTCATTATGTAATAGATCCTTAGGAATGCCTCCTAGTAATGCTGAAGTAAATCCTATAGATATGAATAAAGAGCTAGTAAAAGAAATTCAACATAGTAGTAGAAGAGAGTTGGAAGGTAGAGTTCAAAAAGAGATTGAAATAGAGAAAGAAGAGATTGAATTACTAAAACAGGTTGCTCTGAAAGGTTTGGAAAGACCTATTTCTCCACCTAAGATTAATTTAGAAAAGCCACCTCGTCCATTTCCCCAGAGACTTCGTCAACAAAAGTTGGATAAGCAATTTTCTAAGTTCTTGGAAATTTTTAAGAAACTTACAGTCAACATTCCATTTGCTGAAGCCATAGAAAAAATGCCAAGCCATGTGAAATTTATGAAGGATATTCTCAGCAGAAAAAGGATGTTTGAAGATAATGAAATTGTTGCACTTAGTGAAGAGTGTAGTGCAATAATTCATAAAAAGCTTCCTGAAAAGCTTAAAGATCCTGGTAGTTTCAAAATTCCATATGCGATCGAATACTGATTTTATAGAAAAGCTTTATGTGATTTGGGTGCAAGTATTAACATTATGCCATTATCAATATTCAAAAGACTGAGATTAGGAGAAATAACCCCTACTACTGTAACTCTGCAATTAGCGGATCGTTCGATCACATATCCTAAAGGAGTTATAGAGGATGTTTTGGTTAAACTGGATCAATTTATCTTTTCTGTTGATTTTATGGTTTTAGATATGGATGAAAAAAAGTGATACCCTAAAATGACATGTTTTAGCCATCTAAAAATTTCAAATGACTTCTTTAATCTAAGGGTTAAAATTATAAGTTTTAAAATTTAAAACTCTAAAAATCTTTAAGTTTAAGTATTTACCTTAAATCATTGTAGTTATTTCACTCTATGACGGACTAAGTTAAAACATCAATGCTTGAGTCCAAACTCAAATAGGTCTTAAGTCAAATATATGACCTAGATTCAACCCATGTAAACCTAAACCTCATCCAAACCCTAATTAAGTCTAAGACATCAATTAGACTTAATTAAATTAAGTTAAGCCATATTCACATTATGTTTAATTTACGACCAGTTCAATACAGACACAGACAAGATTTTTGACTACTTTGGATAGTTATTTTGACGGTGTTAAGCGATTATTAGAGCTTCTAGAAGACTGGAAGTTACTCCTAATATATAAGAGATGTGATACAATGCATCTGGACACAGGGAAATGGTTTTAATCGGGAAGAGGTACGATCCAAAGTGAAGAGGTGAGAAGACCTGGTCACGGAGTCCAGCGCCTAGGCACCAGATCCCAGCACCTAGGCGCTCGATCCCAGCGCCTAGGCGCCAGATCCCAGCGCCTAGGCGTGACAGTTACCTTCTAGAAGATGCAATGAATTTGGACGAATTTTGAAGAGTGCCTTAAGTAACTGCTGGTCAAATTCAAAGCTTTATAAATAGGATCCCATTCTACAGAGAAAATCACCCCTTTCACCCCTTCAAGCATCCTATAGTCCCCAAGCACCATATAGCCATCCAATTATTATAGGGAGCAACCTTCTTTATTTTTTAGTGAGTTTATTTTTAGTTTATTTTGAGTGTTAAGTGTGAGATAATTAGTGTTATTGCTGTTGAAGTCTTTCATCATTGCAATGGAGTCAGTAGGAGTCAGCGGAACACTTGAAGGAACATTCCAGATAAGTATTTATAACTTGGTTCAAAGTTTTATAAATATGTTTTGTTGTGTGAATTCAATGTGTTCTGAGTAGTTAGTTTTCTTTCTCCTTTCAACTATGAAAAGATCATAAGA
The DNA here is from genome assembly GCA_022702705.1 of Papilionanthe hookeriana x Papilionanthe teres. Classification (NCBI taxonomy): domain Eukaryota; kingdom Viridiplantae; phylum Streptophyta; class Magnoliopsida; order Asparagales; family Orchidaceae; genus Papilionanthe; species Papilionanthe hookeriana x Papilionanthe teres. The sequence goes on from CM040430.1 coordinate 71,415,730, forward strand.
TAATTAAATTTTGATGAAAAATTTAACTTAAAATTTTTATAAAAATTGTGATGATATTAATACCTGATCTTAGTTTACTTTTTAAACTGGCCATTTAAATTGTTAAAACCTGTTGAAGAATTTTGAAATCTATACGGAGATGAGTTCTTAACTAATAGATATTAAATGAATCCTTGGGTAATCGAAGGCTTTATGGGGGTTATTCAAGGTGAAGTGCAAATAAATAGGAAGATATGATTTATTGGGCACATAATTAATTTGTCTTTAGAGTGATAAACTAAATTCTAATAATTTGGTTTATAGAAAGGGAACGCATCACTGGTAGGGCCGATGGACATCTAGTAGTGTGAGCCTAGATTAACCCATTCTACTAATAAAACATCCTGAATCAATCTGTAGATTAGTCAATGTTCTTTATGCCTGGACCAAAGGGTAAAGAGTAGGAATGATTCTATTTGACACAATACCATAATCTAAATTCTCCACAAATGATAATTATTCTTGAAAATCTTGGATTAGTTGAAAAGGAGAAAGTTGTTTTATTTATACCTGCATTAATCTTTATTTTATTATTGCTTACTCACATTTAGTATAAATTTTATTAAATCTAAAATCTAAACTTTGAAAAGAAATAAACATATTTATTACTTTTAATTTGAAAAATCTAAAAATATTACTTAATATTATTAAAATCTTCTTTGTGGGATCGATAACCAGTACTCCACTAGAGCCCTGTATTACTTGATACGATACGTATACTTGCGTTTGAAATTGTGACTTTACAATAATTATTATAAAAATCTAAATATAAATTCATAAATTCTTTCATAAGTAAAAGTTGAGTCACATCAAGTTTTTGATAGCGTTGTAAGGGATTAAATCTTCTAGCAGTGGTATCAAATTCTTGCTTTTGAAAGTATATATAAAGACCCATTAGGCTGAGTCACATCAATTTTTTGGCGCCGTTGCCGGGGAAGATAAAGAAAATAAGTAAGAAAGTTAAAAAGATAATATTTACATTTTTTTTCAAAATAAAAATAATTTATACACTTTTATTTCCAAAATAAAAAAAATATAAAAAAATATAAATATATATATATATATATATATATATATATATATATATATATATATATATATATATATATATTGGTTACAATAAAAACACTATGGGAGCAAAGCCCTTCTCAATACAACTCCACACCAAGAAATTAAAAGGAAAGAAAACTGAGAGAACAATTCTGTTCCAAAAACAAAAAAATAACCAAAAAACCAAAAGAACAGGAAACAGTAAAACTTGTCCTGCTAGATAACATCAGATGGAGAAAATAATCCTTCACTATGCTGAAAGTCAAACCACTCTGAAATGAGGTGCCTTCATTCGATCTGCTTCCAAAAGAAAATGTAGGCGGGGTGGGGGTCGAAGAAACAGCAACTTGTTGTGCAATTCTGGCCCTCCTAGCAAGCCAATTTGCCGGCCTATTACCTTCTTTAAAAATGAACTGAAATGTGATAGTGAAATGCTGTGAGAGGGCTTTAATTCTGTTTATCCATATGGAATGGTGCCAAGGTGGGTGAGAGGTCTCCTGCATATACTGTAAAAGACTTGCTGAATCACTTTCTACAATTAAAGTATACCACTGAAAAGAAATTGCTATCTCCAGGGCCCAAAAAACAACAACTAGTTCAGAGACAAGAGCATCTTCAGCAATAATGGGAGTGTGGAAGAAACAGATGCAATTACCATTATGATTTCTAAAGACACCCCCACAGCCAGCATCCCTATCAGTGAAAGACCCATCAATGTTGACTTTGATAAAAGGGTATGTTGGGGCTTTCCAATGGATCAGAATAATTTTAGACATTTTAGGAAGGTCTGTGACAGGGATCTTAAGAATGTTAGGGAACTTCTTCAGTTGGATGAGTTTTGTTAAGAAGGAGTGACAGTTCCCCACAACAGTGATGACTTTACAAATCTTGTCTTCAAACTTGACACTGTTTCTATGCATCCAAATAAACCATGCAATAATAAAAGGAAATTCTCCCACCTTTGCTTTCTTCCAAGAAATCCAACAGTTCTGAATATCAGCCCAGTCTAGGAGGAGAGTGTTGATGTTTATAAGGCTAATAACACCCTTCCACACCTCCTGAGAGAAACTACATGCAAAAAATAGGTGCTATAAGGATTCAGCATTAGTCCCACAAAGACAGCACTTGAAAGGCCCTCTGATTCCCTTAAGCTTGAGTATATCATCAGTTGGGAGTAGGTTGTGTAACAGTCTCCAGCTAAAAAATGACATAGAGGGAATTAGGTACTTGTTCCTGATAAATCTACCCCACCTGCAGGGAGGCCAATCATAGATTTTAAAATATATGTGTTTGGTGAGACTATGTAGTTGGCCATTGAACCAAACAATCTTATCAGGTTTGGTTCTGTCAAAAGGAATGGTAGAGATTTGATGAGCAGAAGAAACAGTTAATAAATTTAACAGTTTAGTTTTAGACCATTGCCTATTCTCCCAGCAGCTAGCTACTGGAAAGAGCTGTTTGGTTGTGTTTGGGAGAGCCTGTTTCATGAAGGGGGAGGCACCAGTTATCATGCCAAAACTGCACTTGACCATTACCCAGCTCCCAACAGAATAAAGATTCTGCTAGTTCTCTATTGTTCAGCATGTGCTTCTAAATCCTCGAAATACCAGGCTTGATTTGTGCCAATGTGGGGTGACTATCTTTATAATACTTTCCTTTCATGAAAATTGACCACAGTGAATTTTGCTGTCTGAACTGAACCCATAATTTGCAGAAGTTCACTCTTTGTAAGTGCTGTATACCTTTGAAACCCAAACCCCCAGCTTCAATTGGTTTAGCCAATTTCTCCCAGCTAGCCCAATGGATCTGCCTTCTTTGTCCAGACCATAAAAATTTGTTGAAAATTCTCTCAAGTTGGTTTCTGGAACTCTTCTTCATACAGGTCATTTGAAGGACATAGTTTGGGAAGGTTGTGAGGATGCTGTGAAGGAGGGTTATTCTGCCCCCAGAAGATAAAAAGGAGGTTGTCCAGTTAGATAGCTGTGTGTTCACTTTGCCAATAATTTCCTCAAAGTGAGTCTGCTTGGCCCTCCCTTTAATGAGTTGCACCCCTAAATATTTCAGAGGGAGGCTAGCCTTAGTGAAACCAGTGTACTGAAGAGTCCAGTGAGTCAAAACAGCAGTAATCCTCTTAGGAAAAATTAGTTCACATTTAGCATTATTAAATTGAAGACCTGAAACCTTCTGGAAATGATTAAGGCAGTGCAAAACCTTTTTAACAGCATTCTTAGAAACCCTTGAAAATATCATTATATCATCTGCATAAAGTAAATGGGAAATTATCACATTGGATCTGTGGTGGTATCTGGCATAATGGAAAGGGGTGACCTTTGCTTCCAGGAGCCTGGATAAATAGTCCATAACAAGGATGAAAATGGAAGAGGAGAGGGGGTCTCCCTGCTTAAGCCCTCTTGTGGCTTGGAAATCTCCCCAACATTGACCATTAACTAGAATGGAGTGGTGGTTAAACTTCGACCATCTTTTTATCGGTAAGCGAGAAATCAGCAGGAAAGCCCCTGGTGTGTAAAATGCGAAGAATGAAATTCCAATCCATAGTGTCATATGCTTTTTTGACATCAAGCTTGTAAATAAGATTACCTCCCCTACAGGGAATGTCTAGATCTTGGAGTAGCTCCTGGGCAAGTAGAACATTGTCTGAGATGGTTCTGCCTTGGACAAATGCTGACTTGTGAGGTTTGATTATCTTATTTAGGTGTGGCTGTAACCTTCCAACAATCACTTTGCTGATGATTTTGCTAATGACAGTGGTGAGGCTAATAGGTCTGTAATGATTCCAAGTTTTAGGTGCTGTGGTTTTTGGAACAAGTACAATGGTAAAAGCATGGAAATACTGTGGAAGATCCTGGCCATGAAGAAAACTTTGGATTGCTGCAGTAACATCATCATTGCAAATTCCCCAGGCTTTCTTGTAAAAATCAGAAGTAAATCCATCAGGACCTGCAGCTTTAGTGCTAACAATTGAATTCAATGACTCCCAAACTTCTTCCTGTAATGGGGTGTGAGTAAGCTTAAGAGAGTTGGTGTGATTGTAGACATCTTCAAATAGATTACTTTCAATTGAGGGGCAGGAGCACTGTTTGTATGTTAGAAGATCATGGAAAAAAGTAACTGCATTTGAGGCAATGTCAGACCCATCTCTGAGAGTCACATCCTGTTCAGTCACAATAGACAGGATAGTATTACACTTCCTTTTGTAATTGATACAAGCATGGTAGTACATTGTATTCCTGTCCCCCTCCTTGAATTTGGTGATGGAAGCTTTCTGTCTTAGTAGTTGACCTTCCAGTTAATGTAGGTAAGTAATTTTTCCTGTGCAGCCAAAAAATCGCTATATTTATTCTCATCAACCTGGGCCTCAGCTTCCAATTTAGTAACCTCCAACTCAGTATTGATGACACTCTGGAAGACATTCCCAATGGACTCCCAGCTCCACTTTCTCAAAGCTTTAGACAAATTAACTTGAAGGTTCAGAAGTTTAGTAAGATGATTTGAGCGATTGATCCCGATCCGATTTTCGAGCAATGATGGAAATGAAATTTGGATGAGAAGACCAAAAATTTAAGTGTCCGAAAGGGGGAAGAAAGATGAGTGGAGGGTGTGGAAATAGTGAGGAGAAGGGGTTTATGATTAGATCCAGCAAAGTTGAGATGAGTAATGGAGGCGTGTAGAAAATTTTGGTACCAGGAAACATTGGCCAAAAATCGATCAAGTCTCTCCCAAATGGCTCCTCTTCTCCAAGTGAATTTGTTTCCCAAAAAGCCAAGGTCAAACGGCCAAGTATTCTTGATATTATCATTAAAATCATCAATCTTAGTACGGTTAGGAATTCTTCCACCCTCTTTTCATCGGCGAAGCAATACGGTTAAAGTCCCCTCCCACTATCCAGTCGAGGGTTTCAATCTTGCTGATTTCGGTAATTTCCTTCCAAAGATCACTCCTATCGGTTTATTACGACCGGCATAAACAAAGGTGGCTGCAAACCTGTTTCCTAGTAAATTGAAATGGAAATGAGCTAGTTGTGGATGATCAACCTGGATGGTCCAGTGTAATTCTTTTCTGCAAATAAGCCAAATTTTGTTTGTGGAGTTAGCATAAAAGGTACAACCAGGGAATTTATTAAGGATTTTTGTTTGATTTTTGGACACCATAGGCTCCAAAATGATCATACACCAGAGATGGTGTTTCGTGTAAAGGTATAATAGTCTTTTAATAAATAGGGGGTGAGCCACCCCTCTAATGTTCCAACATATACAGTTGATCATCAGAAGGGCTTGAGATTGGAGAGGAATGAGTAGAGAAAGACCTAGATCTAGATCTTGTTCTACCCCTTGAGGAGTCCATGGGAGAGCCAGGAGCCCTTGTGTTTTCAGGTGGTTCATGGGTTTGAGCTGCTATTTTTTGCAGCTCGGTGAGATTTTTCTTCTTTTTCTTTGATTTCTGGATTTGCCAAGATGTTTCCAATTTCTTTTGTTCTTCTTCTTGTTGAGAGAGAGGTGGGCTTAAAACTTCTGAAGGCTGCAAGACATTACCCTCAGGAAGTTCCTGTTGTTCTGCTACAGGGGGCTGCAGATCATTAGCAGGTCCTGCTAAATGGTGTTGTCCCCTTTCAGTTGGTTTTTCAGGTAAAAGTTCCTTTTCTTGATTGTTTCCCTGTGCTGCTGTGTTGTTCATTTGAGTATTCTCTGCTATCTGATTTATCACTGTTTTCCTTTTTTCAGCCCTCTTGTTGGAAGGTTTCAATCTATAGCATTTCTCTTTTAGATGGCCAAACATTATGCAATGATTGCAAAAAATTGGCTTGTTTTCTAGCACTACCTCTTGCCAAAAACCCTCTCCATCATCAGAGATAGTGATCCATAATTTGTCTAGTTCTGGAAGAGAAACATCCCTTTCAACTAGAACTTTTGTTGTAGCTGGATTTCCCAGATCATGTGTAGGAACCCTTAGTGGTGTTCCCAGAGCTCCACTTATTTGAAATAAAGTATAGGAGTGATACAGCTGAATTGGTAGATTTGGGAAAGTGAACCATAGAGGTTTTAGAGGAGGTTCTTTGGCACGATCAAATCCTGGATACCATTTTATTAACTTCATCTAAGAGTTAGCAATATACATAAATTCCATGCCCAGAACTCTAGCATAGTCTTCCTCCCATGATAATCTGATTAGCAGGTGTCTCCCATCCAAGACACCTAACTTCCACTGCCCCACAAACTGGAAGTTTTCAAAATGTCTTCTAACTAATTCCAATTTGGGGTGACAAAATTGGAATTGTCCCACTATAGAGAACTTAATAGCTTCAGCCAAAGAGCTCATTTCCTGGGAGGTAAAAGAAACGACGGAGTCTACCATCCTTTGACCACAGAGGTCTGACAAAGGGGCATTCTGATTTTCCAGCAGCTGCATCATGCAGAAATTGAGGGAAGGTGAGGTGTTCTAAAGCCTTTGAAGGGGTACCTTTGCGACGACGAGAGGCATAAGAGGGGGGAGCATTAAGGGTGCTTAAACTAGCCATTAAATGCCACACCCAAGAAACAGTCAAACAGAAACCCAAAAGCAGAAACCAAAGGTTCTAAAAAAGAGCCCACGAGAACTTCAATGCTAACAACACCAAACCTTCAGAGCAACTTAACCCCAAATAAAATACCAATGGAACAGTAAAATTTAAAAACAGCAAGAACCCGGGAAGACCCAAACCACCCTGAAAGAGGGCCACCAAGGAGTGCCAGCCCCCCAACCAGCCAGAAGAAACCCACGACCAAACTTACCTTAGACCAGAACCACCTCCAGTGAAGCCGCCGCCGGCAGAATCATGCTGAAAACCCTAGCGAGCAAAAAACTCCATCTATATATATATGTATATATATATATATATATATATTAAAAAAAAAACTCAAAATACCAAAAAAATTTTAATTTATTTTTATGAGTAGTTCTGGATCTGAAGGATTATTATCTTTTGATTCTGAATTAGAAAGATCAGTTAAAATAATAAGAAAAGGAAAACAAATTATAAAATATTAGGAAATGGCTAACATACATAACAATAATCAAAATTCAATAGAAATCAATGAACAAAATGTTTATAAACCATTAAGGGATTATGCAAACCCTACAGTTGATGAACTTCATATTAGCATTCAAATGCCAGCTGTAGATGCTAATTCTTTTGAGCTTAAACCTTTGTTTATTCAAATGGTTCGAAATAACCAATTTGGAGGAACACTTAATGAGGATCCAAATTTACACCTTGCTAGTTTCTTAGAACTTTGTGCTACCTTTAAATACAATAATGTTTTTGATGATGCTATTAGGCTTAGACACTTTTCTTTTTCATTAAATGATAAAGCAAAGATGTGGCTTAATTCATTAGCAACTTGTTCTATTAAAACTTAGGCAGATATGGCACACAAATTCCTTGCTAAATATTTTCCTCCTAAAACTGCTAAATTAAGAAATGATATAACTTCATTTACACAATTTGATGGAGAAACAATTTATGAAGCTTGGGAAAGATTTAAAGAACTATTAAGAAAATATTCTCGTAATGCTTTGCTAGAATGGTTAATTATTCAAACATTTTATAATGGACTTATTGGATCACTTAGATCTATTATAGATGCTGTTGCTGGTGGTTCTTTAATGGCTAAAACATTTGAAGAAGCTTATAATTTAATTGATGAAATGGCTAATAATAATTTTAAATGGCCTTCTGAAAGGGTTAATCCTAAAAGAATGGCAAGTATTCAAGATAATGAAGCCTTTTCTATTTTAGCTTCACATGTGGCTGCGATATCTAAGAAATTAGATAATTTTACTATTAATATATCGCATGTAAGTAATGATAATTCTATAAATGCTGATGATTCTAAAACAATGGAAATTTTGCAAGCTATTGCTAGTAAAACTAATAACCCTTATTATAATTATTATAATCCTGGTTGGAAAAATCATCCTAATTTAATTGGAATAATGGACATCAACAATAGAGTAATAATTAAGTTAATCCAAAATGGAACAATCAAGGAAATTCAAACTTTAGACCAACTTACCCTCCTGGTTTTAATAATCAGCAGAAAAAGTTACCTATAGAAGAATTGATCTTGCAACTAGGTAATGAGCTACAAAGTCAAAACACTGCTATTCGTAATATTGAGAATCAGATGGGTCAAATTGCTAATTTTATTAATTACAGACCTCAGGGAACACTAGCTAGAAATGTCGAAATTAATCCTAAAGAAACTGGGAAAGAACATTAACAAGCAAAAGTTGTACAACTTTGAAGTGGAAAGGAATTAAAAGAGAAAATTCAGAATGAAATTGAAAGAGAGAGAGAGGTAGAAGAAATTGAAAAACCTAAAGATACTCTTTCTCCAAGTAAAGATCAAACTGTAATTCCTATTAATGTGGAAGTTGAAAAACCACCACCACCTTTTCCTCAAAGACTAAAACAACATAAGCTTCACCATCAATTTTCTAAGTTCTTTGAGATTTTTAAGAAACTTACTATCAACATTCCTTTTACTGAAGCTTTGGAACAAATGCCAAGCTATGCAAAATTTATGAAGGATATTTTAAGCAACAAAAGAAAATTTGAAGATTATGAAACTTCTGCATTAAGAGAAGAATGTAGTGCAATAATTTAGAAGAAACTACCTCATAAACTTAAAGATCCTGGAAGTTTCACTATACCATGTGCTATTGGAGAAAATTTTTGTGGGAAAGCCTTATTTGATTTAGGAGTAAGTATTAATCTTATTCCATTTTCAATGTTTCGAAGGTTAGATTTAGGAGAGATTTCTCCGAGCACTGTAACCCTTCAGTTTGCTGATCGATCAATCACTTATCCTAAATGAGTTATAGAGGATGTTCTTGTTAAGGTAGATAAATTTTTCTTTCCTGTAGATTTCATTGTGCTAGATATGGAAGAAGATAAAGAAATACCTATTATTTTAGGGAGACCTTTTCTATCTAACAGACATGCTATGATTGACGTGCAGAAAGAAGAATTAACGATGAGAGTTATTGATCAAGAGATAACATTTAATGTTATAAAATCAATGAGGTATACTGATAAAGACAAATGCTATTGGATGGATATTTTTGAATATATAATTGAAAAACATTATAAAAAAAATGTAAGGTCATTTCTAAAGATAAAGTTGATGAATCTGTGATATATAATGAGTCATTAATAGAAGGAATTAAAATGGTAAATGAAGAAAAATTATATGAAGAAACTCATTATATTCATGAAAATTGGGAAATTTTAGACACAACTAAAAATGATTTACTTTTACCCTCAATTGAAAAAGCCCCTGAACTGGAATTAAAAATATTACCTCCACATTTAAAATATGCATTTCTTGGAAATTCATTAACTTTACTTGTAATTATATCTTTGAAATTAAGTAATGTTCAAGAAAAAAAATTAATAGGAGTTCTGAAGAATTATAAGAAAGCTTTTGGTTGGACTATTGCAGATATAAAAGGAATAAGTCCTTCAATCTATATACATAGGATTTTAATGGAAGAAAATTGTAAACCCACTATTAAACCTCAAAGAAGATTGAAGTGGTTGTAAAGAAGGAGATTTTGAATTTGTTAGATGCTGGAATTATTTATCCTATTTCGGATAGCCAATGGGCGAGTCCTATTCATTGTGTTCCGAAGAAAGGAAGTGTAACTGTCATTGTTAATGAAAAAAATGAATTAATTCCAACAAGACAAGTTACTGGATGACAAATTTGAATTGATTATCAAAAGTGAAACAGTACCACTAGAAAGGATCATTTTCCCTTACCTTTCTTGGATCAGATGTTGGATAAATTAGCTGGACACTCATATTTCTATTTTATGGATGGATATTCTGGTTATCATCAATTATCTGTTGCTCTTAAGGACCAAGAGAAAACAACATTTATAAGTCCTTATGGAACATTTGCCTTTAAAAGAATGTCTTTCAGTTTATGCAATGCACCTGCAACTTTTCAATGATGTATGATGTCTATATTCTGTGATTTAATTGATAAAGGAATTGAAGTAGTTATGGATTATTTTTCAATATTTGGAACTTCTTTTGAGTCTTGCTTGGCAAATATAACGAAAGTTTTGAAGAGATGTGAAGAAACAAATTTGGTTCTAAACTGGGAAAAATGTCAATTTATGGTCACAGAAGGATTGTACTTGGACATAAAATTTCTCAAATAGGGGTGGAAGTTGATTAGGCAAAAGTGAAAATTATTGCTGAACTTCAACCACCTACTACTGTTACTGATGTGAGAAGTTTTCTAGGTCATGCTGGATTTTATAGGAGATATATATATGATTTTTCTAAAATTGCTAAACCTCTTTGCCATTTTTTGGAAAAAGAAGCTAAATTCGAATTTAATGAAGACTGTCTGAATGCGTTCAATATTTTAAAAGAAAAATTAATCACTGCACCTGTTATTGTTGCACCTGATTGGAGTAAACCTTTTGAATTTATGTGTGATGCAAGTGATTATGGAATTGGAGCTATACTGGGACAAAAATATGAGAACATTTTCAAAGTTATATATTATGCTAGAAAAACTCCTAATGAAACTCAAATAAATTACACTACTACTGAAAAAGTGCTTTTAGCAATAGTATATGCCTTTGATAAATTTCGACCATATCTTCTTGGAATGAAATTTATCGTACATACTGATCATTCTGTTATTAAGTATTTAATGTCTAAAAAGGATGCTAAACCTAGATTGATCAGATGGGTTTTACTTTTACAAGAATTTGATTTTGAAATTGTGAACAGAAAAGGAACTGACAACCAAGTTGCTAATCAATTATCGAGAATAAAAAATAATAGTGAGAAGATTTATGAAGAAAATATAAATGAGAAATTTCCTGATGAACAATTATATGTTATTCAAGGATTACAAATTCCTTGGTATGCAGATATAGCTTACTATTTGGTTAGAAATATTTTACCATTTGGGTTGAATAACAAATATATTATGAAATTCAAGAACGATTGTAAATCATATATTTGGGAAGATCCTCATTTATTTAAAATAGGAAGAGATTTTGTGATTTGAAGATGTGTACCTTATGAAGAAACTTTTACAATTATTCAAAAATGTCACGATTCTGAATTTGAAGGACACTTTGGAGTAGATAAAACTGCATTTAAAATTTAAAATTCTGGATTTTATTGGCCCACATTATTTAAAGATGTTAGACATTATGTGAAAATGTGTGATCGATGTCAAAGAATGGGGAATATATCCAGAAAAGATGAAATGCCTCTAAACTATATATTAGAAATTGAAATTTTTTATGTATGGGGTTTAGACTTTATGGGACCTTTCATACCATCATCTCGAAAGATTTATATTTTATTAGCAGTTGATTATGTTTCAAAGTGGATCAAAGCTGTAGCTTTACCTAACTGTGATTCCAAAAGTGTTTCAAAATTTTTAAAGAAGATGATTTTTACAAGATTTGAAATGCCCAGGGTAATTATCACATATGGAGGAAGTCATTTCAGAAATATAAGAATTCAATCATTGTTGGAAAAATTTAATATTAAATATAGAATTGCAAATGCTATCACCCTCAAACAAGTGGAATGGCTGAAGTATCAAACAGAGAAATTAAAAGAATATTAGAGAAGACTGTTAATCCTAAAAGAACAGACTAGGTTGATAGACATGATTCTGCATTATAGGCTTATAGAACAACTTATAAAACACATATCGGAATTTCACCTTATCAGTTAGTTTATGGTAAACATAGTCACTTACCTGTTGAACTGGAACATAAAGCTTACTTGGCGATAAAGGAGTTCAATTATTATTTGAATGCTGCAGGAGAGAAATGAATATTACAACTGAATGAAATGGAAGAGCTAAAAAATGAGTCCCATGAAAATGCAAAGATTTATAAGGAAAGAATGAAGAAATTGCTTGACAAAAAGATTTCAAGGAAAATATTTGAGCCTGGATAAGAAGTGTTATTATTTAATGTTCATTTAAAACTTTCTTCTGGAAATTAAGATCTAAATGGATGGGACCATTTATAATCGAGAATGTGTACCCTTATGGAGCTGTGGATATTAAAGATCCCAAAACTGGAAATGTATTCAAAGCTAACTAATTAAGACTGAAGCCTTATATGGGAGAAATGAAACCAAATTACAAAGAGGCTTACGAACTGAGTCTACCCGATTAATTTAATTAATTAGGTCGTGCTGATGACGTTAAACCAAGTGCTTTGTGAGAGGCAACCCATTTATTATTATTCTGATTATTTGTGATTTGAATTTATCTTAATCATCTTTGTATGTGGATCATACCCTTTTATTAGACCTATTTTTAAGACTGAAACTTTGTAAATTTGACGATAGGTGAATCAGAGTCGATCGAGGTTCTAGCGCCTAAGAGCTAAAAGTTGGAGCCTAAGCGCCAGAATAACCTGCGTGTATCGATGATCCGGCGCCTAGGAGCCAGATTCCGACACCTAAGCAGCATAGTTACAGGTCGTGTAAAAACTGAAAAATCTTCAGTTTTTTACACGAAATCTCCCTATATATTGCCCTATCTTCATCCCCAATCACACAGAAACCTTAATTTCAACTAGAGCAATCTTTTTTGGAGGAGTTAAGAAGAGTTTGGAAGCAATGGATAGTGGAAATCATGGAAATGAGGTAAGATCTCCCAAAGATCCTCAACCTTATTTTAATGGTTTTATTGTTGTTAGTTTGGAGAGATTGTTTAGTCGTTTGGAAAAGATTGATGTGGAACTTCAAAGCATTGGAAATTGTTTGCATGAAATGTATCATCAAATTAAACACATGGAATGGCAAATGAAACTTTAATTTGATCATATGGCGGCCTATCAAGACGCTCAAGTAGCAATGTACTCGAAGAACAAGTAGATCGATGAAAAGATGGCTTTGGAATTTTAAGGGCGTTGGTTTTCTATCTCGGCGGTCCTAGCGAACTTCATTGCGAAAGAGATGGAAATTGAAGATCGGTGTTGAATAGATCTCTTATGTGTTCTAGGTGTGATTGAGTCAAGTTCTAGTGTGTCGATTATCTAGTTTGTGTGTTTGCTTAATTGTTTAATTTGTGCTGTTGGATTTGAAATTTGCTTTGAATTTATGTTGTTTGTATTGTTTATAAAATGATGAACCTTGTTATAGTCTTTTTATGGAATTTATTGAGTTTGGAATGAAAATTGTGAATTGGAATTAAAGAGTTTAGTTAAATTTTGTGTTTGAAATGTGGATTTTAGTTATCATTTTAAATTGATTGTGGAAATGTTTGGAGGATATAAATTGGATTAATACTCTCATAAGAGTAATTAGGAGTTGAATTTTATAAGTTTTGGTGGAAAATATAAAATTTAAATCAAATTTTTGGAAAGGCGAGTCTGGAGCTTAGGCGCTAGAATTCGGAGCCTAGGCGCCGGTTCGGTCTGAACCTGAAACTTCATCTTCCTAAACACCCCCACACCATTTTTGACACCTAAGCTTCCCTTTCCTCTGGTTTTCACGAAGATAGACCCTAGATTTGAGGCATAATTTTCAAGTTTTTGAGCTTGAAATCACTCGATTTCTTCATCCTAAGGTCAGATCTACATTCTAAACCGATTATTTTTAATTTTCACCATGGATTTTGCTCACATTGAAGAAAACCAAAATTTTGGGAAAAATCTTGATTTTAGTTCCCAAAATTTTGGTTTTAGAGTTAAATCCATGGATTTTTAAGCTCTTTCAAGTTTGAAAAGCTTAAATTAGTTTATTTTCTTTGATCATATGAATTTATTTTTCATTTTTATTTCACGTTTAGATGGCACCCAAATCTATGCAGGAAAGGAACGAGAAAGTTTTGATCGTAGCAAGTTTGTCACTGTTGCTACACATTTCAGGTACAATGTTTTTGCTACAACTTGGAAGTTTATCTCGGAACAAAGTTTTTACAATCCGGGAGGAAGAATTGAGGATACTATCGTTGCACTCAACTGGCAATGATTCTGCTATTTTACTGTTGTTGCTGTTATCCCTGCCGTTAGGGAGTTTTATGCTAATTTCATGGATGCTGAAGAGTACGAGATTTTTGTTAGAGGAGTTATACTAGGATTCACTCCAGAGCGTATCAACATTTTCTACGGCCTACCGCTAAACATCGAGTGTTATTACTCCTGATTATCTTCATCTGAGGGAGATTTAGATATGATTATTACTTACTTGACTGATGGTACTGGAGCTTGGAAGATCTGTAATTGAAAAAGGGTAAATTTTCATCTTCTAAGCTTAACGGCGTTTCAAAGGCGTGGCACTACATTGTTTCTGTTCTTCTCCTTCCATCCATTCATTTGAGTGAGGTTACCAAGGATAGAGCTATCCTTAACTACTGCATACAAGAGAGGAAGCCAACTGATGTAGGGAGTATCATTTATGATTCTGTAGAGGCCAATGCTCGTTCTAGCACTTCTGTTGGACTTGGATTTCCATCTTTTATATATTCTCTGTGTGAAAGTGCTGGAGAAGTTGTTGAGCTTTCTGAGGAAGAGCTTAAGTCTACAAAGCCTATAGGAAGAGAAAGCATCAATATCTATAATCGGCTTAGAGGTAAGAGTTCTACTACACCTTCTAGTTCTTTACCTGCTTCTGGTAGAGCTTCTACTCTAGACTTTCTACTTCTACTACTGAGCCACCATCTAGTTTCTGAGAATCCATGCATGATTAGTTTATGAAGCAGTAGAATGAGTTATTTCTAACTCATTATAGAGTAGATACGATCGAAAAGAAGATCGATCATCTGTCTGAGTATACCCAAAGGAAGAGTGAATATGATGCTGAGTATTCTGAGTCTTTAGTTAGATTCCTGAAGGGTGAGCATGATGCTTAGTTTCTTACCTGTCCTAGATTTTCACCGTATGTTGATCCAAAGGATATGAAATTTTTGTTTAGTGATGATGACGACGAGGTTACAGACAGTGATTAGTAGCCAGATTTACCTCTTGAGATGTGTGATTCTGTTTTTTGTTTATTTATTGTTTGTTAGTACTGATTATTGTGATTGTATTATTGTTTGCTAGTTTCGATTTGTTTAAGTAACTTTGTGTGGACTTTTGATATTGAAACTGTTTTAGAGCATTTGATGTGTTATCTATTTAAGACTGAAATATGGATGAATTTTTTTATTTTCTATGATAAATGTTTATTTTTGTTTCAGCCTACTATTTAGTATTCATGAATAATAAGTAATTTTGCATGTTCTAAAAATAAAAATATAAATTTTTTATTTTTAGAAATTAACTCCTGCTCTGCAAACTTTTCTTTATATGCTTAATTATTTCTGTTATATACCTATTAAAGCATGTGTAGGATTAGAAATGAGTTTTTCCTTACTACATTATCACTATACATAAACAAATTTTTGTTTATTTCTTTCTCTCATACTTTAAAAATTTTATGATTCATTTATATACTAAAGATGAAGTTTGGGGGAAGGGAAAATATTTTTCATATTTAAATATTATTTGTCCTTAATGAACTAATATTTTCTTTAATATATATATATATATATATATATATATTAACATAATATAAGGAATGAAAAATCTATTTAAGATTACTTAAATTTTTGAATTTATAAATAATTTAGTAAACTTAACTAACATTTCAATAATTTTGATTGATTTTAAGAATAAAATTATTTAACTTAAAGAATAATAAGATTAAGAATTTTTCTATTTATAGTAAAGAGAATTGTTTTTAGAAATACTAATGAATCAAGATTATTACTTGAAAAAGAAAAGATTGAATTAATTTTTGAAAAATACTTATTAATAATGTCATATTTATTAATTAAAAAATGTATAAGTTTTTAAATATAAGTTAAGGATAGTGAGGTTCAAAATCATTAACAGGCTATCCAAAAATAGTAATCCTCACAAATAAAAAAAAGGAGGATTGAAAAATAACCTTAAAAAAAGGATAAAGAAAAAAAGAAAAGAAAAGAAAAAAAGCAAAAAAAAAAGAAATGTGAGAAGAAGCTTGAGGAAATGTCTAATTAAAAATTGGCTTCACTTAAATTATCTTATAGAAAGAAAACCAATTACATTTTTAACTTAATTTTTATGTGCAACGATTTTTATTAAAAAAATGTTTCATGAAAATCTTTTTCTTATAAATATTCTATGTGACCTTATTATGATAAATTACAATTATTCTTGAAATAAATGAAAAATTGGAAGTCTTATGATTTGGTAGTTAAATATTCTTTAATTCTTAAAATTAAACTTTATTAGTGAGATTTGGTTAATGATTTGCTAAAGTATTTATAAAAACAAAAATTATAAAAGAATCTTAAATATTTAAACTTCATTCCAAATGTTATATATTTTATGTAATTAAAAGGGTTACTTGAGGACAAGTAACGTTTAAGTTTGACGGAATTTGATCCACTTAAAAAAATATCCATTTTTATGCCTTATTTATGATTCAATTCTTAAGGATATTATGCAATAATGAAAGGTATTTTTATATTTTTGGATGTAGGTGTTAAAAAAAGAGTTCAAGAAGGAAAAAGGAGCAAAAATGAGCAAAAATGGAGCTTATAAAGCAAAGTTCTCGAAATTTTAGGCCTGGCGCCTAGGCGCCAGTTTGATACAAACGCAGACAAGATTTTTGACGACTTGGGGTAGTTATTTTGACGATGTTAAGCAGTTATTAGAGCTTCTAGAAGACTGGAAGTTACTCCTAATTTATAGGACATGTGATACAATGCATATGGACACAGGGAAATGGTTTTAATCTCGAAGAGGTGCGATCCAAAGTGAAGAGGTGTGAAGACCTGGTCACGGAGTCCGGCGCCTAGGCGCCAGATCCCGGCGCCTAGGCGCGACAATTACCTTCTAGAAGATACATTGTATTTGGATGAATTTTGAAGAGGTGCTTTAAGTAACCCCTGGTCAAATTCAGTGCTCTATAAATAGGAGCCCATTCTATAGATAAAATCGCCCCTTTCAGCCCTTCTAGCATCCTATAGTCCCCAAGCACCATATAGCCATCCAATTATTTTTGGGAGCCACATTCTTTATTTTTTTAGTGAGTTTATTTTTAGTTTATTTTGAGTGTTAAGTGTGAGATTTTTAGTGTTGTTGTTGTTGATGTCTTTCATCATTACATTGA
Organism: Papilionanthe hookeriana x Papilionanthe teres; assembly: GCA_022702705.1. Taxonomy (NCBI): domain Eukaryota; kingdom Viridiplantae; phylum Streptophyta; class Magnoliopsida; order Asparagales; family Orchidaceae; genus Papilionanthe; species Papilionanthe hookeriana x Papilionanthe teres. The sequence goes on from CM040430.1 coordinate 71,433,020, forward strand.
AGTCAGTAGGAGTCAGCATATCACTTGAAGGAACATTCCAGATAAGTATTTGTAACTTGGTTCAAAGTTTTATAAATATATTTTGTTGTATGAATTCAATGTGTTATGAGTAGTTAGTTTTCTTTCTTCTTTCAACTATGAAAAGATAATAAGATAATTAAATTTTGATGGAGAATTTAACTTAAAATATTTTTAAAAATTGTGATCATATCAATACCTGATCTTAGTTTACTTTTAAACTGGCAATTTAAATTGTTAAAACTTGTTGAAGAATTTTGAAACCTATTCGGAGATGTGTTCTTAACTAGTAGATATCACAAGAATCCTTGGGTAATCGAAGGCTTTATGTAGGTTATTTAAGGTGAAATGCAAATAAATAGGAAGATATGATTTATTGGGCGAAAAATTATTTAGTTTTTAGAGTGACGGACTAAATTATAAAAATTTGGTTTATAGAAAGGGAACGGGTCACTAGTAGGGCCGACCATAGCCACCGTTTGACATCTAGTAGTGTGAGCCTAGATTAAACCATTCTACTAATAAAACATCCTGAACCGATCTATAGATTATTCAGTGTTTTTTATAGCTGAAGCAAAGGGTAAAGAATAAGAATGCTTCTATTTGGCCCAATACCATAATCTAAATTCTCCACAAATGATAATTATTCTTAAAAATCTTGGATTAGTTGAAAAAGAAAAAGTTGTTTTATTTATACCTACATTAATCTTTATTTTTTTATTGCTTATTCACATTTAGTATAAATTTTATTAAATCTAAAATCTAAACTTTAAAAAGAAATAAAAATAATAATTACTTTTAATTTAAAAAATCTAAAAATATTACTTAATATTCTCAAAATCTTCCTTGTGGGATCGATAACCAGGACTCCACTAAAGCCCTGTATTACTTGATACGATACATATACTTGCGTTTGAAATTGTGACTTTTACAAAAATTATTATAAAAATTTAAATATAAATTCATAAATTCTTTCATAAGTAAAAGTTGAGTCACATCAAATTTTTGACACTGTTGTCAGGGATTAAATCTTCTAGCAGTGGCATCAAATTCTTGCATTTGAAAGTATATATAAAGCCCCGTTAGGCTGAGTCACATCAACAATCTACATAAAATCAGTGAAAACATGACAACAACAATTATCAAAGAAAATGATGATTGGCAACAACCGATTATTAAATATTTACTTACTGGAAGGTTACAAAAAACAACTTTATTGCGACTCAAATTAAATAAGGAGCATTATCCTATGCTCTAGTGAATGATACCCTTTACAAATAATCTTTTGACCAAATGTGGTTAAGATGCCTATACCAAACTGAAGCTCAAGAGATTGTTAAAGAAGTTCATTCAGGTCTATGTGGTGCACAACAATCTAAGCCTAAAATTAAAAAGAAAATAAAAAGAAAGGGCCATTATTGGTCAACAATGATGACTGATTGTTTGGAGGCTGCATTGAAATGTCTTCAATGTCAAATACATGGAGTGGTCTTACATCAACCGCCAAATTTACTACATCCAACTATTGCATCTTGGCTATTTGAATGTCTGGGCACCAACGTAGTGGGGCCTATAGAACCTCCATCTTCTAAAGGCCATTCATTTATTCTAGCAGCCACTGATTACTTCTTCATATGGGCGGAAGCAATACCACTTAGAAACGTTAAGGCAAAACAAGTTCTCCACTTCTTCAAGACTCATATTATCTATAGATTTGGAATTCCGCGAGGGTCATATTAGATAATGGACTGGCCTTTAAAAATACAAAAATGAATAATTTTATTCAAAGACATGGGATAGACTGGAGGTATTCCAAAATTTATTATCCTAAAGCAAATGGTTTGGCTGAAGCCTTCAATAAAACATTGGTGCAAATTTTGAAAAAGACATTATTAAATAGTCCAAGACAGTGACATGAACGATTAATAGAAGCTTTATGGGACTATAGGCCTACATACCGAACACCAACACAGTCAACACCATCTGCTTTGGTATATGGTTCTGAGGCCATTTTACCACTTGAAGTGCAAATTCCTTCTCTCAGAGTTGCTATTACAAACACAATAACTGAGGAAGAAAATGCCATATTACGACTTAAAGAACTTGAAAGTTTAGAAGGTAAACGTCTCCAACCTCAACAAAATTTAGAACTTTATCAAGCAAAAATGATACGAGCCCATGAAAAATTGGTTCGTCCTAGAACCTTTCAAATCAGTGAAATAGTTCTAGTTCTTTGAAGACTTATACTCACTCATCGAAAAATAGGTGGATAGTTCGAACCAATATGGGAGGGCCCATATGTAATTAAAAAGACATTCTTGAGGATCTTACCAAATGGTAGATTGTGAAGGAGAAAGAATCTTACCCCAATCAATGGGCGTTTATTGAAAAAATATTATGCAATATAAACATTATGAACCATGACTAATTTATAAACTGGGAAAATAATAAAAATGGCTTTCTTTGTTTATGTAAATTTCAACTTTTTTCTTGGAATCTCTTTTGTGCTTACTAAGTAGATACTTATAAGCATAATCCCTCAAAATAAAACAAATAAAATCTTAAATGGAAAAAACATTTTGAAAATGAAATTTAGTCTGACATGTTATATTATCTTGTCACTAACAGGAAAATGTTTGACAATGGACATCTTTTCACTTTTTGAAATGGAGTGACTTTAGAACTGGACCGCCGACACATTGAAAATGGGGCAAGATGTTATTTTGACCTTGATCTGCTATAACTTGAACTGATATATCAAGGATTATTGTTATACTTTGTTAATCAAGAAGAAGTTGAAGATGAGACACCTGTAATAGAGTTCAAAGCTCGAGAACAATATGAAAAAATGGAAGAAAAAAAACCAATTATTCACAAACGAAAATTTAGCACTGTGAAACTGAAATCAGTAGTAATGGCTACAGCTCAAGGAATCACAGAAGCATATGTCGCTGGTATCAACAAATTGACATCAAGACATACTCACACTCAAAGGCGAAATAACAACAAGTGATTAAAATGATAGGAAGAAAGGCTATTGCAGAACAGGAGATGTATGGAGGATGATACAAACCAATTTGAATTTTCCATCCCCAAAAGCCCACCTGGTGAAACCTATCTTGTTTTAGGATACAAAATTTGGAGCTCGAGGAAGAAGTCCCAATTGAAAGGACTACTTTTATCCAGACCCCACACAAACTGACTCTGAACTTGACAGTGTCAGAAAGACAGATTGATAAAAGAGATATTTATGAAGTAGAATTACGACAAATTCTAAACATTAGAAGACACGCTCTTGAGCAATTTAAGCATATCAATGGACATACTATCAACATACTAGAAGGCATTAAATTGTTCACTAAAGTATTTGTCAAAGATGAACAAGTAGCTATTATTGAGCACATGATGGAAGCTCGAGATTTGGGCCAGACTGGGCGCCTTAAGAAGAGAACCTATTCCGAGCAAAACAAGTGGACACGTGGCAAAGGACAGTTGACAATCCAGTATGGATGCTGCTATAACTGTGCTAAGGACAAGGAAGAAAACCCTCTGGAGATTCTATGACACAAACATGTGGATTCAATGCCTACTGTGATCATTCAGATCATTAGGCCACTTGTCACTTGCGGGATAATGCCAGCAAGCTGCATTCCGGATAGTTGTATTATCAATATTTATGACGAGGGAGACTATATCCTGCCTCATATTGACAGTCACGGTTATGAAAGACTGTTTTCCACATTGTCCTTAATGAATAGGTGTTCTATCCTCTTTGGGAGAGAGATAAAGATTCTCAGACCAGGAGAATTTCATGGGACATATCAAATCCCTTTGACTCGAGGATCAGTTCTTCTATTACAAGGGAACGACGCTGATGTGGCAAAATATTATATACCAAGCATTTGTAGACATCGCATCTCAATCACTTTAAGACGAATGTGTCCAGACAAACGACCCGTCGGATATCAGGCCTTTCCAGAGACTGAGGGATTGAAACCTCTGGAATTACCATGACCCCATGAATGTCCAAACACCTAAGACATATTCGACAGACAATGTCTTGAAATGTTAGTTACTTGAGGTTGGTTTAATAGTATCCGAGGTTGCAATAAAAACAAAAGGACAATATGATATTTCTTAATGTGATAGATATCGGTAGTTTGTGGCATGTGTGTTATGTAACATATGTACTGTTGACTTCTATTCTCAATGTACATTATACTTAATGATGGGATAAAATGTTGAAAAATATTTCCTTGTTGATAATAACAAATCGACAGGTCCAAAAATGCCATGATGACATTTTAAATAAAAATGACATGATAAACAACTTGCAATAATTAACATGAGATTTATCTTTTGACCTGTAAAGGTCAAATCCCCAATGGATATGCTTTTCTTTATATTTAACTTCTTGCTATCGGATTTCAGGCCCTTCCTGACATGAAAACATGGCATTCCTTTAGCTTTACCTTTGAGAAATGATATAAGTTGTATAGCGTTCTTTCTCAAAATTGACATATTAACATTTGACATTTCTCAGAAATGATATGGCATCTTCTCTCTCTCCAGTTATTAGAAATAAGACCCTTCCTGACACATAAACATGGCATTCCTTTAACTTTTCCTTTGAGAAAGTATATAAATCTTATAGTGTTCCTTCTCAAACTTGACATATTTACATTTGACATTTCTGAAGGATGATATGACATCTTCTCTCTGTCCAGTTATTGGAAATAAGACCCTTCCTGACACAGAAACGTGGCATTCCTTTAAATTTTCCTTTGAGAAAGCATATAAGTTGTATAGTGTTCCTTCTCAAAATTGGCATATTGACATTTGACATTTCTAAGAGATGATATGGCATCTTCTCTCTCGCCAGTTATTGGAAGTAATACCCTTCTTGACACGAAAACATGGCATTCCTTTCACTTTTCCTTTGAGAAAGGATATAAGTCGTATAGCGTTCCTTCTAAAAATTGACTTATTAACATTTGACGTTTCTAAAAGATGATATGGCATCTTCTTTCTCTTTAGTTATTGGAAATAAGACCCTTCCTAACATGGAAACATGACATTCTTCTAACTTTTTCTTTGAGAAAGGATTTAAGCTGCATAACATTCCTTCTCAAAACCGACATACAGACATCTAAAATTTTCTAGGGATGGTATGACATCCATCATCTTTCTCAATTATTATAGGACATTTCTTGATAAACTGACAATGACATCATGACCATTTCGGTCAAAGCCAATATGTGGGAAATAATTGTGCAGTATTCCGCACATATTGGGGGCCCATTTGTTGACTTCACTTTTATGTGGGTCATTTCTAAAACTTGTTGAGAAAGGAGGTTTACCAATATTGACTCCATAAAACTCAATAAGAGTCACTAAACCTTATTGACTCAATATGTCAACCTTTGACTAAAAATTCAACATTGGTCAAAATGGTTAGTTTCTGACTCAATGACCACCCCATTGACCCAATAAGTCACCTTTAACCTAAAAAGTCAACTTTCTCAAAATGGTCTTCTGACCAAATGACCACCTGATCCACTGAAAATTTGATAGCTTTTACTATCCATTTAATATTTGTTTTTGATGATATTTCACTTTAAAGAAAGGAATCTTTCATGATTTCATGCAGGTACAATGATTTTAGGAATTTGGAGAAAAAGTAAGTGAAAAGGAGCAAATTTGGAGCAAAATGGGGCAAAAGTACATTTTATTGAACTAGCGTTGAATGGCGCTGTCACCAGCACTGGACCGTGCCAATTTATAGAGACTTTAAGTGCTAAAGAAGGAAAATAATGCCAAACGGCGCCTTATCTTGCATCGGACCGCGCCCTATCCTAAATTCAACTAGGTTCAATGTATTTGGCCAAATTTTGGAGGGTTGCTTGAAAAAAATCTTGGGAAATCAGTTATGGCCAAATTTAAACTACTTTGGAGCCAAATTTATAGAGGGGGAGAGATTTTAGAGTGCAGACAGAGTGAAAAGAGAGTGTCTTTTCAATTTTTTTAGGAAATCTAGGTTTTGTGTGTTCTCTTCTAAGGAGTGTAGGAGGAGAGGGAAAGTGAGAGATTTCTTCTTCCTTACTTATCTAAACAGAGAGTTGTGTGTTGTTGTGAAGAAAGAAGAGGAGTCAAAAGAATTCCTTGAGTTTCACTTGGGGAAGAGTTTAAGATAAGTTATCTTTTCCTTACTTTGTTTGCATGACGTTGCTTTTATATATAAAATCCATTTTTTGTCATTTTTTTCTCATGAGTCTTGAGTAGATTTCTTTGTCTTCCTCCTTTTCGTGTGATGTGTTGATGTTGTGATATGGAAATGATGTGCCGATTTATTATAGAGAATTTGTGATGACCTTGTAACTTCCAACTTCATTTACTATTAGATTTGGCCAATTAAATTGTTAAAACTTATTGGAAAACATATCTTCCAAAAGGATTATGAGTTCCACAACAAAAGTGAAGGTCACATTCAATGTCAACGAATGAGAGACAAAGCTCATGGGGATTGAGTGCAAATAAATAGGGAAATATGCTTTGATGGGCGTTCAATTGGAGATTTCGGAGTGACAGAATGAAATACTCAATTTGGACCTAGGCTTTGGAAACCAAAGTGAAAGTTAGCCTTCAGAGGAAGTGAAGTAGGAGCTCTGGAGTGAGAGCCAGTATCCTCCCAGCCTAACCACAGATTTGGGGACTAAACTTAGGACTAGCCAATGTTCTTTATGCGCTTGGAAAAGGGTAAAGAATAGGAATGATCCTATTTGGCACAATACATTTGCATCACTGATCTATGTCACACAAATCATCATATTATAATCGGAGAGGAGGAAGATTCTTTCTAACAATTGAACTTTATTTTAACTTTAGTCTTGTGTTAGTTTTACTTGCTAGAAGATTAAAACGTAGTTTGGTAGAAGCAGTAACTACAACTGTTTGTCTCTCTTTTAAGAATTGAAATTACTTGCAATTGTGTTGTGATTCAAGGAGTGATTTCTGAGCTGCACAATAAAATTAATTTCCTCCCTGTAGGATCGATATCCAGGACTCCAGTAGAGCCCTGTATTACTTGAGCGATACGTATACTTTTTTTTAATTGTGTGACTCAATATAAAACTAAATCAATATATATAAATATAAATCTGAGTTCATAAAATTTGACAAATTAAAAAAGTAGCATGAAGCTTTTGGCGCCATTTCCGGGGAGGAAAGGTAATTGTTAAAATTAATTTTGTAGTATTTGAATTCTTATATTTGAATTACAAGTTATAATTGTGTATGGTTCTTTATTTTTAGTGTGCTTATTGTGTTTGTATCTGTAGTATCAGATATATAGGTTTTGTTCCTTACAATTTTGAATTGGAGTGAACTATTAGAAAAATTTGAAATCAACAAAAACAATCTAAAAATCCATACAAAATGGTGAACAACTTAAACAATCGAAATGAAAATATATCAAGACCTTTAAGAGATTATGCTAATCCAACAGTAGATGAAATTCACTTAACTATCCAAAATCCTGATGTTGCTGCTAATTAATTTAAGCATAAACCTCCAAATATCGAAATGGTACAGAATAATCAATTTGGAGGAACACCTAATGAAGATCCTAACTTACATCTTGCTAATTTTCTAGAACTGTGTGCTACTTTTAAATATGATGGAGTGTCAAACGATGCTGTTAGGCTTAGATTTTTTCCTCTTTCATTAAGGGATAAGGCTAAGGAATGGTTAAATTCGTTAGCACTTGGATCTATCAGAACTTTGGGAGAACTTTCATAAAAGTTTTTGTCAAAATATTTCCCTCCTTCAAAAACTGCTAAGCGGAAAAATGATACCACATCTTTTAGTAAGTTTGATGGAGAATCCATATATGAAGCTTGGGAAAGATTCAAATATCTTTTGAGAAAGTGTCCACACCATGCTTTACTAGACTTGTTAATAATTCAAACCTTTTATATTGGATTAGTGGGATCTTTGAGATTGATTATTGATGCTGCTTCTAGTGGATCAATAATGTTTAAACATTTTGATGAAGCAGATTCATTAAATGAAGAGATGGCTACTAATAATTTTTAATGGCCCTCTGAGTGGGTAAATCTTAAGAGAGTAGCTAGCATTCATGATTCTGATGTGATAACTATAATAGTCTCTCAAATTGCTGCACTTTCTAAGAAAATAGATCAATATTGAATGATTTATTCTCCAACACCCCAAGTGTTATAGGAAAATTCATCAGGACAGATGATAGACTCTCAAATGCCTTATGAAACCTTGAATGTCATAAACAAAAAAGTCAATAATCCTTATTCGAATGATTATTATCCTAGTTGGAGGAATCACCCAAACTTCAGTTGGAATAACACCAATGCTGTTGTTAACCCAGAATGGGGAAACAATCCTATGAATCCAGTTGGAAATTTGAACAACCAAGGAAATACCAATTATAGACTTTCTTATCCTCCTGATTTTAATAGTAATCACCAATTTAAGGAAAAGAAGTTATCTACTAAAGAAATGATTATGAATATGGGTAATCAAATTCAAGCTCACAACGTTACAATGAAGAACATTGAGAATTAATTGGGACATATCTTTACTGCGATTAATAATAGACCTTCTAGAAATCTTCCTAGCAATGTTGAGATCAACAAAAGATCAAAACAAGGATCAAATTAAGGCTATTCAATTAAAGAGTGTAAAAGAATTGTAACCTAGAGTTAAAAAAGAAGTCGAAGTTGAAAGAGAGGAAGTGAACACTGAGAAAAGTTCTAATAGAATATATCCTGACGAATATCCTCTTGAACCAATGAAGATAACTGTTGAAAAACCACCACCTCCTTTTCCTCAAATACTAAAGAAATAGAACAGGGATAATAGATTTGCATAGTTTTTCAAAATTCTTAAGAAATTAACGATAAATATTCCTTTGTTGCAGAATTAGAGTAGATGCCTGATTATGCAAAGCTTATGAAGGATATTCTTAAAAAGAAAAGAAAGTTCAAAGACCACGAGACTGCTGCACTTAGCGGTGAGTGTATTGCAATTACTCAGAAGAAGCTTCCTGAAAAACGTAAAGTCCTTGGTAGTTTCACTATCTCGTGCTATAGGTGAGAATTTTTTTGGAAGAGCTTTATGTGATCTTGGAACTAGTATTAATCTTATGCCTTTATCAACTTTCAAAAGATTAGGAATAGGAGAAATTTCACCTACATTTGTGACTTTTCAATTTTCTGATCGTTCTATGACTTATCCTAAAGGAGTTGTGGATGATTTGTTAGTGAAAGTGGATAAATTTATCTTTCACGTGGACTTTCTTGTATTAGATATGAAAGAAGATAAAGAAATTCCAATTATTTTGGGAAGACTATTCATTGCTACTGTGAGAGCTATGATCGATGTTCAAAAGGCAGAAATAACTATGATAGTCAATGATTAAGAGGTAACTTTCAATATTTTAAAATCTATGAAATACCCTACTACTAAAAAAGATGATGAGTGCTTTCGAATGGAAATTTGTGATTATTTGAGAGAAGATCATTTAAAGAATTATTTAAAGAAAATTTAGAATGTGAGGATGAAAATGAAAGTCAAAGTGAAGATGATTTAGATGATATGAAAAATGAAAAGTTAGAATTTGTTTAAGAAATATTTGATACTAAGGAAAATGGAGATAAAATTTTAATTCCATTTTTCATTAAACCCCTGAACTTGAGCTGAAAATTCTCCCTAATCATTTGTAGTATATGTTTTTAGGAGAATCATCTACTTTACTAGTCATTTTATCTTTAGATTTAAATGAATATCAAGAACAAAAATTATTGGACACCTTAAAAAGATACAAAAAAGGCTTTCGGTTGGTTCACAACTGATTTTAAAGGAATCAATCCATCGATTTGTATGCACAAAATTTTGTTGAATGAACAACATAAACCTACAGTTGATCCACAAAGGAGACTGAACCCAATAATGAAAGAAGTGGTTAAGAAGAAGATTTTAAAATGGTTAGATGCTAGAATTATATATCCTATTTCAGATAGTGTTTGGGTAAGCCCAATTCATTGTGTTTCTAAGAAAAGAGGAATGACTGTTGACGTAAATGATCGAAATGAAATTATACTGACAAGACAAGTCACTGGTTGGTGAATATATATTTATTATAGAAAATTAAATGCCACCACCCGAAAAGATCACTTTCCTTTACCTTTTTTAGACCAAATACTAGACAGACTTGCTGGACATAAGTACTATTACTTTTTGGATGGATATATAAGTTATCACCAAATACTTATTGCTCTTGAGGATCAAGAGAGGACTACATTTACTAGCCCTTATGGAACTTTTGCCTTTAGAAGAATGACCTTTGGATTATGTAATGCGTCTGCAACATTTCAAAGATGTACGACGTCAAAGTTTAACAAATTAAAAGATGATGCAATAGAAGTGTTTATGGATGATTTCTCAGTATTTGGAGAATCATTTGATGCCTGCTTATGCAACTTAGAAAAAGTTTTAGAGGTATGTGAAAGAACAAATTTAGTCCTAAACTAGCAAAAGTGTCAATTTATCGTTGCACAAGGAATTGTGCTTGGGTATAAAATATCTGAATATGGTATGGAAGTGGGTCCTGCAAAAATTCAAATTATAGAAAAATTACCACCTCCAACAACTATGAGAGGGGTAAGGGCTTTTTGGGACATGTAGGATTCTACAAGCATTAAATTAAAGACTTTTGAAAAATCACTAAGCCACTATGCCAAGTTTTGGAAAAAGATAGGAAGTTTGATTTTAACTATGAATGCTTAAACTCTTTAAATCTATTAAAGTAAAAATTAATAGCTGTGTCGGCATATTTTTAGATCATGTGTTTTGAAAAGGGGTCGCTACGAAGTTGTCGGCGAATTTTTTTTTAGATTTTAAGTTTAATTTAAATATATATATATATATATATATATATATATATATAAATATATATATATATAATTTAGAAAGTAGTATTTGATTTTGAAAATAATTTTGAGTTTGAAAATTTTAAGATATGAAATCAAACTGATTTCACATCCCAAATAGTTTATATAAACGAGCACCGCACCACAAACCGTATATCTATCCCGAAGAATAGACGCACTGCTTGATGATGGGGCTCGGTTAAATAGACTAGAAGATTTGTGACATCTGCCTGGTCTGCGAACCAACTTTATAAGCCGATAAGTTCCCCTGCTTAATATAAATGAATTAAGCAGGGTTTATATTACCGAGGTTCTTAAAGTTCCCTATAAGGGCAAGCCCCTATAGTTAATTACATCTTAAATGACGAGAATCATTTAAGAAAACTCTCGATAATGATCAGTGGTCTTGCTCTCAAGAATTTCAAAGTTTAAGGTTTTCAAACAATTGGATTTTGGAAATTTCAAAAGGGATTAGCTCAAATTCAGAACAGTTTATTTCAAGAATCCAAAGGAAGAGAAGTAGGAGAAGCTGAGGATCCAAGAAGAATTATGGAAACTTCCCAAAATATCCTATTATTTGGTTTTAATTTGGGAATTTATTTAATGTTTCAATCTTGCCAATTTTATTTAATTAGGACTTATATTTGTATGACATAATCATACAAATAGCCTCGAAGATGTGAGCGTTTATGTAGTATCGAACAACTACCTCGAAATCCTAAGACCGATTAGGGCTTAATTCACATAAAATGATTATACAAATGCCTAACAAAAAGTTGAGGATTTATGTTGCACTAGGCAAACCACCTCGAAATCCTATGGCTTTGTTATTTAAAACTAAGATAAGTTTTGCTGAAGTAGACCCGAGTTTTGCTGATGAAGATGGCCGTGCTGCCCACCATGCTCCAAGCTCCTTGTTGTTGCAGAGGTTTTAGTTTTAGAAAATGATAATCAGGACTGAGAAAAGTGTTTTGGTTTAGAAATCTTAAAGTCTAGATATTTTTAATATTTTAATTAAAACAAATCTTAAAGTTATTTAAACAGAACCGATTAAGATCCCACGGTTCTGTCATCCCGGCACCGTTATTTTCATCGAATTCACTTAGTCCAGATGAATTTGTTAAACTCAACTGAATGAGTTCCACACTTTCATTTAGATCGTGGGAAATCCCGTTAGCAACATGTGGGTTACATCATCCGAGGTACTCCCGATCATTCAACGAGACGTTTTAATTTAGTTGCAATTTTAGTTTTGTTGTTCTGTTTGTGATTAAATTTTGAGTTGTTTTATATTTTGGAATATTGTGGCGATGAATTTTATCTTGTGGTGACTTTTAATTTAGTTTTGGTTTCAGTTTTGTGACTATCCTAAAGGTTTTAGTTTTCATGCAACAATCTTGTTTAACATGCAAGAAAAAGTAAAGTGCAGTGTAGGTAAGTAAACTACAATAAAGTAAATTGCAATAAAAGCTTACCTGGAGGGTCCTCTCGGCATCCCAAGCTGCACTTAAAACACATATTAAGGCATTTAAATATTTATAATAAGCACCTAGGTAAAGATAAGGGATGGTTCCGGTTGTCTACCAAATTCCTAATCCTATTGGTAGTCATTTCCTATGACGTCTAGGTTCTTATATTTTTTTAAGGATGATTTTCTTCATCAAAGAACAATTAAGTTTAATTTTTCTTTAAAACATCTCACCGTATTGAGGAAGTGTTTAGAACGAATTCTAAACATCTTTTCATTACTTCTGAGATTATTTTGAGTCCAAATGAACTTCATTGTACTGGTGAATTGATCATCCAAGGGTTTAGTTAAGTTTTGTTCCTTTGCTCAGTGAACTAGGATGTTTGATTATCCTATGAGTGAGGTGACATTTCACTTAACGCTTCATTTAATAGTTATAATAATTTAAAGCTTTCAGAGGCAAGTTAATTTGTTACAGATTTTTAATGATTTTTATTAAAGTTGATGATTTATCTTGATGTGATTTAATTATGAAATTTTAATCAATGGTTTTATGTTTAGAATAGTGTTTGATTCATTTAAGTTAAACCTTTTATAAATGATATCAATTAATTTAATTTTTTTTACGTCATGTTTTACGGTAAATTATCTTAAAATTATTTAAAATCTGCAAATTTGATTTAAGTTTGTTTTGAAATAATTCTTAATTAGTTCCAAATATTTTAATTTACTTTTTTAATTATTTAACATTTTAGGTTTAATCGATTGTTAGATTATTTAATGATGTGGGTTTTAGTCAAATTAAGAATTATTTATTTTTATTCATTTAATTATTAATTCCACTTATCCTCTTAAGTTTAAGAGTTAAATATTATTATGTGATTTATTTAGGGATTTTTAAATTAAAGAATTAATATCTTCTTAAGTTATATCCTCATTTTAATAATCCAATTTTAATTAATCTTCCAAAATTTAAATTACTCAATTAATTAAAATTTCATTTTTGGGTTTATTAAAGTGATCAATGGGTTTCTACCCTTCAAATTCCCAAAGTGTTAATCATCTAAGAGTAGATTAAAATCAGAAATTTTACCCCCATGTTGATTAAACCTAAAGTTTTAATTAGGGGTTAAAATCTTTTAATTACCTCTATGCCCCTTTAAGCTTATTTATTTTATAACTCATTAAATTAAGCTTAAATGAACTTAAAATTTTTATGCCACTCCACTCACACGTCAATTAAGACATTAGAGGAGAAAAATGTGATTTTTCTGAATTTAATTTATTTATATAATTATTTTTAATGGAAAATAGGGATTTTAAAAGAAAATTCATCAAAATGACCAAGGTAAAATTTCTGTCCTTAAGAAAATTATGGGACATTCTTAATGCCCAGAGGACCACTTGGACCAATTTTGGTGATTTTTTGAATTATATTTTATTTATTAGAATTATTATAAGTTTTAGAGTGTTAATTAATTATAAAATAAAATAAAAGTTGAAAAATGGATTTTATATTTTTTAAAAATCCCTCTGACCTCAAGAAAGTCAGAGAAACAAATTTTATATTTTATGATTTTCTTTGATTTATTAGAATTAATTTAGTGAAAATGTAGGAAAATCCATTTTTAATTCAAAAATTGTTTTAAGCATTTAAAATTCAATATCTTTACTTTGAGACTTGGGAAAAATATTTGGTTTGTTCCTAAGTGATTAGGGGACCAAATATGACATTTTTATGATTTTTATTATTTTTATGATTTTTATTATTTTTTAATTATTAAAAATATTAAAATATACTTAAAAATGAAGATTTTTTGAAAATTCCAATTTTATTTTTCTTAGACTCCTCTGATATCAGAGAAGTCCCAAAATCTATTTGGTGAATTTTTGAAATGTATTTTTGGAGTTATGAATTTTTAAAGTTTAATTTTGATTATGTGGCTTAATTAATCCATTTAGTGTGGCTAAACATTTCCAATTGACTTCAAATTTTTATGTGAGGTTCCCCTGATCCTAGAGATCAGTGGAGAATTGATTTCAAGTTTTTTTAATGTGTGATTAATTCTAATTAATTAAAGTTCAATTTTGAGTGATTAGGCTAATTAGGATTATTTTTAATGAATTAGTTCAAACCATAATTATCCTAAGGTCCTCTGGTCCTAAGGAACTTCACCATATTTTTCTGGAATTTATTGAACAACATGCTAATTTTTGGAATTAAAATGTCAAAAACAGGGACATGAACTTGAAAAATACATAACTTACCACAGGGATGGCCTCTGATCTTGAAAAATATAGAGAATGTTCCCAAGATTAGAGGCTTCAAAAGCCCTATGGTCTCATGCCATGGTGAAATGTACACATGTATGGAGAATTAAAATGCTCAAAACAGTATTAAATTAATTAAAACTAAACTACTCAACAAAATAGATCAATTCTTTTTCCACATTATTCTCCTCTATTCACTGAGCAAGAGGGTATTTTTCTTTTATTTTTATGATTTTTATATGCAAAGATATCAATTTTCGAAGGCAATAGAACTAATTTTAATAAGTTTTTAATGTTGGATCAATCTGAACAACTTGAAGTTATGTCGGGCTGACGATGTTAAACTAAGCTCTTTGTGGGAGCCAACCCACAGTTTTTAAGTGTTTGCTTTGTTTGATGTGTTATTTGTGTTTTTTTTACTTAATTAAGTCCTACTGTTCCTTAAATATCAATGGCAACAATTAAAAAATGAATCAAATCGTAGTTTGGAAAGAATTTGGACAAAACTGAGTTTGGCAAAATTTGAACTAGGGCCGAACGATACTGTTATCAGCGTCAGACCGTGCTACTGTTCAGAAAATAGTTTCTTGTCTTTAAATTAAAGTTTTGGCAGTTCTAGGCGGCAATTCTTCCACTTGAACTACCAAAAACCACCCCTGAACACAGGAACTACCAGAGGAATGAAAAGGAAGATCCCAAATCTTGTCCAAATGGATTCGGACTCTGTAGAAACTTCAAGATTTCAAGATTTAAAATGTATAAAGTTTATCAGTTTTGAAGCGCAACGTCTATTCAACAAAAATATCTCGAAAATGAGGTTTATTAAGGAGCGAGGCTTTGTGAATCAAGGGACTAATTCTCCTACTACTAGAATTGATGAAATCATTATTCAGAGACGTTGGGCAGTGCTATGTTAGACTACTACCGCTGTAGTTGTCCCGATTTTGAAGGAGTATTATGTAAATCTTCATGGAATCAAGCAAGGATCAGTCTATGTGCGAGGTAGGTTTGTCAAATTTTCTTTTGAAAAGATTAATTATTTATACATGATTGAGAATGTGCCAATCAGCCACTATTTGAACAATGCCCCAACGAAGGACAACATGAACGATTTATACAGATATCTGACGGATGAAAGTGATGATTGGGAGATAAGAGATAACAGGTGTGTAGGTTTTTTGACCACATTGTTAAATCCTACGTTGAAGCATTTACATTATTCATATGTGCAAAATTGCTCCCAACAATGAAAATAAGTAAAGTAAATAAGAAGTGTGTTATTCTTAACTATTGTATTCAAATGGGGATGCCTATTGATGTTAGTTCGATAATTGTTACTGTTTTGGGATGGATCGTTCATGGATCAAAGTATGGGCTTGGACATCCTTCCACCATATTTCTCCTCTACAGTCAATCATAAGTGCCATATGAGAAGTGAGAAAGAGTACTTCTACCTTGGAAGTCTATAGACCCAGTAGATGAACATAGTAACAAGGCAGTTGGTGATATGAATGACATGAGCATCATTGAAGATCAACCATATCAGAGGTCAACACTTATTCCTCCTTACATTCCTGAAAGTTCACAGATCATCTTGAAGAAAATTAAGAAATTGGAGAAGGAAGTACAGCACCTGATGAATGCAATCAATAATCTGTCTGACATCTTTGATCACCTAGATTGGAGAACGAAGGAGCACTTTGATCATTTTGGGTAACTCGAAGAAAGTTTGACAAGGTTGATGAAAAGGAAAGGTTGGATTGAAGAGGATTCTACCGATGAATTCCCGTTTCGTCCATTCTATAATCTATTCGTTCACGCTCAATCAATTGGAGATTTAAGAGTTGATGATAGTTTTAAGGAGGAATGAAGACTTGATTATTGTATTTCTGTGTTTCTGTATTTGAACTGATTGCTTTGCTTTGCTTGGATGTTATATTTGGACTTACTTTCTTGTTTAGTTTTCAACATTATTGTGTTGTGGTTGTGAGCAATGCTGAATTTTTGAATTTTATGGGATGATGATGTGTAGTGTTTAGTGTTATATGTATGTGTTTGTAATATGAATTTTATATATGAAAGTGATGTTTTGTGTTATTTTTGTTTAGAAAAATCATTTGTCATGGCTTTAGAATGTTATTCAATGCTTAATTAGACTAATTAGACGTCAGAACGGGCTTGAATAGATCAAAATTGTAAAAGAAAGTCAGAAGCCTAATTTTTTAACTGGCGCCAAACGACACTGTCACCAGCACTGAACCACGCCAAAAGATAGAGAGTTTGGCTGTAAGAGCAGAAAATATCTCCGAACTGCGCTGTCACTACTTCAAGACAGCGCTAGAAAAAAAAAGCCCCTAAACTGTAAATTTTTCATGATTTAATCCTGGGATCCGCCTTTTTTGCCTAAACCATCGTCTTCAACCTATAGCCAAGGATGATTTTTGCACATAGGGCTCACTAGCATTTGGATTGGAAGCAATTTTGTGGCCGGAAAAGTTCAGATTTAATCTTCTCTTGGTAAGAGCTACTCTTTTACAATAACATTTTTGATTTTGACTGTGAAAATTTCCTAAATTAGGAAGATTTGAATTTTGAGATTTTTAGAGAAAATTTGGAGATTTTTCATTGTATTTGAGTTCTTATCTATTTACATTTTCCTTGGAGTCAATTACATTGCAATTTTGAAATTGATTTGGATAAATTTGATATTTTTAGATGAAGGCCTTCAAAAATGGCTAAAGGGAAGAGAAAGTTTGATTATGATGAGAGTAAATTTGTGATTTTCAAGGCTTATTCGTGCTTCAATATATTTCTTAACAATAATTAATGTATTCAAGAGAAATCCTTTGAAAATCCTGGAGGTATGATTGAAGAACTGATTGCGAATAGTCAATGGGAGATTTTCTGTTATTTCACTTCTGAAGCGATGTCGGGAATTGTGAGGGAGTTTTATACTAATTTGTACTACTTTGAAGGTGAGTATATCCTGGTTAGATGAAAAATGGTTTAGTTTACCCCTTCCTACTTCAATTCATTTTATCAGTTAAGAGAACCCTTTTTATGTGAATATGAAAGTTTTCCTGTTGCAAACGAAGCATTGGATACGATTATGTACTTTTTGACTGATGGAAAAGAGGAATGGAGGATTAAAAAGAAATAAAAAGTTAAATTCCCTCTTTTTATTTCAAATTCTGTATCGAAAGCCTGACACTATTTCATTTATGCAAGACTTTTGCCCACCAACCATCACAGCGAGGTTACTATATTCAGTACATTAAGAATATTAATATTAGGGCGATTAATCATAAGAGTATATTGACAAGCTCAAAAGGAGAGACTACAGGTGGACTTGGACACCCTAGCCTGATTTATGCCTTGTGTAATCAGTCAGGTGTAGCAACTAAAGATAATGATGAGGTAGTCCATCCCATGAAGCCCATTACTAAACTAGATCTGAAAGCTTATGAAGCTCTTGTAGAGTGGAAATGGAGTAAGAAAGCTAATGAACCATTTTCTAGCCATGAGAGACCATCTACATCTAGGGAACCTACTCTGTATGGTGTGATGGATCTGTTGGAAAGGTTAAACACTAGAGTAGAAGGGCTATAAACAAGGAATACAATAAATGATGATTATCAGGTGCGGTGGAGAGAATATGAGATAGCTTATCATGAAGCACAGATAAAAATTTTCAGGGGAGACACTAGTGCTGTATTTCCTACTTACCCTGAGTACACTCCGCACCAGCCTGGAGAACCAGATGATGGTGAAGTTCCTGTAGATGATGATTAGTAGTTTAGTAGTTTTATTTTCATTTTATTTTTTATTTATATTTTGTATATGTGATGTACCTGAGACTCTCTCTGATTGGTATCTGTAATGTAATTGGTATTTGGTTGTGCTTGTAGCAAACATAATATTGATTTGTGATGTATGTGATGTGATAGTGGAGTTTGCATGTGGTTTAGTAATCTGTGATAGTAATAGTTGGATGTTAATGTTGCATGTGTAGTTTATATTTTATGTTTTTAAATATCTTCCCTTGCAAATTTCTAAATTCAAACCCATATTTGTGTATATAAATGCTCTTAATTATTTCAGGCCTACTAATCTAATTTATGAAGGAAAACTCGCCTAAACTCAAATGTATGAGATGCCCAACTTATTGAGGTATGAGTTATATAATTATATCTTTTCTTTCTTCCCATGTTAATTATATTGATATTCAAAAATTTAAGTTTGGTGGAGGGAAAGAATTAACTACTAATTGTTCTCATTTAAAAGTATTTTCAAAATTATTAACATGATTTCCTGTGAAAAAACTGAATTCCAGATAACTGTATTTTGATTTTATTTAAGTATTTTGTGAAATTGAATGAAAGTATTTGATAATGAAAAGTAATTTTGTAGGCAAAGTTATTTGGTTTAAGAGTATAGGACAATAGTCAACTATTCAAAGTAAGAAAAACTGTATGTTTGAAATATTAAGAATCTTAAAACTTTATGTGATATGAAAGGATTGTGACTTTATGATGAATCAATAATATGCTAAAGAAACACCTATAAAGTAAAGGATTGTGGTAAGTTTCAACTTTAGGGTGAGAAGGGTGAAGTTCAAAATTATTAAAGACTAGCCAGATACAGTAATCCTCACATGAAAAAAACAAAAAGAAAAATAAAAGAAAAGTAAAGAAAGAAAAGTGAGGAGAAGCTTCAGGATATCCCTAATCAAAAATTAGCCTCACTTAGACATACCTAAAGGGAAAAACTTAATTACTTTCCTGAACTTATATGTATGGATTAGCATCTTTACTAGTAGTGTTCTCATAAACATCTTTTCGTATAATTCCTTTAAGTGCCTTAATAAGACATTCTACAGTTATTTTTAAAATGAATAGATGGCTAGAACTCCTAGACTTGATTACTAGATATGCTTATACCTAAAGCATTTACTAGAATTATTCAAAGATCATTCTGAAAATTTTACTATTGTACTTATCTAAATAAAAATTATGGTATTCTAGAAAGAATGTTCATTGTAGTGGATCATTATTTTATGTATTAACTAAAATTACTTGAGGACAAGTAATAGTTAAGTTTGGGGGATCATGATCCACTGAACATTTGATTGCTTTTTACTATCTATTTCATACCTGTTTTTTATGATATTACACTTTAAAGAGAGGTATTTTTCATGATTTCATGTAGGTACCATGATTTTAGGCTTTTGGAGCAAAAGGAAGCGAAAAGGAGCAAATTTGGAGCAAAATGGGGCAAAAGTGCATTTTATTGAACTGGCGCTAAACAACGCTGTCACCATCGCCGGACCGTGTCAATTTACAAAGAATTTCAAAATAATGGCAAAAAATAGCGCCGAACGGCGCCCTATCATGCGATGGACCACGCTTTATCCCGAATTCAAACTAGATTCAATGTATTTGGCTGGATTTTGGAGAGTTGCTTGAAAAAACTCTTGGGGAAATCAGTTATGGTCGGATTTAAACTGCTTTGGAGCCAAATTTTGAGAGGGGGAGAGAGTGAAGAGAGAGTGTCTTTCCATTTCTTTTAGTAAATCTTGGTTTTGTGTGTTCTCTTCTAATGAGTGTAGGAGGAGAGGGAAAGTAAGAGATTTCTTCTTCCTTACTTGTCTAAAGAGAGAATTATGTGTTGTTGTGAAGAAAGAAGAGGGTTCAAAGGAATTCCTTGAGATTCGCTTGGGGAAGAGTTTATGATAAGTTTTCCTTTCTTTACTCTATATGTATGACGTTACTTTTATATATAAAATCCATGTGTTGTCATATTTTCCTCATGAGTCTTGAGTAGATTTCTTCGTCTTCTTTCTTTTCATGTGATGTGTTAATGTTGTGATATGGAAAAGATGTGTCGATTTATTAGGGAAAATTTGTGATGACCTTTTCACTTCGTATTACATTTGCTTTTTGATATGGCCAATTTTAAAACTTGTTGGGAAATATATTATCCGAAAGGATTATGAGTTCCACAACAAAAGTGAAGGTCACATTCAATGTTCATGAATGAGAGACGTAGTTCATGGGGATTAAGTTGAGTGCAAATCAATAGGGAAATATACTTTGATGGGCATAGAATCGGAGATTTCAGAGTGATAGACTGAAATCCTCAATTTGCTCCTAGGGTTTGGAAACCAAAGCAAGAGTTAGACTTTAGGGGAAGGGAAGTGGGAGCTCTGGAGTGAGAGCCAGTATCCTCCAAGCCTAACCACGGATATAGGGACTAAACTTTGGACTAGCCAATGTTCTTTATGCACTTAGAAAAGGGTAAAGAATATGAATGCTCCCATTTGGCACAATACATTTGCATCACTGATCTATGTCACAAAAATCATCATATTATAATCAGAGAGGAGGAAGATTCTTTATTCTAACTGAACTTTGTTATAACTTTAGTCTTGTGTTAGTTTAACTTGCTAGATGGTTAGAACATACTTTGGTAGAAATAGTAACTACAACTGTTTGTCTCTATTTTAAGAATTGAAATTACTTGCAATTGTGTTGTGATTTGAGGAGTTATTTTTGTGCTACATCATAAAATTAATTGCCTCCCTGAGGGGATTGATATCCAGGACTCCGCTAAAGCCCTGTATTACTTGAGTGATATGTATACTTGCGTTTGATTGTGTGACTCAATATAAAACTAAATCAATATATATTTATATAAATCTGAGTTCATAAATTTTGGCAAATTAAAAAACTCGCACCACCACCACATTGACCCAATATGTCACCTTTGACCTAAAAAGTCAACTTTGGTCAAAATGGTCAATTTCTAACCCAATAACCACCCTATTGACCCAATAGGTCAACTTTAACCTAAAAAGTCAACTTTGGTCAAATTGGTCAACTTATGACCCAATGACCACCCCATTGACCCAAATGTCACCTTGACCTAAAAAGTCAACTTTGGTCAAAATGGTCAATTTTTTACCTAATGACCACCCATTAACCCAATAGGTCACCTTTGACTTAAAAAGTCATCCTTGATCAAAATGGTCAACTTCTGACCCAATGACCACTCCATTGACCCGATAGGTCACCTTTGACTTAAAAAGTTAACTTTGGTCAACCTCTGACCCAATGACCACCCCATTGACCCAATAGGTCACCTTTGACCTAAAAAGTCAACTTTGGTCAAAATGGTCAATTTCTGACCCAATGACCACCCCATTGATCCAATAGGTCACCTTTGACCTAAAAAGTCAACTTTAGTTAAAATGGTCAACTTCTGACTCAATTTCTATCTAATTGACCCAATAAGTCACCTTTGACCTAAAAAGTCAACTTTGGTTAAAATTTTTAATTTCCGACCCAATGACCACCTCATTGACCTAATCGGTCATCTTTGTCCTATAAAGTCAACTTTGGTCAAAATGTTCATCTTCTGACCTAATGACCACATCATTGACCCAATAGGTTACCTTTAACCTAAAAAGTCAACTTTGGTCAAATTGGTCAAGTTTTGACCCAATGACCACCACATTGGTCAAAGTTTGACTTAAACCCATGTCCTAAAAACCATCACATTGACATCATAGATTAATGTTTGACCTAAACAGGCTAAATTGATTAATTTGGCCAACCCAAGACCGAAAACATTAACACATTGACATTATTGGTCAATTATTGACTTAATCAACTCAACATTAGTTAAGAAGACCAATACAAAATCCAAAAGTCACCACATTGACCCTAGGATTGACATAAACTTTAAGATTGGTCAACATGACAAAATTAAACCCTAAATGACAAAATAATTGGACCTAATGACCAATCATACCTTCACAAGGTTAAGCAAATTAAAAATTTGTCACCTTTAGACCAAAATGGGTCAACCTAGGTCAACATAGGTCAACCAGGGTAAACATTGGTCAACCCTAGTCAACCTTTATTAAACTTGGTCAAAATACCCAATTTTGAACCAAAAACGATAAAAATTAATCAAATAATTAATCCCAAAATTATTTTGATCTATTTATTGGCTAATAATATAATTTTCAATATTTTTTGAATAATTACATAATTTATTAAAATGGAAATATAATTAAAAATCCATGAAAATAAAATTTGGACCTGTGACACCATTTATGACATAATAAACTCTTTTGAAATTTCTAACCCAATAATTACATCATAGATGTCCTCATATGGGTTATACATGACCCATGAGACACTTTACCTATAAGTTAACACATTAAATAACCCATGACACATCATTTAACCATGGTTAAAAATACCATTATAACAAAATCATGAAGGATGAAGGAGGTGTCATTCCTTCATGAAAAGCTTAAGAGATTACATGGGTGAGTCATCACTCAGCTCACAAGCCATCCAATAAAGAAAATCTTAGCTTACATCACCCTTACATCATGCGGAGATCTCATAAATACCAAATTTTGGAAAGCTAGGAAAATGGAGATTTATGTGTCATGTTTTCACAAAATCTTAAATGAGTTGCTGGATAAAGGATGGCTTGTTCACTTTGAGTCCAAACACACCTCTTTCTCATCCAATAGACATACAGCAAATCAATTTCATCAAAGGAGGAGCTTATCATGGAAAATTAAAGGAATGAGAAAATGAGGGATTATGTGTAAAATTCTCCGTCAAATCAAAGGATGAATCACTCATCCATTTGAAATGAGGTGGCTGGGCAATATATGTGACACCTCAAGCACCTCATGGATAATCCAATGAGGGAGGAACATCACATAAATCAAGCCCTTACCATGGTTAAAATTCATCATGAACAATCCATGCAAATGATGAACAAATGACCTATGTGTCATGATATCCACAAAATTATTGAATGAAGTGATAATATTATTTGGGGGAGGTGAAATCAGACCAAATGAAGGCCTCTTATCCACCTCATGGATGAGCAAATAGGGGAAAGCCAAGACATGAGCTCAACGTACACCATGATTAAACCCTACATATGTTAGACTTGGAAACTTCAAAAAACCCTTAACCCTCAACCAAAATCTTATCCTAAGGCATTGATGGTGAAGTTAACAACCTCCCCAAGTAAACCCAAGCAAGCCAAGCTCCTCCAAAGCCGTCCCATGGCTATAAATAAGCCCAAACTTGAGAGCATCCATAAAAGAAACTAATATAGGAGATAGCCAAACACTTCTCAAATCCCTTGACCTTCAACACCAAAATTCTTCTTTAGGACCTAGGCAATTGATCCCCAATAGATTTAAGCCATGAAACCCACTTAATCTCCTCAATTTGGCCAACCCAAAAGGACATTTTAAGGGTGTAAATCTCTCCTAAACATCAAATTGACCATCCTAAATCCATTTAAGGACTGTGTGATGAGAAGCCCAATCGAAATTGGCCATCCCTATAGCCTCTAAGCCATTGATTAATAAAGCCCATTCAAACCAAGCCCATTTTAATCAAAATCATATAGGGACTCAATTTAACATCAAATTGAGTTGGAGAAAAGCCTTCTCAGGAGCACACAAAGCCTCCAAACCAATCAAATTGAGCTCAAATCGATTGTGGCCAAGGTATGGATTTTCCACTTTAATGGCGTCCAGGTTTCACACTTTGTGAAACAAACCATTTCAAAACCCATACATCACCATGTGGATGGGTTCTTCATCTCAAAAGGATCCTATAGAATCAAATTTCACTCGATTTCATGATGAATTGAGAGAGATCTTATTCCTAGATCATGGACAGTCTATGGGATCTAAGGGGATGAACAGGATGAACGGATTTCGTCCATTTCCGTGTTTTGGAAACAGACGACTATGATTAAAACACGTTGTCTGTACTGTTCGGATCCCCATACAGGATATACTGTGTTTTGACCTGTCCGAGGACACGTGGTAGCTTAAGATTTATCTGGATTTAACTAAATCCAGATAAACCTTAAAACAATCAAAATTATATATCTTGACATATAAGAATCCCAAAAATATGAATAAAAAAACCCCTGAACTCAGCATGAAGAGGAGAAAATTATGAGAGCAAAATCATAAATTTATTCACTGTATTTAGTTTTTAAATAATTAAATGCTTTTTGGAGTATTAAATTTTTAAAAATAAAAAATAAAATGAAAAAATTTGGAAATTTGAGAAAATTATCTCTAGTCCCTTAAGAATATCCCCTGATTTTTCTAGGCTAGAAAAATCCTTTAAGACACAATTTCCTAATTCTCAAGGCACTTTTTAATTATTTTTAATAGTAATTATAAAAATGAAAATTAAGGAAAATAAAATTGGAAAATGGTTAGGAAATTTAAGGTGACAGACAATAACCTTAAAATGACAATTCTTAAGCCATCAAACAATTTTAAATGACACTTTCAAGATTAGGGTTAAAATTTATTATAAATTAATAAGTTAAAAATATAAAATTCTATTTTCACTCAACTTAGCCTATTCAATAATAGAATATGTTAAAATTGAGTCTAACCCAAAATAGACTCAAGGCAAACCCTAATTGGGTCTAAGACATCTAATTTTACCTAATTAATTTATTAAACCATAATTATATTAGGACTAATCTAAAATTAAATTTTAATTAAGTTTAAGGATATAGTAAAATTAATTAACTCAATTAATTGTGTTTAAAAAAATATAAAACTTAATTAAGTTTTTAAACCTTAATTATATTAGGTTTAATCCAAAATTAAACTTTAAATAAGTTTAAGGACATATTAATCTTAATTAACTTTTTAAACCTTAATTATATTTGGTTTAATCAAAAATAAAATTTTAATCAAGTTTAAGGATATATTAAACTTAATTAACTCAAAACTAAACTTTAATTAAGTTTAAGAATATATTAAACTTAATGAACTTAATTAAATGTTAATTACGTAAGGCTAAATTCAAAATTAAACTTTAATTATGTTTAAAGGCATATTAAACTTAATTAACCTATTAGACTTAATAAAACTATTAAACCTTAACCAACTAAGGTTTAATCAAACCTAAACCCTAATTAAGTTTAACACATTAGACTTAATTAAAATTTTAAACCTTAACCAACTAATGTTTAATCAAACCTAAACCCTAATTAAGTCTAATACATTAGATTTAATTAAACCATTAAACATTAACCAACTATGGTTTAATCCTTAAACCCTAATTAAGTCTAACACATTGGACTTAATTTACCCATTAAACCTTAATCAACTAAGGTTTAATCAAACCTACACACTAATTAAGTTTAACATATTAGACTTAATTAAACTATTAAACCTTAACCAACTAAGGTTTAATTAAACTTAAACTCTAATTAGTCTAACACATTAGACTTAATTAAACTTTTAAACCTTAACCAAGTAATGTTTAATCAAACCTAAACCCTAATTAAGTCTAATACATTAGACTTAATTAAACCATTAAACCTTAACCAACTAAGGTTTAATCAAACTTAAACCCTAATTAACTCTAACACATTGGACATAGTTAACCTATTAACCCTTAATCAACTAAGGTTTAATCAAAGCTACACCCTAATTAGGTTTAACATATTAGAATTAATTAAACTATTAAACCTTAACCATCTAAGGTTTAATTAAACTTAAACTCTATTTAAGTCTAACACATTAGACTTAATTAAACTATTGAATCTTAACCAATTAAGGTTTAATTAAACTAAACCCTAATTAAGTGTAACACATTACACTTAATTAAAATATTAAACCATAAACAACTAAGGTTTAATTAAATTTAAAAACTCTAATTAAGTCTAACGCATTAGACTTAATAAAACTATTAAACCTTAACCAACTAAGGTTTACTTAAACTTAAACATTATTTAAGTCTAACACCTTAGAATTAATTAAACTATTAACCATTAACCAACTAAGATTTAATTAAACTTAAACCCTAATTAAGTCAAACACATTAGAATTAATTAAACTCTTAAACCTTAACAAACTAAGGTTCAATTAAACTTAAACCCTAATTAAGTCTAACTCCTTAGACTTAATTAAACTATTAAACCTTAACCAACTAAAGTTCAATTAAACTTAAACTCTAATTAAGTATAACACATTAGACTTAATTAAACTATTAAACGTTAACCAACAAAGGTTTTATCAAACCTAAACACAAATTAAGTCTAACACAATAGACTTAATTAAACTATTAAACCTAAACCAACTAAGGTTTAATTAAACATAAACCCTATTAAGTCTAACATTAGAATTAATTAAACTATTAAACCTTAACAACTATGATATAATCAAACTTAAACCTTAGTTAAGTTTAACACATTAGACTTAATTAAACTATTAAACCTTAACCAATTATGGTTTAATAAAACTTAAACCCTAATTAAGTCTATCACATTATACATAATTAAGCTATTAAACCTTAACTAACTAAAATATAATTATTCTTAAACATTACTTATGTCCGACCCATATTGAATTTAAGTCAAATCTAACTTAGGTTCAACGTGATATGAATCTAAGTAAGATTAAACCTTACTTAAGACCAACTCAGATTGGACTTAAGTCAAGCCTAACCTAAGTTCAACATGACATGAATCTAAGTTAACCTAAACCATACTTAAGTCCAACCCATATTGGATTTAAATCAAACCTAATTTAGGTTCAACATGATATGAATTTAAGTTAACCTAAACCTTACTTAAGTCCAACCCATATTGGATTTAAGTCAAACCTAACTTAGGTTCAACATGACGTTAATCTAAGTTAACCTAAACCTTACTTTAAGTCCAACCCATATTAGGATTTCATCAAATTCCTAAGATTTCACTAAAAATCATTCCAAATCACTCCTAATTATTTAAATTGCACAAATTCACCCTAAATCTCCCACAATTAGCCAAAATCTCAAAGATTTTCCAAATGCCCTTATGGCTCAAAAGTACCCATTTCTTCACCAAAATCATTCCAAACCTCACTAAATTACCCAATTGATCTAAAATACTCCACATTCTTTAAAACAAGCCAAATAGCCCGAAATTCTCAAAAGCTACCAAAATAAACCAATTTTCACCAAAATTACCAGAATGCCCTTAACATCCTAAAAATCCCAAAAAGCTCAAACTTTGTAAGATTTCACCAAAAAAATCATTCTGAACCACTCCAAATTACTCAAATTGACTAAATTCACCCAAAATCTCTCAAAATTAGCCAAAATCCCTAAAATTTCCAAATGGCTCATATGGCCCAAAAATTCTCATCTCTTCACTAAAATCATTTTATACTCTCTGAATAACCCAATTGATCTGAAATGCACCACATTCATTAAAACTAGACAAATTGCCCGAAATTCTCCAAAACTACCAAAATAACCTAAGTTTCACTAAAATTCTCCAAAATTACCAAAATGCCCCTAAAACCCTAAAAATCCCAAAAATTTCTAAATTCTTAACATTTCACCAAAAATCATTACAAACCACTCCAAATTATTCAAATTGCCCAAATCTCCAAAAATTAGCCAATTTCCCAAAAATTTACAAAATGCACATATGGCCCTAAAATTATCATTTCTTCAGCAAAAACTTTCAAACCTCTCCAAATTACCTAATTAATCTAAAATACTCCACTTTCATTAAAACTAGCGAAAGTACCATAAATTCTTCAAAACTTCTAAAATAACCTAATTTTCACCGAAATTCTCCAAAAGTACCCAAATACCCATAAAACCCTAAAAATCTCAAAAATCTCCAAACTTCTAAGATTTCACCAAAAATCATTCTAAACCACACCAAATTATTCAAATTGCCCAAATTCACCCCAAATCTCCCAAAATTACCAAAATCCCATTATTTTAAAAAATGCCCCTATGACCTAAAAATCCTTATCTCTTCACCAAAATCATTGTAAACCTCTCCAAATTACCGAATTGATCTAAAATACTTCATATTCTTTAAAGCTAGCCAAATTGCCCTAAACTCTCCAAAACTGCCAAACTAACAAAAATTTCAAATTGCTAAGATTACATAAAATATTAGTCTAAACCACTCCAAATTATTCAAATTGCCGAAATTCACCTGAAATCTCTCAAAATTAGCTAAAATCCAAAAAAAATTCCAAAATGCCCCTATGGCTAAAAAAATTTTTATTTCTTCACAAAAATCATTTTAAACCTCTCCAAATTGCACAGTTGATCTAAAGTACTCCATATTCCTTAAAACTGGAAAAATTTCCCTAAATTATCAAAATTGTCCAATTTCACAAGAAATATCCCAAAATTAGCCAAAATCCAAAATTTTTTGAATTGCCCCTATGGCGCAAAAAATTTTCATTTCTTCACAAAAATCATTTTAAAGCTCTCCAAATAACCTAATTGATCAAATACTCGACATTTATTAAAACAAATTAAATTGCCTTAAACTCTCCATAACTACCTAAATAACAAAAATTTCACCAATAATTCCAAAAATTACCAAACTGCCCTTAAATATTAAAAAATAAAAAAATCTCTAAATTGCAAAGATTTCACAAAAGTCATTCTAAACCACTACAAATTATTCAAAATACCGAAATTCACCCCAAATCCCCCCAAATTAGCTAAAATACCATAAATTCTCAAAATGCCCCAATGGCCGAAAAAATTTCCATTTCTTCACCAAAATTATTTTAAACCTCTGAAAACTACACAATTAATCTAAAATAATACACATTCCTTAAAACTAGGCAAATTGTTCAAAATTCTCCAAAACTACAAAATTAACTTAATTTTCATCAAAATTCACTTAATTTTCATCAAAATTCTCTAAAATTGCAAAAATGTTCTTGAAACCTTAATGATCCCAAAAATCTCTGAATTCTTAAGATTTCACCAAAAATTGCTTTAAACCACTTCAAATTATTCAAATTGTCCAAATTCACACCAACTCAATCAAAATTAAACAAAATTCAAAAATTTCCCAAAATGCCGTTATAACATAAAAATTCTCATTTCTTCTGTAAAATCTCAAACATATAAAAATAACCCAATTGATCTAAAATAATACACATTCATTAAAACTAGCCAAATTGCCCTAAAATCTCCAAAACTACCAAAATAACCCAATTTTTACAAAATTACCAAATTACTGTTAAATCTCTAAAAATCCGAAAAATCTCCAAATTCCTAAGATTTCACCAAAAATCATCCTAAACCCCTTAAAATTATTCAAACTGCCTAAATTCATAAATCTCCTATAATTAAAATCTTAAAAATTCTCAGAATGCCTCTATGGCTAAAGAAGGCCCGTTTCTTCACAAAAATTACTTAGAACCTCTCCAAATTTTCCTATTAATCTAAGATACTCCACAATCATTAAAACTAGTCAATTTACCAAAAATTCTCGAGAACTACCAAAATTACCAAAATTTCACCAAATTTCTCCAAAATTACCAAAGTGCCTTTAAAACACTAAAAATAGCAAAAATCCCTAAATTGGAATGATTTAAAAAAAATTATTCAAACTCAGTCTAAGTTATTTAAATTGCCAAAATTTGCACCAAGTCTCCTAAAATTAGCAAAAATCACAAAAATTCCCAAAATGCCCCTATGGCCAAAAACTTTTTCATTTCTTCACCGAAATCATTTTAATCCTCTCCAAATCACACAAATAATCTAAAATAATTCACATTCTTTAAAACTAGATAAATTGTCCTACATTCTCCAAAACTTTCAAAATAACCTAATTTTCACCGAAATTTTCTAAAATTACCAAAATGCTCTTGAAAAGCTAAAAAACATGAAAATTTCCGAACTCCTGTGATTTCACCAAAAATCTTTCTAAACCCCTCCAAATTATTCAAATACCCGAATTCACACTGAATCTCTCAAAATTAACCAAAATCCAAAAAAATCATAAAATGCCCATATGGCCCAAAACTTCTCATTTCTTCAGCAAATTTTTTTCAAACATCTCCAAATTACCCAACTGATCTACAATACTCTACATTAATTAAAACAAGACAAATTGCCCTAAATTCTCCAAAACTAACAATGTAACCAAATTTTCACGAAAATTCACCAAAATTACCAAACTGCCCTAAAAATTCTAAAAATCTAAAAAACCTCCAAATTCCTAAATTTTTCATCAAAAATCTTTCCAAATCACTCCAAATTATTCAAATTGCCAAATTCACCCAAAATCTTTCAAAATTTCCCAAAATCTCAAATATTTCCATAATGCCTTTAAGACTAAAAAAATAACCATTTCTTCACCAAAATCATTTCAAACCTTTCCAAAATAATTATTATTCTAAATTACTCCACATTCATTAAAACTAGCCAAAACGACCTGAATTCTCTAAAAGTACCAAAATAACCCAATTTTCACAAAAAATTCTCAAAAATTACCAAAATGCTCTGAAAATGTTAAAAATCCCAAATATCTAAAAAGATCCCTAAAATTTCACCAAAGATGATTCTAAACCACTCTAAATTATTGAAATTGCCCAAATTCACCCCAAAGCTCCTAAAATTAGCAAAAATCCTAAAAAATCCTAAAATACTCCTATCGACAAAAAATTTTCATTTCTTAGCAAAAAACATTTCAAATCTCTCCAAACTACTCAATCGATATAAAACACTCCACATGCTTTAACACTAGCTAAGTTGCCTTAAATTATCCAAAACTACCAAAATAATCCAATTTTCACAAAATTACCAAAATGCCCTTAAACCCCTAACAATCTCAAAATCTCTAAGTTTCTAAGATTTCGCTAAAATAATTCTGAACCACTCCAAATTACTCAAATTGCCCAAATTCACCCCAAATCTCTCAAAATTAGCCAAAATCCCAAAATTTTTCAAAATGCCCCGATGGCTAAAAAATTATCATTTCTTTACCAAAATCATTTTAAACCTCCCCAAAATACCCAACTGATCTAAAATACTCCACATTCCATAAAAACTAGCCAAACTACCCTTAATTCTCCAAAACCACCAAAATAACCCAAATTTCACCAAAATTTTTAAAAATTACCAAATTACCGTTAAAACGCTAAAAATAACACAAATTTGTAAATTGCTAAGATTAACAAAAAAATATTTCTAAACCACTCCAAAATTTTCAAATTGCTCGAATTCACACTGAATCTATTACAAATTACCAATATCCAAAAAATTCTCAAAATGCACATATGACCCAAAACTTCTCATCTATTCAACAAAATCTATTCAAACCTCTCCAAATTACCCAATTGATCTAAAATACTGCACATTCATTAAAATTAGGCAAGTTTCCCTAAATTCTCCAGAACCACCAAAGTAATCCAATTTTCACCAAAATTCTCCACACTTACCAAATTGCTTGTAAAACCTTAAGAATCCTAAAAATCTTCAAATTCCAAAAATTTACCCAAAAATCATTTTAAACCACTCCAAATTTTTCAAATTACCCAAATTCACCCAAAATCTCCCAAAGATTACCCAAAATCTCAAAAATTTTCAAAATGTTTTTATGGCTAAAAAAAGACTCATTTCTTCACCAAAATCATTCGAAACCTCTCCAAATTACCCAATTAAACTAAATTAATCCACATTCATTAAAACTAGCAAAATTGCCTAAAAATCTATAAAACTACCAAAATAACCTAATTTTCAGAAAAATTCTCCAAAACTACTAAAATGCCCTTAAAATGCTAAAAATCTCAAAAGTCTCTAAATTCCTAAGCTTCCCCAAAGATCATCCTAAATCACTTCAAATTATTCAAACTGCCCAAATTCGCCCCAAAGCTCCCAACATTAGCAAAAATCCAAAACATTTCCAAAATGCCCATGTGGCCAAAAAATTCTCATTTCTTCACAAAAAACAATTCAAACCTCTCCAAATTACCCAATTTATCGAAAACACTCCACATTCTTTAAAACTAACCAAAATGCACAAAATTCTCTAAAAATGCCAAAATAACCCAACTTCACCAAAATTTCAAAATGCCCTTAAAAACATAAAAATTCGAAAAATCTCTAAGTTTCTAAGATTTCACCAAAAATCATTTTGAACCACACCAAATTACTCAAATTTCCCAAATTCACCCCAAATCACTCAAAAGAGGCAAAATCCTAAAATTTTCCAAAATGCCCCAGTGGCCTAAAAATTCTCATCTCTTCACAAAAATCATTTTAAACCTCTCCAAATAACTCAATTGATCTTAAATACTCCACATTCTTTAAAACTAGCCAAATTGCCCAAAATTCTCCAAAACTACCAAAATAACAAAAATTTCACAAAATTCTCCAAAATTACGAAATTGCCGTTAAAATACTAAAAATCACAAAAATCTGTAAATTGCCAAGATTTCACAAAAAATCATTCTAAACCACTCCAAATTATTCAAATTACCAAAATTCACCCCAAATTTCCAAAAATTAAGCAAAATCCCAAAAGTTCCCAAAATGCCCCTATAAAAAAAAATTATTTTATTTTTCTCCAAAATCAATTTAAACCTCTCCAAATTACACAATTGATCTAAATTACTCCACATTCTTTAAAACTAGACAAATTACCTTAAATTCTCCAAAACTATCAAAATAACCCAATTTTCACCAAAATTTTCTAAAGGTACCAAAATGCCATTGAAACCCTGAAAATCCTTAAATTTTCTAAACTCCAAAGATTTTACCAAAAATTATTCTAAACCACTCCAATTTTTTTAAATTGACCAAATTCACGCTGAATCTCACAAAATTATCCAAAATCCAAAACAATTCACAACCCTATGGACCAAAAGTTCTCATTTCTTCAGCAAAGTCTTTTTATACATCTCTAAATTACCTAATTAATATAAAATACTCTGCATTCATTAAAACTAGCCGAATGGCACTAAATTCTCTAAAACTAATAAAACAACCCAATTTTCCAAAAAATTCTCAAAAATTACCAAATTTCCCTTATAATCTTAAAACTCTAAAAAATCTCCAAATTCCTAAAATTTTACAAAAAATCATTCTAAACCACTCTAAATAATTCAAATTGCCCAAATTCACCCAAAATCTCTTAAAACTATCCAAAATCTCAAATATTCTCAAAATGCTTTAATGGCTAAAAATACCCATTTATTCACCAAAATCATTTCAAACCTCTCCAAATTACCTTATTAATTTAAATTACTCCACATTCCTTAAAACTAGTCAAATTACCTAAAATTCTCTAAAACTACCAAAATAACCCAATTTTCACAAAAATTCTCCAAAATTACCAAATTCCCCTTAAAATACTAAACATCCCACAAAGCTCCGAACTCCCAAGATTTCTCCAAAGATCACTCTAAAACACTCCAAATTTTTCAAATTGCCCAAATTCACCCGAAATCTCCCAACATTAGGAAAAATCCTGATAAATAATAAAATGCCACTATGCCCAAAATTTCCAATTTCTTCACAAAAAAAGTATCAAACATCTCCAAATTACCCAAATGATCAAAATCACTCCACAATCTTTAAAACTTTCCAAATTGCGCAAAAAATCTCCAAAACTACTAAAATGACCCAATTTTCACCAAAATTACCAAAATGTCTTTAAAACCCTTAAAATCCCAAAAATCTCTATGTTTCAAAGATTTCACCAAAAATCACTTTGAACCGTTCCAAATTACTCAATTTGCCCAAATTCACCCCAAATCCCTCAAAATTAACCAAAATCCCAAAATTTCCCAAAAAGCCCTTATGCCCCAAAAATTCTCATCCTTTAAACCTCTTCAAATTACACAAATGATCTACAATACTCCACATTCGTTTAAACTAGCCAATTTGCCCAAAATTCTCCAAAACTACCAAAACAACCCAGATGTCACTAAAATTTTCCAAAATTACCACATTATCGTTAAAACACTAAAAATTGCAAAAATCTGTAAACTGCTAAGATTTCACAACAAATCATTCTAAACCCCTCCAAATTATTTTAATTGTCGAAATTCAACCCAAATCATTCAAAATTAAGTTAAATCCCAAAAAATCTCAAAATCCCCCTCTGACAAAAAATAATTTCATTTCTTCACCAAGATTAATTTAAACTTATCCAAATTACTCAATTAATGTAAAATACTTCACATTCCTTAAGACTAGACAAATTGCACTAAATTCTCTAAAACTACAAAAATAACCATATTTTCACCAAAACTTAACAAAATTACCAAAACGCCCTTGAAACCCTAAAACTCATGAAAATTTCTCGAACTCCTAAGATTTCATCAAAAGTCATTCTAAACCACTCTAAATTATTCAAATTGCTCAAATGTACACCGAATCTCTTAAAATTTTCCAAAATGTCCATATGGCTTAAAAATACCCATTTCTTCGCCAAAATCTTTATATACCTCTCCAAATTTCCCAATTAATCTGAAATGCTCCACATTCATTTAAACTAGTCAAATTACCCTAAATTCTCCAAAAACTACCAAAATAACCAAAATTTCCCCAAAATTCTCAATATTTACCAAAGTGCACTTAAAACCCTAAAAATCACAAAAAATCTCTAAATTATAAAGATTTCACAAAATATTATTCTAACAACTCCAAATTATTCAAATTATTGAAATTCACAGTAATTCTCCCAAAATTTAAAAATGCCAAAATCCTATAATTCCCAAATTTTTTAAAATTACAAAAATACCTTTGAAACACTAAAAATCACTAAAATCTCCGAACTCCTAATATTTCACCAAAATTCATTCTAAAACACTCAAAGTTATTCAAATTACCCAAATTCACCCAAAATCTGCCAAAATGAACAAAAATCTCAAATTTTCAAAAAATGCTCATCTGACCCAAAAATTCTCATCTCTTCACCAAAATCCTTTGAAATCTCTCCAAATTTCCAAATTGGTCTAAAACACTTCACATTCCTTAAAACTAGTCAAATTGCCTTAAATTTCCCAGAACTACTAAAATAACTAAATTTTCACCAAAATTTTCATAAATTACCAAAGTGCCCTTAATACCATAAAAATGCAAGAAACTCAAAATTACTAAGGTCTAAAAAGATCATTCTAAACCACTCCAAATTATTCAAATTATCCAAATTCACTCCAAATCTCCTAAAATTAGCCCAAATTCCAAAAAAATTTAAAAATGACCCAATGCCCAAAAAATTCTCATTTTTTTACCAAAATCATTTTAAACCTCTCCAAATAACCCAATTGATCTAAAACACTCCACATTCCACAAAACTGTCGAATTGCTCCAAATTCTCCAAAACTGCTAAAATGACCCAATTTTAAATGAAATTCTCTAAAATTACCAAATTGCCCTTAAAACCCTACAAATCCCAAAAATCTCCATTTTTTTAGATTTCAACAAAAATCATTTTAAACCACTCCAAATTATTCAAATTGCCCAATTATCCCAAAATTATCCAATATCCCAAAAATTCTGAAAATGCCCCTCTGACCCAAAAAATTTCATTTCTTCACCAAAATCGTTTAAAACCTCTCCAAATTACACAATTGATCACCATATTCCTTAAAACTAGTCAAATTGCCCAAAATTCTCCAAAACTACTAACATAAGCCAATATTCACCAAACCTCTAATAAATTACCAAATTGCCCTTAAAAACTCAAAAAATTCCAAAAATCTTTAAATTCCTAAGATTTAACCAAAAATCATTCTAAACCACTCCAAATTATTCAAATTACCCAAGTTTACAAATCTCCTAAAATTAGCTAAAACTGAAAATTTTCAAAACGCCTTATGGCTAAAAAATACACATTTCTTTACCAAAATTATTTCAAACCTGTTAGAATTTTCCTACTAATCTAAGATACTCTACATTCATTAAATCTAGCTAAATTGCTCTAAATTCTCCAATACTACAAAAATAACCAAATTTTCACCAAAATACTCAAAAATTACCATAGTGCCCTTAAAACACTATAAATCACAAAAATCTCTAAATTACTAAGATTTCACAAAAAATCATTTTAACCCACTCCAAATTATTCAAATTGCCGACATTCACCAAAAATCATTCAAAATTAGCCAAAAATCCTAAAATTCCCAAAATGCCCCTATGGCCAAAAAAAATTTCATTTCTTCACTGAAAGCATTTTAATCCTCTCCAAATTACACAATTGATCTAAAATACTCAACATTCCTTAAAACTAGGTAAATTGCCCTAAATTCTCCAAAACTACCAAAATAACCTAATTTTCACCAAAATTCTCTAAATTACCAAAATACCCTTGAAACCCTAAAAATTCAAAAAATTTCTGAACTCCTAAGATTTCAAAAAAAAATCTTTCTAAACAAATCAAAATTATTCAAATTAGACGAATTCACACCAAATCTCTCAAAATTAAACAAAATGTAAAAAAATCACTAAATGCCTCAACGACCCAAAAATTATGATTTCTTCAGCAAAATATTTTCAAACATCTCCAATTTAACCAATTGATTTAAAATATACCACCGCATTCATTAAAACTAGTCAAATTGCCCTAAATTCTTTAAAACTACCAAAATAAACCAATATTCCAAAAAAATTCTCTAAAATCTTCAAATTGCCCTAAAAACACTAAAAATCTCAAATATCTATAACTTCTAAAAATTTCACAAAAAATCATTCTAAACCACTAATAATTATTCAAATTCACTAAATTCACCTAAGATCTCCCAAAATTAGCCAAAAATCTCAAAAATTTCAAAAATGCCTTTATGGCTCAAAAATACCCAATTCTTCTCCAATATCATTTCAAACCTCCCTGAATTACCCAATTAATCAAAATACTCTACATTCATTAAAACTAGCCAAATTGGTCTAAATTTTGTAAAACTACCAAAATAACCCAATTTTTTAAAAAATTATCCGAAATTACCAAAATACCCTTAAAATGCAAAAAATCCCAAAAATCTCAAAATTCTTAAGATTTAACCAAAGATCATTCTAAACCACTCCAAATTATTCAAATTACCCAAATTCACCCCAAATCTCCCAAAATTTGCCAAAATCCTCAAAATTCCTAAAATGCCCCTTTGGCCCAAAAATTCCCACTTCTTCACCAAAAAGATTTCAAACATTTCTAAATTAACCAATTTTTCTAAAACAACCAACAATCTTAAAAACTAGCCAAATCGACTCAAATTCTCGAAAACTACCAAAATAACCTAATTTTCAGCAAAATTACCAAAATGCCCTTAAAACCCCAAAAAATCCAAAAATCCTTGAGTTTCTAAGATTTCACTAAAAATCATTCTGAACCACTATAAATTACTCAAATTGCCCAAATACACCCCAAATCTCTTAAAGTTAGCCAAAATCCCTAAATTTTCCAAAATGCCCCTATGGCCCAAAAATTCTCATCTCTTCACCCAAACCATTTTAAACCTGGCCATATTACCTAACTGATCTAAAAAACTAAAAATTCCATAAAATTAATCAAAGTGCCCAAAATTCTTCAAAACGATAAAAAAAACTGAAATTTCACCAAAATTCTCCAAAATAACCAAATTTCCGTTAAAACACTAAAATAACAAAAACCTCTAAATTGCTAAGATTTCAAAAAAAAAACTCAAAACCACTTCAATTTATTTAAATTGCTGAAAATCACCCAAAATCTCCCAGAATTAGACAAAAACTCAAAGATTCCCAAAAAATGCCCCTATGGTAAAAAAAAATTCATTTGTTCACCAAAATCATTTTAATCCTCTCTAAATTACACAATTAATCTAAAATACTCCACAATCCTTAAAACTTGACAAATTGCCCTAAATTCTCTAAAAGATTTTAAATAACACAATTTTCACAAAAATTCCCTAAAATTACCAAAATCCTCTTGGAACACTAAAAATGCCGAAAAATTTCGAACTCCTAAGATTTCACCAAAAAATATTATAAAAAACTCCAAATTATTCAAATTTCCAAAATTCAGAGAAAATCTCTTAAAATTAACCAAAATCTCAAATATTCCCAAAATGCCCCTATGGCCCAAAAATTCTCATTTCTTCTATAAAATCTTTTCAAACCTCTACATATAACCCAATTCATTGAAACTAGCTAAATTGCTTTAAAATCTCCAAAACTACCAAAATAACCCAATTTTCACCAAAATTATCCGAAATTACCAAATTACTGTTAAATCCCTAAAAACTCCAATAATCTCCAAATTCCTAAGATTTCACCAAAAATCATTCTAAACTACTTCAAATTATTCATATTGCCTAAATTTACAAATCTCCAATAATTAGCCAAAATCTTAAAAATTCTCAAAATGCCTCTATGGCTAAAGAATACCCATTTCTTCACAAAAGCTATTTAAAAGCTCTCCATATTTTCCTATTAATTTAAGATACTCCACATTCATTAAAACTAGCCAAATTGCCTTAAATTCTTCAAAACTACCAAATTTTCACCAAATTTCTCCGAAATTACCAAAGTGCCTATAAAACACTAAAAATCATAAAAATATTAAAATTGGAAAAATTACACAAAAAGTTATTCTAAACCACTCCAAATTAGTCAAATTGCTGAAATTCACCCAAAATCTCCAAAAATTAGCCAAAATCACAAAAATTCTCAAAATTCCCCTATGGCCAAAAAATTTTTCATTTCTTCACCGAAATCATTTTAAACCTCTCCAAATTACACAAATGATCTAAAATATTCCATATTCCTTAAAACTAGACAAATTGTCCGAAGTTCTCAAAAACTACCAAAATAACCTAATTTTCACAAAAATTCTCTAAAATCACCAAAATGCCCTTGAAATGCTAAAACTCCAAAAAATTTCTGAACTCCTATGATTTCATCAAAAATTATTCTAAACCACTCAAAATTATTCAAATTGCCAAAATTCACACTGAATCTCTCAAAATTAACCAAAATACAAAAAATTCCTAAAATACCCAAATGGCCCAAAACTTGTCATTTCTTCAGCAAAATCTTTTTCAAACCTCTACAAATTACCCAACAGATCTAAAATACTCCACACTCATTAAAACTAGCAAAATTGCCCAAAATTCTCGAAAACTACCAAAGTAAGCCAATTTTCCCCAAAGTTTACCAAAACAAACAAATTGCCATTAAAACTCTAAAAATCCAAAAAACCTCCAAATTCATAATATTTCATCAAAAATCATTTGAAACCACTCCAAATTATTCAAATTGCCAAATTCACCCAAAATCTTCCAAAAATTGCCAAAATCTCAAATATTTCCAAAATACCTACTAAAAATACTCATTTCTTCACCAAAATCATTTCAATCCTCTCCAAAAAAACTGTTTATTCTAAATTACTCCAAATTCATTAAAACTAACCAAAATGCCCTGAATTCTCTAATACTACCAAAATAACCCAATTTTCACAAAAAATCTCCAAAATTACTAAAATGCTCTTAAAATGCTAAAAATCCCAAAAAATCTCCAAAAAATCCTAAAATTTCACAGAAGATCATTCTAAACAACTACAAATGATTCAAATTTCCCAAATTCACCCCAAATCTCCTAAAAATTCCTAAAATGCCCCTAAGGAAAAAAAATTGCCATTTCTTCACAAAATACAATTCAAACCTCTCCAAATTACTTAAATGATATAAAACACTTCACATGTTTTGACACTAGCCAAATTTCCCTAAGTTCTCCAAAACTACCAGAATAACCCAATTTTCACAAAAATTACCAAAATGCCCTTAAAACCCTACCAATCCTAAAAATCGCTATGTTTCTAAGATTTCACTAAAATAATTCTGAACTAATCCAAATTACTCATATTGCCTAAATTCACCACAAATCTCCCAAAATTAGCCAAAATCCCAAAATTCTTTAAAATTCCCCTAAGGTTAAAAAGTTATCTTCTCTTTACGAAAATCATTTTAAACCTCTCCAAAATACCCAATTGATCTAAATACTCCACATTCCTTAAAAACTAGCCAAACTGCCCAAAATTCTCCAAAACCACCAAAATAACCCGAATTTCACCAAAATTCTCCAAAATTACTAAATTGTCGTTAAAACACTAAAAATCACACAAATCTGTAAATTGCTAAGATTTCCCAAAAAATCATTCTAAACCACTCCAAATTATTCAAATTGCTAAAATTTACCCTAAATCTCCCAAAATTAGGCAAAATCCCAAAAATTCACAAAAGTCCCTGTGGCCAAAAAAATCTTAATTTTTTCACTGAAATCATTTCAAACCTCTCCAAAATAACCTATTATTCTAAATTACTCCACATTCATTCAAACTAGCCAAATTGCCCTGAATTCTCTAAAACAACAAAAATAACCTAATTTTCACAATTATTCTCCAAAATTACTAAAATGCTCTTAAAATGCTAAAAATCTCAAAAAATCTTCAAAAAAATCCTAAAATTTTACCAAAGATTATTCTAAACAACTCCAAATGATTCAAATTGCCCAAATTCACCCCTAATCTCCTAAATTTAACAAAAATCCTAATATGCCCTTATGGACCAAAAATTTCCATTTCTTCACAAAAAACAAATCAAACCTATCTAAATTACTTAATTGATATAAAATACTCCACATGCTTTAACACTAGCCAAATTGCCCTAAATTCCAAAACTACCATAATAACCTAATTTTCACAAAAATTTCCATAATGCCCTTAAAACCCTAATAATCCCAAACATGTCTAAGTTTTTAAGATTTCACCAAAATAATTCTGAACCACTCCAAAGTACTCAAATTACCAAAATTCACCCCAAATCTCTCAAAAACACCCAAAATCCCAAAATTTTCCAAAATGCTCCTATGGCTAAAAAACTCTCATCTTTTTACCAAAATCATTT
The DNA here is from genome assembly GCA_022702705.1 of Papilionanthe hookeriana x Papilionanthe teres. NCBI lineage: Eukaryota > Viridiplantae > Streptophyta > Magnoliopsida > Asparagales > Orchidaceae > Papilionanthe > Papilionanthe hookeriana x Papilionanthe teres. The sequence continues at coordinate 71,474,469 of CM040430.1, forward strand.
TAAACCTCTCCAAAATACCCAATTGATTTAAAATACTCCACATTTCTTAAAAACTAGCAAAACTGCACAAATTTCTCAAAAACCACAAAAATAACCCAAATTTCACCAAAATTCTCTAAAATTACAAAATTACCATTAAAACACTAAAAATTGCACAAATTAGTAAATTCCTAAGATTTCACCAAAAATCTTTCTAAAGCACTCCAAATTATTTAAATTGCTAAAACTCATCCCAAATCTCTCGAAATTAGGCAAAATCCAAAAAATTCCCAAAAGTCACAAGGCCAAAAAAATTCATTTTTTCATCGAAATCATTTCAAACCTCTCTAAAATACCCTATTATTCTAATTTACTCCACATTCATTAAAACTAGCCAAATTGCTCTGAATTCTCTAAAATAACAAAAATGACCTAATTTTTACAAAAAATCTCCAAATTTACTAAAATTCTCTTAAAATATTAAAAATCCCCAAAAAATCACCAAAAAAATCCTAAAATTTCACCAAAGATCATTCTAAACAACTCCAAATGATTCAAATTGCCCAAATTCACACCAAATATCCTAAAATTAACAAAAAACCCATAAATTCCTAAAATGCCCCTATGGACCAAAAATTTCCATTTCTTCAAAAAAAAAAACAATTCAAGCCTCTCTAAATTACTCAATTAGTGTAAAATACTCCACATGCTTTGACACTAGTCAAATTGCCCTGAATTCTCCAAAACTACTAAAATAACCCAATTTTTAAAAAAATTACCAAAATGCCCTTAAAACATTAACAATCCAAAAAATCTCTAAGTTTCTAAGATTTCACCAAAATAATTCTGAACCACTCCAAATTACTCAAGTTACCTAAATTAACCTAAAATTTCTTAAAATTAGTTAAAATCCCAAAATTTTACAAAATGCCCCTTCGGCTAAAAAATTCTCATCTCTATACCAAAATCATTTTAAACCTCTCCAAAATACCCAATTGATCTAAAATACTCCACATTCTTTAAAAACTAGCGAAACAATCCAAAATTCTCCAAAGCCACTAATAAAACCTAAATTTTAACAAAATTCTCCAAAATTACAAAATTGCACTTAAAACACTAAAAATCGCACAAATCTCTAAATTGGTAAGATTTCATAAAAAATCTTTCTAAACCACTCCAAACTATTCAAATTGCTAAAATTCACTCCAAATCTTCCAAAAATTCCCAAAAGTCCTTATGGCCAAAAAATTTTTCATTTTTTAACCAAAATCATTTTAAACCTCTCTAAATTACACAATTGATCTAAAATACTCCACGTTCCTTAAAAGTAGACAAATTGCCCGAAATTCTACAAAAACTACCAAAATAACCCACTTTTCACTAAAATTTCATTTTGTGCTACCTGGAGCCATTAATTTAATTTTTTGACCACTTACCCGAAAAATCCCGGAAACTACCAAAATACCCCTGCATAGACAAAAATTCAAAAATTTCAAAATTTTTTAGAATGTCCGGAAAATTACAAATTTCACTTTCTCCAACTACACCATAGGCCAATTTTGTCAATTTAAACCTATTTGATCAAAAGCTCTAAATTTAAAATTTTTTGATCCGATTCGCGACGAGGTTGCCCAAATGTCCTCAGATTCCCAAACGGATTACGACGTGGTGTCCGGAACATCGAATTTACTTAGGATACATGTATAATTTGATATAGTTCGACGCACGAGCGAACTGCGTCATAATCAGCGCGGCTAAGTAATTAATTATTAAAACGCTTTTTTTTATTCTAGCCTTGGTCTAGCTGCTCACGCCCGCCCCCTACTCCTTTTGTCGCGCCTCATCTCCCTTGGCCGAACCCTAACTCACGCCTCCCCCTCTCTTGGACAAATCCTCCATGGTGGCTATTTTCCCCTTTCTTCTTCTCCATCTTTTGGTGCTTTCTTTATCTCTATCCTCCATCTAATCAATGGCATGCATGGGTCACTTCTCTTCAACATTTCTTTCACTTCCATCACTTCAAAAATTTTTTAATGGCTGCACTTTGCTTGCTACCAAGGGTAAGTTCAATGGCCCCCTTTTCCCTTCTTCTTTTTCTTCTACTTTGCCTATTTAATGACCTTTCTTGGCCATGTTTTGGGTTGGCCGAAATTTGCATAAGAGGAGGAGAGGTGCTGCTATTTTCTTCTCTTGAGCTAAACTTTAGTTAAAAATGTGTTTTTTTTTTTTGGTTAAGTTATTTTCCATCCTTACATTCCCCTTTGGCTTAGTTAATTTATTTTGGCCATTTAAGCACGATTTCCCCTCTCATGTCTTGGTTTTTTTCTTGTGTTTGGCTATGATATTACATGGTGGGATTTATAATTTGTGCTTAATTTTTAAAGCTCTCTTTCATGGAAAAAGCTTAAAATTCTTGCTTGTGTTTTAAAGTTATTTTAAAGTGGTGAAAGTTACAAATTGGTACTTGAGTTTTGAAGCTCTCTTTCATGACAAAGTTTAGAACTCATGCTTAAGATTTAAAGTCTTTATTTTAGTGGTGAAAGTTATAAATTTGTTCTTAAAGTTTGAAGTAATCATATAGTAAAATATCATGCTACTAGAATGCTTCATGGTGGGATAATCCATATGCTATTAGAAGGCGTTCTTGCCACCTCCCTTGGCTGAAATTTTAATGATGGGAGAGTCTTCAAATTTATTTACTTCACATGAAATTCAAATAGCTTTTCTTATATTTTGGAATGTTTGGAATGCATGAAAAAAATTTAGTGCTTTACATGATGAAAATGTTTGAAATTTCTTAGGTATAGCTTTTTCTACTTGAAAGTTTGGTGATATCTTATACATGTTGGGAAGTGCTTAAAGCTTGACACATCTTTTTTAGAAGAGATCACATGCTTCTCTGTTGTTATTTGGGACGTCTTGGCTTTAGGAGTGTTGTATTTTAGAAGTATGAAAACACTTGTTCATTTCATGCAATTTTCGGATTCAAGCATGTTCACTAATGAAACACTCACAAATGAGCCCTTACATGCTCATTTTCACTTATTCCAACATGTATTAAAACATACAACACTTAAGTTTTAATTTCACACACTTCCTACCTCATTTAATGCCTTATTACTGCTTGGTGATGGCTATCTAACATGAAAATAAATTTGGTAAAATACTTGTAATTTTCGGATTGGAACATGCTCACACATGTAACATCCAAATTCGAAGTTATGTGAGCTTGTTTATCATCTATTTTGGCATGTATTCATATGTATCACATCAATGCTTCAATTAACATGTTGTCCATCACATTCCATACTTTTATATTGTTTGGAAATGGCTAGTTCATATGGAACTATTCTTGACAAAATTATATGCCAATTTTCTGATTCCCAAATATGTGCTACGGAAATACTCAAGAATGAGGCTATACATGCTTATTTTCCATTTATTTCACTAAGGATTTACATGTGTAACATTAAGGCTTTAATTCAGCACACTTTTCACCTCATCTTATGCATAAAAAATGGTGTCTTACATGAAGGAACTCAATTGCTTGTTTGTCATGCAAGTCACATCATGGTTTTGAAATACTTGTATAGACTTCATCAAATTTCAAAATGAAAGAAGATATTTAAACATCACATACATGAAACTTACTTTTAGCATTTCAAAGAGGAACTTGACTTTGTTATATAAATGCTCACAGCACTTCATGGTGGTATCCATTGCACATAAGAAGAAATATCATTGTTCCTATGCACGCCAAGTACAAAATCTGCACTTGTGAAAATTATTTGGTTGAGTTTGTATCATGCTTATGCTCATCTAAATAAAAATTCTGTACTTATACATAATTTTTGGATTGCCTTACATCATCCTTAGACACTTCTTATGCAAAAATTTGCACTTATATGTGAAGTTAAAGTTGGTATACATCGTGTATACACATCTCTCATATAAAAACATGCACCTATACATCAACTTGGGATTGATTTGAATTTTGTATACACAAGCCAAATGTCAAAATTTATATTACTATCTTCATGTTGGGTTGGTTTACATCATATGTATGGTTGCCTAGTGGTGAAATGTGCACTTGTATGCTATCTTTTTGGGCAAATTGGAAGCATGTCTTTGCTGCCCTCACTTCATATATGCATGGATGAATGTGGTTTAAATTGCTTTTAAGTGAGAAAAAGGGAAGGAAGAAAAGTGGCATGTTTACCACTTCAAAGAGAGATCTTGGATATGTTTTATATGCTTAAATGCCCTCAACTTACTTGCTTAAGTTAGGTGTCTTTACACTCTTTCACTTGTTCTTTCATTTGCCTAAAATGCTTAGAATAGTGTCATATGCTCATGTGACTTCACTTTCATGTTGTTGTGATTGTGGGAACTCGAAATTGGCAGAAATATTGAATGTTACCTATATATACATGCTTGTGGCACTTCATTTATACAAATTGCAGGTTTGGAAAATTGATTTTTTATGCCGTTATGCTGCCTGATTTTTCTCAATCAAACTCGGTTTTCATACGTTATTCATTGGTTTTGATTTTAAACGTCTTCTTTTGCCTTATGTTACTACCTCACTTACACAACCAACATCCTATACACTACATTATCCTACATAACCTTCATCATCATACTCATTATATCACTACGCCACATTACCCTACACTACATTACCCCTATATGATACATTACCTCACCACCTCTTATGTCACATTACTTCACTTCTTGCACTACTCCACATATTACATCACACCCTAAATTGCTTCACATGCTACATTATCACACACCATACATTTCATAAACTCCTTACACTTACATTACCACATTTCCTACTCCACATTCTACATTACATCCTACATTACCTTACATACTATATTGCTCCACTTCTCATAAAATTTTACACATCACATGCTACATCATTTTACACATCACATGCTACATTACCCTACATTACCCTTCATACCACATCACTTCACATGCTAAGTTATCTCACATCCCTACACTACATCACCCCATATACTACATTACCCTACATCACATCATATACTACATTAGCTCACATCCCTACACCACATAACCCTACATGCCACATGCCTCAAGTCTCACACTATCTCACATCCTACATCACTTTACACATCACATCCTTACACCACTTCACTCACTACATCACCTTACTTGTGACAACGTCTTTGTTATGGTTTTATACATGTGAAAGGATTTAAGACCTTTGCATACTTGTTTTTAGCCATTTGCGGGCTCGGTCTTGTTGCCTTCCACAGCTACCCCTTGCACCATGTTGGAGGAGTTTGTCTATTACTCCACTCACCATGTTTGAGGAGTTCGTTGTTTTTCTCACCTCACATACTACATGTTAACCTCTTGCACCATCTTGGAGAGGTTTGACTCCTTTACCACATACACTCTATGGTGACCCCTTGCACCATGATGGAGGGGCTTAGCGTACCTATTTCACATGTCTCACTGTTACCTCTCTGGACCATGTTGGGAGAGGTTTAGCTGCTTTGACACGTGTTTTGGTTTTTCTTCAATTTTGGGAAACAACCCACCTCTTTTACGACATTTTCTTAGGTGGATTATTTTCGCCCCTTTTCTTCTCCTTGATCCCCCTGTCCTTTGTTTCTTCTTATTTCTTGGCCTAGGTCACTTGCTTATGCAGGACACATAAATGCGCATGTATAGCCTTCCGCTATATGTGGAGCAATCAAACAAGGCTGTAAGTAGGATGGATGGGGGAGGACGATGATGACATTACATCAGAGAAGGGTAAAAGAGAATTTCTAGAATAGTGCCTCCTGACTCAGAGACTCTGGAGAGGGTAGAAGAAGGAATTCATGACACTATTCACCCACCCTCAGAGTATCTACCACAGTCACCCTTAGGTTGCTAGTAGTCCTAACTCGATTGAAGTAGTCAACCTGTAGATCACATTGTTTTACAAAATATACAAATACATTTTAAAACACAATTCTACCCCACTAAAAAAATATCCTTTCACCCATACATTTTTACTCGCATGAGATCCAAATTAAAATGAATGAAAAAATTTACAAAGGTCCACGGTTTACTATCTGGATCGGGTTAGGTCCACGGTTTAATGTCTTCACTCAGCAAGATCTAGATAGTGTGATCCAAAGCCAAACCCTCACCTCATCTTTTAGGCATTTGCACCTAGTGCAATATAAGCCCTAACCGGTTTTAGGTTTCCGTGGTTGTCATCAGATATGACATAAACCCTCCTAAGTTCCTGTCTATTCACTTAACTGGTGTCAAAGTGAGTGTAAGCCCGATTAATTAAAATTAGTAGGATGAAATATAAATAATTCTCCTAAATTGAAGCCAAAAAATAGGATAGATCAAGAAATCTCCAAGATCTCTTGGATCCTTGATTTATCCTAGTTCCTTTGTCTTTGGATTTCTCAAAATCAAATGTTCCAGAATTTGAGCCTTTCACACTTATTGGATTGCGATTATCACAATTTCATTGAAAATCCTTGATTCTTTTGAAGTCGCAAAAAATACTTTTCCAGATTTTTATAAAATTTTTTCTTACGTGACGTCGGTTATCTAAGATGTAATTAATTATAGGGGCTTGCCCTTTAGAAAACTTAAACGAACCCAGCATTAATATAAACCTCATTTGATTCCTTTTTGTATTAAATGGGGGAACTATTCGGTCAACATAATAGGTTTTGCAGACCAAACGGATGTCATATTTTATTAGTTTATTTTACTGAGTCTCTATGTTAAGCGATGTGTCTGTTCCTCGGGGTAGATGTATAGCTTGATACGAGTGCTCATTTACTTAAACTATTCAAGGTATGAAATGAGTTTGATTTCATGTTTTAAAATTAAAATTATATTTTCAAATTACATATATATATATAAATTTGAAGTCCTTCCGAAGCGGGAGACGAGATTTCGATTCCGGCGGCCGACAGCTTCTCTTTGGACGACCTATTTTCAAAAATATAAACCAGCTATGTACCGACATAAACCTCTCCAAATTACACAACTAATCTAAACTACTCCACATTACTTAAAACTAGAAAAGTTGCCTTAAATTCTTCAAACCTACCAAAATAACGCAATCTTCACCATAATTCACAAAAATTACCAAGATGTCCACAAAACCCAGAAATCTCCAAAGTCCTAAGATTTCAGCAAAAAATCATTTCAAACCACTCAAAGTTATTCAAATTGACCAAATTCACACCAAATTTCTCAAAATTAACTGAAATCTAATAAAATCTAAAAATGCCTCATTTGGCACAAATATTCTCATTTCTTCACCAAAATCTTTTCAAACCTCTCCAAATTACCCAATTAATCTAAAATACTCCACATTTATTAAAACTAACCAAATTAACCTAAATTCTCTAAAACTACCAAAATTACCCAATTTTCACCAAAATTCTCCAAAATTACCAAATTACCCTTAAAACCCTAAAAATTACAAAAATCTACAAATTCCTAAGATTTCACCGAAAAACATTCTAAATCACTCCAAATTATTAAAATTGCCCAAATTCACCACAAATCTCCCAAAATTAGCCAAAATTATGAAATTTTCCAAAATACTTCTATAGGCCAAAAATTCTCATCTCTTCACCAAAATCATTGTAACCTCTCTAAATTATCCTATTAATCTAAAATATTCCACTTTTATTAAAATTATGCAAATTGCCTTCACTTTTCTAAAACTACAAAAATAACCCAATTTTCTAAAAATTCTCTAAAATGGCCAAAATGCCCTTAAACAAATAAAATTCCCAAAAATCTCCAAATTCCTAGGACCACAAAAAATCATTCTAAACCACTCCAAATTATTGAAATTGCCCAAATCTCCCAAAAGTATCCAATATCCCAAAAATTGCAAAAATGCCTCTATGGCCCAAATATTTTCATCTCTTCACCAAAATCATTTTAAACCTCTTCAAATTATACAATTGATCTAAAATACTCCACATTCCTTAAAACTAGCCAAATTGCCTTGAATTCTCCAAAGTATCGAAATAACTCAATTTTCAAAAAAAATCTCCAACATTACCAAGATGCCCATACCAAAAAACCCAAAAATCTCCAAATTTCTAAGATTTTACTAAAAATCATTCTAAACCACTCCAGATTATTCAAATTGCCGAAATTCACCACAAATCTCCTAAAATTAGCCAAAATCATTAAATTTTCGAAAATGCTTCTATAGCCCAAAAATTCTCATCTCTTCACCAAAATCATTGTAAACCTCTCCAAATTTCTAATTTAATCTAAAATACTCCACATTCCTTAAAATTATCCAAATTGACCTAAATTCTCCAAAACTACCAAAATAACCAAATTTTCACCAAAATCGTCCAAAATTACCAAAGTGACCATAAAACAAAAAAATCCAAGAAATCTCTAAATTGCTAAAATTTTACAAAAATTCATCATAAACCACTCCAAATTTTTCAAATTGCTGAAATTCAACCCAAATCTCCCAAAGCTGACCAAAATCCCAAAAAATCCCAAAATGCCCCTAGGCCAACAAAATTTCCATTTCTTCGCCCAAATCATTTAAAACCTCTCTAAATTATACAATTTATCTAAAATACTCCACATTCGTTAAATTTAGATAAATTGACCTAAATTTCGAAAAGTACCAAAATAACTAAATTTTCACCAAAATTCTCCAAAATAACCAAAATGCCATTAAAACCCTTAAAATCCCGAAAATCTCTGATCTCCTATGATTTCTCCAAAAAATCATTCTAAAGCACTCTAGATTATTCAAATTGCCCAAATTCACACAAAATCTCTTAAAATTAACCCAAATTCAAAAAATTCTTAAAATGCCCCTCTAGCAAAAAAATTATCATTTCTTCGGCAAAATTTTTTCAAACCTCCCCAAATTAACCAATTGATCTATAATAATCCATATTCATTAAAACAAGCTAAATTTCCCTTAATTCTCCAAAACTACCGAAATAATCTAATTTTCACCAAATTTCTCCAAAATTACCAAATTTCCCTTAAAACCATAAAAATGTTAAAAATATCCAAATCCCTAAGATTTCACAAAATATCATTATAAACCACACCAAATTATTCAAATTGCCCAAATTCACTCCAAACTCCCAAATTTAGCCAAAATCTCAAAAATTTCCAAAATTCCCCTATGTCTAAAAATTACACATTTCTTGACAAAAATAATTTTAATTCGTTCAAAATTTCCCTTTTAATTTAAAATACTCCATGTTCATTAAAACAAGCCAAATTGCCTTAAATTCACAAAAACTACCAAACTAAATAAAATTTAAAAAAAAATCTCCAAAATTACAAAAGTTCCCATAAAACATTAAAAATCTCAAAAAAACTCTAAATTGCAAGATTTCACAAAAAATCTTTCTAAACCACTCCAAATTATTGAAATTGCTGAAATTCATCCCAAATCTCTCAAAATTAGCCATAATACTAAAAATTCACAAAATGCCCCTATGCCAAAAAAATTTTCATTTCTTCACCAAAATCATTTGAACCTCTCCAAATTACACAGTTGAATTAAAATACTCCACATTTCTTAAAACTGAATAAATTGCCCTAAATTCTCCAAAACTACCAAAACAACCCAATTTTTACTAAAATTCTCCTAAATTACCAAATTGCTCTTAAACCCTTAAAAATCTCAAATATCTCCAAATTACTCAAATTGCCCAAATTCAAAACAAATCACTCAAAATTAGCCAAATCCCAAAAAATTTCAAAAAGCCCGTATGGCCTAAAAATTCTCATTTCGTCACCAAAATCATTTTAAACAATTCCAAATAATCAAATTGCTCTAAAATACTCCACATTCATTAAATCTAATCAAATTGCCCTAAATTCTCCAAAACTACTAAAATAACTAAATTTTTACTAAAATTCTTCAAAATTTCAAAAGTGCCCTTAAAACCCTAAATATCCCTAAAATCTCTAAATTGCAAAGATTTCCCAAAAAATCATTCTAAACCACTCCAAATTTATCAAATTGCTTAAATTTGTACCAAATCTCTCAAAATTAAAAAATTTCCAAAAATGACCCTATGGCCCTAAAATGCACATTTTTTTAGTAAAATTTTTTCAAACCACCCAAAATTACTCAATTGATCTAAAGTACTCTACATTCATTAAAACTAGCCAAATTGCCCTAAAGTCTGCAGACCTATCAAAATAATTCAATTTGCACCAAAATTCTCTAAAATTATTAAAATGTCCTTGAAACTCTAAATATCCCATAAATCTCTAAATTCATAAGATTTCACCAAAAATCATTCTAAACCACTCCAAATTATTCAAATTGCTTAAATTCACCCCAAATCTCCTAAAATTAGTCAAAATCTCAAAATTTTTCAAAATGTCCCTATGGCTTAAAAATACCCATTTCTTCACCAAAATCTGTATAAACCTCTCCAAATTACCCAATTAATCTGAAATACTCCACATTCATTAAAACTAGCCAAATTATCCTAAATTCTCCAAAACTACCAAAATAACAAAAATTTTCCCAAAATTCTCCAAAATTACAAAAGTGCACTTAAAACCTTAAAAATCGCAAAAAATCTCTAAATTGTAAAGATTTCACAAAAGATTATTCTAACAACTCCAAATTATTCAAATTACCGAAATTCACCCCAATTCTCCCAAAATTTAAAGAAGCTAAAATCCTAAAAGTTCCCAAATTGCCCTTGTGGCAAATAAAAATTCCATTTCATCACCAAAATCATTTTAATCCTCTCCAAATTACACAATTAATCTAAAATGATCCACATTCCTTAAAACTAGACAGATTGCCCAAAATTCTCAAAAATTACCAAAATAACACAATTGTCACCCAAATTCTGTAAATTACAAAAATTTCCTTGAAACCCTAAATCCCAAAAATCTCTGAACTCCAAATATTTCACTAAAAATCATTCTAAAACACTCAAAATTATTCAAATTACCCAAATTCACAAAAATCTGCCAAAATTAGCAAAAATCCCAAAATTCCAAAACATGCTCATATGACCCAAAAATTATCATCTATTCACCAAAATCTTTTGAGATCTCTTAAAATTACCAAATTGGTCTAAAATACTTCACATTCCTTAAAACAAGTTAAATTGCCCTAAATTCCCCAAAAATTACTAAAATAACTAAATTTCCACCAAAATTCTCCAAAATTACCAAATTGCCCTTAATACCATAAAAACACAAGAAACTCAAAATAGCTAAGGTTTAAAAAAATCATTATAAACCACTCCAAATTATTTAAATTGCCCAAATTCACCCCAAATCTCCTAAAATAAACCCAAATTCCAAAAATTTTCAAAATGACCCTATGCCTAAAAAATTCTCATTTCTTCGTCAAAATCATTTTAAACCTCTCCAAATAACCCAATTGATCTAAAACACTCCACATTCCACAAAACTGCCAAATTGTTCGAAATTCTCCAAAACTACTAAAATAACCCAATTTTTAATGAAATTCTCCAAAAATACTAAAATGCCCTTAAAACCCTATAAATCCCAAAAATCTCCATTTTTTTAGATTTCAACAAAAAATCATTCTAAACCACTTCAAATTAATCAAATTGCCCAAATATCCCAAAAATTCTAAAAATGCCCCTCTGACCCAAAAATTTCATTACTTCACCAAAATCTTTTTAAACCTCTCAAAATTACACAATTGAGCACTGCATTCATTAAAACTAGCCAAATTGCCCAAAATTCTCCAGAACTACCAACATAACCCAATTTTCACCAAAATTTTCATAAATTACCAAATTGCCTTAAAAACTCAAAAAATTCCAAAAATCTCTAAATTCTTTATATTTAACCAAAAATCATTCTAATACACTCCAAATTATTCAAATTGGCCAAATTTACAAATCTCCCAAAATTAGTCAAAATCTGAAAAATTTTTAAAATGCCCTATGGCTAAAAAATACACATTTTTTCACCAGAACTATTTCAAACCTGTCAGAATTTCCCTACTAATCTAAGATACTCTACATTCATTAAATCTAGTTAAATTGCTCTAAATTCTGCAATACTACCAAAATAACCAAATTTTCACCAAAATACTTCAAAATTACCAAAGTGCCCTTAAAACACTAAAGATCACAAAAATCTTTCTAAACCACTTTAAATTATTCAAATTGCTAAAATTCACCCCAAATCTCCCAAAATTAGGCAAAATCCCAATAAATTCCCAAAAATCCTTATGGCCAAAAAAATTTTCATTTTTTCACCAAAATCATTTTAAACCTCACCAAATTACACAATTGATCTACAATACTCCAAATTCCTTAAAAGTAGACAAATTGCCCTAAATTCTGCAAAAGTACTAAAATAACTCACTTTTCACCAGAACTCTTTAAAATTACCAAAACTTCCTTGAAATCTTAAAATCCTGAAAATTTTCGAACCCCTAAGATTTCACCGAAAATCATTCTAAACCTCTCAAATTATTTAAATTCCTTGAATTCATACCAAATCTTTCAAAATTAACCAATATCAAAAAAAATCCTCAAAATGCCCATATGACCCAAAACATCTCATTTCTTCAGCAAAATCTTTTCAAACCTCTCCAAATTACCCAATTGATCTAAAATACTCTACATTCATTAAAACAGGCTAAATTTCCCTAAATTCTCCAAAACTACCAAAGTAACCCAATTTTAACCAAAATTCTCCAAAATTACCAAATTGTCTGTAAAAGCCTAAATGTCTAAAAAATCTCCAAATTCCTAAAACTTCACCAATAATCATTCAAAGCCACTACAAATTATACAAATTACCCAAATTTACCCAAAATCTCCCAAAATTAGCGAAAATCTCAAAAATTTCCAAATTGCTTTTTTGCCTAAAAAATACCTATTTCTTCACCAAAATCATTTCAAACCTCTCCAAACTACCCTAATAAACTAAATTAATGCACATTCATTAAAACTAGCCAAATTGCCGTAAATTCTATAAAACTACTAAAATAACCTAATTTTCACAAAAAGTCTCCTAAACTACCAAAATACCCTTAAACTGCTATAAATCCCAAAACTCTCCAAATTCCTAAGCTTGCACCAAAGATCATTCTAAACCACTTCAAATTATTCAAATTGTCCAAATTCGCCACAAATCTCCAAAGATTAGCAAAAATATAAAAAATTCCCAAAATGCCCATGTGGCAAAAAAATTCTCTATTCTTCACAAAAAACAATTCAACCCTCTCCAAATTGCCCAATTGACCGAAAACACTCCACATTCTTCAAAATAGCCAAAATGCACTGAATTCTCCAAAACTGCCAAAATAACCCAATTTCACCAAAATTACCAAAATGACCATAAAAACCTAAAAATCATAAAAATCTCTAAGTTTCTAAGATTTCACCAAAAAACATTTTGAACCACACCAAATTACTCAAATTGCCCAAATTCACCCCAAATCACTCAGAATTAGCCAAAATCCCAAAATTTTCCAAAATGCTCGTGTGGCCTAAAAATTCTCATCTCCTTATCAAAATCATTTTAAACCTCTCCAAATTACCTAATTGATCTAAAATACTCCACATTCCTTAAAACTAGCCAAATTACCCAAAATTCTCCAAAATCACCGAAATAACCCAAATTTCTCTAAAATTCTACAATTTACCAAATTACCGTTAAAATAATAAAAATCGCAAAAATCTGTTAATTGCTAAGATTTAACAAAAAATCATTCTAAACAACTCCAAATTATTCAATTTACCGAAATTCACCCCAAATCTACCAAAATTAGGCAAAATCCCAAAAATTCCCAAAATGCCCCTATTGCAAAAATAATTTCATTTTTCTCCAAAATCATTTTAAACCTCTCCAAATTACACAATTGATCTAAAATACTCCACATTCTTTAAAATTACAGAAATTGCCCTAAATTCTCCAAAACTATCAAAATAACCCAAATTTCACCTAAATTCTCTAAAATTATCAAAATGGCCTTGAAACCTTAACAATCCTTAAAGTTTCTGAACTCTTTAGATTTCACCAAAAATCATTCCAAACCACTCCAAATTATTCAAATTGACCGATGTCACACAGAATCTCTCAAAACTATCCAAGATCCAAAACAATTCCCAACCCTATGGCCCAAAACTTCTGATTTTTTCAGCAAAATCTTATCATACCTCTCTAAATTACACAATTGATATAAAATACTATGCATTCATTAAAACTAGCAAAATTATGCTAAATTCTTCAAAACTACCAAAATAACCTAATTTTCCCCAAAATTCTTCGAAATTACCAAATTACCCTTAAAATCCTAAAACTCCAAAAAATCTCCAAATTTCTAAAATTTCACCAAAATCACTCTAAACCACTCTAAATTATTCAAATTGCCCAAATTCACCCAAAATCTCCCAAATTTAGCCAAAATCTAAAAAATTTCCAAAATACCTTTATGGCTAAAAAATACCCATTTATTCATCAAAATCATTTTAAACTTCTCCAAATTATCCTATTAATCTAAATTACCCCACATTCCGTAAAACTAATCAAATTTCCCTAAATTCTCTAAAACTACCAAAACAACCTAGTATTCACCAAAATTCTCCAAAATTACAAATGCCCTTAAAACCCTAAAAATCCTAAAAATCTCCAAATTCCTAAAATTTAAACAAAAATCTTTCTAAACAACTCCAAATTATTCAAATTGCCTAAATTCATCCAAAATTTCCCAAAATTAGCTAAAATGTCAAAAATTTCCAAAATACCTTTATGACTAAAAAATTCTAGTTCTTCACGAAAATCATTTCAAACCTCTCTAAAATACCCTATTAATCTAAATTACTCCACATTCATTAAAACTAGCCAAATTGGTCTAAATTCTCCAAAACTACCAAACTAACCCAATTTTCACAAAAATTCTACAAAATTACCAAAATGACCTTAAAGTGCTAAAAATCCCAAAAATATCTAAAATTCTAGGAGTTCACCAAAGATCATTCTAAACCACTCCAAATTACTCAAATAACTCAAATTCACCCCAAATCACCAAAAATACACAAAAATCCTAAAAATTACCAAAATACCCCTATGGCCCAAAAAATTACCATTTCTTAATAAAAAACATTTCAAATTCTCCAAATTACATAATTAATCTAAAACATTTCACATTCCTTAAAACTAACCAAATTGCCATAAATTCTCCAAAACTACTAAAATAACCCAATTTTAACCAATATTTCCAAAATACCCTTAAAACAAAAAAAATCCCAAAAATCTCTAAGTTTCTAAGATTTCAACAAAAATCATTCTGAACCACTCTAAATTACTCAAATTATCTAAATTCACCCAAAATCTCTCAAAAATAGCCAAAATCCCAAAATTTTAAAAAATGCCCCTATGGCTAAAAAAATCTAATCTCTTTACCAAAATCATTTTAAACCTCTCGAAATTACTCAACTAATCTAAAAAAACTCTACATTCCTTAAAAACTAGCTAAATTGCCCAAAATTCTCCAAAACTACCAAAATAACCCAAATTTCACCAAATTTCTCCAAAATTACTAAATTGTCGTTAAATCACTAAAAGTTGAAAAAATCTCTAAATTGCTAGGATTTCAAAAAAAATCATTAAAAAACTCTCCAAATTATTCAAATTACCAAAATTCACCCCAAATATCCCAAAATTAGAAAAAATCCAAAAAATTTTCAAAATGCCCCTACGGCAAAAAAAAATTTAATTTCTTCTCCAAAATCATTTTAAACCTCTCCAAATTACACAATTGTTCTAAAATACTCCACATATCCTTTAAACAAAAGAAATTGCCCTAAATTCTCCAGAGCTACCGAAATAACCTAATTTTCCCCAAAATTCCCTAAAATTACCAAAATGCCCTTGAAACCCTGAACTTTTGAAAATTTCCGAACTCCTAAGATTTCACCAAAAATCATTCTAAACCACTGCAAATTATTCAAATTGCCCAAATTAACACCAAATCTCTCAAAATTAACCAAAACACAAAAAATTCCAAAAAAGCCCATATGGCCCAAAAATTATCATTTCTACAGTAAAATCTTTTCAAACCTCTCCAAATAACCCAATTAATCTAAATTAATCCACATTCATTAAAATTAGAAAAATTGTTCCAATTTCTCTAAAACTACCAAAATAACCCAATTTTCACAAAAATTCTCAAAATTACCAAATTATCATCAAAGCCTTAAAAATCTAAAAAATCTCCAAATTCTTAAGATTTCACCAAAAATCATTCAAAACCCCTCCAAATTAATCAAACTGCCGAAATTCACAAATCCTCCAAAATTAGCCAAAATCTTAAAAATTTTCTAAATGCCCCTATGGCTAAAGAATACCCATTTCTTCACAAAAATCAATTCAAACCACTCCAAATTTTCCTATTAGTCTAAAATACTCCACAGTCATTAAAACTAGTGAAATTGCCCTAAATTCTCTAAAACCTCCAAAATAACCAAATTTTCACCAAAATTCTCCAAAATTACAAAAGTGCCCTTAAAATACTAAAAATCGCCAAAAACTCTAACTTGCTAAGATTTAACAAAAAATTATTCTAAACCACTCCAAACTATTCAAATTGCCAAAATTCACCCCAAATCTCACAATATTAGCCAAAATCACCCCAAATCTCGCAAAAATGCCCCTATGGCCAAAAAAATTTTCATTTCTTCACCGAAATCATTTTAAACTTCTCCAAATTACAAAATTGATCAAAAATGCTCCACATTCCTTAAGACTAGACAAACTGCCCTATATTCTTCAAAACTACCAAAATTGCTAAATTTTAACCAACATTCTCCAAAATTACCAAAGTGCCCTTAAAACCCTAAAAATCACAAAAGACTTGATTTGCTAAGATTTCACAAAAAATAATCATTCTAAACCACTCAAAATTTTTCATATTGCTGAAATTCACCTCAAATCTCCCAATATTACCCGAAATCCAAAAAATTCCCAAAATGTCAATATGGCCCAAAAATTCTCATTTCTTCAACAAAATTGTTTGAAATTTCTCTAAATTTCCAAATAGATCTAAAATAATTCACAGTCATTAAAACAAGCCAAATTGCCCTAAATTCTCTAAAACTACCAAAATAACCCAATTTTAACAAAATTCTCAAAAATTACCAAATTTCACTTAAAACCCTAGAAACTCCAAAAATCTTCATATTCTTAAGATTTCACCAAAAATCATTCTAAAGTACTCCAAATTATCCAAATCATCCAAATTCACCCCAAATCTACCAAAATTAGCCAAAATCTCAAAAATTTCTAAAATGCCACTATGGTTAAAAAGTACACATTTCTTCACCAAAATCGTTTCAAACCTCTAAAAATTTCCCTATTGATCTAATATACTCCATATTCGTTAAAACAGGAAAAATAACCCTAAATTCTTAAAAAACTACTAAAATAACCAAGTTTTCACAAAATTTCTCCAAAATTATCAAAGTTCCCTTAAACCCCTAAAAATTGTAGAAATCTCTAAATTGCTAAGATTTCTAAAAATATAAGTCTAAACCACTCCAAGTTAATCAAATTGACGAAATTCACCCCAAATCTTCTAAAATTAGATAAAATCCAAAAAAATCCAAAAATGCCCCAATGGCTAAAAAATTTTTATTTCTTCACCAAAATAATTTTAAACCTCTCCAAATTACACAATTGATCTAAAATACTCCGTATTACTTAAAACTGGACAAATTTTCTTAATTTATCCAATTGTCCAATTTCACACTAAATCTCCCGAAATTAGCCAATAAAAAAAAATTTTTGAAATGCACCTATGGCCCGAAAATTCTCATTTCTTCACAAAAAGCGTTTTAAACCTCTCCAAATAACCCAATTGATCAAAATACTCCACATTTATTAAAACAAACCAAATTACCTTAAATTCTCTAAAACTACCTAAATAACCAAATTTTACCAATATTATCCAACATTACTAAAGTACCATTAAATACTAAAAATTTATAAAATTTCTAAATTGTAATGATTTCACAAAAAGTCACTCTAAACCACTCTAAATTATTCAAATTGCCGAAATTCACCCTAAATCTCCCAAAATTAGCTAAAATCCTATAAATTCCTAAAATGCCCCAATGGTCGAACAAATTTCCATTTCTTCACCAGAATCATTTTAAACCTCTGAAAACTACACAATTGATCTAAAATACTACACATTCCTTAAAACTTGACAAATTGTTCATAATTCTCCAAAACTACCAAAAATAACCCAATTTTCACCAAAATTCTCCAAAATTGCCTAAATGTTCTTGAAACCCTAAAATTTCCAAAAATCTTTGAACTTCTAAAATTTCACAACAAATTTCTTCAAACCACTTCAATTTATTCAAATTGCCGAAATTTATACCAACTCATTCAAAATTAAAAAAAATTTGAAAATTTCGCAAAATTCCCCTATGGCCTAAAAATTCTAATTTGTTCAGCAAAATCATTTCATACCTCTCCAAATTACCCAATTGATCTAAACTACTCTACATTCATTAGAACTGGCCAAATTGCCCCAAATTCTCAAACACTACCAAAATAACTCAATTTTCACCAAAATTCTCCAAAATTACTAAATTACCCTTAAAACTCTAAAAATACCAAAAATCTCCAATTTCCTAAGATTTCACAAAAACTCATTCTAAACCACTCCAAATTATTCAAATTGCTTAAATTCACCCAAAATCTCTCAAAATTAGCCAAAAACTCAAAATTTTCCAAAATGCACTTATGGCTCAAAAATACCCATTTCATCACAAAAATCATTTCAAACCTCTCCAAATTACTTATTAATCTAAAATACTACACATTCATTAAAACTAGCCAAATTACAATAAATTCTCTAAAATTACCCATATGCCCTTAAAATACAAAAAATCCCAAAAATCTCCAAATTCCTAAATCTTCACAAAAAAATCATTCTAAATTACTCCAAATTATTAAAATTTCCCAAATCTCCCAAAATTATCTAATATCCCAAAAATTCCAAAAATGTCTCTATGGCTGAAATATTTTCATTCCTTCACCAAAATCATTTTAAACCTCTAAAAATTACACTATTGATCTAAAATACTCCACATTCCGTAAAACTAGCCAAGTTATCCTGAGTTCTCCAAAGTATCAAAATCACCCAATTTTTACCAAAATTCACCAAAATTACCAAAATGCTCATACCTAAAAAATTGAAAAACCTCAAAATTTCTATGATTTTATCAAAAATCCTTTTAAACCACTTCAAATTATTAAAATTGCCCAAATTCACTGCAAACCTCCAAAAATTAGCCAAAATCATTAAATTTACCAAAATGCTTCTATGGCCAAAATCATTGTAAACCTAACCAATAACCCAATTGAAAAAAAATACTTCACTTTTCTTAAGACTAGCCAAATTGCCCTAAATTCTTCAAAACTGCCAAATTAACTAAATTTTCAGCAAAATTCTACAAAATTACCAAATTGCCCTTAAAACCCTAAAAATTGCAAAAATTAGCCGAAATTCACCCCATATCTCCCAAAATTAGCCAAAACCGAAAAATTCCGAAAATGCCCCTATAGCCAAGAAAATTTTCATTTCTCCTCCAAAATCATTTTAAACCTCTCCAAATTACACATGTGATTTCAAATACATCGCAATTTTTAAAACTAGTTAAGTAGCCCTAAATTCTCCAAAACTACCAAAATAAACCAATTTTCGTCAAAATTCTCTAAAATTACCAAAATGTCCTTGAAACCCTAAAAATCCAGAAAATTTCTGAACTTTTAAGATTTCATAAAAAATCTTTCTAAACCACTCAAAATTATTCAAATTACTCAAATTCATACAAAATCTCTCAAAATCAAACAAAATCCAAAAAGTTCCTAAAATGCCCATATGGCCCAAAAATTTTTATTTCTTCAGCAAAATCATTTAAAGCCACTTCAAATAAACCAATTGAA
Organism: Papilionanthe hookeriana x Papilionanthe teres; assembly: GCA_022702705.1. Classification (NCBI taxonomy): domain Eukaryota; kingdom Viridiplantae; phylum Streptophyta; class Magnoliopsida; order Asparagales; family Orchidaceae; genus Papilionanthe; species Papilionanthe hookeriana x Papilionanthe teres. Next base: position 71,494,437 of record CM040430.1, read on the forward strand.
CTAAAATAATCCACATTCATTAAAACTAGCCAAATTGCCCTATGTTCTCCGTGCCAAAATAACCAAAATTTCACCAAAATTCTCCAAAATTACGAAATTACAATTAAAACCGAAAATCTCAAAAATCTCCAAATTATTCAAATTGCACAAATCTCCCCAAATTAGCCAAATTATAAAAAATTTTCAAAATGCCCAATGGCTAACAAATACTCATTTCTTCATTAAAATCATTTCAAGCCTCTCCAAATTCTCTTATTAATCTAAGAAACTCCACATTCCTTAAATCTAGCCAAATAGACCAAAATTCTCCAAAACTATCAAAATAACGAAATTTTCACTAAAATTCTCCAAAATTACCAAAGCGCCCTTAAAACACTAAAAATTACAAAAATCATTAATTTACTTTTCAGAAAAAAAATCATTTGAAACGACTCCACATTATTCAAAATGCCCAAATTCACCCAAAATCTCCCAAAATTAGTCAAAATCTCGAAAATTTTGAAAATACCCCTCTGCCCAAAAAAAATTCCCATTTCTTCATCAAATTCATTTTAAACCACTTCAAATTATGCAATTGATCTAAAATACAACACAATCCTTAAATTAGAAAAATTGCCCTAAACTCTCCAAACCTACTAAAATAACCCAATTGTCACTAAAATTATCAAAAATTGCCACAAATGCCTTTGAAAACCTAAAAATCCAAAAAAAACTCTGAACTCTTATGATTTCACCAAAAATCATTCCAAACCACTCCAGGTTATTCAAATTGCCCAAATTGACAAAATATCTCTCAAAATTTACCAAAACACTAAAAATTTTGACAATGCCCTTATGACAAAAAAATTCGCATTTTTCTTCATGAAAATTTTCTCAAACCTCACTAAATTACCCAATTGATATAAAATAATTCACATTCATTAAAACAAGGCGTTGGCCCAATTCTCCAAAACTACTAAAATAACCTAATTTTCACCAAAATTTTCCAAAATTACCAAATTACCCTTAAAACCCTAAAAAACACAAAAATCTCCAAGTTCTTAAGATTTCAGCAAAATCATTCTAAACCACTCCAAATTGTTCAAATTGCCCAAATTCAACCCAAATCTCCCAAAATTAGCGAAAATCTCTAAAATTTCCAATATGTGGCTAAGAATTACCCATTTCTTCACCAAAATCATTGTAAACCTCTCCAAATTAACCAATTAAACTATGACACCACATTCCTTAAAACTAACAAAATTGCCCAAAATTCCCCAAAACTACCAAAATAACTAAATTTTCACCAAAATTCTCTAAAATTACCAAAGTACACTTAAAAAAAAACTACAAAAATCTCTACAATGCAAAGATTTCAGAAAAAGTAATTCTAAACCACTCCAAATTATTCAAATTGCCAAAATTCACCCCAAATCACCCAATATTAGCCAAAATCCCAAAAATTTCCCAAAATACCCCTGCGGCCGAAAAATTTCATTTTGTTCACCATAATCTTTTTAAACTATTGACCACACTTTTGGTTGAGGTCTAGTCTTTCTTTAGATAGCCTAAGGTCTAGCCATATGATTTTCCTGGTGACCTTTCGTAGAAGACTAGAAATGGAACCCTACCACATAGAAATTCCACATGCTTGTCTTCTTAGCATATGCCTTTCATATGTTAGGGTCTAACCCCTAATCTTTAAGGGGAACAAGGCTAAACATAAGGAAGAACAAATAAGATTCCCAATAGGTAGTCATTCCTTAGGATCTACCCTTGGTGGTCTGAGACCCTTGCAGATAAACTTACACTCTACACTCACAATCCTAAATCAAACGCATCCCATTTTTTATCCCCTAACTCTTTCGAAACTCATGTAAGTGGTTTTGCCAAGCTCTTAGCCTTAGGCTAGGGTTTGGCTAGTACCAACACATAGAGGACAAAATGAGGGTGACCCTTGGTCCGTGGCTCAGTCCAAACAATTCCATACTACTCACCTTCAGCCAAATTCAATTTTTCCAAAATTTCAATTTTTCCAAAATTACAATTTTTCCAAAATTTCAATTTTCCAAAATTTCAATTTTTGACCCTCAGCTCCTAAAACATACCTTGAATACCCACAAAACCCTAAAAATACCCAAAATTTCCAAAATTACCCAAAATTATTCAAATATAATTTCAAAATACCTCCCACCACACAAATTGACCAAAATTACCCTAATTTACCAAAATTTCCAAAATTGCCCCAAATTAGCCAAAATTACCAAATTGCCCCTCGAAAAGGGGCCTAAAACCCAAAACTTCTTATAATCACCCAAGCTCCCCATAAATCATTCCAGAGCGTCCCTCTCATCAAATGATAAAGTGTGACTGTAAACATTCCATACTACCGAGAAACCGGTGGGCCCCTCGCAGCCAAAGAAGCCAATACTTGAAAGACGTTCCGGGATTCGTAAAATCGTCCTCATTGGTCAAAAATGCCCCCGAACACTCCCGTTTGACTCCAAATTTAATTTTGTGCTACCCTGAGCCATTAATTTAACTTTTGACCACATACACCGAAAATCCCCCGAATTACCATAATAACTCTACATAGCCAAAAACTCAAAAAACTCCAAAAATTCACAAAAATTCCCAGAATGTTTATAAAATTACCAATTTCATTTTTTCCAACTATAAGATAGCCAAATTTTGTCAATTTAATCTGATTTTATCAGAACCCAAAATTAATTATTTTTTAACCCAATCGACGACGAGGTTTCCCAAACGACCTTGGATTCCCAAACGGCTGCGTCGTTCCATCCAAAACATCAGAATTACTTGGAAGGCATATATAATTTGATATAGTTCGATGCACGAGCGAACGACATCAAAATCGGCGCGTTGCGACTAAGTAATTAATTATTAAAATGTTTTTTTTCTTGTTTCTAGCCTTGGCCTAGTAGCTCACGCACGCCTCCCTCCTCCTTTTATCGTGCCTCATATTTCTTGGGTGAACGCTAACTCACGCCTCCCCCTCTCTTGGCCAAATCCTCCTTGGTGGCTCTTTCACCTTGCTTCTTCTCCAAGGTTTGGTGCTTTCTTCATCTCTATCCTCCATCTAATCAATGGCATGCGTGGGTCACTTCTCTTCATCATTTCTTTCACCTCCATCACTTTAAAAATGGGTTAATGGCTGCACTTTGCTTGCAACTATGGGTCCTTACCCATGGGTAAGTTCAATGGCCCCCTATTCCCTTCTTCTTCTTCTTTTACTTTGCAAATTTAATGGCCTTTCATGGATATGTTATGGGTTGGCCGAAATTTGCATGAGGGGAGGTGCTACTATTTTCTTCTCTTGAGCTAAAATTTAGGTAAAATTATGTGTATTTTTTTTGTTTGGGTTAAGTTTTTTGACATCCTTAAATTCCCCTTTGGCTTGGTCAGTTTATTTTGGCCATTTAAGTACAATTTCCCCTCTCATGTCTTGTTTTTTTCTTGTGTTTAGCTTGATGCGATGCGACTTTATATATGCTTTAAAATACTAGAATTTGATACCACTTTTTAGAATATTTAATTTCTAGCAAATGACTTAAAAAAATTGATGTGCGAGGTTTACTTTTATAATTTTATATTTAGATTTTGTTACTGTAAAAGTCATAATTTTAAAAGCAACTATACGTATCATTCAAGTAATACAGGGCTCTAGTGGAGTCCTAGTTATCGAACCCACAGGGATAGTGAATTTATAAAAAGTAAGAAATATAAGTAATATTTTGGAATTTTTAAATTAAATGCAATTTATATATACCATATATATATATATATATATATATATATATATATATATATATATATATATATTCAAATTTAATTTACTAATAATTTTTACTAAAACCAAGTAAGCAGTAAGCAGTAAAGTAAAGTAAGCATTAATTAAAATTCAATGCAAGTATAAAAATGACTTTCTCCTTTTTCAACTAATCCAAGTATTATAGAATAATTATCTTTTGTAAGGAATTTAGATTATGGTATTGTGCCAATTAGAAGCATTCATATTCTTGACCCTTGGTCCAGGTGCAAAGAACATTGACTAATCTATATATAGGCTTAGGATATTTTATTAGTAGAATGGGTTTATCTAGGCTCACACTTCTAGATGTCCAAGGGTGGCTATGGTTGGCTCTACTAGTGACCCATTACCTTTCTATAAACCAAATTATTAGAATTTAGTCTGTCACTCTAAATACTAACTAATTTTACGCTCAATAAATATTATCTTCCTATTTATTTGCACTTCACCTTAAATAATCCGCGTATAGCCTGCGATTACTTAATGATTCATGTGATATCTACTAGTTAAGAATTTATCTCTAGATAGGTCTTACAATTCTTCAACAGGTTTTAACAATTTAATGACCAATTTATAAAGTAAACTAAGATCAGGTATTAATATCATCACAATGTTTTAAAATATTTTATATTTATTTCTCCTAAAACATTTAATTAATTTATAATCTTTTCATAGTTGAAAGGAGAAGGATTACTAAATGCTCAGAACACATTGAAATAACACAACAAAACATATTTAGAAAACTTTGAACCAAAGTACAAATACTTATCTAAATTGTTCCTTCAAGTGATTCGCTGACTTCTACTGACTCCAAAGCAATGATGAAAGACTCCAATAGCAATAACACACAGTTAACATTCAAAATAAACTCACTAGATACAAAATAAAGTGGCACCCTAAGTATGGAAGGGACTAAATAAAACTAAAGAGGAGAGCGAAGATGCTAAAATGGGTATGTGTACTAAAAGGGGGTTTTTGGTGCCATTTTCTCTGTAGAATGGGCTCCTATTTATAGAGCTCTGAATTTAACTAGGGGTTTCTTAAGGCACCTCTTTAAAATTCGTCCAAATTCAATGTGCCAGGATCTGGCACCTAGGCGCCGGACTCTGTGACCAGGTCTTTCGCACCTCTTCACTTTAGGTCGCACCTCTTCGTGATCCAGACCATTTTCTTGTGTCCAAATACATTGTATCACATGTCCTATATATTAGGAGCAACTTTCAGTCTTCTAGAAGCTCCAATAACCGCTTAACACCATCAAAATAACTGCCTAAAGTCATCAAAAAATCTTGACAGCGTCTGTATCGAACTGGCCCTTAGGTGCCAGATTTTGACGCCTAGGCGCTAGGCCAATAATTCCAAAATTTTGCTCCGTAAGCTTCATTTTTTATCATTTTTGCTCCTTTTTCCTTCTTTTTCTTTCTTGGAATCTTTTTAAATCATCTACATCCAAAAACATAAAAATACCTTTCATTAAAGCATACTATCCTTAAGAATTGAATCATAAATAATGCATAAAAATGGGTATTTTTTTAGGTAGATCATAGCTAAGGGATTACATGGTGGGATTTATAATTTGTCTTATGTTTTAAAGCTCTCTTTCATAGCAAAAGCTTAAAATTCTTGCTTGGGTTTTAAAGTTATTTTAAAGTGGTGAAAGTTACAAATTGGTGCTTGAGTTTTGAAGCTCTCTTTCATGACAAAGTTTAGAACTCATGCTTAGGATTTAAAGTATTTCTTTAAGTGGTGAAAGTTATAAATTTGTGCTTAAAGTTTGAAGCAATTATATGGCAAAATTTCATGCTACTAGAATGCTTCATGGTGGGATAATTCCATATGCTATTAGAAGGCGTTCCCACCTCCCTTGGCCGAAATTTTCATGATGGGAGAGTCTTGAAATTTATTTGCTTCACATGAGATTCAAATAACTTTTCTTACACTTTGGAATGTTTGGAATGCATGGTAAAAATTTAGTGTTTTACATGATGAAAATGCTTGAGATTTTCTAGGTATAGCTTTTTCTACTTGAAAGCTTGGTGATATCTTATACATGTTGGGAAGTGCTTAAGGCTTGACACATCTTATTTTCTCTTTTGTTATTTGGGACATCTTGGCTTTAGGACTTTGTATTCTGGAAATATGAAAAAACTTGTACATTAAATGCAATTTTCAGAATCAAACATGTTCACTTATGAAACACTCACAAAGGAGCCTTTACATGCTCGTTTTTCACTTATTCCAACATGTATTCAAACATACAACACATAAGATTTAATTTCACACACTTCCTAATTCATTTCATGCCTTATTATTGCTTGGTGATGGCCAGCTAACATGAAAATAAATTTGGTAAAATACTTGCGATTTTCGGATTGGAACATGCTCACACATGAAACATCCAAATTTGAAGTTATGTGAGCTTGTTTATCATCTATTTTGGCATGTATTCATATGTATCACATCAAGGTTTCAATTTAGCATGCTTTCCATATCATTTCATGCTTTTATATTGTTTTGAAATGGCTAGTTCATATGGAACAATTTTTAACAAAATTATATGCCAATTTTCGGATTCCAAAATATGTGCTATGGAAACACTTATGAATGAGGCTATACATGCTTATTTTCCATTTATTCCACTAAGTATTTACATGTGTAACATTAAGGCTTTATTTTAGCACAGTTTTCACCTCATTTTATGCATAAAAAATGGTGTCTTACATGAAGGAACTCAAATGCTTCTTTCTCAAGCAAGTCACTTCATGGTTTTGAAATACTTGTATACACTTCATCAATTTTCAAAATAAATGATGATAGTAACACATCAAATACATGAAACATACTTTTAGCATTTGAAAGAGGAATGTTACTTTGTTATATACATGCTCATAGCAATTCATGGTGGTATCCATTGCACATAAGAAAAATATCATTTTTACTATGCATGCCTATTACAAAATCTGCATTTGTGAAAATTATTTGGATGAGTTTATATCATGCTTATGCTCATCTAAATTAAAAATATGCATCTATACATAATTTTTGGATTTCCATATATCATCCCTACACACTTCTTATGCAAAAATCTGCACTTATATGTGAAGTTAAAGTTGGTTTACATCATGTCTACACATCTCTCATATAAAAATCTGCACCTATACAGCAACTTGGGATTGATTTGCATCATGTAAACTCATGAAAAATGTCCAAATTTACATTCCTATCTTCATGTTGGATGGTTTACATAATATGTATGGTTGCCTGGAGGTGAAATGTGCACTTGTATGCTATCGTTTTGGGAAAATTGGAAGCATGTCTTTGCTGCCCTCACTTCATATATGCATGGATGAATGTGGTTTGAATTCCTTTTAAGTGAGAAAAAGGGAAGGAAGAAAAGTGGCATGTTTACCACTTCAAAGAAAAATCTTGGATATGTTTTATATGCTTAAATGCCCTCAACTTACATGCTTAAGTTAGGTGTCTTTACACTCTTTCACTTGCTCCTTCATTTGCCTAAAATGCTTAGAATAGTGTCATATGCTTATGTCACTTCACTTTCATGTTGTTGTGAATGTGGGAACTCAAAATTGGCAGAAATATTGAATGTTACATATATATACATGCTTGTGGCACTTCTTTTATGCAAATTGCAGGTGTGGAAAATTGATTTTTTATGCCGTTATGCTGCCCGATTTTTCTCAATCAAATTCGGTTTTCCTACGTTGTTCATTGGTTTTGATTTTAAACGTCTTCTTTTGCCTTACGTTACTACACCACTTACACAACCCACATCCTATACACTACATTATCCTTCATAACCCTCATCATCATACTCATTATATCACTACGCCACATTACCCTACACCACATTACACCTATATGATACATTATCTCACCACCTGGTATGTCACATTACTTCACTTCCTACACTACACATATTACATCACATCCTAATTGCTTCACATGCTACATTATCACACACCATACATTAATTCAACTCCTTACACTTACATTACCACCTATCCTACCCCACATTCTACATTACATACTACATTACCTTACATATTATATTGCTCAACTTCTTGTATCATTTTACACATCACATGCAACATTACCCGATATTACCCTACATACCACATTATTTCACATGCTAAGTTATTTCACATCCCTACACTACATCACCCCATATACTACATTACCCTACATCACATCATATACTACATTAGCTTACATCCATACACCACATCACCCTACATGCCACATTGCCTCAAGTCTCATACTATCTCACATCCTACATCACTTTACACATCACATCCTTACACCACTTCACTCACTACATCACCTTACTTGTGACATCATCTTTGTTATGATTTATATACGTGAAAGGATTTAAGACCTTTGCATTCTTTTTTTTAGCCATTTGCGAGCTCGGTCTTGTTGCCTTTCACAGCTACTTGTATCATGTTAGAAGACTTTCTCTACTACCCCTCGCACCATGTTGGAGGAGTTCGCTGTTTTTCTCACCTCGCATGCTACATGATAACCTATTGCACAATCTTGGAGAGGTTTGACTCATTTACCATATACACTCTATGGTGAACCCTTGCACCATGATGGAGGGGCTTAGCCTACCTGTTTCACATGTCTCACCGTTACCTCTATGCACCATGTTGGGAGAGGATTAGCCACTTTGACACTTGTTTTGGTTTTTCTTCAATTCTTAGAAATAACCCACCTCTTTTATGACATTATGTTAGGTGGATTATTTTATCCCCTTTTCCTCTTCATGATCCCCCTGTCCTTTGTTTCTTCTTGTTTCTTAGCCTAAATCACGTGCTTATGCAGGGCACATAAGTGCTCATGTATAGCCTTCTACTGTATGTATAGCCATCAAACAAGGCTGTAAGTAGGATGGATGGGGAAGGACGATGATGACATTGCATCAGAGAAGGATACGAGAGAATTCTTAGAATAGTGCCTCCTGACTCAGAGACCCCGGAGGGGGTGGAGGAAGGAATTCACGACATTAGTCACCCACCCTCGGGGTATCTACCACTGTCACCCTTATGTTGCTAGTAGTCCTAACTCGATTAGGGTAGTCAACCTGTGGATCACACTGTTTTACAAAATACACAAATACATTTTAAAACACAAAACTACTCGATTAGGGTAGTCAACCTGTGGATCACACTGTTCTGGATGAAGGTATGGAATCCATGATGTTGGATTTAGTAAATTAATCCAGACTAAGTGAATCCGATGAAAATGGTGATACCGGAATGAGGGAACCATGGGATCCTAACTGGTGTTGTCATAATAAACTTAAACATTTTTTTTTAAGTAAGACACTATGTCACCTCAATTTTCAACTTTCTATAACATGCTACGTCTCTCATCCCCTCATTTGTCACCTCTTTAAACTAAACCTGCTACAACGAGGAGCTCGGAGCAAGCGCGGTGGGCAGCACGACCATCTTCAACAGCAAAACAAATCTTCGTCAACTTAACTTTCCTTACAAATAAACAACAAACCATAAGACTTCGAGGTAGCTTGCTTAGTGCAGCATAAACCCTCACCTTACCTTTTACGCATTTACACCTAGTGTAATATAAGCCCTAACCAGTTTTAGATTTTCGAGGTTGTCATCAGATATGACATAAACGCTACAAATTTCCTAGCTATTCACTTACGGTGTTAAAGTGAGTGTAAGCCCAATTAATTAAAATTGGCAGGGTGAAATATAAATAATTCTCCTAAATTGAAGCCAAACAATAGGATAGATCGAGAAATCACCAAGATCTCCTCTTGGATCCATGATTTCTCCTAGTTCCTCATTCTTTGGATTCCTCAAAATCAAATGTTCCAGAATTTGAGCCTTTCACACCTAGTGGATTCTGATTATCACAATTTCATTGAAAATTTTTGAGTCTTTTGAAGTCGTAAAAAATACTTTTCCTGATTTTTATCGAAAGTTCTCTTAGGTGACTTCGGTTATCTAAGATGTAATTAACTATAGGGGCTTGCCCTTATAGAAAACTTAAATGAACCCAGAATTAATATAAACCCCATTTGATTACTTTGTTATAATTGGGGGAACCTGTCGGTCTACATAATAGGTTTCACAGACCAAACAGATGTCTTATTTGATTAGTTTATTTAACTGAGTCTCTATGTTAAGTGATATGTCTGTTCCTCAAGGTAGATGTATAACTTGATACGAGTGCTCATTTACTTAAAGTATTCAAGGTATAAAATCAGTTTGATTTCATATATTAAAATTAAAACTATATTTTCAAATTATATATTTATAAATTGGAAGTCCTTCCGAAGCGGGAGAAGAGATTTCAATTCCAGAGGCCGACAGCTTCTACTGGACGACCTATTCTCAAAAATATAAACCATCTATGTACCAACAGCTTCTGGAGACTCTGTTGCCGAGTAGTTTCTCTTTCCATAAATATCAGGAATATTACTTTTGAATATCAGTAATGTGTCTATGTATCTCATAGACCAGGTTACCTTTCTTCTATCGACATATTTCACCCATTTCTTTCTTGGGGGAATACAGTTGGCTCTTTTTGACTTCAAGACCATTTGTTGAAGCACTCCTAAAAAGAAGGGTCCAGGAGTCCCTTAGGATGTTCTCTCTGATCTTGTGGGGTTGGACCCCCAATAGGTGTGTCAGTGTGCAAATCCCACCATGTAAAAGTACGTTGTGAATAGGATCCTGGACAGGGTCTTCTCTTTACTTTTCTTTCTTGGGTTTAGTTCTGCTATAACATAGAATTAAGCCAACTCCCTTCACAATTCCAAAAAAAAAACCTTTCTAAAATTCTAACTCATTAAAAATTAATAAAATAAACATTTACAAAAACAAAAAGTTATAATAAAATAAAATGAAAAGAATACTTGCCCAGGTCATAGATCATCCTTCGTTGATTTGTAGTTTTTGCCCTATAATTTCAAGGTTTTGGCCCCACACTAATACTTGGAATTTGTTTTCTTTGATCGACAGAAGCAATGTCGATCCCTACACTCACATTCTCTTACAACCTGCTGATGTGGGGTACTGCCAAGTGTAATAATTTCACAACCACTACTAAGAGGTATAATTCTCTAGCAACAGTGCCAAAAAACTTGATAGCCACGGAGGAGTGTAGGGTAGAAAATGAAGGTTGTATATGTTTTTTAAGCTTTATAAATATTATTAATGTTTGTCAAAGTAAAATAGCAATTGTGCTCCCTCCCCTTTTATTAACGCAAGTATACGTATCGTTCAAGTAATAAAGGGCTCAAATGGAGTCCTAGATATCGATCCCACAAGGAAGTTAGAGATTTAAGGACTAATTTCAGCAAATGCAGTAAAATTACTAATCTAATATACGGTAATAACAAATGCTTATAATAAAAAAACATATTACTTAAAGAAAAAGGTTTCAATTTAGAAAAGTATCTTTCTCCTTGTTAGAAAATTAAGTGAATGAATAATTAAATTAGTAAGAATTATATTGTGTCAAATAGGAGCATTCCTATTCTTTACCCTTTGGTCCAGGTGCAAAGAACATTGATTGATCCTATGTTTGGTTACTGAATCTGCGGCTAGGCTGGGAGGATACCGGCTGCCACTTCAGAGCTCCCACGTTCCCCTCGCCTGAGGGCTAACATCTACACTTCAGCTCCCAAACGATAGGACCGAATTGAAGATTTTAGTCTGTCACACTATAATGTCCAATTCTACGCCCGATAATTAATATTTCCCTATTTATTTACACACTCCTTCCAAGGCTTTTGACTTCCCTGAATCTTGGATGTAATCTTTACTATAGTTGATAATTCAACATATTTTAACAGTTCAATTGGCCAGATTGAAAGTAAATAAAGATTTAAGTAAATGATTATCAAAATCTTATTTAATATTTTTAGGCACAACTAATTTAATTCATCATTTCACAAAACCTTAACAACAAGGAGAAAGACAAAGAAAACTACTCAGAATGCATAGGAAGAATAACACAAAACTTGGATTTCATTTAAAGTTAATAAACAATAAACAAAAGACTTATCTCGAATCTTCTCCCCAAGCAGACTCCTTGAGGTTCCTTTCACTCTTCCTTTTTGTTTAATACACTTAGAAGACTCACAAAGACAGTAAATAAAACACTCACTCTCACTAAGGACACTTAGAAAGACTGAATAACACAAAGCTAAGACACCCACAGACAAACACACACTCTAAAAATCATTTCTATATATAGAAGGAGACATATTTCCAAAGGTTGCTTAAACACCTCTTCAAAAAGCGTCCAAATTCATTGAATTTTGGCTTGAACCGTCATTCTCGCCGTCGGCAGGCTCGATCTCACCGTCAGCGGGCTCCTAGAACAGTGGCTAACTGCTCAGTCTCGCTGTCGGCAGGCTCGATCTCGCCGTCGGTGGGCTCCTTTGTAATATATTCAAATGCTCTCGGGAAAATCTCACCGTCGCCGGCCTCTTCCTCTCCGTCGGCGGGATAGTTCAATTTTCATCTATTTTAGTCCTTTTTGTTCCAGATTCGCTCCTTTTTGATCTTTTTGCTCCTATTACTTATAAATCTTCATTCCTGCATTAAAACATAGAAAATACCTTTCTTTAAAGTGCAATTTCATATAAAATTTGTATGAATTTCTTATTACATTTTCTGGTGGTCAAAATCCCCCAAACTTAACAATTACTTGTGCTCAAGTAATCATGATACTACATAAAAGTAATGATTATTAGTAGTAAATGTTTAATTCATAATTACTATGAATTTGAATTAAATAAATATTATGGTAAAGTTTATTAGAAATATTTTTAGATAGTTAAACTAATTTTATAAATATAAAGCTACTTGGAGATCAAGTTTTAAGAGTTCTAGTCTTCTATTCATTTCAAGAATCACTATATTTGCAATATCAAATTACTTAGGAAGTTCAGATGATAGGAAATTCATGAAAACACTATTTAGTAAAATACTGATCCATATATATAAGTTTTAGAAATATGACTAAGTTTTACCTTTTAGGTTGATTCAAATGAAGCCAATTTTTGATAAGGCATCCCCTCAAGCTTCTCCTCACTTGCATATATTTTTTTTCTTTTTCTTTTCTTTCTGGATTGATTTTCAATCCTTTTTTTCAAGTGAGGATCACTATTTTTGGTTAGTCTGTTAATAATTTTGAACTTCATTTTCCTCTTCCTAAATTTGAAATTTGAAATATTTCTTTAGCTTATATGTATTTCATTATTTTTACTTCATTGAGTTTCAATCTTTTCATTCTCAACTAAATACCTTAGAATTTAATATTTTAAAATATAGTTTTCTTTACTTTAAATAGTTAACTATATTCTTATCCTTTATTCCAAATATCTTAATCTACAAAATTTGTTAATCATTAAAACTATTTCTTTTAACTTTCTATAATAATTAAATAAATTAATTCTAGTTTACTGAATTAAATTTACTACAGAAAATCATTTTTATAATAATTTTTGAAAATATAATTTGAGAACAATTTAATAATTAAATTTGTGTTTTTCCATCCCCCAAACTTAAATTTTTCAATTTATCTATATAGGGTGAAAAGAAAATAAACTGTAAACTTAAATCATACCTTAGTGCTTTAGGTATCTCTCATTTTGATGTTTTGCAGGTTGTTTTCATCACTTAATTAACCTGTACTGTTAATAACTTCTATACATATGTAATATCAAAGAAATTGCTGGGTAAAGAAGTTTTGAAATAAGTACAACTACTAACACAATTTATACTTATTATAGTACCAAGCACAATTTAACACAACATCCACATATATTTTACTAATCCAGTTTCAGGGTTACAATAATAATTTGAAATGTTAAAATTACACAAATTTAACTTATGTAGAGAAGTTTAAACAAAATAAACAAAATACATAACACTAAATAACTAAACAAACTCATAACATAAATATATGAGCATAGAATCTAATCATCAACACTAAAATCCCATACTATATCCTCGTCTCCTTGTTCAGTAGGTGGATTAGGATGGTAGTGAGTATAACGGGGGCACTCAGGAAATATAACATCCAGCTCTCCTCTTTGATAACAATTCTCAACTTCATAATAGGCTATTTCAAACTCAGAATATGTTTGGAGATAATCGCTGTCTTAATCATGCCTCCGCCCTAATCCTCCAATCCTCTGATCTATATGCTCCAATTTTTCTTCAATTTTTTCAAAACTTTTCCGCTGCAAAGTCATTTCATTCATCAAATCATAGAGGGTAGGAGAGCTATAGGTAGGAGGGTCATAACTGGTAGAGGGAATATCCCTACTAGTTGAAGGTGCATAGCTCCTAGTCCCAGATCTCCATCCTTCGGGGGACTCATAGGTTTTTATATTAGCCTGGGTAATGGGTTTCATAGGTTCTACCCATTCCTCATCATCTCTAGCCTCTACTCCTGACAGTTGGCAGAGTGCATAAATTAGACCAGGATGTCCTAGTCCTCCTCCACTTTCACTTCGTGCGGTGGCTAATATATTCTTATAAATAATACTTCTCACATTAATACTTTTCTGGTTCTAAATACAGAAATTCAGAACTGCTCTATCTCTTGTTACTTCACTATGGTGATAGGTAGGTTACAATGTAGAGCAAATAAAATAATGCCAAGCCTTAGATGTTGCATTTAACATAGAGAGAGGGAAGTTTACCCGTTTACGCTGCTTAATCTTCCAAGTTCCTTTCCCATTAGTGAGAAAGTTAATCACTTCATCCAGCGGTCCTTCCATTGTTCCAAAAGTATCATATTCACTGCTACGCAGATCTTGTACTTCGTAGAAAGCATTGATTCTTGCAGCATTAAAATCAACTAAAAATCCTCTAACCTTTATTGGTGCATCTTCTATCTCAGTCAGGTTGGCATAAAATTCTTTCACGACTTCAACAACAGTTCTATTCGTTGTATAACAGAAATTCTCCCATCATCTTCCTCTTATCGTTCGTTCTACTTCTCCTCCTGGATTTTTAAAGACTCTATCCTGAATGCACTTTCTTGCTTTGATATTGAGGTTGTATCTTGATTGTGCTCTAGCATTCACGAATAGTGTTTCGTCAAAACCTAGTCGCCTTTTCTGTTGCGGAGCCATTTCTCGATCTATCATATTTATAAAAATCTTAACTAAACTTCAAAATAATAATAAAATGGCTTCCAATGGTGACTTAAAACAATCTAAATCAAGTTCCATGAACTTCTTCCAAGTCTTTTCTCCACATTTTCACATTTTCCAAAATTACTCAATGTGGAACAAATCCATGGTGAAAATCAAAATTTTTTACATAGGAGGGAAGCTCTTACCAAGGGAAGATAAAATCCAGTGTCAAAATGAGTTGATATCGCTCCAAATGCAAGATCTCTCAAGCCCTAGGTCGGTTTTTCGAAGTTTTGAGGAAGGGTACGATGAATAGTGACGGTTGACCGGTCAAAATATAGTGTTTTTCAGGATCTCTCTATCGGCGGAAAAATTCTCGCCGTCGGCGAGCTAATTATTTCAAAGAGGTCAAAATTTTCTGGAAAATCTCACCGTCAGTGGGATCGATCTCGCTGTCGGTGGGCTCGATCTCACCGTCGGCAAGATTTTTGAAAATTTTAAGTTTTTTTTTTATTTACAATGTTTTTAATTTGTTTTAAGCCTCAATAATGTCCGATCAATCTATTAAATACATCTCATTGTGATTAGATATTATTTTAACACATAAATTCACACAACACAAAACATCATAACTTTATATATGAAATCCAAGTGTTTACAAATTTCACACACACTACAAATTCCAAGTGTTTACTAACAAAGTACTTTTAAAATCTTAATACACACAATTCAGCGTCGCAATCCAAACCACGGTACTCAAAACGTTGAGACTGAACAAATAACACATAATCTCATATATACTGAGATTAAATATCCAAAGTGCAAATAACATAATAAACTAAACTCAAACTAGCATAACACACAAATAAATACGAATAAATATCTTTTACTCATCAGGATCGGTACTAAAATCATCTCTAATATCTTCGATAGAACGTAAGTGCACGAATAGATTATAGAAAGGCCTGTAAGGAAATTCTTCTGTAGAATCTTCTTCAATCCATCCTTTCCTTCTCAAAAGTCGTATAAACTAGCCTCGAGATGTCCGGAATGATCAAAGTGTTCTTTCATTCTCCAGTCAATATGATCAAATAAATCAAAGATATTATTGATAGAATTCATTACGTTCTGTATATCCTTCTCCAATCCTTTGAGTTTTCGAAAGATCAGATTAGTTTTATCAGTAAATGACCTGATTGAAAGATAGCTTTGAGATGCTTAATCTGCAATAATGGCTGTATCGTTATCGTTATCCAAATTAAGAAACATATCAGTAGGATCTAATGGTTTCCAAGGCAAAAGTACTTTTTTCCAGGCTTCATAGGAAACTTGGTACTGACTACATAATACAATTATTGTTGAAAGATGTCCAAGTCCATGAATCGATCCAAGCACAAACAGGCCTAGGGCAGACTTCACAATAATAGATCCAACGTCGATGGGTAATCCCGTTTGAATACAATAATTTAAAATCGGACACTCCTTAGAAACTTTATTTACCCTCATCGTGGGTAATAATTTTGAAGAAATAAAGAAGTGCCAGTGCTTAGAGACGGGGTTAAGAAGTGATGTAGAAAAACTAACGGACCCGTCTTCTCGTATTTCCCAATCTTCAGATTCATCAGTCAAATATCGGTAGATCTCGTTCATATTATATCTTGTAGGAACGAAATTGGAATAATGACAAACAGGTGTATTCTCAATTGAATACAATTCATTAATTCTTGAAGGAGTGAAAGTTACCCATCTGCCTCGCACATATACGCTTCCATTGTTGATTCCATGAAGATTGGAGTAGAATTCTTTAACTACGGGGATGACTACTGCAGAAGTTGTATAGCATAATACCTCCCAATGTCGTCGAACAATCATCTCCTCAATAGGTGTTGTCGAATGCTCCACTCCTCTATTGATGAATCCTCTTTCTTTAATCAATCTCTTCTTCATCATAACTTTGTTGAATATCCGCTGGACCTCATAACTGACAAACTTTCGTCGATTGAACACTCGGGATTTAATGATTTCATTTGGATTGGATGTCATAATACTATGTTTTTTTGGAGTTTCTATTCGTTTCTAGGAAGTAAATGTTTAAGAATTCAAGTTTTAGTATTTTTTTAAAGAGTTAGAACACTTAGAAACGTCAAAAACCGCCAAAATAACTCCCTAAATGGCTCTTTTACCAGTCTCACTGTCGGCGGCAACGATCTCACCGTCGGTGGGATAGTTAATATATTAAATCGAATTAAGCACACAGATCTCGCCGTCGGCGGCGTCGATCTCGCCGTCGGCGAGTTAAGGCATAATTGCCCAATTTCGCTTAGATTCGAATATTTTTCAAATTTTTTTTATGGATCTAATGTCGTGATGATTATAAATATGAGTAGTTGAATTCATTTTATACTTAAATTAGTAATAAATCAAATAAATATATATTATAATTAAAGACTACTATGGGTTGCCTCCCATAAAGCGGTTGGTTTAACGTCGTCAGCCCGACCTATTCTGGTTATTAATCAGGTTGACTTAGCATTAAAACCTCTTTAGAATTTGGTCTTCTTCCTTCAAAATAAGGTTTTAATATGTGTCCAGTCTTTTGATCATCAATTTCTACAGTTCCGTATGTGAATATTTGAGTTATAGTGAAATGTCCTAACCATCAAGATTTCAATTTCCCAGGAAAAAATTTCAATCTTATATTATAAAGCAAAACATCTTGTCCTGGTTCAAAATTTTTTTGGTTAATCTTTCGATCATGCCATAATTTCATTTTTTTCTTTATAAATTTTATCTTTATCATAGTATTAATTTCTTAATTCTTCTAATTCATTCATCTGCAACAATCTCTTCTCACCAGCATCTTTTAAGTTATAATTGAATTCCTTAATTACCCAATACACTTTGTGTTCTAATTCAACTGGTAAGTGACAATTTTTTCCATAAATATGCCTGTAAGGATTCATTCCAATCTGGGTTTTATAAGCAGTCCTGTATGCCCATAATGCAGTGTCTAGTCTTGTAGACCAATCTAATCTACTAGGGTTTACAGTCTTTTCTAAAATTTGTTTAATTTCTCGATTAGAAACTTCAGCTAATCCACTGGTTTGTGGATGATAAGAAGTTGATATTTTATGAATAATATTAAATTTTTCTACTAATTTCTGAATATACTTATTTCTAAAATGGGATCCTCCGTCAGTGATAATCACTCTCGGCATTCCATATCTTGTGAAAATATTTTTCATTAACATTTTTGAAACACGAGGTAAGGCTTGTGCTTCAATCCATTTAGAAACATAATCAATAGCAACTAATATATATGAGTTTCCAAATGAAGGTATAAATGGTCCCATGAAATCTAATCCCCAAACATCAAAAATTTCAACTTCAAATATAAATTTCAGAGGCATTTCATTTCTTCTAGATATATTACCTACTCGTTGGCATTTATCGCAAGTTTTGATATATCTATAAATATATCTAAAAAGAGTAGGCCAATAAAATCCAGATTGTAGGATTTTTTAAGCAGTTTTATCTGTCCCAAAATGTCCTCCAAATTCAGAATCATGACATTTTTGAATGATCTGTTCAGTTTCTTCATAAGGCACACATCTTCTAATTATTAGGTCCTTACATTGCTTATATAAATATGGTTCATACCAAAAATATGTTTTAGCATCATGAATGAACTTTTTCTGTTGTTGCATGACCCACTTTTAATATGTTTACAAATTATGTTTATAGTAACGGCACCAAAAACTTGATCCCGCTTTAAATATAGATATATGATTTAATGTATAATGTGGATTCTACGCAAGTATACGTATCGTATCAAGTAATACAGGGCTCTAGTGGAGTCCTGGTTATCGATCCCACAGGGAAGTTTTTAACAGATTTGTTTTCTGCTAAATTTAAAGGAATTACTTATTAATATAATAAACTGAAATTAAAAGTAACTATCGCAACTAAAGTAAACTAATGCTTGAAATAAGTTGATTTAAATAATTTAGAAAAAGTATCCTTCTCCTTGTTTTTAGAAAATTAAGTGAATGATGAATTTAAATAGAAATTTTAAATTGTTTTGTGACAAATAGGAGCATTCCTATTCTTTACCCTTTGGTCCATTTGCAAAGAACATTGACTAATCCAATGTTTGATTACTGAATCTGCGGCTAGCTGGGAGGATACTCGCTGCCACTTCAGAGCTCCCACGTTCCCCTCACCTGAGGGCTAACATCTACACTTCAGCTCTCAAACAGTAGGACCGAATTGAGTATTTTAGTCTGTCACACTAAAATATCCAATTCTACGCCCGATAATTAATATTTTCCTATTTATTTGCACCCGCCTTCCAAGGCTTTTGACTTCCCTGAATATTGGATGTAATTTTTACTATAGTTGATAATTCAACATATTTTAACTACTCAATTGGCCAGATTGAAAGTAAATTAAGTTTTAAGTAAAAAATTATCACAATTTATTTTAATATTATATTATGTGCTTCTATTTAATTTCATCAATCCGCATAATTTTCATAAACAAGGAGAAAGACTAAGAAAACTACTCAGAATGCATAGGAATAAAACAAAGCATGGATTTCATTTAAAGTTAACAACAATAAACAAAGATACTTATCTTAATTTCCTCCCCAAGCAGACTCCTTGAAGTTCCTTTGACTTTTCCTTCTAGTACGGCAAACTAAATAGCACTCAATTAAACTAATTAACTCACTAAACACACTCAAACTAAATTAAACTCACACAAATGACACTTAAGAAAATGAAAAGAGACTAAGACTCTCTAAAATAGACACACACAAATGATTAAAATTCGTCCTCTATTTATAGAGGTATGCAAAGGTCCAAGGGGTGCTTAAACACCTCTTCAAAAAGTGTCTAGGTTCAATGTATATGCATTTTGAACTAGCTCGCCGTCGGCGGGAAACGACCTCGCCGATCGGTGGGGCTTCTAGAAGGTCTTCGAACCGCGCGATCTCGGCTGTCGGCGGGCTCGGGCTCGCTGTCGGCGAGGTAGTTATAATTCCTTCAGAAATTTCTCCTCACGATCTCGCCGTCGGCGAAGTAGTTATATTTGCATGAATTTCCTCCTTTTTGATCCAAATTTGCTCCATTTCATGCTTTTTGCTTCCATCACTTATAAATCTTTATTCCTGCAATAAAATAAAGAAAATACCTTTCTTTAAAGTGCAATTTCATCAAAAATAGATATGAATTTCTTGATGTATTTTTCTGTGATCATTGCAGAGTTAGCATGGGTGGTAAAATATCACTTACAATATAATTTACTATATCAGCATACCATGGTATTTTGCACTCATTTATATTATAAAGTTGTTCATCAAGAAAACTGTGTGTAATTTCATTGTCAGTGTCAGATAATTCACAATATTCTAGTCTTGATAAATGATCTGCAATTTGATTATCATTTCCTTTTCTATTACTTATTTCAAAATCAAATTCTTGCATTAATAATATCCTTCTGATTAATTGTGGTTTGGTATCCTTCTTTTGCATTAAATATTTAATAGCAGAATGATCAGTATGCACAATACATTTAGTTCCTATTAAATAAGATCTAAATTTATCAAAAGCATAAACAATTGTTAATAATTCTTTTTCGATGAATCGTATAGTTAATTTCGGCATGATTGAGAGTTTTACTTAGCATAATATATGACTTTGAAAATTTTATCATATCTTTGTCCAAGAACAGCTCCTACAGCATAATCACTAGCATTACACATAAGTTCAAATGGTTTCTCCCAATCAGGTGAAACTATTATAGGTGTTGTGATTAATTTATCTTTTAATAATTCAAAATCTCTTAAGCATTCATCAGTAAATTCAAATTTCTTGTCCTTTCCTAAAGGTTGGCATAGAGGCTTAGTAATTTTTGAAAATTCTTTTATATAGCGTCTGTAAAATCCGGCATGTCCAAGAAAACTTCTTACCCCTCTCACTGTAGTAGGAGGTGGTAATTTAGCTATTGCTTGAATTTTTACAGAATCTACTTCCATGCCATTTTCCGAAATTTTATGCCCTATTATGATTCCTCCTGCAACCATAAATTGACATTTCTCCCAATTTAGAACTAAGTTAGTTTTTTCGCATATCTCTAAGACTTTTTCAAGATGATTCAAGCATGCGTCAAATGATGTTCCAAATACAGAGAAATCATCCATAAATACTTCTATTCTATCATCAATTAATTTACTAAATATAGACATCATACATCTCTGGAATGTTGCAGGAACATTACATAATCAAAAAGGCATTCTTCGAAAAGCAAATGTTCCATAAGGACTGGTAAATGTTGTTTTCTCTTGATCCTCAGGAGCAATCAGAATTTGATGATAATCGGTATATCCATCTAAAAAACAAAAATGTTTATGCCCGGCTAGTCTATCTAACATTTGGTGTAGAAATGGTAAAGGGAAGTGATCTTTCCTGGTGGCTGAATTTAATTTTCTATAGTCAATACATATACGCCAATCAGTAACTTGTCTTATAGGTATTAAATCATTATTTTCATTAGCTTCAACAGTCACTCCTCCTTTCTTAGGAACACAATGAATTGGGTTTACTCAAGCACTGTCCGAAATAGAATATATAATACCATTGTCTAACCATTTTAATATTTCGTTCTTAACTATTTCTTTCATTATTGGATTTAATCTCCTTTGGGGATCAACTCTTGGTTTATGTTCATTATCTAAAATAATTCTGTGCATACAGATTGAAGTACTAATTCCTTTAATATCTGCTAAGGTCCAACCAAATGTTTTCTTATACTTTTTTAATGTATCCAGAAGTTTTTACTCTTGCGATTTGTTTACTTCGGCCGATATAATAATTGGTAGGGTTGAAAAGTTACCTAAATAAGCATACTTCAAATAAGTAGGTAAAATTTTTAATTCAAGTTCAGGAGGTTTAATAATCGATGGAACTATATTCTTTTCAGCATTGTCTGTATTGTCCAACATTTCAAATCTTTCTTGTATATAATCTAATTCTTCATCATATGTTTCTTCAATTAATTCTGTATTTTTTATTTCTAGTTTTTCTTCAAAGTATTCTTTAAAATGTTCATTTTGTAAATGTTTAAGAATGTCCATTCGAAAACATTCATAATCTTTTTCTATAGCAGGATGTTTCATTGATTTTGCAATGTTAAAAGTTACTTTTTGATCGTTTACTCTCATAGTTAATTTTCCTTTCTGAACATCAATCATAGTTTTTCCAGTAGCCAAGAAGGGTCTTCCTAATATTATGGGTATTTCTTTATCTTCTTCCATATCTAAAACAATAAAATCCACTGGGAAGATAAATTTATCCACTTTTACTAACACATCTTCAATAACTCCTTTAGGATATGTCATCGAACGATCGCCTAATCGAAGGGTTACCGAAGTAGGTGAAACTTCTCCTAATTCTAATCTTTTAAAAATTGATAAAGGCATAAGATTTATGCTGGCTCCTAAGTCACATAAAGCTTTTCCATAAAATTTTTCTCCAATAGCGCAAGGTATAGTGAAACTACCAGGATCTTTTAATTTCTCAGGAAGCTTTTTTGAATAATTGCACTACACTCATCGCTAAGTGCAACAATTTCATTGTTTGTGAACTTTCTTTTTTATTTAAAATATCTTTCATAAATTTCACATAATTAGGCATTTGTTCTAATACTTCTACGAAAGGAATATTTACCATTAATTTCTTTAGGATTTCAAGAAACTTAGAAAATTGTTTATCTTTTTTATGTTGCTTTAGTCGTTGAGGAAATGGTGGTGGTGGTTTTTCTACCAAAATTTTCATAGGTATTAGTGGATATTCTTCATTTTGATCTTGCTGATTCTTCTCTTTTTTAATTTCCACTTCCTCATTCTGACATTCCATTTCTTTTTGCATTTTTGTTTCAACTTCTTTTCCACTTCTTAACTGTATCGCTTTAATTTATTCTTTTCCTTGATCTTTAGGATTTATTTCTATATTACTAGGAAAAGTTCCAGGAATTCTATTATTAAGTGCACTAGCGATATGTCCAAGTTGAGTTTCAATATTTTTAATTGCAGCTCCTTGATTTTGTAATTGATTTCCTTTAATTTGTAATTGATTACCTTGATTTTGCAAATGTTGCCCCATATTTAATATTAATTCCTCCATAGATAACTTCTTATCCTTAAATTGAGAATTTTTAGTAAATCCAGGTGGATAAGAAGGTTTATAATCAGAATTTACTTGGTTAGATTGGTTTCCTACTGGGTTTACTGAGTTGTTCATCCATTGCTGATTAGCAGAGTTGTTATTCCAATTAAAATTTGGATGGTTCTTCCAACCAGGGTTATAATAATTTGCATAAGGATTATTAGGTCGGTTATTAATAGCATTTAAAGTTTCGTATGAAGGTTGAGCATCTATAAATTGTCTAGACGAATTATCTTCTATAGTATTAGGAGAATAATTCGTTCCAAAATGATTTAATTTCTTGGATATATCAGCAATTTGAGAAGTTAACATAGATATTGCTTCAGAGTCATGTATACTGGCTATTTTTTTAGAATTTAACCTTTCAGAAGGCCATTAAAAATTATTAGTAGCCATTTCTTCAATTAATGAATAAGCCTCATCAAATGGTTTTGACATTAATGATCCTCCAGCAGCAGCATCTATAATAAATCTAAGAGATCCTATCAATCCATTATAAAAAGTTTGTATAATTAACCACTCTGGTAACACATGGTGTGGGCATTTCCTAAGAATATCTTTAAATCTCTCCCAAGCTTCATATATTGATTCTCCGTCAAATTGACTAAAAGAAGTTATTTCATTTCTGAGTTTTGTAGTTTTTAGAGGAAAATATTTAGATAGAAATATTTGTGATAGTTCTCCCCAAGTTCTAGTAGATCCAGGTGCTAAATAATTTAACCACATCTTAGCCTTATCCGTTAAATAAAAAGGAAAAAGCCTAAGTCTAACATCGACATTAGATACTCCGTCATATTTAAAAGTAGCACATAGTTCTAAAAAACTAGCAAGATGTAAATTAGGATCTTCGTTTGGTGAAGCACTAAATTGATTATTTTGTACCAATTAGATAATTGCAAGTTTAAGCTCGAATGAGTTAGCCGATACATCAAGGTTTTGGATAGTTAGGTGAATTTCATCTAATGTAGGGTTAGCGTAATCTCTTAAAGGTCTTGGTTGATTTATATTTTCAATTGCTGGATTATTTACCATTTGAGTGAAATTTATATTTCTCTTTTCTGTTTTCTAATTCTTTTAATAGTGCGCACTAATTCTGAATCGTAAGGGATTAAACCTTCGGTTCCAAATTTACGCAGACAATTTTAAATAAATAATAATAGTCCATTACTCTAGAAATTATCTTTAATAATTTTTTTTAATTACCTTTAATAATTACTTTTACTTCCCCAACAACGACGCGAAAAATTTGATGCGGGGTACTGCCAAGTGTAATAATTTCAGTACCACAACTAAGAGGTATAGTTCTCTAGAAACAACGCTAAAAACTTGATAGCCACGGAGGAGAGCAGGGTAGAAAGTGAAGGTTGTATATGTTTGTTAAGCTTTATAAATATTATTAATGTTTTTAAGAGTAAAATAGCATTTGTGCTCCCTCCCCTTTTATCAACGCAAGTATACGTATCGTTCAAGTAATAAAGGGCTATAATGGAGTCCTAGATATCGATCTCACAAGGAAGTTAGAGATTTAAGGACTAATTTCAGCAAATGCAGTAAAATCACTAATCTAATATACGGTGATAACAAATGCTTATACTAAAAAAACTTATTACTTAAAGAAAAAGGATTCAATTTAGAAAAGTATCTTTCTCCTTGTTAGAAAATTAAGTGAATGAATAATTAAATTAGTAAGAATTATATTGTGCCAAATAGGAGTATTCCTATTCTTTACCCTTTGGTCCAGGTGCAAAGAACATTGACTGATCCTATGTTTGGTTACTGAATCTGCGGCTAGGCTGGGAGGATACCGGTTGCCACTTCAGAGCTCCAATGTTCCCCTCGCCTGAGGGCTAACATCTACACTTCAGCTCCCAAACAATAGGACCGAATTAAAGATTTTAGTCTGTCACATTAAAATGTCCAATTCTACGCCTGATAATTAATATTTCCTTATTTATTTGCACCCTCCTTCCAAGTCTTTTGACTTCTCTGAATCTTGGATGTAATCTTTACTATAGTTGATAATTCAACATATTTTAACAATTCAATTGGCCAGATTGAAAGTAAATAAAGATTTAAGTAAAAGATTATCACAATCTTATTTAATTTTTTTAGGCACAACTAATTTAATTCATCATTTCACAAAACCTTAACAACAAGGAGAAATGCAAAGAAAACTACTCAGAATGCAAACGAAGAATAACACAAAACTTGGATTTCATTTAAAGTTAATAAACAATAAACAAAAGAATTATCTCGAATCTTCTCCCCAAGAAGACTCCTTGAAGTTCCTTTGACTCTTCATTTTTGTTTAATACATTTAGAAGACTCACCAAAACACTAAATAAAACACTCACTCTTACTAAAGACACTTAGAAAGACTGAATAACACAAAACTAAGACACCCATAGACACACACACACACACTAAAAATCGTTTCTTTATATAGAAGGAGTCATATTTCCAAAGGTTGCTTAAGCACCTCTTCAAAAAGCATCCTGATTCATTGAATATTGGCTTGAACCGTCATTTTCGCCGTCGGCGGGCTCGATCTCACCATCGGCGAGCTTCTAGAACAATGGCTAACCGCTCAGTCTCGCTGTCAGCAGGATCGATCTTGCCGTCGGCGGGCTCCTTTCTAATATATACAAATGCTCTCGTGAAAATCTCATCATCGGCGGCCTCTTCCTCGCCGTCGGAGGGATAGTTCAAGTTTCATCTATTTTAGTCCTTTTTTGTTCCAGATTCGCTCATCTTTGATCTCTTTGCTCCCATTACCTATAAATTATCATTCCTTCATTAAAACATAGAAAATACCTTTCTTTAAAGTACTATTTCATATAAAATTGGTATGAATTTCTTATTACATTTTCTAGTGGTCACCTGCCTACCTCTTGAGAGGCTCATCTTACTGGCCCTACAATCCAGTTCAGGGCCGGCTTTGAGCAACTTGAGGATGTTCTGGGGAAAGCTCCTTTTGTCATAGTCAAAACTATTACACCCGAGGTTCAAGAGCTGTCAGCAAAATTCGATCTGTACTCCCTCCATGATTTCCCTGTTGTAAACAAGATGGAGAGTACTCTTGCCCTTAAGAAAATGTACCCACTTTCCCGTTTGCAAAGGGAAATGAAGTCCTGTCCAAAGATACTTGTTGACCTCATTTTTGATGAGGTCTTCTCTTCCCTCTTTAGTGTTTAGGATCTAGCCTTAGGCTTTTCCTTTGACTATCTTAGAGGACTAGAATTGGGACCCATCCCTTAGAAATTTAAACCACTTCTTATCTCCCTGCAAACCCCACAAGCTTGATTGTAGACCCCTAATCACCTAGAGGGTTGAGATCAAATGTGGAGGTTTAAAGGATGAGTTCCCTATAGGACTCTTTGGCCTTAGGACAACCCTGGGTGGCCTGGTCTGGTGAGGGTTAACTTACACACTCACTACACTCACATTCTACAGTCTCACACACACAATCCAAATCCTAAAACCACACCTATACCCAACTTGACTCCCTGACTCATGTAGGTAATTCATATGGATGGACCTTAACCCCTAAGCCCCTGGTTAAGAGGGTTAGGAACAACATAGTGAATGCCTCCAATGAGTCCTCTCATGGCTCATATGGGCTTAATATGGCTTCATGGCTCAATCAAAGTGATTCCATTTCACTCACATTTGATCAATCTTCATTCTTCCAAAATTTCAATTTTTGACCCCGGGGACCCTACACCCATCAAACCTACCAAAAGCCCTTTAAATTGCCCAAATTTTCCAAAATCTCCAAATTACCAAAAATTCCTTAAAACCAATCCCAAACATTACCACATCACTCAAATTGATCATCCATAGCCAAACATACCAAAATTTCCAAAAATACACTCCAAATACACTAAAAATACACTTTTGGCCAAACTTTTATAAATTCCAAAAATTCACAGAAAATTCCAGAAAATCCCAAATATTCCTAATTTCATTTTGTCCAACTACACTATGGGCCAAATTTGTCAATTTACCCTATTTTTACCAAAACCCCCAATTTAGCCCATTTATACCCAAATGAACCCAATGTCAAACCAAATCACCCCAATTGACCTCAATTTTGGTCCAATTCAATTCAGAACTTCAATTCAATATCCCCAATATCAATCTAGACCAAATTCAAGCCCAATTTGATTGACATTTGAATCTAATTTCATTTTTAAGCTTAAGACCCAATTTTGACCCTTGACCTAAACCTAACCCAAACTAACCCAATTCAATCCCAATTGACCCAAATCTTTTCTAAAACCTTCCTAGCATCCCCACAAACAAAACACTAACATGATTTGCCCAAAATTTGGACCCAAACCTTACTCAAATTCAACCCAAACCCAAAATTCCCTAAATGGGCCTACACCCGAACCTAACCCAAATGGGCCCAAATCCCAAAATCAAAACCCAACCAAAGTTGAAACCTATTTGTAACACCTCCACAAACATTTTTCAACATTAATTTTACATCAATTTCAACCTTAGCCCAACATTGGCCCAAATTAGCCCAATTTGACCTACATTGGCCCCTTTACCAAAGAAACCCAAATCCAACCAAATTCAATTCCAAATCACCTCAAATTTGCTTCAAATCACTCATGACACAACCCTGAACCAAACCTAAACAATTATTTGGCCCAACCTTTTATAAAATTCCCATCCATAAATTTATTTTAAAAGCCTAAAGCCCATTTTCAAACCTAAAGCCCATCCAAAACAAATTCAAAAGCCCAAAAATTCATCTAAAGCCCATATGACAAATTCTTCTTCATCATGACTTCAATTAAAACCATCCCTAAAGTTCCAATCAAATATTAAATTATTCTTAATCAAGCTTCATGCTAACTCCTCATTCATTCATAAAAAATTCAAACACCCTTTCTCATGCAAGTGAGCCATCTTTTCCCCAAGCCATATGGGGCCATGAAGCCACATGTAAGCCATTGGCAAGCCATGAGAATCTATAATTTGTCAACTCTCCTTAAATGGAAAAAGGAGGAGGTCCTTTAAGTACCTCCTAAAAGTCATTAACCCTGAACATGTTTCCCCTTAACCCAAATTTAATCCAAATATATTTGGATAGGGACTTCTCCTTTCCAAACCAGCTGATTCCATTGACTCCCCACAGCACCCAAAGCTACCTTGGAAGGTGAACCAAGCCCAAAGTGTTGGGTTGACCCAAACCAAGCAAAAATAGCCTTCAACCATGCCATTTTAATTCAACTACTTTACACATGACAAAGCTCAATTGGACTCAGAAACACCAAGCTCTGAACCTCCCCGATGACAACGATGACCCATGCTCGCCGGCCGACCACCGGATCGCCGGCAAACACCACACCCGAAAGCACCATGTGAGCCTAACATTGAAATTCTCCCTGCCGAGTTGTCCCATGCCCAATGGCCACCATTCGTTGTTCTTCTCTTCCCCGAGCAAGCTGATCCAAGTCTTCGAACCCCCACGGGAGGCCCTCCGAGCCTCTCCTATTTAAACCCCACCTCTCTTGGCCATGAAGGAGGCTGAACAAAAATCTTGAGGAAACTGCGCCAAAATCACTCCGAGACTCTCCCCACACCTAGAGCACTTGATCCCCACTGAAATCCCCTCGCCATTTCCTCTCCGTAAGCTCAATTTCACGAGTTGAAAATCAAGCCCAAAACCAGGACACTTCACCACAATGAGTCAATCCCCAAATTGATTGGCTCTACACCTTCACCAGACCAAGAGGAGAAGTTTCCCAGTAAAAGCCCCTTCACCAGGTCAACCATTGCTTCCAGCCTCCAAGCTTTGTGATCGAGTCGTGGTCACTTTTGTACCTAGGCAATTCACCAGGCCAAGGGACTTCATCTGGAGCTTGCTTGGACCCAATCGAACGTGACACAACTCTCAGATCGATGCTTCACTTCTCTGAGCAAAGGTATGAACTCTCTCTTCTTCCCGAGCTCCTGGAGATTCTCCATTTGATATGAGTCGATTTCAATGCATGTTTACCATAAGGATGTGTTCGTCTCTTCAAGACGAATCCATAGAGCATAAGAACACAAAAATTTGTTGAGAATCGAGTGAGTTCTTAGGGTTTTAGTGTGGATGGTCACGGGTGCACACCAGTCGTAGACGATGACCAGGAGCCGTCGGATCGAGCGTGTATCGAGCGGACGGTCGAGATCGAGCCGGACAGCGCAATGGTACATGAACTGCGGGCCCCTGGAGCGCTGAGTCGGATGGCAGCGTCGAATAGGAATGCGCCGCGTGGGCGTTCGGAGCTGCCGAGGATTGCGTGGCGCCGCGTGGATAAGTAGATAAATAGGGATTTTTCTTATTTATTAAATACCCAGAACTTCAAAAATGCATAACTTTCTGTAGAAAAATCCTAAGAATAAAATAAAAATACCCTCTTGCTCATGAATAGAGGAGAATAATGTGGAAAAGAAATCAATTAATTTCATTAAGTATTTTATTTTTAATAATTTATTTACTCTCTGCATTGTTTTAATTCTTCATGCACATAGACAATTCACCATGGCATGAGACCATAGGGCTTTTAAAGCATCTGAACTTGGGAACATTCCTTGAATTTTCCAAGGTCAGAGGCCATCCTATGAGAAGTTATTGATTTTTGAATTGCATGTCATCTGTTTTGAATATTTTAATTCCAATAATTAGCATATTGAGAAATAAATTCTAGGAAAATTTGGTGATGTTTCTTATGACTAGAGGAGCCTAGGAAAAATAAGTTTTGAGTTAATTCACTTGGGATAACTCTAATTGGTCTAAATACCCAAAATTGAATTTTAATTAATTAGGGTTAACTACACATCAAATTAACTTAAAAATAATTCTCCACTGATCTTTGGGATTAGAGGAACATCTCATAAAAATTTGAAATTAATTGGACTTGATTAACCCCACCAAATGGGTTGATTAAGCCTCTTAAGCAAAATGGGTAAAATTAAACTTTAAAAATTCATAACTCACAAAATACTTTTCAAAAATTCACAAAAATAGTTTTGGAGCTTCTCTGATATCAGAGGAACTTAGGAAAATTGAAATTGTAATTTTCTAAAAAAGTTAATTTTTATCATTATTTTAATATTTTTAATAATTAAAAAATAATAAAAATCATAAAAATATTAAAAATCACCAAAATGTCACATTTTGAATTCTAATTATTTAGGAACAAACCAAATATTTTTCTTAAGTCCCTAGGATAAGATATTGAATTTTAAAGGCTTAATGTAATTTTTAATATTAAGAAAATGTATTTTCCAACCTTTTCACTAAAATAATTCTAATAAATCAAAGAAAAATAAGAAAAATATAAAATTTGTTTCTCTGAACTCCTTGAGGTCAAAGAGATTTAAGAAAAATACAAAATCCATTTTTCAACTTTAATTTTATTTTAAAATTAATTAATACTCCAAAACTTAAAATAATTCTAATAAATAAAATATAATTCAAAAAATCATCAAAATTGGTTCAATTGGTCCTCTGGTCATTAGTAATATCCCATAATTTTCTTAAGGATAGAAACATTTCCTTGGTCATGTTATTGAATTTTCCTTGAAAACCCCTATTTTCCATTAAAAATAATTACATAAATAAATTAAAAACAGAAAAATCACATTTTTTCCTCTAAAGTCTTAATTGACATGTAAGTGAGGTTACATAAAAATTTCAAGTTCATTTGAGCTTAATTTAGTGAGTTATAGAATTATTAAGCTTGAAGGGCAAAATGGTAATTAAAAAATTTCAACCATTAATTAAAATTTTAGGATTAATCAAAAAGGGGAGGGTAAAATATTTGATTTTAAACTGATTTTGGATGATTGAAACTTAAATGATTGAGGGTAGAAACCTACTAACCATTTCAAAAAAAAATAATTAAAATAAACTTTAATTAACTAATTAATTGAAATTTTGGGAAAATGATGGAAATTGGAATTATTAAAGTAGGGATATTATTAAGAGGATATTTATTCTTTAATTTAAAAGTCCCTAAATAAACCACTTCAATAATACTTAATTCTTAATAAAAAAAATTAATTAAAATAATAATCCAAATTAAAATTAAACTAAAATTAAATTAAAATTAAAGTTAAACTAAATTAAATTAAATTAAAATTAAAATTAAATTAAAACTAAAATTAAGTTAAATTAAAATTAAAATTAAATTAAAATTAAATTAAATTAAAATTAAATTAAAATTAAATTAAAATTAAATTAAATAAAATTAAAATTAAATTAATTCAAATTAAATTAAATTAAATTAAATTAAATTAAAATCAAATCAAATTAAATTAAAATTAAATTAAATTGAATTAAAGTTAAATTGAATTAAATTAAATTAAAATCATTTTGCTAACAAACCTAAATGAAATCCTTAAGAATTAAATCTAAAATAACTTGAACACTTTTCCAAACTTAAACTAACTTTTTATAATTAAGTCAAAATTAAGACTAAATCATTAAGTTTAAATCATTAAAATACTTAATAATTTGATTTGCCCTTTTAAAGCTCTTATTATTATAACTCTTAAATGAGGCATCAAGTGAAGTGTTACTTCACTTATAGGATATTCAAATGTCCTAGTTCACTGAGCAGAATAACAAAACTTAAACTCTGTATGATTAATTCACTTGTATAATTAAATTCTCTTGGACTTAAAACAATCTTAGAGGTATTGAAAAAATGTTTAAGACTCGTCTTAAGCACCTCCTCAATATGATAGGATGTTTGTAAGAACAACTGAATTTAATTGTTCTTGGGTGAAGAGAGTCATCTTTAAACCAAAACACAAGAACCTAGACGTCATAGGAGATGATTAGCTATAGGATTAAGACTTTGGTAGACAACCAAAACCTTTCCCTCAGCTTTACCTAGGTACTTGTTGAAACATTTAAATGTCTTAACATGTGTTTTAAGTGCAGCTTGGGATGACGAGAAGACCCTCCAGGTACGCTTTTATTTTATTGCAACTTACTTTATTGCAATTTACTTACATGCACTGTACTTTACTTTTCTTGCATGATAAACAACTGTTGCATGAAAACCAAAATCTTTAGGATAGTCCCTAAACTGAAACCAAAACTAAATTAAAAGTCATTGCAAGATAAAATTCACCGCCACAACATTCCAAAATATAAAAAAAAACTCAAAATTTAATTACAAACAGAACAACAAAACTACAATTGCAACTAAATTAAAACGTCTCGTTGAATGATCAGGAATACCTCAGATGATGTAACCCACGTGTTGCTAACGGGATTTCCCACGGTCTAAATGAAAGTGTGGAACTCATTCAGTTGAGTTTAGCAAATTCATACGGACTAAGTGAATTCAATGAAAATAACGGTGTCGGGATGACGAAACCGTGGGATCTTAATCGGTTCTGTTTAAACAACTTTAAGATTTGTTTTAATTAAAATATTAAAAAACACTTGAATTTTAAGATTTTCTCTAAACCAGAATACTTCTCTCATCTCATGATTTATGAAATCTAAAACTAAACCTCTGTAACAACAAGGAGCTCGGAGCATGGTGGGCAGCTCGGCCATCGTCATCAGCAAAACCTGAGTCTACTTCAGCAAAACTTTCCTTAGAACTAAATAACCAAGCCATAGGATTCCGAGGTAGTTTGCTTAGTGCAACATAAATCCTCAACTCTTCGTTAGGCATTTGCATAATCATTTTATGCAAATTAAGTCCTAACTGGTCTTAGGATTCCGAGGTAGTTGTTTGGTACGACATAAACCCTCACATCTTTAAGGCTATTTGTATGATCATGTCATGCAAATATAAGTCCTAAATTAATTAAAATTGACAGGATTGCAATATTAAATAAATTCTCAAATTGAAGCCAAACAATAGGATAGTTTGGGAAATTGCCAAGATTCTTCTTGGATCCTCAGCTTCTCCTACTTTTCTTCCTTTGAACTCCTGAAATGAACTGTTCCAAATTTGATCCATTCGCTATTGAAATTCCAAAATTCAATCCTTTGAAAGCCTTAAACTTTGAAATTCTTGAGAGCAAAACCACTAATCATTATCGAGAGTTTTCTGAAATGATTTTCGTCATTTAAGATGTAATTAACTATAGGGGCTTGCCCTTATAGGGAACTTTAAGAACCCGAGTAATATAAACCCTGCTTAATTCCTTTATATTAAGCAGGGGAACTTGTCGACTTATAAAATTGGTTTGCGAGACCAAACAAATGTCACAAATTTTTTATTTTATTTAATCGAGCCCCATCATCAAGCAGTGTGTCCATTTCTCAGGATAAAAACACGGTTTGTGGTGCGGTGCTCGTTTATATAAACTATTCGGGATGTGAGATCGGTTTGATTTCATATCTTAAAAAATTTCAAATTTAAAATTATTTTTAAAATCAAATAATACTTTCTAAATTATATATATATTTAAATTAAATTTAAATTACGCCGACAATTTCTGGCGACTCCACTGGGGACTAGTTCCTCTCTCCATTTTGATTACATGGTTTTGCTTTCATAAATCGGTAGTGTATCCATGTCCCTAGTGGACCAAAGCTACCATTCTTCCGTTGGAATACCCCGTTCATTTACGTCTTGAATGAGTATAGCCAACACCTCTCGGATTTAGGAGCCCTTTGTTTAGACACCCCTAAACGAGAGGTTCGAGATCCTTTACCTCTTTTACGAGGTGGGGTGGACCCCCGATAGGTGTTAGCTTAGGAGCGGTCCTTCGAGTTGAGAAGTCTTACATAAGTCTCTCTCTTCCTTTCCAATTCTAAATCAGGCCCTTCACCTTTTCCATAACCTTTTTTCTTTAATCGTTTTGTTTTTAACAAACAAACTACCTAATAAACAACCTCTTTTATAAATCACAAATGCACTTACATAAACAAAAATGTGTTCGGACTCTTTCTTTTTCGTCCTAAACTTTACGACGAAAGGCAGTATAATTCGGGACTGACATTCGGAATCTACCCTACAGAAAATGGATGCCCCAAAGTTAATCTTCTCCTTCACCAATGGACTGGACTTCGCTGTTTACAAGGATGAGCTGCCCGACAATGGGATCATCCGTTTTGGATAAGGATTTGGCAACACAGATGTCAAGATCACTGATGTCACTCTCTTCACACTAATGGACAAAATGTCAGCAATTGAAGAGCCCGTGATTGAATTCAACCTGAAGTCATCTCAAGAGTTCCCTCCCCTGCAAAGGGTTCCAGCTGAGAGGAATACTACTGTTCGTAGGAGAATTGTCGTCTCTACCCCCACCGGTCTAGTCGTCTCAGCACCTACCCCGGCTCCCGCTAAACAAAAGGGGAAGGAAGTCCAAGTTTGTAATGAACCTGTTATCGTAGAGGGTACAGATCTCCCTGCGAGACCTTCTGTTTTCGAAATTGGGTCCAGCTCAAGGGTTCCACCCCTAACAAGGACTCAGAGGAGAAATATAAGTAGAAAGATTGCCATAAAGGCCAGAGATGCTGAAGTCGCTTTGTTAGAAGAGATCCCTGAGTACACACCATTGCCTGAGTACATACCATTGCCTGAGTATACACCACTTTTGGAAGGAAGTAGATTCCATCCCCACTCCGCCGCAGCTGACGAGGAAAATGTCCGCAAGATTGCTTCTACATTACCTCAACTCGCATACTATAGCAACAGCCGAAAGAAAAGGGCTAGGACTACACCATTTGCTCGACTGCAGACTGTGATAGAGAAGTTAGCAAAGAAAGAGAAATGTCCTGTATTAGAGATTTTAAGAAGGATAGGGCGGGTGTCAGCCAAATCCCGTCTTGGGCTGCGAGTAGAACCCGTTAACGCCACAGAAAAGCCGAATAAGAAGATGAAAGCTAGTCCACCTGTTGTTGTTTCAGGTTTAAAGATCAGGGAGGATACCACCTTTCAGCATTCAGCCGACAGACCATCCGGTCCTAGGCCTTCTGCTGCTAGAAGGATGTTAAGGCGTCCTACTGCGGCCGATTAAGACCGAAACAACGACACGAAAAGGAAAGTCTCATCGGGAGACTCGAGTCCGAAGAGAGCGCCCTCTGCGATGAAGGGGACTCCCAAGAAGGAAATCCAACGGCCATCACATGATAAGCGTGAAACCGTACGAAAAGACCCTTGGAGGACGCTATGGAAAAGCTAGGGACCGACATTCAACGATTAGCAAGAGAAAGAGAAGAAAAGTTTAGAGATGAAGTCGATTCGTCGGAATTCATGGATGACGAATATATGGAGATCAACATGGTTGAGACACGAGCATCGTCAGCTTCGCAAGGTGCTCCGGCAGCTGCGGAATAAGATGAACCGGAAATGTTAAGAGCACAACTTCGAGAAAAAGATGATACAATCTCTTAAATGGCAAAAAGGATGGAAGAGATGGCTGCAGCCCTAGCCACTCATCAAAGTCAGGCTCAACCCCCAAGAGAAACGCCTCCAGAAGTTATTCATATTACAGATGGAGGAAAAGAGATTACATCTGTTAACGGAGACGATCAGCCGAAGAAAGATTCTACCGAGAATATGATTCTAGAGGAAGATAGCAAGAGTATGGTAGAACAGCAGGTGCGAGAAACCTTAGCACAGTCTAAGAGCGGAGCATCTATTCAGACGGGTAGACCTTACCCCGAAGAATTTGATGCAGTACAATACCCAAAAGGCTTCGTACCACCTCTGTTCAAGACTTTTGATGGTACCGGAAACCCTCGACAGCATGTTGCACATTTTCACGCTAGTTGTTGCAACGCCGGTAGAAGTGACTCCTTACTCATCCGACAGTTCGTCAGCAGCCTGTCAGGGATCGCCTTCGATTGGTACGCAGAGTTACCGAACGGTTCGGTAAAGACATTTTCATAATTAGAGAACCTCTTTGTGAAACGGTTTCCCGGAGCTCAACACCATATCACCATCGGTGATCTAGTGGTGGAGAAACAGAAACCAAACGAAACTTTAGTGGACTACATACTTCGATGGAGGAATCTAAGCATGAAGTGTGAGCCACAGCTACAAGAGCAGCATGCAGTCGGTATCTTGCTTAAAAGCATTCACGGCCCGATAGCACTTCTCCTTAAGGGATTTACGATTAAGACTTTCGAGAAGTTGTTAAGCAAGGCTGGAAGCTTGCAAGAGGAAGCGAAGCAATTAAGTTTTGTCGACAAAACAGAAAAACAGAAGCCTGTGAAGACATTTGAAAAGAAATCCGGGATCGTCGCGGCAGTCGATAAGGGCGAGCGGCCAATGCGAATCTACGGCGGAGCCGGCCGCAGCGCCAGGCTATCGGCAACCTCGGCGGAACTACCAACAACCTCGAGCCGGTTATCGGCCAACTCAATAGTATGAGCAACCGCCTCGCCCGCGGCGCACGTTAAAGGAGCTTATAAATAGAGAATATCCATTCAAGAATGAGGCGGTGCCAAAGATGTTCCGCGAGTTTGATGAAGACTCCGGATTTTCAGCTTGCCGAGAACCCGGGAAGCCATAAGAAGTCAATAAGAAAGACCATCCCATCTATTGCCCTTACCACCGGATGCTCGGGCACAGGATAGAGGATTGCATTTCCTTCAAGACTTGGCTCTACGACAATCTCCGAAAAGGGAACATAATGATTTTGAAGGAATACATGAAGGAACCCCAGAAAGGCAGTTCCGTCAATGTTATTTCAACGGATCCTATTGTTCCTATAGATCCTACACGACGAATGATGGATGGAGTACCGCTTGGACGAAGTCATCGAAGAAAATTTTGGATCGCATCCAGAGCCGCTTCGATGCGTGCTTCGATTCAAAGTTCTAAACCTGTCAAGCCGGCGCTATCGCTTGCGATTGAAGAACCACCCCAGGAAGAAAAGATCGTAGAAAAGAAAGAGATCATAGAAGAAGAAAAGATCGAGGCTCTTAAGGCTAAACTAGGGGCTACTTATCCTAGCATTGTTGTTTCCGATTCGGGGGAAAAATTCCTTGAACCATTGACTCTGTATGATTAATTGCTCGCTCCGGCGGGATCTTATAATGATAAGAGTTATGGCGTTGGCTACGTTTCGACTGTTTCTAATGATTACGCAACTAACGACAACCAACCTAATCCGGATCTCAATGCCGATACAAATAACAATTCTAAAATCATACACAACCTCGACAATCACGATGACAAAGAAGACATTCACCAAGAAGGCTACGAAAGTTCAACGAGCAATGAATCTATTTGTGAATTTCGAGGAACTCCAATCACGATAGAGTTAGAGCTTTCGGATTCCGAAGCGACTCCAGAAGAACCTGTCATGCCGATTCAAAAGGAGACACCAGTAAACTCAGTACCAGATTCAGAAGAAATCACGAAGTCAACTTAAGGAGCGGAAGGGTTCTACCTCCGAGAATGGGTCCAAAAGACAAAGGAAAGCAGGTGGTTGTTCAGGAAGAATCAACACCAGCAGAAGAATTGCCCATTCGAGAAGAAACTGAAACACATTGTAACAAAGTGGACTATAACGTGCTAGCCCATCTTAGGAAACTACCTGCCATACTGAGCATCTATGACGCTCTCATCTTATCAAAAGAGATGAGGGAAGCTCTGATCAAGGCCTTACTTGATCCAGAGATTTGTTTAGCTCAGATGGCCGGAGATTCCTTAGACGAGGTTTGCTCGTTAAAGGAACAGCGAGGTGTTACCCTCGCGGACAGTGATCTATTACTTGGGACAGCCGATCCCAACCGATCGTTGTACATTTCGATTACTAATCGGAAAGTTTACGCTCTCCGAGTATTGGTGGATCCGGGAGAGTCGATCAACATAATGAATCTTCGGACGTTAGCATACTTGGAAATTGATGCTCGCGAGCTTGAAGCGGACAAGATGTTACTAAGAGGATTCGACCGAGAAAGGAGAAAGAGCCCTCGGATCAATAACGGCTGTTGATGAAGACCGGTGATTTAACAAAGACGACCGCAAAATTCCACATAATTGATTACGAAACATTGTTCGACGCACTCTTCGGGCCGGCCGTGGATACATGAGAACCGGATGGTACCGTCGTCTACGCATCGGGACATAAAATACTACGATGGAGGATAACGAGTGCATTAAAGGTGACTTGCAACCTTTCTCCATACATGAAATTGGAATTCATGAAGATGCGGCCTACTACGCGCCTCAAAGAAAACAATCTTCTCCGGAAATACCATGCCGAATGAAGCAAAAGAAGTTCGAGATGACGAAGAACCCGAAGTTCTAGTCCAACGAGTCACTCACCACTCCCTTACGGCGAGATGGTGAAGGGTTCTTCCCAACTTGCACCCGAGGTCGAGGCCGGGGACGAGGTCGTGGCGAAACGTTGGGACGAGTTGGACGAGAAAAAGCGGTAATCAACGTGAATTGGGAGAACAGCTACGAAGAAGAAGAAGAAATCAAGAAAGAAGCAGCTACAATAAACTAGAAGGAACCACAATTCAAGATCTCCCTCGAAGATGAAAATAATGAAGAATATAAATCGATGTACGAGAAGATTAACTACCATGTACACACTATGGCCACGACTCCGATCCGATCCTAATAAGATCGAGGGTATGGTGGTCAAGGAAGTGCATGGCGGTGGCGCTAAACCAATCAAATTTTACCGTGGTACTTCTTCTTCCAATAATGAAAAAGATGTACAACTTGAAGATGTCGCTTCTTCCGAATTAATGGAATTACTGTTTGAGTGGTACTCTCCCTGTGCTCAAAATTTAATTCAACGTGGTGTCTTACCTCGACAATGGACAAAGGGTCAATCACAACATTTTGAAAGACTATGGAACAATGCCGGTCGGCCTCCCAATTCAAAATATGGTCTCGGATTCGGCACGAGTAGGTTCGGTTGACGATAAGGAATTTTGCTTGGTTGTCACTTGCAAGCCTAATAAAGAGCGCTTGGAAGCTTCGAGAGGACCTCGAAGATCTACCGATCGGAGATGCTCCACCAGAATTTGAAGAAGAAATCGAATCTACGATAGACGAGTTAATGGAAGTTAACTTAGGTACTAGTGAAAAGCCTAGACCAACCTTTGTTAGCTCCTTACTCAATAAAGAAGATTCCGAGGAAATGATCAAGCTATTAATGGAATTCAAGAATCTGTTTTCCTTGGAGTTACGACGAAATGCCGGGATTAGCTCATGAAGTCGCGGTTCACAAGTTAGGAGTAGATCCTACTCGTTCCGATCCAGACAAGCTCCCAGAAGAATGCGTCTAGAAATTGAGCAACAAGTAATAGCCGAAGTTAAGAAGCTAATCGACGCTAAATTTGTCCGTGAAGAACAATACCCTACTTGGTTAGCCAACGTGGTACCAGTCAGAAAGAAAAATGGTCAGATCAGAATCTGCGTAGACTTCAGGGATTTAAATAAAGCATGTCCAAAGGATGAATTTCCACTGCCAATCCAGAGCCGATGATCGACATTGCTTCGACACATGAAATATTTTCATTCATGGATGGATCATTAGGATACAACCGGATAAAGATGGCATCGAGAAGACGAAAGGCTCACGGCTTTCGAACGCCGATCGGAGTGTATTGCTTACACGGTAATGCCATTCGGACTAAAGAACGCGGGAGCAACATATCGAAGAGCAATGACAAAGATTTTCGATGATCTCATTCACAACCAAGTCGAGTGCTTACGTGGACGATGTGGTCATCAAAAGCAAGCGAAGGAAGATCACTTTGTATGATTTGAGAATTGTTTTCGAGCGGCGAGGCAATATAACCTTAAGATGAATCCCTTAAAATGCACCTTCGGCGTCACCTCCAGGAAATTCTTAGGATTTGTTGTTCGACATCGCGGAATCGAAATTGATCTGGAAAAGATTAAAGCTATCTTAGAGATGCCGCCTCCCAAAACCTTAAAACAGCTACGATCCTTTCGAGGGAAGGCGGCATATCTTCGACGCTCTATCTCGAACTTGTCAGGTAGGTGTCAGCCCTTCTCGGAATTAGTTAAAAAGGACGCCAAATTCGTTTGGGAAGAGAAATGCCAATGGGCCTTCGAGGAGATTAAGCAATATTTAATGACACCTCCTGTCTTAGCAGCCCCAGTCTCGGGTAGACCGTTAATACTTTATACCGCGGCTTTAGACGACTCTCTCGGAGCCTGCTAGCTCGGAGTCGATGACGAGGGAAAAGAAAATGCTCTTTATTACTTAAGCCGTCGTCTATTGTCGACGGAAGTAAAGTATCCTCCGATTGAGAAACATTGTTTGGCCCTGATCTTCGCCACTCAAAAGGTCAGGCACTACATGCTTTCTCATAAGATCAACCTCATTTCGAAAGTTAATCCGTTGCAATATTTGATGACCCGACCGACACTTTCTGGCAGACTTGCCAGGTGGTCGATGATACTATTGCAATTTGATATAACTTTCGTTCCTCTTCACGCCGTAAAGGGACAAGTACTAGCTGACTTCCGTGCAGCACATCCTTTACCGGCAGATTCACTTCTCGACGACGATTTGCCTGACGAGCAGATAATAAGCCTAGAAGACACCGATGATCAACATTGGGAACTATACTTCGACGAAGCATCCTCAGCACAGAAAGATAAAGAATCGCAAATGATAGTGCCCGATAAAGCAGGAATCGGACTAATCTTTATAACACCGGAGTGGGGGATGTTAAGATACTCCTACCACTTAACGAGACCGTGCACTGAACAACGAGGCGAGAATACGAGGACCTCATAGCGAGGACTAGAGCCCGACCATTCGAATGGGAATAACGGATATCAACATCTACGGAGATTCTCAGTTGATCATTCAACAGGTCGCAGGACAATACACAATTTTAAAGCCAAGACTCGAGCAATACTTTCAGTATGCCATGAAACTATTGGAACAAATTCCGAATGTAACAATCTACAAGATCCCCGAAGAGAAAATGCTCTCGCGGATGCGTTAGCTCGCCTTGCAAAAGAATTTGCTCGCTTACAAGATGAGTCGGTTAAAGTGTCGGTTCAAGGACGACGGGTCCTATCACGGCTCGACATGGATATGATACAAAAATCGGAAAAACGAGAGGAATCGAGTTACGGCGGTGACGGAAAACATAGGAGATTGGCGTCGACCGCTAATAGACACTGCTACGAACGGAGTAAATTACCGGACGATAAGTCATTAGCCCATCAAATTAAGAAAAGAACTCTGTCTTATGCATTAATAAACAATACATTATACAGAAGGTCTTTTGATCAGATGTGGTTAAGATGCCTGAACGGGTCCGAGGCTCGCGAAATTGTCAAAGAGGTACACTCAGGACTTTGTGGCGCTCATCAGTCGGGTCCGAAAATGAAAATGAAAATTAAAAGACTAGGGTACTACTGGCCCTCAATGATGACCGACTGTATGAAAGTCGCCAAGAGCTGTCACTAGTGCCAAGTGCACGGAGTGGTTCTACACCAACCTCCAAATGTGCTACATCCGACAATTGCGTCGTGGCCATTTGAGTGTTGGGGCACAGATATAGTGGGTCCGATAGAACCACCTTCTTCTTAGAGGACATCGCTTCATCCTTGCAGCTACAGACTACTTTTCTAAATGGGCAGAAGCAGTTCCACTCAGAGAAGTAAAGGCACACCACGTGCTACAGTTTTTCAAAAATCAAGTTGTATACCGTTTTGGAGTACCACGCAGAATCATTTCAGATAATGGGTCTGCATTCAAAAGTACGAAGATCAACAATTTTTTCAAAAGACACGAGATCGATTGGTGATACTCAACGATCTACTACCCAAGAGCAAACGGCTTGGCCGAGGCTTTTAATAAAACTCTCGTTCAAATTTTAAAGAAAACTTTGGACGACAACAGGAGAAATTGGCACTAGAAGTTGTTAGAAGCCTTATGGGCCTACAAGACGACTTTCAGGACTCCTACTCAGTCTATGCCTTACGCTTTAGTGTACGGGTCCGAGGCTGTTTTACCTTTGGAGGTCCAGCTTCCATCACTCAGGATTGCAGTTGCAAATAAAATTACTACAGATAAAAATGCCAGATTGCGACTGGAAGAACTGGAAAGCATGGAAGGGAAGAGACTTGCGAGCGCGACAAAATTTGGAACTGTACCAAGCTAAGATAATCCGGGCCCATGATAAAGCGGTCGCGCCCAAGAACTTTCAAAGTTGGTGACTTAGTTCTTGTTCTCGGAAGACCTATTCTTGCACATAGCAAGATAGGAGGCAAATTTGAACCGACTTGGGAAGGGCCGTTTGTGGTCGAGGCGAGTCTACTCGCGAGGCTCCTACCAACTTGTGAATTGCCGAGGAGAACGACAAATGCTTCCAATCAATGGACGGTATTTGAAGAAGTATTACGCAACATCGATGTTTCGAAGGGTGACCTCTAAAATAGAGTCTTATCCCTAGAAACACGGGTGAAGCAATCACTTTGTGACTGGGTCCAAACCCAAAAACATAAAAATGGAAAAAAAAATATATGTGCTAAAAATGAAATACGTGAAAACATAATAATAAAGTTTTACCCTTCCTTCCAAATCAAATCTTGTTCCTGATCTTTCTTCATCTTTTCCTACTTTCCTTAAAAATTAAAATTAAAATAAGAGAATAAGAATCTTC
Organism: Papilionanthe hookeriana x Papilionanthe teres; assembly: GCA_022702705.1. Classification (NCBI taxonomy): domain Eukaryota; kingdom Viridiplantae; phylum Streptophyta; class Magnoliopsida; order Asparagales; family Orchidaceae; genus Papilionanthe; species Papilionanthe hookeriana x Papilionanthe teres. The sequence continues at coordinate 71,537,237 of CM040430.1, forward strand.
AATGGTAAATATTTTCTTAATGTTCTTGTTCTTAGTACAGCCCCTGATCCTTTCCTTGTCTTCTTTGCAGGGAAATGTCGAACGGGCGGTTGGTCCTAAACTTTAGAAATGGCGTGAGTCTCGCACTCGATGAAAAGAGGGTGAAGGATGGAGCGATGATAGAAATTGATTCGACTTCACACCGGCCGACCTACATTATGAAGAAAATGATTGGGTCCCAGTAGACCGAGAAGAGCTTCATAGCCAGACAGTGATGAAGATGGATGGCCCAAGCCACCAATCGAGCAACAAGAAAAGAAAGACAAACACCGAGGAAAGCAGGAAAATCAAGTCAGTAGTTGCCACGGCGAGAGGGCGGGCTCGTCGGCGCCGCGCCGCGAAATTCAAGGGGTAAGGAGAGCTACTCTCACTGCTACTCAAAGAAGGAATAAGAATCGCCATATCCGCAAGATGTTGACTAAACTAGCAGCAGATCAACACGAGAAAATAGCCACCTTCACCAATACACACATTTCAAAGATACCGGTTCGTCAGGAACCAGAATGAAGAAAGTCAACGCCGAGAAAATCAGAACAGATCGAAAAAGTGCCAAGAAGAACAGAAATAGAATCAGTGCCTCGACGCCGGACAGAGATACCATATCTGAAGAACCTTGTTGCGGAAGCAACCCCGGAGGATGTCCCGATAGAGACAATCCCCGAGGAGCCATGGTATGCAGGAGAACGTGATGTGATTGAGCCATACATCCTGTAATACGTTACTAGGCCTCGTCACTTGCAGATCATCCCAGAATATGAACTAGAAAGAATGCAAAATGTTGAGAAGAAGACTTTCGAATACTTTGAAAGGATTAGAGGCAAAAGAATCAACATTTTGGAAGGCCTCGAGTTACACACAGGTGTATTCTCAGAATACGAGCAACAGCAAAGTGTGGATTGCATCTTAGAACTTCAGAAGATGGGTCGAGCAGGCCGTCTAAGAGAAAAGACTTATTCGGAACCCCGGAAATGGATGCCAGGGAAAGGAAGAGTCACAATACAATGCGGATGTTGCTATAACTTCGCAGAGGACGAAAAGGAAATCCACCGGGGATACTCCGTCACGGTGAGGTGGATCCAATGTCGAGGATAATTAAAAGAATGGTGAAAAGAATGATAGCATGGAGGGTGCTGCGACGGACTGCATACCCAGCAGTTGCATCATCAACATTTATCGAAGGGAGACCGCATACCTCCACACATAGACCACCATGACTTTGTCAGACCGTTCTGCACAGTTTCGTTCGTCAACCAATGCAATATCATCTTCGGATCTGACCTCCGGATAGCAGGCTCGGGTAAGTTCCGAGGGCCGGTGGAGATGCCACTTCCGGTAGGTTCCGTCATGATATTACAAGGAAATGGAGCAGACATCGCAAAACATTGTATACCGGGAGTACCAGTGGAGCGGATCTCCGTCACTTTTAGAAGGATGGACGACAGAAAGGCGCCTTACCACTTCCGACCAGATCCAGAATTGGAGAGTCTCCGGCCCTACGAGCTGTGAGTTACACGGGAAATAACACACCTCCATTGCACATCCATGCGGCATTCCTGCCAAGGATGGCTTGGAAGGTGATGTTATTGACCGTGTATCTCATTATTCAGACATGGATTTTTAACAGATACTTTTTGGATGGATCAACAAGGATGATACATAGTCCATTTTGAGTCATGGATTGTATGAGAAATATTTCAGATCGAGTTGTATGATGTATCTTCAACAAGATTGGAATGAAAGTGACCATGTCACATTTTGCCTTCACCTCTTTTTGTGCAAATTGGTAGGGAAACGCCATTAGAGTTAAATGAACTTTGAACAAAGAACAGAAAAGAAAAGAGAAATAAATAAGAATCGTTCTTTGTAATCCAAATATTCAAATGAACTTCAAATCCACATGAACACCAAATAAAATTCACGTGAACATCAAATAAACAACAAAAATAGAATTGGATCATTAAAGGACAAACAAAATGAAAAATGAATCTCAAATCGAATTACAATCTCAATCTATCTCTTTCAAATCCTTCAATTCTTCCTCAGATCAAAATCTACTTCAAACTACTTTGAAACCCTCTTTCGGGATGGTTCTTCCTCACGGAAAACTCACACTTCAAAATTCAAAAATCCTACACCTTTTTCGTCACATCGAAATCCTTTTCATTTTCTGTGATCTCCTTCCCCTCTTGTACGGAGATTGACTAGGTTCATTGACACGGAGCCACAAACTTGGTTCGATTTGGTTGTGATGGCATGAGACTGGGTACTTCTTCATACATTAAAACTTCCGAGACTGGTACCTAAATTCCAGTTCTCATTTCGAGGACCTTTCGAGATCGATACTTAAATTTCGATTCTCTTCCGAATTGATACCTAAATTTCAATTCTAAACTTCCGAGACTGGTACCTAAATTCCAGTTCTCATTCCGAGGTCGGTACCTAAATTCTGACTCTCCTTTCGAGATCGATACCTAAATTTCGATTCTCTTCTAAATTAATACCTAAATTTCAATTCTAAACTTCCGAGACTGGTACCTAAATTCCAGTTCTCATTTCGAGACTGGTACCTAAATTCTAGTTCTCATTTCGAGACTAGTACCTAAATTCTAGTTCTCATTCCGAGGTCGGTACCTAAATTCCAACTCTCATTCCGAGATCGATACGTAAATTTCGATTCTCTTCCGAATTGATACCTAAATTTCAATTCTAAACTTCCGAGACTGGTACCTAAATTCCAGTTCTCATTTCGAGACTAGTACCTAAATTCTAGTTCTCATTCCGAGGTCGGTACCTAAATTCCGACTCTCCTTTCGAGATCGATACCTAAATTTCGATTCTCTTCCGAATTGATACCTAAATTTCAATTCTAAACTTCCGAGACTGGTACCTAAATTCCAGTTCTCATTTCGAGACTGGTACCGAAATTCCAGTTCTCATTTCGAGACTAGTACCTAAGTTCTAGTTCTCATTCCGAGGTCGGTACCTAAATTCTGACTCTCCTTTCGAGATCGATACTTAATTTTTGATTCTCTTCCGAATTGATACCTAAATTTCAATTCTAAACTTTCGAGACTGGTACCTAAATTCCAGTTCTCATTTCGAGACTCGTACCTAAATTCTAGTTCTCATTCCGAGGTCGGTAACTAAATTCCGACTCTCCTTTCGAGATCAATACCAAAATTTCGATTCTCTTCCGAATTGATACCTAAATTTCAATTCTAAACTTCCGAGACTGGTACCTAAATTCTAGTTATCAATTCGAGGTCGGTACCTAAATTTCATCTCTCCTTTTGAGATCGATACCTAAATTTCGATTCTCTTCTGAATTGATACCTAAATTTCAATTCTAAAATTACGAGACCGGTACCTAAATTCCAGTTCTCATTTCGAGGTCGGTACGTAAATTCCGAATCTCCTTTCGAGATCGATACCTAAATTTTGACTCTCTTCCGAGACTGGTACCTAAATTCCAGTTCTCATTCAAGACTAGTACCTAAATTCTATTTCTCATTCCGAGATCAGTACCTAAATTCTGATTCTCATCCTTTTCAAGGTCGATACCTAAATGCCGACTCTCTTTTTGAGATTGATACTTAAATTTCAAATCTCACTCACTCGAAATCAGTACCTAAATTCTGATTCTCATCCTTTTTCCATCAATACTTAAACTTTGATTCTCACTCCGAGGCTGGTACCTAAATTCCAGTTCTCTTCGTAATCCCGAGGTTGAAACCTAGGTTTCGATTCTCATTTCAAATCCAAATTTCAAATTCAAAATTTCCTCAAATTGATTTTAAACCAAACTTCAATCTAAATTAAAACTCAAGCTAAAATCTAAACTCACACATCAAAGCTTGAACATGAAATGAAATGTAATCTAAATCGAATTCCCCAGATCATATGATTTGGAGTTCACCTCCTTTTCCATTCCCGGCGAGAGTTCGGGAGTCTCCGAGTCTTGGAAATATACATGATACTCCCAGGCGGAAATTCTTCTACTTCATCCTAAGTTTGTCACTTGGACATGCTGTGTTGGTTTTGTTGATCTCTTCGGTCAGCGCTGATACGCGCGGTGTGCTTGGTTAGCACACCACACCTATTGGGGGTCCATTTGTTGACCTCATTTTTGATGAGGTCTTCTCTTCCCTCTTTAGTGTTTAGGATCTAGCCTTAGGCTTTTCCTTTGACTATCTTAGAGGACTAGAATTGGGACCCATCCCTTAGAAATTTAAACCACTTCTTGTCTCCTGCAAACCCCACAAGCTTGATTGTAGACCCCTAATCACCTAGAGGGTTGAGATCGAATGTGGAGGTTTAAAGGATGAGTTCTATATGGGACTCGTTGGCCTTAGGACTACCACGAGTGGCTCGGTGCGGTGAGGGTTGACTTACACACTCACTACACTCACATTCTACACTCTCGCACACACAATCCAAATCCTAAAACCACACCTATACCCAACTTGACTCCACGACTCACGTAGGTAATTCATATGGATGGACCTTAACCCCTAGCCCCCGGTTAAGAGGGTTAGGAACAACATAGTGAATGCCTCCAATGAGTCCTCTCATGGCTCATATGGGCTTAATATGGCTTCATGGCTCAATCAAAGTGATTCCATTTCACTCGCATTTGATCAATCTTCATTCTTCCAAAATTTCAATTTTTGACCCTGGGGACCCTACACCCATCAAGCCTTCCAAAAGCCCTTGAAATTGCCCAAATTTTCCAAAATCTCCAAATTACCCAAAATTCCTCAAAACCAATCCCAAACATTGCCACATCACTCAAATTGATCATCCATAGCCAAATATACCAAAATTTCCAAAAATACACTCCAAATAAACTAAAAATACCCTTTTGGCCAAACTTTTATAAATTCCAAAAATTCCTAGAAAATTTCCAAAAATCCCAAATATTCTCAATTTCATTTTGTTCAACTACACCATGGGCCAATTTTGTCAATTTACCCTACTTTTACCAAAACCCCCAATTTAGCCCATTTTAAACCCAAATGAACCCAATGTCGAACCAAATCACCCCGATTGACCTCGATTTTGGTCCAATTCAATTCTAAACTTCAATTAAATATCCCCGATATCAATCTAGACCACATTCAAGCCCAATTTGATTGACATTTGAATCCAATTTCATTTTTAAGCTTAAGACCCAATTTTGACCCATGACCTAAACCTAGCCCAAACTAACCCAATTCAATCCCAATTTGACCCAAATTTTTTCTAAAACCTTCCTAGTATCCCCACAAACAAAACACTAACATGATTTGCCCAAAATTTGGACCCAAACCTTACTCAAATTCAACATAAACCCAAAATTCCCTAAATGGGCCTACACCCGAAACCTAACCCAAATGGGCCCAAATCCCAAAATCAAAACCCAACCAAAGTTGAAACCTATTTGTAACACCTCCACAAACATTTTTCAACATTAATTTTACATCAATTTCAACCTTAGCCCAACATTGGCCCAAATTAGCCCAATTTGACCTACATTGGCCCCTTTACCGAAAAGCCCGAAATCCGACCCAATTCAATTCCAAATCACCTCAAATTTGCTTCAAATCACTCATGACACATCCACTAAACCAAACCCGAACAATTATTTGGCCTAACCTTTTATAAAATTCCCATCCATAAATTTATTTTAAAAGCCTAAAGCCCATTTTCAAACCTAAAGCCCATCCAAAACATATTCAAAAGCCCAAAAATTCATCTAAAGCCCATATGACAAATTCTTCTTCATCATGACTTCAATTAAAACCATCCCTAAAGTTCCAATCAAATATCAAATTATTCTAAATCAAGCTTCATGCTAACTCCTCATACATTCATCAAAAATTCCAACACCCTTTCTCATGCAAGTGAGCCATCTTTTCCCCAAGCCATATGGGGCCATGAAGCCACATGTAAGCCATTGGCAAGCCATGAAAATCTATAATTTGTCAACTCTCCTTAAATGGCAAAAGGATGAGGTCCTTTAAGTACCTCTTAAAAGTAATTAACCTTAAACATGTTTCCCCTTAACCCAAATTTAATCCAAATATATTTGGATAGGGACTTCTCCTTTCCAAACGAGCTGATTCCTTTGACTCCCCACAGCACCCAAAGCTACCTTGGAAGGTGAACCAAGCCCAAAGTGTTGGATTGACCCAAACCAAGCAAAAATAGCCTTCACCCATGCCATTTTAATTCAACTACTTTACACATGGCAAAGCTCGATTGGACTCACAAACACCGAAGCTGCGAACCTCCGATGACAACGGTGACCCATGCTGCACGGCCGGCCCGCTGGATCGCCGGAAAACACCACACCCGAAAGCACCATTAAAGCCTAACATTGAAATTCTCCCCTGTTGAGCCGCCCCATGCCCAATGGCCACCATGGTTGTTCTTCTCTTCCACGAGCGGTCGATCCGAGTCTTGAACCCCACGGGAGGCCCTCCGGCCTCTCTATTTAAACCCCACCTCTCTCGGCCATGAAGGAGGTTGAACAAAAATCTTGAGGAAACTCGACAAAATCACTCCGGACTCTCCCCACACCTAGAGCACTTGATCCCCGCTGAAATCCCCATGCCATTTCCTCTCTGCAAGCTCGATTTCAGAGTTGAAATTCAAGCCCAAAACCAGGATACTTCACCACAGTGAGTTAATCCCCAAATTGATTGGCTCTACACCTTCACCAGACCAAGAGGAGAAGTTTCCCAGTAAAAGCCGCTTCACCAGGCCAGCCATTGCTTCCAGCCTCCAAGCTTTGTGATCGGCTGTGGTCACTTTTGTACCTAGAGCGATTCACCAGGCCGAGGGACTTCATATGGAGCTTGCTTGGACCCAATCGAACGTGACACAACTCTCAGATCGAAGCTTCACTTCTCTGAGTAAAGGTATGAACTCTCTCTTCTTCCCGAGCTCCTGGAGATTCTCCATTTGATATGAGTCGATTTCAATGCATGTTTACTGTATGGATGTGTTCGTCTCTTCAAGACGAATCCATAGAGCATAAGAAAACAAAAATTCGTTGAGAATCGAGTGAGTTCTTAGGATTTTAGTGTGGACGGTCACGGGTGCACACCAGTCTTAGACGATGACCAGGAGCCGTCGGATCGAGCGTGTATCGAGCGGACGGTCGAGATCGAGCCGGAGAGTGTAATGGTACATGAACCGCAGGCCCCTGGAGTGCTGAGTCGAATGGCGGCGTCGAATAGGAATGCGCCGCGTGGGCGTTCGGAGCTGCCGAGGATTGCGTGGCGCCGCATGGATAAGTAGATAAATAGGGATTTTTCTTATTTATTAAATACCCGAGAACTTCGAAAATGCATAACTTTGTGTAGAAAAATCCTAAAAATAAAATAAAAATACCCTCTTACTCAGTGAATAGAGGAGAATAATGTGGAAAAGAAATCAATTAATTTCATCAAGTATTTTATTTTTAATAATTTATTTACTCTCTACATTGTTTTAATTCTTCATGCACATAGACAATTCACCATGGCATGAGACCATAGGGCTTTTAAAGCCTCTGAACTTGGGAACATTCTCTGAATTTTCCAAGGTCAGTAGCCATCCCTATGAGAAGTTAGTGATTTTTCAATTGCAAGTTACTGTTTTGAATATTTTAATTCCAATAATTAGCATATTGAGAAATAAATTCTAGGAAAATTTGGTGATGTTCTTATGACCAAAGAAGCCTAGGAAAAATAAGTTTTGAGTTAATTCACTTGGGATAACTCTAATTGGTCTAAATACCAAAAATTGAATTTTAATTAATTAGGGTTAACTACTCATCTAATTAACTTAAAAACAATTCTTCACTGATCTTTGGGATTAGAGAAACATCTCATAAAAATTTGAAATCAATTGGACTTGATTAACCTCACCAAATGGATTGATTAAGCCTCCTAAGTAAAATGGTTAAAATTAAACTTTAAAAATTCATAACTCACAAAATACTTTTCAAAAATTCACAAAAATGGTTTTGAAGCTTCTCTGATATTAGAGGAACTTAGGAAAATTAAAATTGTAATTTTCTAAAAAAGTTAATTTTTATCATTATTTTAATATTTTTAATAATTAAAAAATAATAAAAATCATAAAAATATTAAAAATCACCAAAATGTCACATTTTGAATTCTAATTACTTAGGAACAAACCAAATATTTTTCTTAAGTCCCTAGGATAAGATATTGAATTTTAAAGGCTTAATGTAATTTTTAATATTAAGAAAATGTATTTTCCAACCTTTTCACTAACATAATTCTAATAAATCAAAGAAAAATAAGAAAAATATAAAATTTATTTCTCTAAACTCCTTGAGTTAGAGAGATTTAAGAAAAATATAAAATCCATTTTTCAACTTTAATTTTATTTTAAAATTAATTAATACTCCAAAAGTCAAAATAGTTCTAATAAATAAAATATAATTCAAAAAATCATCAAAATTGGTTCAAATGGTCCTCTAGTCATTAGGAATATCCCATAATTTTCTTAAGGACAGAAAAATTTCCTTGGTCATGTTATTGAATTTTCCTTGAAAACCCCTATTTTCCATTAAAAATAATTACATAAATAAATTAAAAACAGAAAAATCACATTTTCTCATCTAAAGTCTTAATTGACATGTAAGTGAGGTTACATAAAATTTTCAAGTTCATTTGAGCTTAATTTAGTGAGTTATAGAATTATTAAGCTTGAAGGGCAAAATGGTAATTAAAAAATGCTCAACTTTTCGTTAGGCATTTGCATAATCATATTATGTAAATTAAGCCCTAACCGGTCTTAGGACTCTGCGGTAGTCGTTCGGTACGACATAAACCCTCACATCTTCGAGGCTATTTGTATGATCATGTCATTCGAATATAAGTCCTAAATAATTAAAATTGACAAGATCGAAATACTAAATAGTTCTTCTCAAATTGAAGCCAAACAATATGATAGTCGGGATGTTGCCAAGATTCCTCTTGGATCTCCAGCTTCTTCTACCTCTCTTCCATTGGACTCCAAAATATACTGTTCCCAATTTGAGCTAATCCCTATTGAAATTTCCAAGATGCAATCCTTTGAAAACCTTAAACTTTGAAATTCTTGAGAGCAACACCACTGATCATTATCGAGAGTTTTCTTAAATGATTCTCGTCATTTAGGATGTAATTAACTATAAGGGCTTGCCCTTATAGGGAACTTTAAGAACCCATGTAATATAAACCCTACTTAATTCATTTATATTAAGCAGGGGAACTTGTCGGCTTATAAAATTGGTTCGCAGACCAAACAGATGTCACAAATCTCCTAGTTTATTTAATCGAGCACCATCATCAAGCAGTGTGTCTATTCTTCGGGATAGATACACGGTTTATGATGCAGTGCTCGTTTATATAAAATATAAACTATTTGGGATGTGAGAATGGTTTGATTTCATATCTTAAAATCTTCAAATTTAAAATTATTTTCAAAATCAAATGCTACTTTTTAAATTATATATATATTTTTAAATTAAATTTAAAATCAAAAATTCGCCGACAACTTCTGTAGGGGACCCCTTTTCAAAAATATAACACAAACCTAAAAATATGCCGACATGATCAACTGAGAATCCCCGTAGATGTTGATTTCCGTTATTCCCATTTGAATGGTTAGTTCCAGTCCTGTTATGAGGGCTTCGTATTTTGTCTCATTGTTTGTGCATGGTTCTGTTAAGTGGTAGGAGTATCTTAACATCCCCGCTCCGGTGTTATAAAGATTAGTCGATTCTCGCCTTACCGGGCACTATCGTTTTGCAATTCTTTGTTCTTCGTGCTTGAGGACGCATCGTCGAAGTATAGTTCCCAACGTCGATCATCAGTGTCTTCTAGGCTCATTATCTGCTCGTCAGGCAAATCGTCGTCGAGAGGCGAATCTGCTTGGTAAAGGGTGTGCTGCAAGGAAGTCTGCTAGGACTTGTCCCTTTACGGCGCGAAGAGGAACGAAAGTTATGTCAAATTGCAATAGTATCATCGACCACCTGGCAAGTCTGCCAGAGAGCGTCGATCGGGTCATCAAGTATTGCAACGGATTAACTCTCGAAATAAGGTTGACCTTATGAGAAAGCATGTAATGCCTGAGCTTCTGTGCGGCGAAGATCAGGGCCAAGCAGTGCTTCTCAATAGGAGGATACTTTACTTCCGTCGGGATTAGACGACGGCTTAAGTAGTAGAGAGCATTTTCTTTCCCTCATCATTGACCTGGGCTAGCAGGGCTCCAAGGGAGTCGTCTAAAGCCGCGGTATAAAGTATCAACGGTCTACCTGAGACTGGGACTGCTAAGACAGGAGGTGTCATTAAGTATTGTTTGATGTCATCGAAGGCATGTTGACATTTGGAGTCCCAAGTAAACTTGGCATCCTTCTTAATCAAAGCAGAAAAAGGCTGACACCTTCCTGACAAATTCGATATAAAACGTCGAAGATAAGCCGACTTTCCTTGAAAGGATCGTAGGTCGTTTCAAGGTTTTAGGAGATGGCATTTATAAGATAGCTTTAATCTTTTCCGGATCAATTTCAATCCCGCGATGTCGGACGACAAATCCTAAGAATTTCCCGGAGGTGACGCCGAAGGCGCATTTTAAGGGATTCATCTTAAGGTTGTATTGTCTTAGTCGCTCGAAAATAATTCTCAAATCATACAAGTGATCTTCTTTCAGTTTGCTTTTGATGACCACATCATCCACGTAGCACTCAACTTGGTTGTGAATGAGATCATCAAAAATCTTCATCATCGCTCTTTGGTATGTTGCTCTTGCGTTCTTTAGTCCGAATGGCATTCTTGTGTAGCAATACACTCCGATTGGCATTACGAATGCCGTGAGCTTTTCGTCTTCCGGTGCCATCTTTATCTGGTTGTATCCCGACGATCCATCCATGAATGAAAATATTTCATGTGTTGAAGCAATGTTAATCATCAGTTCTGGGATTGGTAGTGGAAATTCGTCCTTTGGACATGCATTATTTAAATCTCTAAAGTCTACGCAGATTCTGATATGACCATTCTTCTTTCTGACTGGTACCACATTGGCTAACCAAGTAGGGTATTATTCTTCACAGACAAATTTAGCGTCTATTAGCTTCTTAACTTTGGCTATTACTTGTTGCTTAATTTCTAGACGCATTCCTCTGGGAGCTTGTCTGACTGGAACAAAAGTAGGATCTACTCCTAACTTGTGAAATGTGACTTCTGGAGCTAATCCTTGTATTTCATCATAACTCCAAGAAAAACAGTCCTTAAATTCCATTAGTAGCTTGATTATTTCCTCAGAATCTTCTTTATTGAGTAAGGAGCTAACAAAGGTTGGCCTAGGCTCTTCGCTAGTACCTAAGTTAACTTCCATTAACTCGCCTATTGTAGATTTGATTCTTCTTCAAATTCTGGTGGAGCATCTCCGATTTGTAAATCTTCAAGATCTTCTATAGCTGCCAAGTAGTTTTCATTAGGCTCGCAAGTGACAACCAAGAAAAATCTCGTATCGTCAACTGATCCTACTGTGCCGAATCCGAGACCATGTTTTGAATTGGGAGGCCGACCGGCATTATTCCATAATTTTTCAAAGTGTTGTGATCGGCCTTTTGTCCATTGTCGAGGTAAGACACCACGTTGAATTAAATTTTGAACATAGGGAGAGTACCACTCAAAAGGTAGTTCCATTAATTTGGAAGAATAACATCTTCAAATTGTAAATCTTTTTCAGTATTGGAGGAGGAAGCACCACGGTAAAACTTGATTGGCTTGGTACCACCACCATGCACTTCCTTGAGCACCATACCCTCGATCTTATTAGAATGGATCGGGGTCAGGGTCATAGTATGAACATGATGGTTAATCTTCTCGTACATTGATTCATATTCTTCATTCTTTTCATTTTCGAGAGAGATCTTGAACTGGGGTTTCTTTTGACTTATTGTCGCTGCTTCTTTCTTGATTTCTTCTTCTTCTTCAGAGGTGTTCTCCCAATCAACATCGATGACCTATTTCTTCTGTCCAACTGTTCCAACATTTCTTCCACGTCCTCGTCCCCGGCCTCGACCTCGGGTGCGAGTTCTAGAGAAATCTTCACCATCTCGCCGTAAGGGAGTGGTGAGTAACTGTTGGACTAGAACTTCAGGTTCTTCATCGTCTCGAATTTCTTTTGCTTCATTTGATATAGTACTTCTGGAAAAGATTATTTTCTTTGGGGCGCGTAGTAGGCTGCATCTTCATGAATTCTAATTTCATGCACGGAGAACGGTTGTAAGTCAGCTTTGATGCACTGTTCCCCACCTACGTAATACTTTATGCACTGGTGCAGAGATGACGGTACCATCCAGTTTTCATGGATCCATGGCCGACCCAGTAGTGCGTTGAACGATGTCTCAGAATCAATTATGTAGAATTTTGCGGTTGTCTTTGCTAAATCACCGGTCTTCATTAGTAGTGTTATCGATCCAAGAGCTCTCTCTCCATTTTGATTGAAGCCTCTTAATAGCATCTTGTCTGCTTCAAGCTCACGTGCATCAATTTCCAAATATGCTAGCGTCCGAAGATTCATTATGTTGATTGATGCTCCTGGATCAACCAACACTGCGGAGAGCGTAAACTTTCCAATAGTGATCGAAATGTATAACGGTCGGTTGTGATCGACTGTTCCCAGTAATAGATCATTGTCCGTGAAGGTAACACCTCGCTATTCTTTTAACGAGCAAACCTCGTCAAAGGTATCACTGGCCATTTGAGCTAAACAAATTTCTGGATCAAGTAAAACCATGATCAGAGCCTCTCTCATCTCCTTTGACAGGATCAGAGCGTCGTATATGCTTAGTTCGGCTGGTAGCTTCCTAAGATGGGCTAGCACGTTGTAGTCCACTTTATTAACGTGTTCCTCAGTTTCTGCCCGAATGGGTAATTTCTCTGTCGGGGTTGGTTCTTCCTGAGCAACCACCTGCTTTCCTTTATCCTTTGGACCCATTCTCAGCGGTAAAATTTTTTCACTTCTTAAATTTACTTCAGTTATTTCTTCTGAATTTGGTGTTGAATCTGCCGGTGTATCCTCTTGAATTAGACCACTGGCTCTTCTGAAGTTGCTTAGGTGTCTGATGGTTCTAATTCTATCATGATCGGAGCTCCTCGGAATTCATAAATGGACTCGTTGCTTGTCGAGCATTCGTAGCCTCCTTTGTGAACATCTTCTTCATCGTGGTCGTCGAGGTTGTGTATGATTTGAGAATCGTTATTTGTATTTGAATCGAGATCCAGATTAAGCCGGTTGTCGTTAGTTACATAATCGTTAGAAACAATCAAAACGTAGCCAACGCCATAACCCTTATCATTATAAGATCCCGCCGGGGCGAGCAAAGAATCATACAGAGTCAGGAGTTCGAGGGATTTCTGTCCAGAATCGGAAATAACCATCTTAGGATAAGCAGCCCTTAGTCTACCCTTCGGAGCCTCGGTCTTCTTTTCTTCCACGATCTTCTCCTCCTTCTGGGGTGGTTCTTCAATCGCAAGTGATAGTGCCGGCTCGACGGGTCTCAAACTACGAGTTGAAGCACGTACCGAAGCGGCTTTGGATGTGATCCAAAATTTTCTTCAATGATTTTGTCCAGACAATACACCATCCATCATCAGTCGTGTAAGGGCCTATCGGAACAATGGGATCCATTGAAATAACATTGATGGAACCTCCCTTCTGGAGTTTCTTCATGTATTCCTTTGGGATCGTTATGTTACCTTTCTGGAGATTGTCATCATGCCAACTCGTGAAAGTGATGCAATCCTTTATCTTGTCTCCGAGCATCTGATGGTAAGGGCAATAGTTCGAATGATCTTTCTTATTGACTTCCTCCGGCTTCTTGGGCTCTGGCAGCTGAAAATCTGGTGTTTTCATTAAGCTGCGGAACATCATCGCTACTACTTCAGTTTTGAATAGGTATTCTCTATTTAGAAGTTCTCTTAAAGTACGTAACGAACGAGGTGGTTGTTCATAATGCTGAGGCGACTGATAGCTCCGACGAGGTTGCTGATAGCCCTGCTGAGGTTGTTGATAGCCCTGCTGAGGTTGTTGGTATGTTCATTGCGGTGGTTGGTAACTTGGCTGTGGCCGCTCTGACTGTATCTACATTGGCTGCTTGCCCTTATCTACTGCCGCGACGATTCCAGATTTCTTCTCGAATGTTTTCACAGGCTTCTGCTTATCTTTCTTGTCCGCGAAACTTAACTGTTTTGCCTCTTCTTGCAAGCTCCCGGCCTTACTAAGCAACTTCTCGAAAGTCTTGATTGTAAATCCTTTAAGGAGGAGTCTTATCGGGCCATGGATACTCTTAAGTAGGATACCGATCGCATGTTGTTCTTGAAGCTGTGGTTCACACTTCATGCTTAAGTTTCTCCATCGAAGTATGTAATCCACTAAAGTCTCATTCGGCTTTTGTTGCTCCACCACTAGATCACCGATAGTGATGTGGTGCTGAGCCCCAGCAAATCGTTTAACGAAGAGATTCTCCAGTTCTGAAAAGGTCTTTACTGAACCGTTCGGCAATTCTGTGTACCAGTCGAAGGCAATCCCTGACAAACTGCTGATGAACTGGCGGAAGAGTAGAGCGTCGCTCCCACCGACATTGCAGCAACTAGCACGAAAATGTGCGACATGCTGCCCGAGGGTTTCCTGTTCCATCAAAAGTCTTAAACAGAGGTGGTACGAAGCCTTTCGGGTATTGGATTGCATCGAACTCTTCGGGGTAAGGTCTACCCATCTGAATATATGCTCCATTCTTGGATTGTGCTAAAGCTTCTCGCACCTGTTGTTCTACCATATTTTTAATATCCTTTTCTGGAATCATGCTTTGTGTAGAATCCTTCTTTGGTGGTTTGTCTTCGTTGACGGAAGTAATCTCCTTTCCTCCATCTGCAATATGGATAATTTCTGGGGGTGTCTCTTTCTGAGGCTGGGCCTGACTCTGGAGGGTGGCTAAGGCAGCAGCCATCTCTTCCACCCTCTTTGCCATCTGGGAAATTATATCATCTCTTTGCTGAAGCTGTGCTCTCAACACTTCTGGTTCATCTTTTTCCGTAGCTGCCGGAGCACCTTGCGAAGCTGACGATGCTCGTGTCTCAACCATGTTGATCTCGGTATACTCATCATTCATAAATTCTGATGAGTCTATTTCATCTCCTAGTTCTTCTTCTCTTTCTTTTGCTAACCATCGGATGTCGGTCCTTAACTTGTCCATGACATCCTCTAGTGGCCCTTTTCACACGGTCTCGCAGTTGTCTCGTGACGGTTGTTGAATTTCCTTCCCGGGAGTCCCCTTTATTGCAGTAGCACTTTCTTCTGATTCAAGTTTCCTGACGAGGCTTTTCTTCTCAGGACATTGTCTTGGTCTTAGTTCGTCAGTAGTAGGTCGCCATACCATCCTTCTTGCAGCCGGAAGCCTAGGACCGGATGGTCTATCGGCTATATGCTGGAAGGTGGTATCCTCCCTAATTTGTAGACCCGATACAACAACAAGCGAACTGGCTTTTATCTTCTTCTTTGGTTTCTTTGTGGCGACGAACGGGCTCCATTCGCGGTCCGAGGCGGGATTTAGCTGGCACTCATCCTATCCTTCTTAAGATTTCTGACACAGGGCATCTTTCTTTCTTTGCCAATCTTTTTATCACAGCTTGTAGTCAGGCAAATGGTGTAGCCTTATCCCTTTTCCTCTTGTAATTGTTGTAGTATGCAGGTCGAGGTAATGCGGTGGCGATCTTATGAACATCCTCTTCATCTGATGCGGTAGAGAGGGGGTGAAACCTGCTCCCCTCCAACAGAGGTATATACTCAGGCAGTTCTTCTCTTTCCTCGGGAATTTCTTCCGGAAAAGTAACTTCGGCAGCTACGGCTTTCTTAGCGATCTTCCCGCTTCTATTTCTCCTTTGAGTCCGAGTTAGGGGTGCAACTCTTGAGCTCGGACCCAATCTCGAAAACGAGATGGTATTGTAGCGATATCTGTACCCTCCACGGTGACGAGGCTCATCGCGGACTTGGATTTCCTTCCCCTTCGGCTTGGCGGAAGTTGGGGTAAGTGCGGAGATGACTAGACCGGTGGGGTAGAGACAACGAATCCTCCTACGAACAGTAGTACTCCTCTCAGTTGGAACCCTTTGCAGGGGAGGGAATTCTTGAGTCGACTTCAGGTTGAACTCAATCACGGGCTCTTCAGTTTCTGACACTTTGTCCATTAGTGTGAAGAGAGTGACATCAGCGAACTTGACATCTGTGTTGCCAAATCCTTGTCCGAAACGGATGATCCCATTGTCAGGCAGCTCATCCTTGTAAACGGCGAAGTCCATTCCATTGGTGAAGGAAAAGATTAACTTTGGGGCAGTCATTTTCTGCAAGGCAGATTCCGAATGTCAGTCCCGAATTATGCTTCTTTTCTTCATAAAGTTTAGGACAAAAAAGAAAGAGTCCAAACACATTTGTGATTTTTAAAAGAGATTGTTTATTAGGAGGTTCGTTTGTTAGAAACAAAACGATTAAAGGAAAAAGGTTATAGCAAAGGTAAAGGGCCCGATTTAGAATTGGAAAGGAAAAGAAAGTCTTATGCAAGACTTCTCGACTTGAAGGACCGCTCCTAAACTAACACCTATTGGGGGTCCACCCCACCTCGGAAAAGAGGTAAAAGGATCTCGGAACCTCTCTCGTTTATGGGTGTCTAAACGGTGGCTCCTAAATCCGAGAGGAGTTGACTATACTCGTTCAAGACAGAAATGAACGGGGTATTCCAATGGAAGAATGGTAGTTTTGGTCCACTAGGGATATGGACTCACCACTGATTTATGAAAGCAAAACCATCTAATCAAAAATGGAGAGAGGAACTAGTCCCCAGCGGAGTCGCCAGAAGTTGTCGGCATATTTTTAGGTTTGTGTTGTATTTTGAAAAGGAGGTCGCCTACAGAAGTTGTCGGTGAATTTTCATATTTTAAATTTAATTTAAATATATATATAATTTGGAAAGTAGCATTTGATTTTGAAAATAATTTTTAAATTTGAAGATTTTAAGATATCAAATCAAACCGATCTCACATCCCAAATAGTTTATATAAACGAGCACCGCATCACAAACCGTATATCTATCCCGAAGAATAGACACACTGCTTGATGATGGGGCTCGATTAAATAAACTAGGAGATTTGTGACATCCGTTTGGTCTGCGAACCAATTTTGTAAGCCGACAAGATCCCCTGCTTAATACAAAAAAATTAAGCAGGGTTTATATTACATGGGTTCTTAAAGTTCCCTATAAGGGCAAGCCCCTATAGTTAATTACATTTTAAATGACGAGAATCATTTAAGAAAACTCTCGATAATGATTAGTGGTTTTGCTCTCAAGAATTTCAAAGTTTAAGGTTTTCAAAGGATTGAATTTTGAATATTTCAATAGGGAATGGATCAAATTTGGAACATTTATTTTCAGGAATCCAAAGGAAGAAAAGTAGGAGAAGCTGAGGATCCAAAAAGAATCTTGGCAACTTCCCAAACTATCCTATTGTTTGGCTTCAATTTAGGAATTTATTTAATATTGCAATCCTGCCAAATTTAATTAATTAGGACTTATATTTGTATGAAATGATCATACAAATAGCCTTGAAGATGTGAGGGTTTATGTCGTACCAAACGACTACCTCGGAGTCCTAAGACCGGTTAGGGCTTAATTTACATAACATGATTATGCAAATCCTAACAAAAGGGTTGAGGATTTACGTTGCACTAGGCAAACTACCTCGAAATCCTACGGTTTGGTTGTTTAATTCTAGGAATGTTTAGCTGATGTAGAGTTGTTTTGCTGACGAAGATGGCCGTGCTGCCCACCGTGCTCCAAGCTCCTTGTTGTTGCAGAGGTTTAGTTTTAGAAGTCATAAATCAGGAGATGAGAGAAGTGTTTTGGTTTAGAGAAAATGTTAAAATCCAAGTTTTTTTTAATATTTAATTAAAACAAATCTTAAAGTTGTTTAAACAGAATCGATTAAGATCTCACGGTTCCGTCATCCCAGCACCGTTATTTTCATCGAATTCACTTAGTCCAGATGAATTTGCTAAACTCAACTGAATGAGTTCCACACTTTCATTTAGACCGTGGGAAATCTCGTTAGCAACACGTGGGTTACATCATCCGAGGTATTCCCGATCATTCGACGAGACGTTTTAATTTAGTTACAATTGTAGTTTTGTTGTTCCGTTTGTGATTAAATCTTGAGTTATTTTATATCTTGGAATGTTGTGGCGGTGAATTTTATCTTGCAATGACTTTTATTTTAGTTTTGGTTTCAGTTCAGGGACTATCCTAAAGGTTTTGGTTTTCATGCAACAGTCTTGTTTATCATGCAAGAAATATTAAAGTACAGTGCATGTAAGTAAATTGCAATAAAATAAAAGCGTACCTGGAGGGTCTTCCTGTCATCCCAAGCTGCACTTGAAACACATGTTAAGGCATTTAAATATTTTGCAAGAAATACCTAAGTAAAGCTAAGGGAAAGGGTTTTGGTTGTCTACCAAGTTCCTAATCCTATAACTAGTCATCTCCTATGATGTCTAGGTTCTTGGTTTGGTTTAAGGATGATTTTCTTCATTAAAGAACAACTAGATTCAATTGTTCTTCTAAAACATCTCGTTATATTGAGGAAGTGCTTAGGACGAGTCCTAAACATCTTTTCAGTATTTCTGGGATTGCTTTGAGTCCAACTAAATTTAGTTGCACAGGTGAATTAATCATCCGAGGGTTTAAGTTTTGTTCCCTTGCTCAGTGAACTAGGACATTTGAATATCCTATAAGTGAAGTAACACTTCACTTGATACTTCATCTAAGAGTTATAATAATAAGAGCTTTAAAAGGGCAAATCAACTTATTAAGTATTTTAATGATTTAAACTTAATGATTTAATTTTAATTTTGACTTAATTATAAAAAATTAGTTTAAGTTTGGAATAGTGTTCAAGTCCTTTATGTTTTAAGTTTACTTTAAGTGTTTGGTTTAACTCTTAATGATTTCATTTAGGTGTGTTGTTAAATGATTTTAATTCAATTTAATTTTAATTTAATTTAAGTTTAATTTAATTTAATTTAATTTAATTTGATTTGATTTGATTTAATTTAATTTAATTTAATTTTAATTTAATTTTGTTTAATTTAATTTAAATTAAATTTTAATTTAATTTGATTTAATTTATTTTGATTTAATTTTAATTTTTATCTTAATCTATTAAATATGATTTAATTTATTTGTTAAGGTGTTAACTTGATTTAAATTTTGATTTAATTTAATCTCAACATCTTAAATTTAATTTAATTTAATTGTTAAATTGTTTAGCATTTTAAATTTTAAGTTAGGATTATCCTTTTAGTTAAGAATTAAATATTATTGAAGTGATTAATTTAGGGATTCATAAATTAAAGAATAAATACGCTCTTAATAATATCCCTACTTTAATAATTCCAATTTCTATTATTCTTCCAAAATTTCAATTAATTAATTAATTAAAGTTTTATTTTAATTAGATTTGAAATGGTGAGTAGGTTTCTACACTCAATCATTTAAGTTTCAATCATCCAAAATCAGTTTAAAATCAAATATTTTACCCTCTCCTTTTTGATTAATCCTAAAATTTTAATTAGGGGTTGAAATTTTTAACTACCCTTTTGCCCTTCAAGCTTAATAATTCTATAACTCACTAAACTAAGCTCGAAGTGAACTTGAAATTTTTATGTAACCTCACTCACATGTCAATTAAGGCATTAGAGGAGAAAATGTGATTTTTCTGTATTTAATTTATTTATGTAATTATTTTTTAATGGAAAATAGGGGTTTTCAAGGAAAATTCAATAACATGACCAAGGAAATATTTTTGTCCTTAAGAAAATTATGGGATGTTCCTAATGATCAGAGGACCATTTGGGCCAATTTTGGTGATTTTTTTAATTATTTTTTATTTATTAGAATTATTTTGAGTTTTGGTGTATTAATTAATTTAAAAAAAGAAATAAAAGTTGAAAAAAAGGATTTTATATTTTTCAAAAATATCTCTGACCTCAGGGAAATCAGAGAACTAAATTTTATATTTTTCTGATTTTTCTTTGATTTATTAGAATTATTTTAGTGGAAATGTTAAAGAAAATCATTTTTTAAATTTAAAAATTGTTTTAAGCCTTTAAAATTCAATATCTTACCCTAGAGACTTAGGAAAAATATTTGGTTTGTTCCTAGGTGATTAGAATTCAAAATGTGACATTTTGGTGATTTTTAATATTTTTATGATTTTTAATATTTTTTAATTATTAAAAATATTAAAATAATGATAAAAATCAAATTTTTAGAAAATTACAATTTTAAATTTCCTAAATTCCTCTGATATCAGAGAAGCCCCAAAACCATTTTTGTGAATTTTTGAAAATTATTTTGTGAGTTATGAATTTTTAAAGTTTAATTTTGGTTATGTGACTTAATTAATCCATTTAGTGGGGTTAAACATTTCTAATTGATTTCAAATTTTTATGTGATGTTCCTCTGATCCTAAAGATCAGTGGAGAATTGTTTTCAAGTTAATTTGATGTGTAGTTAACCCTAAGTAATTAATGTTCAATTTTGGGTGTTTTGGCCAATTAGGGTTGTTCAATGTGAATTAACTCAAAATCTATTTTTCCTAGGTTCCTCTAGTCATAAGAAACATCATCAAATTTTCCTAGAATTTATTTCTCAACATGCTAATTATTGTAATTAAAATACTCAAAACAGTAACATGAACTTAGAAAATCAATAACTTCTCATAGGGATGGCCTATGACCTTGTAAAATTCAGGGAATGTTCCCAAGTTCAGAGGCTTCAAAAGCCCTATGGTCTCATGCCAAGGTGAATTGCCTAGCAAATGAAGAATTAAAACAATGCAGAGAGTAAATAAATCATTAAAAATAAAATACTTGATGAAATGACTTGATTTCTTTTCCACATTATTCTTCTCTGTTTACTGAGCAAGAGGGTATTTTTATTTTATTTTTGTGATTTTTCTATGCAAAGATATGGATTTTTGAAGTTCTGGTAATTAAATAAATAGAAAATAGCCCTAATTTCCTACTTATCCACGTGGCGCCACGCCATCCTCGGTAGCTCCGAAAGGCCACGCGGCGTGCTCTGCTTTGGCGCCGCCATCTGAGTCAGCACTGCGGGGGCCCGCCATTCATGTATCATCTCCCGGTCCGACGCCATCTGAGCTGTCAGTCCAATACATGCGCGAATGGACGGCATCCGTTCATCATCCCCGATCGACTTCACTCGAGAGCCGTCCATCTACCAGGCTTGATATCTCTCTCGATTCTTAACTGATTTCTACGTTCTTATACTCTATGGATTCGTCTTGAAGAGACAAACACATCCATACAGTTTATGTGGCATGAAATTAACCCAATCAAAATTGAGAATGTTCAGAAGCTCGGGAAGAAGAGAGAGCTCACACCTTTGCTCAGAGAAGTGTGGCTTCGATCTGAGAGTTGTGTCACCTTTGATTGAACCTAAGTAAGCTCCAGATGAAGTCTCTGGCCCTGGGGAATTACCTAGACCTAATTTCCACCAGACCCGATTTCAACCTTTGGAGGCTAGAACAAATGGGTGGCCTGGAGAGGGGGCTTTCACCTGGGAACTCCTACTCTTGGTCTTGTGCGAGTGTGGGTGAGTTTAATTTGATTTTGGTGGAGGATTTGAGAGTGTCCTGTTCTAGCCTGAGAATTGAGCTCCAAAATTGAACTCAATCAGTGGGTGTTATGGCAGGAGAACAGGGGGGATGGATTGTTCTTGGCTAGGGGAAGCTTTGTGAGGAGTTTGGAGGGATTTTGTGAAGGTTTGGTTCAGCCAACCTTTTGGCCGAGAGGGGTAGGCTGGCTTAAATAGCCATGGCCATGGCTTCCCACGGGGAGTTAGGGGCTTGGATCAACTGCTCAGGGCAAGGGCAGAACAACTGCAATGGCCATTGGGTATGGGGCAGCTGAGCAGGTGGGAATTCCAAACTTTGGCTCATCCCAAGGTTTCGACCATGGAATTTTCCGGCGACTGTGGTGGCTGGCCGGCTAGGGTCAGGTCAACCTCAGGCTCAGGGAAGTCAGGGCTTGATTCCTGTGGGTTCAATTGAGTTTTGCCAAGTGTAAAGCGGCTGGATCAAAGTGGCATGGAGGAGTGTCAATTTTGGCTGCATTTGGTCCAAGCCATGGTTTTGGGTTTGGTTCATCTCCCCATGGCCTGATTTTGGGCTGAGGAGGTCAGGTGGGTCAGGTTCACATGTGTGGTGAAGTCCACATCAATTTTGTTTAATCTTGAGTTAGGGTGAGACATTAAAAGGGTT
The DNA here is from genome assembly GCA_022702705.1 of Papilionanthe hookeriana x Papilionanthe teres. Classification (NCBI taxonomy): domain Eukaryota; kingdom Viridiplantae; phylum Streptophyta; class Magnoliopsida; order Asparagales; family Orchidaceae; genus Papilionanthe; species Papilionanthe hookeriana x Papilionanthe teres. Next base: position 71,559,655 of record CM040430.1, read on the forward strand.
AAAAAGGTTTAGTGAGAGCTTAGAAAAGGTCCCCCTCCCCTTGCCATTAATAGCTTGGTGAAAAGTCAAACCATCCATGGCTTCATGTGGCTTATACATGGCTTCATGACTCACATTTGGCTTGGCAAGAGTTTGGTCAATTTTCATGGAAAAGGGTTTTAGGAATTTTTGGAAATTTTGGGGTTATTTGATGGGATTTGGCATAATACCATTTTGGTTTGATTTTCATGATGGATTTAGCACTTAGGGAGTGATATTAATTGAGTGAGGATGAGATGAGATTGTAATGTGGGCTTTAGGATGGGTTTGGGCTTTTAAAATTTGGTAAAGGTGGGCTTTTAAAATGGCTTAAGGGAAAGGGCTTTTATACTTCAAAATAGGCTTTTAGATGAAAACTTTTGCAAAGGGCCATGCTAAAAAAATGTTGGGTTTGGTTTAGGGATGTGTCATGAGTGTTTTGAGACAAATTTGAGGTGATTTGGAATTGAATTGAGTCTAATTTGGGTCCCCTTGGTGATAGGGTCAAAAATAGGTCAAAATGGACTAACTTGGGCTAAGGTTGGGATAATGTTGAAATTGATGTAAAGTCAATGTTGAGAAATGTTTATGGGAGTGTAACAAAGAGTTTTCAACCTTGGTTGGGCTTTAATTTTGGGATTTGGGCCTATTTAGGTTCATGGTGGATTTAGGCCAATTTAGGGAATTTTGGTTTTGGATTGAATTTGAGTAAGGTTTGGGTCCAAATTTTGGGCAAAATATGTTAGTGTTTTGTTTATGGAGATGTTAGGGAAGATTAAGAAAAGGTTTGGGATTAATTGGAGTTGAATTGGGTTGGTTTGGGCTAAGTTTGGGTTATGTGTCAAAATTGGGCTTTAAGCTTAAAAGTGAAATTGGATTCAAATGTCAATCATATTGGGCTTGGATTTGGTCTAGATTGATATTGGGGATATTGAATTGAAGCTTAGAATTGAATTGGACCAAAATTGAGGTCAATCAGAAAGGTTTGGTTTGACATTGGGTTCATTTGGGTTTGACTTTTGGGCAAATTGGGGGTTTTGGTAAAATTGGGGCAAAATTGGCAAAATTGGCCCATGGTGTAGTTGAACAAAATGAAATTGAGAATATTTGGGATTTTTTGGAATTTTTTGGGAATTTTTGGAATTTTTGAATTTTTGGATCAAGAGGGGCATTTTGGTAATTTGGAGGCTATTGGGGGTATTTTTGGAAATTTTGGTATTTTTTGCTGTAAATGATCAATTTGATTGGTGGGGAAATGTTCAAGGTTGATTTTGGAAAATTTTTGGGTGATTTGGAAATTTTGGTGGTTTTGGGTAGTTTCAAGGGCTTTTAGTAGGTTTGGTGGGTCCGGGGCCCCGGGGGTCAAAAATTGAAATTTTGGAAAAATGAAAATTAAGCAAGTGTGAGTGAAATGGAATCATTTTGGTTGAGCCATGAAGCCATACTAAGCCTATAGGAGCCATGAGAGGACTCATTTGAGGCATTCACTATGTTGTTCCTAACCCCATTAGCCAGGGGCTTAGGGGTTAAGGACCATCCATGTGAATTACCTACATGAGTCAAGAGGTCAGGTTGGGTGAGAGTGTGGGTTTTAGGATTTGGAATGTGTGTGTGAGAGAGTAGTGTATGTGTAAGTCAGCCCTCACCAGACCAGGCCAGCCAGGGTGATCCTAAGGCCAAAAAGTCCTATAGGGAACTCATCCTTTAAACCTCCACATTTGATCTCAACCCTCTAGGTGATTAGGGGTTTACAATCAAGCTTGTGGGGTTTGCAGGGAGTTAAGAAGTGGTTGAGTTTCTAAAGGGGTAGGTTCCATCTCTAGTCCTCTAAGATAGTCAAAGGAAAAGCTTAAGGCTAGATCCTAAGTACTAAAGAGAGAAGAGAAGACCTCATCAAAAATGAGGTCAACAAACCTAATTTTCACTAAAATTCTCTAAGATTACCAAATATCCCTTAAAACCCTATAAATTCCAAAAATCTCCAAATTCCTAAGATTTCAGCAAAAATCAACCTAAACGACTCCAAATTATTCAAATTGCCAAAATTCACTCAAAATCTCCCAAAATTAGCGAAAACCCCAAAATCTTCCAGAAAGCCCATATGCCCAAAAACTCTCATTAGTTCACCAAAATCATTGTGAACCACTCAATATTACCAAATTGATCAAAAAAACTCCACATTCTTTAAGACTAGCCAAATTACTCTATATTCTCCAAAACTACCAAAATAACAATATTTTCTCCAAAATTCGTCTAAATTACCAAAGTGCCCATAAAATCCTATAAATCGCAAATATCTCTAAATCGTAAAGATGTAATAAAAAATCATTGAAAACCACTCCAAATTTTTAAATTACTGAAATTCACCCCAAACAATCCCAAAATTAGACAAAATCCAAAAAATTCAAAAATACCCCTATAACCAAAAAAAAATTTCCATTATTTCACCAAAATCAATTTACACCTCACCAAATTTCATAATTAATCAAAAATACTCCACATTTCTTAAAACTAGACAACTTCAACTAAATTCTCCAAAGCTACGAAATAACTTAATTTTCATCAAAATTTTCTAAAATTACAATTATGCCCTTGAAACCCTAAAAATCTCAAAAATCTCTAAACTCCGAAGATTTCACAAAAAACCATTCTAAAACACCCCAAACTATTCCAATTGCCCAAATTCACACCAAATCTCTCGAAATTAATCAAAATCCGAAAAATTTCCAAAATGTCACTATGGCAAAAAAATTCTCATTTCTTCAGCATAATCTTTTCAAACCTTTCCAAATTACCTAATGATCTGAAATACTCCATATTCCTTAAAATTAGCCCAATTACCCTAAATTCTCTAAAACTGACTAATAAATCCACTTTTCACCAGAATTCTCCAAAATAATCAAATTGTTTTTAAAAATTTAAAAATCATAAAAATCTCCAAATTCCTAAGATTTTGCAAAATATCATTTTATACCAATTCAAATTATTCAAATTTCATAAATTCACCCCAAATCTCCCAAAATTTGGCAAAATCTCAAAAATTTCCAAGATGCCCCTAGGGCTAAAAAAAACTCATTTATTCACCAAAATAATTTCAAATCGTTCCAACTTTCCCTTTCAATCTAAAACTCTCCACATTCATTAAAACTAGCTAAATTGACCAAAATTCTCCAAAACTACTAAAAAAACCAAATTTTCTCCAAAATTCTCTAAAATTACCAAAGTGCCCTTAAAACCCTAAAAAACAAATAAATCTTTAAATTGCAAAGATTTCACAAAAACTCATTCACAAAAATTCCCCTTTGGCAAAAAAAATTTACATTTCTTCACCAAAATTATTTTAAACCTCTCCAAATTACACAATTGATCTAAAATACTTCACTATCCTTAGAACTAAACAAATTGCCCTAAATTGAACAAACATACCAAAATAACGCAATTTTCACCAAAATTTTCTAAAATTACCAAAATGCCATTCAAACACTAAAAATCCCAAAAAACTCCAAACTTGTAAGATTCCGGGAAAAATCATTCCAAACCACTACAAATTATTTAAATTGCCCAAACTCACACCAAATCTCTTAAAATTAACCAAAATCTCAAAAATTCCCAAAATGCCCATATGGCCCAAAGATTCTCATTTCTTCAGCAAAATCTTTTCAAACCTCTCCAATTTATACAATTGATCTAAAATTCCCTACATTCATTAAAACAAGCCAAATTTCCTTAAATTCTATAAAACTACAAAAATAATCCAATTTTCACCAAAATTCTATAAAATTTTCAAATTACCCTTAAAACCCAAAAAATTTAAAAAATCTCCAAATTCCTAAGTTTTAACAAAAAATCAATCTAAACCACTTCAAATTATTCAAATTGCACAAATTCACCCAACATCTCCCAATATTTAAAAAAATCCCAAAAATTCCAAAAATGCCCCTATGGCAAAAAACAGTTCTAGTTCTTCACCAAAATCATTTTAAACCTCTCCAAATTACCCACTTGATAGAAAATACTCCACATTCATTAAAACAAGCCAAATTGCCCTAAATTCTACAATATTGCTTCACATTCCTTAAAACTAGCTAAATTGCCCAAAATTCCCCAAAACTATCAAAATAACCAAATTTTCATCAAAATTCTCTGAAATTACCAAAGTACCCTCAAAACCTAAGAATTGCAAAAGTCTCTAAAGTGCAAAGATTTAATAAAAATTTTTTCTAAACCACTGCTAATTATTCAAATTGCTGAAATCACCCTAAATCTGCCAAAATTACCCTAAAACCCCGAAAATTCACAAAAAGCCCTTATGGCTATAAATATTTCCATTTCTTCGCTAAAATCATTTTAAACTTCTCTAAATTACACATTTAATCTAAAATACTCCACATTCCTTAGAACTAAACAAATTACCCTAAATTATCCAAACATACCAAAATAAACAATTTTTAGTAAAATTCTCTAAAAATGCCAAAATGTCATTAAAATCCTAAAAATCCCAAAAATCTCTAAACTTCTAAGATTTCGCCAAAAATCATTCTAAAGCACTGCAAATTATTCAAATTGACCAAATTCACCCGAAATCTCTCAAAATTAACCAAAATCCAAAAAATTCGAAAAATGTCCCTATGGCCGAAAAATTCTCATTTCTTGAGCAAAATCTTTTCAAACCTCTCTAAATTACCTATTTGATCTAAGATACTCCACATTCATTAAAACTAGCCAAATTGCCTTGAATTCTCCAAAACTACCAAAACAACACAATTTTCACCAAAATTCTCCAAAATTACCAAACTACCCTTAAAACCTTAAAAATTTCAAAAATCTCCATATTTCTAAGATTTCACCAAAAATCATTTCAAACCACTCCAAATTATGAAAATTGCCCAAATCTCCCCAAACCTACTAGAATTAGCCGAAATCTCAAAAATTTCCAAACTGGGGCTAAAAAGTACCCAATTCTTCACCAAAATCATTTTAAACCTCTCCAAATTTCCCTATTCACCTAAAATACTCCACATTCATCAAAACTAGCCAAATTGCCCTAAATTCTCCAAAACTACAAAAGAACCATAATTTTCAGCAAAATTATCCAAAATTACCAAAATGCCCTTAAAACTCTAAAATTCATAAAAATCTCTAAATTACAAAATTTTCACAAAAAATCATTCTAAACCACTCCAAATTATTCAAACTGCCGAAATTCACCACAAATCTCCCAAAATTAGCCAAAATCCTAAAAAAATCCCAAAATTCTCACACGACAAAAAAAATTTCCATTTCTTCTCCAAAATCTTTTTAAACATCTCCAAATTACACAATTGATCTAAAATACTCAACAATCCTTAAAGCTAGACAAAGTGCCCTAAATTCTCCAAACCAACTAAAAATGCAATTTTAACTGAAATTCTCTAAAATTAGACTAAAAATAAAAAAATTCCGAACTCCTAAGATTTTACAAAAATTCATTCCAAGCAATTGTAAATTACTCAAATTTCTCGAATTGACACCAAATCTCCAAAAATTAACCAAAATCTCAAAATTTTGCAAAGTACCCCTATGACCCGAAAATCTCAAAATTAACGAAAATCTCCAAATTCTCTAAAATTACTAAAATGCCCTTGAAACCCTAAGAATCCCAAAAAATCTCTGAACTCCTAAGATTTCACCAAAAATCATTCTAAACCACCCCAAATTATTCAAATTGCCCAAATTTACGCCAAATCACTTTAAATTAACCAAAATCCTAAAAATTCCCAAAATGCCCCTATCACTAAAAAATGTTCATACTTCAGCAAAATCTTTTCAAGCCTTTCCAAATTATCCATTTGATCTAAAATACTCCACATTCATTAAATCTAGCCAAATTACCTTGAATTCTTCTGAACTACAAAAAGACCCACTTTTCACAAAAATCTCCAAAATTACCAAATTGCCCTAAAAACTTTAAAAATCCCAAAAATCTCCAAATTTCTAAGATTTCACCAAATATCATCCTAAACTACTCAAAATTATTCAATTTGCTCAAATTCAACCCAAATCTCCAAAATTAGCCAAAATATTAAAAATTTCCAAGATGCTTCAATGCTAAAAAAATTAATTTCTTCACCAAAATTATTTAAACCTCTCCAAATTTCCCTATCAATCTAAAATACTCCACATTCATTAAAACTACCCAAATTGCATTAAATTCTCTAGAACTACCAAAAAAACCAAACTTTTACCAAAATTCTCCAAAAATGCCAAAGTGCCCCTAAAACCCTAAAAATCGAAAAATCCTTTAAATTGAAATGATTTCACAAAAAATCATTCTAGACCACTCCAAATTCTTGAAACTGCCGAAATTCACCCCAAATCTCCCAAAATTAGCCAAACTCCCAAAAATTACTAAAATGCCTTTCCTTGGCCAAAAAAATTCCATTTCTTCACCAATATCATTTTAAACTTCTCCAAATTACATAATTGATCTGAAATACTCAACAATCCTTAAAGCTGGAAAAATTGACCTAATTTCCCAAACAAACCAAAAATGTAATTTTAACCAAATTTCTCTAAAATTACCCAAATGCAATTGAAACCCAAAAAATCCAAAAAATCTTCGAACTCTTAAGATTTCAGCAAAAAATCATTCTAAACCACCCCAAATTATTCAAATTGCTTAAATTCACACCGAATCTTTCAAAATTAACCAAAATTCCAAAAATTTCCAAAATGCCCCTACGGCCAAATTATTCTCATTTCTTCAGCAAAATCTTTTCAAACCTCTCCAAATTACCCAATTGATCTAAAATACTACACATTCATTAAAACTAACTAAATTGCGTTGAATGCTTCAGTACTACTAAAATAACCTAATTTTCACAAAAATTTACCAAATTTTGATAATTGACATTAAAACCCTAAAAATCAAAAAAATCTCCAAATTCCTAAGATTTCACCAAATATCATTCTAAACCACTCCAAATTATTCAAATTGGTCAAATTCATCTGAAATTTCCCAAAATTAGCGAAAATCTAAAAACTTTCCTTGATTCCCCTATGACTAAAAAATACCCATTTCTTCACCAAAGTTATTTCAAACCTCTCCAAATTACCCTATTTATCTAAAAATCTCCACATTCATTAAAACTCGACAAATTATCCTAAATTCAACAAAACTACCAAAATAAGCAAATTTTTACCAAAATTTTCCAAAATTACCAAATTGCCCATAAAACTCAAAAAATCACAATAATCTTTAAATTGTAAAGATTTCACAAAAAAATATTTTAAACCACTCTAAATTATTCAAATTGTTGAAATTCACACCAAATTTTTAAAAACTAGGCAAACTTCCGAAAATTCTCAAAATGCCCCTTATGGCCATAAAAATTTCCATTTCATCACCAAAGTCATTTTAAACCTCTCCAAATTACACAATTGATCTAAAATACTCTGCATTTCTTATAATTATAAAAATTGCCCTAAATTAACAAAACATACCAAAATAAAGCAATTTTCAGTAAAACTCTCTAAAATTACCAAAATGACCTTAAAAATCCCAAAAATCTCTGAACTCTTAGAGTTTCTCTAAAATCATTCCAAACCACAAAAAAATATTCAAATTTCCCAAAATCACACCAAATCTCTCAAAATTAACCAAAATCCCAAAAATTTCCGAAATGCCTTTATGGCCCAAAAATTCTCATTGCTTCAACAAAATCTTTTCAAACCTCTCCAAATTACCAAATTGATCAAAACAAACTTCACATTCATTAACACAAGCCAAAATACCCTAAATTCTCTACAACTAACAAAATAACCCAATTTTCAACAATACTCTCCTGAATTACCAAATTACCCGTAAAACCCAAAAATCTCAAAGATCTCCAAATTCCTAAGATTTCACAAAAAATCATTCTAAACCACTCCAAATTATTCAAATTGCTGAAATTCACCACAAATCTCCTTAAATTAGAAAAAATCCCAAAATTCCAAAAATTCCACCATAGCCAAAATATTTTCCATTTCTATACCAAAATCATTTTAAACCTCTCCAAATTACCAAATTGATCTAAGATACTCCACATTAAATAAAACTAACCAAATTACCTTAAATTCTCCAAAAAGATCAAAATAACCTAATTTACAACAAATTTCTCCAAAATTACCCTTAAAAACCAAAAAATGTTAAAAATCTTCAAATTCCTAAGATTTCACCAAATATCATGCTAAACCACTCCAAATTATTCAAATTGCTCAAATTTTCCCCATATCTCATAAAATAGCCAAAATCTCAATAATTTCCAAGATGCCCCTCCGTTAAAAATACTCATTTCTTCACCAAAATCATTTCAAACCTCACCAAATTTCCCTAGCAATCTAAAATACTCTAGATTCATTAAAACTACTAAAATTGCCCTAAATTCTCCAAAACTACCAAAATAACCAAATTTTAACCAAAATTCTACAAAAATTACCAAAGTTCCCTTAAAACCCTAAAAATCTAAATTGCAAAGATTTCACAAAAAATCATTCTAAACCACACTAAATTCTTGAAATTGCCAAAATTCAACCCGAATCTTGCAAAATTACCTAAACTCCCAAAAATTCCCAAAATGCCTTTCTATGGTAAAAAAATTCCATTTGTTCACCAATATCATTTTAAATCTCTCAAAATTACACAATTGATCTAAAATACTCAGTAATCCTTAAAACTACTTAATTTGCCCTAATTTCCCAAAACAACCGAAAATGTAATTTTAACCAAAATTCTCTAAAATTACCAAAATGGCCTTAAAAGCCTAAAAATCCCAAAAATCTCCGAACTCCTACGATTAAAGCAAAAAATCATTCTAAACTAACCCAAATTATACAAATTTCCTAAATTCACACCAAATCTTTCAAAATTAACTAAAATTCCAAAAATTTCAAAATGCCCCTATGGCCAAAAAATTCTCATTTCTTCAGCAAAATCTTTGCAAAACTCTTCAAACTATCCAACTGATCTAAAATACTCCATATTCATTAAAACTAGCTAAATTGACTTGAATGCTCCAAAACTACCTAAATAACCATATTTTCACAGAAATTGTCCAAAATTACATAATTTCTCTTAAAACATTAAAAATCAAAAAAATCTCCAAATTCCTAAAATTTCACCAAATATCATTATAAACCACTCAAAATTAATCAAATTGCTTAAATTCACCCCAGTTTTCCCAAAAGTAACGAAAATCTCAAAAATTTCCATGATGCCCCTAAGGCTAAAAAATACTCATTTCTTCACCAAAATCATTTCAAACCTCTCTAAATTTCCCAATTAATCTAAAATATTCCACATTCAATAAAAATAGCCAAATTATCCCAAATTCTCCATATTTAACAAAATAACCAAACATTCACCAAAGTTCTTCAAAATTACTAAAGTGCCCTTAAAACTTTAAAAATCACAAAAATCTGTAAATTGCAAAGATTTCACAAAAAATCATTTTAAACCACTCCAAATTATTCAAATTGCTGAGATTCAACCCAAATCTCGCAAAATTAGCCAAACTCTCGAAAATTCCCAAAATACCCCTTATGGCTGTCGGTGCATTTTAATTTGTCTTTTAAAATAGGTCGTCCAATAGAAGCTGTCAGCCGCCGGAATCAAAATTTCGTCTCCCGCTTCGGAAGGACATCCATGTTATATATGTATATGTAATTTGAAAATATAATTTTAATTTTAAAACATGAAATCTAACTAATTTCATCCTAAATGAGCAATCGTATCAAGCTACGCATCTATCCCAAGGAACAGACACATCGCTTAATATGGAGGCTCGGATAAATAAAATAATCAAATATGACATCTGTTTGGTCTGCGAAACCTGTTATGTTGACCGATAGGTTCCCCTATTAAATACAAAATGATTAAATAGGATTTATATTAATATGCGGTCGTTTTAGTTTCCTATAAGAGCAAGCCCCTATAGTTAATTACACCTTAGATAACCGAAGTTACCTAAGAAATATTTCGATAAAGATCGGGAAAGATATTTTTACAACTTTAAATGGCTAAGGACTTTTCAATGACATTATGCTGATCGGAATCCAATAGGTGAAAGGTGTAAATTTTGGAACATTTGATTGTAAGGAATATAATGGACGAAGAACTAGGGGTTGCCATGGATCCAAGAGGGTATCTTGGAGACTTCTCGATCTATCCTATTGTTTGGCTATGATTTGGAAGAATTATTTATGTTTCATCCTACCAATTTTATTTAATTAGGGCTTCCATTAACTTGATATTGATCATGTGAATAACCTGGAAGATAGGAGGATTTTTGTCATATCGGATGACAACCTTGGAAACCTAAGGCGAGTTGGAGCCTTTGCACCTAGTACGAAGGCCCAAAAAATCAAGTGAGGGTTTATGCTGACCAGAGAAGCTACCTCGAAGTCTTACGGCTTGTTGTTTAATGCTAAAGAAATGTTTTGCTGATGTAGATTTGTTTTGCTGTCAAAGATGGCCCTAATGCCTACGGTGCATGCTCCACGCTCCTCATCATAGTGGGTTCAGTTTTAGAAAGTGATAATGGAAGAGGTGAGAGAAGTATGGTGTTCTGGAAAGTTTAAAATTGAGGTGTCTTAATGTTTTAATTAAATGTTCAAGTTGATTATGGAGACATGTGAGTTACCTCTTCCGAGAGATTTCCGGTCGTCCAAGAGTCGTTTTGATTTAGTTAAAGTTTCAAGTTTATTTTGGTTGGTGATAAACTTTGAGTTATTTAAACATGAGGGGTTCAATCATCTTTTTACATTTCAAAATATGCAGGAAAGTAAGGCAAAAATGTTATGCTAAACAATAGTATATGTTGCGGAAAAAGCAAAGCTAGTAAATTAAACTCAAGCAGGCATATGTGTGTGTCCTAAAGTGTATGCAGGGAAAGTAAGGTATGAAGCTTATGTAATTAACATAGAGAAAACCAAAAGCGCGAAGAAGAATTTCTGGCAGGAAAGCCGTAGAAAAAATATGTAGAAAAATCTATAGGAGGTTCGTAGGCGAAGCAAACTTGTGAAGAAAACTAGTAGGAAATTCGCAGAAAAGCTGTAGAAAGCTCTGTAAGAAAATTCATTGGAAACCAGAAAAAGTAAATTTGTCGAGAGAAAACTCGTAGGAAATCCGCAGAAAAACTGTAGAAAGCTCCATGGGAAAATCTTGAAAACGAACTACATGTCCATGGGAACCATAAGCACGATGGCGCAGAGGACTCAAAGCTGTGCTGTATAAATCCCGCGTTAAGCGAGAACTACCAAAACGTCACCCTATGGATTGCAATTCTAACTCGATCTAAATAGTCAATAGTGGACCTTTACAAATTTTCATACATTTCGATTTGGGTTGCATGCAAATGAAAAATTTATGAGTAGGGAGGCTATTTTTGTTGTGGAGGTAGTTTTGTAATGTTCTTTTAAAATGTATATGGATTTTTTTCTAAAAGTAGCATGACCTACATGTTGACTCTTCTAATTGAACTAGGACTACTAGCAACAGAAGAGTGACAGCAATAGAAATCCCTAAGGATAGGTTAATAGTACCGTGAAGTCCTTCGTCGACCCTCTCCAGGGTCTCTGAGTCAGGAGGTACTATTCAAGAAGTCTCTCATATCCCTCTTTTGCTGTGATGTCATCATCATCCTACCCCTTCCATCCTACTTACAGCCTTACTTGATGGCCCCACATATAGCAGAAAGGCGATACATGCACGTTCATGTGTCCTACATAAACATGGGATTTAGGCTTGGAAGTAAGAAGAAACAAATGACAAGGGGTCAAGAAAGAGAAAGAGGAGATGGCGACCAACCCAGAACAGTGTCGTAAAATGGGTGGATCGGCTCTCAAAGCAGCACAAAGTAATAGGCACGAACTGGCGTAAAGGAAAAAGTAAACTCCATATGTGGTGCAAAAGAGGCAACCACGGGGCAAGAAAACATGTAAAGTTAAATCCCTACGAATGAGCGTAGGGGATAGGAAGAATGTAAAGCATCTAGGATAAGTGAACTGAATCTCCCCCAAGATGGTGCAGGGGAGTGATTTATCAAGCATGTAAAGTAGAGAAGACTAGATCCCTTCAACATGGGGCAAGGAGAGTGATTTTTCAAACATATAAAGTAGAAAAGATTAAACCCCTTCAACATGATGCAAGGGGAGTAATTTATCAAGAATTAATGGAGAAGATCAAATCCCATAAAAGATATACAGTAGAGAAGGTTAATCCCCTTCAACATGGTGCAAAGGTAGCATTTTATCGAGGTAGATAAAAAACAAGAAAAAGGAGAGGACTCAAAAATCACTATGTAGAATACCCTTCCTAGCAATCATATTCATTTCGTACTAGCACAAAATTTTCCATATATAACATAACAAAGAGAGTAAGCAATTAGGCATATTAAGACAATGTGTTATAACGAATAAAGAATTTGTACAAATAGCAAATAATCAAGTGAGAGAGATAAATCCTAATATTAGCATGTACATAATGAGAACAAACTAAACTTGAGTAGCATTTTTAAAATTTCCAATACTACCATGTAGACAATGAGAGCAAGCCTAAATATGAATTACATTCCTAAATTTCCTCCTTTGAAGTGGTAGGCATACTACCTCCTTTCTTTCCCTTTTAATTCTTGCAAGCAACTAAAATAAGTCTCATTCATATGAATTTTAAGATAAAGGCAGCAAGGAGGCATTTAAAATCAACTTAGAATATGCTAAGCAGTAGAATTTCCCATATAGAGGTCACATAGGAATGGTCTAAACCCATCCAGAGAAAAAAAAAACATTGCATATTTTCACATAAAGATAAGATATGAATGATTTAAAACAATCCCAGGCAAGTGTATAGGTGTAGACTTTTACTTTGAAGTAGCTTAAATGTGACATAAGCCAAATCCAAATGATCAAACCATTGTAGACTTTTACTTTAGCATAGCATAGGTTCACTCCAAACTTATTCCAAATAAGTTAACACATGTAGATTTTTCATTTAGCTTGGCATAGAATCACTTCACACTTGTTCCAAACAAGTTAACACATGTAGATTTTCAATTTAACATGGCCTTGGATCACTCCAAACTTGTTCGAAACAAGTTAACACATGCAGATTTTCAATTTAACAAGGTATATAAATAACAGTATCCCTTCCAAATGAACATAAAGGTACCAATTTTCACTTTGGCATAGCATGGGCATGATAGCCTCCTTTCCAAACGAACATAAAAAACAACCAAGAGAAGTGCATTGAGCATACATGTTAAAAAGAATAAATTTCATAAGATAAGCATGTGAAAACTGATTCACTATATGGTAATTTATATAGAAAAGGGGAGCTTCAAAAATCCTATGAGCACAACACCATTTTTATGCATGGAATGGGGTGAGAAACATGTGAAATAAAAGCTTAGATGCTATACATGTGAAAACTTAATAAAGTAGATGAAAACAAGCATGTATGGCCTCCTTTGGAAGTGTTTCCAAAGTGGCAAATTTCAAATCCAAAAATTGCATATAAGTTTACAAAAATACTTCCATGTAAACTACTCATTTCCAAAAACATTGAAGTGTAGAATGAGGTGTCAGATGTATGGAATTGAAGCTTTAGTGATGTACACATGAAAGTTTAGTGGATAGATGGAAAACAATCCCTCATGACCTCATTTGAATGTGTTTCCGAAGTGGCAAAATTCCAATTCAAAAATTACAGATAAGTTTACCAAAACATGCTTCCATATCAACTAGTTATTTCCAAAAACATTGAATTTAGAATGAGGTGTAAGATATGTGAAATTGAAGCTTAAGTGATGTACACATGAAAGCTTAGTGGAATAGATGAAGAACAAGCCCTCATGACCTCATTTGGGAGTGTTTCCAAAGTGGCAAAATTCCAATCCAAAAATTACACATAAGTTAACCAAAATACTTCCATTTGAAATAACCATCTTCAAATAACTTTAAAGTGGAGAATAAGGTGTGAGATGTGTGAAATTGAAGCTTAAGTGATGTACACATGAAAGCTTAGTGAAATAGATAAAAAACAAGCACATATGGCCTCAATTGGAAGTGTTTCCAAAGTGGCAAAATTCCAATCCGAAAATTACACATAAGTTTACTAAAATACTTCCATATGAAATAATCATCTTCAAACAACTTTAATGTGTATAATAAGGTGTGAGATGTGTGAAATTTAAGCTTAAGTGATGTACACCTGAAAGCTTAATGAAATAGATGAAAAACAAGCACATATGGCCTCATTTAGAAGTGTCTCCAAGCGGTGAAATTTCAATCCGAAAATTGCACATAAGCTTACCAAAACATGGTAGATATGAAAAATTGACATGCCATTCCTTCTAAATGATCACATGGATGCAAAGCCTTCATATTATAGCAACATAAGATTGGTTTAAACCAATCCCAAACAAAAGGGTAAGTGCAGATTTTTCATCTTTATAAGCATGAAGTTGATACAAAGCAATTCCAAAAGACCACATGAGTGTAAAATTTATATTTAGGCAAGCATGAAGTTGACATAAACCATTTTCAAAAGATTGTGTAAGTGCAGATTTTTCATTTTTGGTAGCATAAAGTTGATATGAAACAATCCCAAAGCATCACATAAGTGTAGAATTTAAGTTTAGGCAAGCATGAAGTTGATAAAACCTTTTCGAAAAGACTGTATAAGTACAGATTTTTCATTTTTTATAGCATAAACTTGTTGGAGAGGCACCGAACTATCACATGAAACCATTAAATTTTAAGTACCTATAAGCATGCATTTTGACTATCCATAAAGAGAGCCAAAGAGGCCTTCCAAATACCTCATGGACTTATCTAAATTATTATATATAAGGATGAAACATTAGCCTTCCATAAAGAGGACAAAATGGGCCTCGTAGATATCTCATGAAGCTACCCAAGTATTAAGCCACAAAGATGGATTTTCAACCATTCATAAAGAGAGTAAAAGAGGGCTCATAAATGTTTCATGAGGCAAGCTAAACACATAGCTACAAACATCGATTTTCAACCATCAAAGAGTTACCAAACAAACCTCTTACATATCACATATAACAAGCAAAATACTTACCCATTAACATAAAGTTTTAGCCATTAAGAAAGAGGTGTCAAGAAACCTCCTAAAATTTCATGAAACAAACTAGATATTTAAACATAAACATGAAACCCTTCTTTTTTATCCATCAAGGAGGTGTAAGAAGACCTCTTAAAATTTCCATAAAATAAACATCAATTTCAAGCCTCCCTATGTCTCCTAAATATTTTCATGAATTAAGATAAATATTAAGCATAAGCATAACTTTTTAGGCATTAAAGCATGAAATTTTTATCCACCAAATTATGAAACTATTAGCTACAAAAGTATAAAATTTTTAGCCACCAAAGTATGAAACTCTTAGCCACCAAATATGAAACTCTTAGCCACCAAAGAGATATTAAAAGAACTTCCTAAATATCACATATAGTAAAAAATTAATTTTGAACCCCATACATGGATTTTCGGTCAAGCATAGGAGGGTCCAAAAATACTCCATAGAATTTCAAAAAATGAATCAAAGTTACGACAAGCATGAAAGGGCAAAGAAAATTCCATCACAACATTAATACAATCCATAACTTAAGCCTTAAAGCATGAAGCAAAGTTGTACCAACATAAGGCACAAACCGGCAATAGTTCGAAGCTAACAAGGGGAAGGAAGAGTGGAGAATCCGGTAGAACCTCCCCTGTAATTTTCGGCCTTACCCTAGGAGCAAGAAGAAGAACCCATTTTATAGCCAAATGAAGGTAGAAGAGAAGTAAAAAATTAGCCCATAGCATAATCATCACAACCAACATAAAAAAATACTTATCCTTTGAAGCTAGCTCTTAAGCTATCATGAGAAGACATGGAGAGAACCTCAATGGCAACCATGAGCTCCCCAAAACTTGCCACCCAAGATAGGATAGCTGTCATGGGATAGATTGAGGCATGGAGTGAGTCCTTTCCATGCCTTTCACGCCACATGAGGACAAGGAGGGGGAGGCAAAGCAAGGAAGCATCGGGTGGGGGCATGGAGGTTTCGGCCAAACTTCCTCGTAGACGAAATGTTCACAAGGAGGGAGAGAGGGGGGCAACGGCTTCTATTGGGAAGGATTATGGAGGAAAATGTTTATAATCAATATGGAGGATTTTACGAATCCCGGAGTACTTTTCAAGTATCGGGTACTTAAGTGTCGAGGGGTTCAAAAGTATCTCGAAAGTATGGCATGTTTATTGTCAAACTTCATCATTTGACAAGAGGAACGACCTCAAATGATTTTTGGGGAGTTAAGACAACTTTGGTCAAACTTGGGATTTGGGGCTAAATAAGGGCATTTTGGGGACTTTAGGAAATTTGGGGTAATTTTGGGAATTTTGAAGATATGGAGTGGTTTTGGCTATTTTGAGTGGTGGGAAATATTTTAGAATGAATTTTGGAGAATTTAGGTAATTTTGGTCAATTTTGGGATTTTAGGATCTCGAGGGGAAATATGGTAATTTAAGGAAGTTTCAATCCAGGGGGTTAAAAGCTAAAATTTGGGAAAATTGGAATGGCTTCAGAGTGAAGAGAATGGGACCAATAGTAACCTTTTTTTGGTCATCTATGTGTCGGTTCTTACCGCCTAAGCCATAAGCTTGGGCTTCGGTGAGACCAACACAAGAGTATCTAAAAGAGAGGGGACTCATTCAAGTTTTGAGTGGGCGATATGTGTGCGAGTACAGGGTGTGAGCTCCAGACCTCCAAGGGTTAATCCTAAGGTCTGGTCACCTATGGGGAATCCCACTTGGTCTTCCTTATGTTTAGCCCCCTTCCTCCTAAATATTAGAGGTTGTTATTACATGTGGAAACCTCAAGTAAGGAAAACAAGTATGTGGAATTTCTATGTGGTGTGGTTTTTCGTTGCTAGTCTTCTAAGAAGAGTCACTAGGGAAGTCCTATGGCTAGACCCTAGGCTATCTAAGGAGAGATTAAACCTCAACCAAAAGTGAGGTCAACAATGGCCAAAAAAATTTTCATTTCTTCATCAAAATCATTTTAAACCTCTCCAAATTACACAATTGATCTAAAATACTCCACGTTCCTTAGAACTATACATATTGCCCTAAATTCTCCAAACATACCAAAATAATGCAATTTTCAACAAAATCCTCTAAAATTACCACAATGCCCTGAAAAACCCTAAAAATCCTAAAATCTTTGAACTCCTAAGATTTCACCCAAATTCATTCCAAATGACTACAATTTATTCAAATTGCTCATATTCAAACCAAATCTCTTAAAATAAACCAAAATACCAAAAATTTCCAAAATGCCCCTATGGCCCAAAAAATCTCATTACTTCAACAAAATCTTTTCAAACCTCTCAAAATTATCCAATTGATCTAAAATACTTCACATTCATTAAAACTAGCCAAATTGCCCTAAATTCTCGAGATTTACTAAAATCACCTAATTTTCACGAAAATTCTCCAAGATTACCAAATTACCCTTAAAACCCAAAAAATCTCAAAGATCTCCAAATTCCTAAGATTTCACAAAAAATAATTCTAAACCACTCCAAAATATTAAAATTGTCGAAATTCACCCAAAATCTCCTTAAATTAGAAAAATCACAAAAATTCAAAAAATGCCACTATGGCAAAAATATTTCCATTTCTTCACCAAAATCATTTTAAACCTCTCCAATTTACCCAATTAATCTAAAATACTGCAAATTAATTAAAACTAGTTGCTCTAAATTCTCCAAAACTAAAAAAACCCAATTTTTACCAAAATTCTCCAAAATTACCAAATTGCCCTAAAAACCAAAAAAATCCCAAAAATCTCTAAATTCATGTGATTTCACCAAAAATATTTCTAAACCACAACAAATTATTCATATTGCCCAGATTCCCCACAAATTTCTTAAAATTGGCAAAATCTCAAAAATTTTCAAAATGCCTCTATGGCTCAAAAATACCCACTTCGTCATCAAAATCATTTCAAATATCTCCAAATTACCTTATTAATCTAAAATAGTCCACATTCATTAAAATTAGAAAAATTGCCTTGAATTCTTCAAAACTACCAAAATAACACAATTTTCACAAAAGTTCTCCAAAATTACCAAATTGCCCTCAAAACTCTAAAGATCGAAATGTCAAAATTCCTAAAATTTCACCAAAGATCATTCTAAACCACTCCAAATTATTCAAATTGCTCAAATTCACCCCAAATCTCCCAAAATTAGGCAAAATCTAAAAATTTTAAAAGATGTCCCTACGGCTTAAAAATACCCATTTCTTCACCAAAATCATTTCAAACCTCTCCAAATTTCCCTATCAATCTAAATAACTCCACATTCATTAAAACTAGTCATATTGCCCTAAATTTTCCAAAACTACCAAAAGAACCAAATTTTCACCAAAATTACCAAAGTGTTCTTAAAACTCTAAAAATGACAAAAATATCCAACTTGCAAAGATTTCACAACAAATCATTCTTAAACACTCCAAATTATTCAAATAGCTAAAATTCACCACTAATCTCCCAAAAGTAGCAAACTCCCCAAAATTGCCAAACTGCCCCTATGGAAAAAAAATTTCTATTTATTAACCAAAATCATTTTAAATCTCTCCAAATTAGACAACTGATCTAAAATACTCAACAATCCTTAGAACTAGACAAATTGCCCTAAATTCTCCAAACAAACCAAAAGTTTAATTTTAACCAAAATTCTCTAAAATTACCAAAATGCCCTTAAAACCCAAGAAATCCAAAAAACTCTGAACTCCTATAATATCGGCAAAAATTTCCTATTAATCTAAAATACTCTATATAAAAACTAGTCAAACTCCTCTAAACTCTCCAAAACTACCAAAATAACCAAATTTCACCAAAATTATCTAAAGTTACAAAAGTGCCCTAAAAACCCTAAAAATTACAAAAATTTAAAATTGCAAAGATTTAAAAATTATTCAAATTGTTGAAATTCACCAAGAAATTTATTGAAAGTAACAAAAATTAATTTATGTGTGCTCTTTTTCATTTTAATCATTTGAAGAATATATAAAGGAAATGTTGTGAAAACACTTTTAAGAAGGGTAACTCTACCTCCATTAGAGAGAAAAGAGTTTGTCCAACATTGAATTTGAGAGGTAATTTTCTCTATCACAAGCATCAAAATGAGAGAGTTTAATTCTGCCTTTAGCAAGAGGAAACCCCAAATAGAGAAGAGGTGCTTTTGTTTCCTTGAATCCAGTAAAATCAGAAATCCAATTTCTAGTCTGAGCAGAAGCAAGAGAGCTGGATAAAAATTGACATTTGGCCTTGTTAAATGACATACCAGAGACATCCTCAAAATGATGCAAAACCTTCATCATGCATTTAAAAGAATTCTTACTTCCATTACAAAAAAGAATTACATCATCTGCATAGGCAAGATGACTGACCAACAGTTTAGACCTATGCTGAAACTGGGTGTAAGGATATTTCTGCTGAGCTTGATTAAGAAGCTTGGAGAGATAATCAAATGCCAAGATAAAAATATAAGGAGACAATGGATCCCCTTGTTTTATACCTCTACCAACTCTAAAAAAGCCATGGCTGCCACCACTAATCATCACACTATAATAATTGTTGTGTAGCCACCGAGAGATTAAGTTGCAAAAATCCATACTAAATCCTTTAGAAGAAAGCACCTTTAAAATGAAAGACCAACTGATTGTATCAAAGGATTTAGAAAGATCTAATTTGAAAATAAAATTATTCCCCCTGCAAGGCTTGTCAAGATCTGTTAATAATTCTTGAGCTAATAAAACATTCTCACATATATTCCTGTTTGTGTTAAAGCCTGATTGATTTTCAGAAATCAGATTATGCATAAGGGGTTTGATTCTCTCCACAATAATTTTGCTCAGGATTTTGGAAAAAGTAGAAGTAATAGTAATGCGCCTGAAATCATGCCAACTATTCTTATTTCTATTTTTAGGAATAAGAAAGATAGATGAAGACACAAAGTATTTAGGAAGATCCTTGCCATGGAAGAAGCTTTGGACAGCAGTAATCACATCATTCTTGATGATATGCCAAAATATTTTGTAGAAATCTGAAGAGTAACCATCAGGACCTGCTGTTTTGTTGCCATCCAGTGAATTAACAGCAGAAAAAATTTCAGTTTCATCAGGAGAATGAGATAACTTAAGATCATGCACCAAATTAAGAGTGTTATGCATAAGATTATCCACAAATAGCTCAGAGTTAGTAGCCTGGAAGGAGAAAAGATTTAGAAAATAATCCACTGCATCCTTAGCTATATCATGAGGATTAGTTAACCAAACATTTGAAACAGATTTGATTTTCAAAATGGAGTTAAGTGCCCTTCTATATTTGATTACAGCATGAAAAAATTTAGAATTCCTATCACCATATAAAAAATGAGTAGCAGAAGCCTTTTGCTGTAGAAACATTTCCTCCTGTAAAATGGCATTATGTAACTTCTCATGAGCTTCCATAAGAATATGTTCAGAAACAGTCCCCTCTGCCATGCTCTTTTCTATAGCAGCTAAATCATTTTCAGCATTAATGATATTGGTTTTCAAATTCCAAAAAACATGCCAATTCCAATGAGTTAAGGCTTTAGAAAGTTTTTTCTGCAAATACCAAAGTTTTATCATAGGGTTCTCAAAGTATTGATTAGAATCAATAATCCAATTATCAGCAACCACCTGATTACAAAGTGGATGAGAAATCCAGACATTTAAAAATCTGAAGCTACCTGGACTAACAACAGAAGTATGAGAGAATTTTATAAGAAGAGGTGAGTGATCAGAACCCAATCTAGCCAGGTGATGGACTTTAGAAAGATTAAATCTGTCAAGCCAGGTTTGATTAGAAAAGACCCTATCCAGTCTTTCATAGATAGAACCTCTTCTCCATGTATAGGGGCAACCTTCATACCCAAGATCAAAAAGCTTAGAAGCTTTAATATGATTAGAAAAGGTTAGCATACCATGGAGATTAGGATTCCTGCCACCCTTCTTTTCACTAGGATGAAGAATGCAATTAAAATCTCCCCCAACAATCCAGCCTTCAGACATAGAATGACTAATATTAATTAGATTAGACCATAACTCATTTCGCAGTGCAAAGAAGAAGAAGCATAGACAAATGTAGCAAATCCATTAAAATGCTCAAATTCAAAATGGAAATGTAAAAGCGAGGATGATTTTGAATAATATTGATTTGAAGCTCCTTTCTACGGAACAACCATATCTTATTGGAGGAGTTAACAAAAAAGTTAAAACCGGTGAACTTCTTAGTGAATCTATCAAAATGCTGTCCTTACTAAAGGTTCAAGAAGAACTATAACCCAGAATTTATGAATCCTGTTAAGACTTAAGACTCTATTAAGGGAGCCAGGATTGGTTACTCCCCTAATATTCCAGTATAATAGGTTAATCATGATTAAAGGATCTTCCACCTCTAGTAAGTCTAGAGAAGGAAGAAAGCCGAAGTGCTAGATGGAATAATATTAGCTTCGACATGATTTTTCAATTCTTTCTTTTTTTTAGATTTCGAACCACCCGAGTCATCTTTAAGCTCCTTATTAACGAGCATCCACTTGATCGAATGAAAAGCCAAATTTTTGGGGGGATTAGACTGAAAAACTGGATAATTGGTCACTGGAGGCAACACTTCTTTAGATTGATAAGTAAATGATTGTAAGTTGTGCATAAATCTTTCAGCAGGATTATTATCTTCAGCAACAGAAGCTGTAACAATATCTTCAAGAACAGATAGTGATTTACCAGGAATTTCAGTGACTTCAGGAAACAAAGAAACTGAGGTAGGAGGATTATCGGGAATGATAACTTCCTCATTGATAACGGGAACTTCTAAATTCGAATGGCGGGGAGCGAGAATGCAACATTTGTCTTGCGGTAGTATTCAAATCAGGACTTAACCCAGACTCCATGATATCAGCAGTAGCCTTTGGGATTTCCATACCTAAATTAGGCTGATTAGAAAGATCCATAGAAGGTTGAGGGATAGGCATGCCATCAGATACAGCAGAAACTTTATGAGCAGCAACTGTCATGGAATTGTTCATAATAGGTTTAAGATTGGGATGAATTCTGTAACAGCCCTCCATGTTATGACCAAACATTTTACAATGATTGCAATATGAGGGTCTTCTCTCCATCACAATGGGCTGCCAATAGCCATTATGAGGAGATCCAAGCCGATTTCCTCCACATCGGGAAGGGTAATATCTCTTTCTATGAGAATTCGGCCATGGATGGTCCGGACAAATTGAAAGTGGACATATCCGGCTTTAAAGGTCGGCCAAGAGCGGTTCAATGGCATAAATGACTTGGTGATTGAAGAATTGTAATTTTAAGTTGGGCAGTTTAAACCAAACTGGAATAATTGGATCTTCTTGAGTAGAATCAAAATCTGGGGACCACTTCAAGATTTTCATATATCTACCATTTAACAGCAAAAACTTCTTTGAAAATAAATTGGCATAGTCTTCCTCCTTAGAAAGTTTGATCATTATGTGTCGACCATCAAAAAGCCCTACCTTCCAAGATCCAACCAGACTTTAGATCTTCGAACCCTTTTCTAATTATTTCCATTCTAGTATGCCCATACTGGAATTTACCCACAAGAGTGAATCTATGCACCTCAGCAAGTGAAGAAAGTTCAAAATCTGAAAAAATCAAAGCAGGTTTACCTCCCTTCTTGATCACAGGTTTGATAAAGGGACAAGTTCCTTTACCAGCAGTTGTATCATGATATATTTGAGGAAAAATAAGTTTATCAGAATTATCAATTGGGCAATTCCCCACCACATCAGCAAAAGAGGATTTACCAATGTTGGAAGAAGAAGGGATATCAGCCATGATTCTTACGATATATATATATATATATATATATATATATTTGGGAAGGAGCAGCTTAGGCTCCCTATATGTTAATCTAAAGTGAAGTTACAAAAGAACCCATGGGTAACAGATCCACCCCAATACAACTCCACACTAAAAGAGAAAATATTAGTAACTAAGACTATCTACAAATCCCAAAGTATACTCAATATCTAAAACAAAAGAAGCAACACCTAACAGGCCTCCAAAAGAAAAACTACAAGGAGACCCAAGAACCAAGATCAAAATCTGATAAGGTAGAGGATGCTGAAGAAAGAAATCTGTCCAGAATGTTAACAGCATTTGGAGCCTCAATCCTCCACAATTCTGAAGTGAGGTGCTTGGAACAGATCAGCCTCTAGGAGGAATTATAGCTGGGGGGGAACAGAAGAGACTTGCACTTCCTGAGAAGCAAGGGCCCTTCTAGCAAGTCTGTGTGCTGGCCTGTTGCCTTCTCTGTAAATGAAAACGAATTGTGTAGAGATGTGTTGAAGTAGTTCCCTGATTTTGTTAATCCAAAGAGAATGGTGCCATGGGGGGGGGGAGATTATTCTGCAAATATTTTAATAAGATAGTGGACCCTTCATGATAACGTTTAACCAGTAATTTGAGATGGCCAAGTAAACGACCCAATAAACTGCAGCCAATTCAGCTTCTAGTGGGTCAGCAACAACAGTAGGAGCCTGGTAGAAGCAGATGCAATTCCCATTGTGGTCCCTGAAGATAACACCAATGCCTGCTCCGATGTTAGAGAAAGCCCCATCAGTGTTTACCTTGAGGGAGGGGTAGGCAGGAGCATTCTAATAGATTTAAATTATTCTGGAATGTTTAGGATGATTAGGAGTGGGGACTTTGAGCATGTTAGGGATTTTCCTTAATCTGATCATCTTGGATATGAAAGAGTGGCAGTGCCCAACCACAGTAACAGCTTTGCTGACTTTGTCATCAAACTTCACACCATTTCTATACATCCAAATGAACCAGGCAACAATAAAAGTTATTTCTCCTGCCTTAGCACTCTGCCAGGATAGCCAGCAATTGTCCAAGTCCTGTCAATCAAGTAATAAAGTGTTGATGTTAAGAAATTTGATGACACCTTTCCACACTTCCTGGGAGAAAGGGCAGGTGAAGAACAGGTGCTGCACAGTTTCAGAGAGAACACCACACAGGTAACATTTGGAAGGGCCTCTTAGTCCTTTCAATTTGAGAATATCATCAGTGGGAAGGTATCTATGGAAGATCCTCCAAATGAAGAAAGACATAGAGGGGGTAAGGTGGCTGTTCCATATATTCTTTCCCCAACAAGTTGGAGACCAGGTGTGGATGCTGCGATAGATATGCTTGGTGAGGCTGTGCATCTTACCATTTTGCCAAATGAGCTTGTCAGGTTGGGATCTATCAAAGGGGATTCTGGAATCCTGATGAACAAAAGGTTCCTGAATAAGTTGCAGGAGTTTATGTATAGACCAGGTCATTTCCACCTAGCAATTGGCAACTGGAAATTGCTGTTTGTCAATGTTGGGTAAAGCATTCAGCATATCCACTGGACACCAATGGTCATGCCAGAACAAAACCTCCCCGTTCCCCAGTTCCCAGAAATACAAAGAATTAACATAGTCTTTCTTGATAAGCATGTGCTTCCAGATTCTTGAGATGCCTGGTTTAATTTGTGCAGAGGTAGGGTGAATGTCCTTACAATATATGCCTTTCATAAAATGAACCCAAAGAGAGTTACGTTGTCTAAAATGTATCCACAGTTAACAGTAATTCACTTTCTGAAGATGATTCAAGCCTTTGAAGTCCAAGCCCCCAGCCCCCATAGGTTTGGCTAATTTCTGCCAGCTAGCCCAATTGATTTGCTTCCTTTGCTTAGACCACAAAAATGTGTTAAATATCCTTTCAATTTGGATTCTAGAACTTTTCTTCATGCATGTCATCTAGAGAACTTAAGTGGGGAAAGTAGTTAAAATGCTGTTAAGAAGGGTGATTCTCCCCCAGTTAGATAAGAATGAATTGACCCAGCTGGATAAATGTGCATTTAGCTTCCCAATAGTCTCCTTAAAATGTAGCTGTATAGATCTTCCGTTAAGAAGGAGCACACCTAAATACTTGAAAGGAAGACTGGGTTTAGAAAATCTAGAGAACTGAGTTATCCATTGTGATATATTTGCTGGAATGTGATTGGGAAAGATCAAATCACATTTTGCTTGGTTGAATTGAAGTCCAAAAACTTGTTGGAAATGTTTGAGGCAATTAAGAACCCTTTTCACTCCTGGTTTAGATGCCCTGGAAAACAACATAATGTCATCAGCATACATAAGATGGAAATAACCACATTGGACTTATGATGATATCTGTCATAGAGGAATGGGGTGAGTTGGGACTCTAGCAGCCTGGAAAGAAAATCCATAACAATAATGAAAATGGTGGGGAGAGTGGATCTCCTTGTTTGAGTCCCTTGGTGGCTTGTAAACCACCCCATTTTTGCCCATTGAGTAGAATTGAATGGTGCTTATGTTTTAGCCATCTTTTAATAATGTGACAGAAGCAGTAGAAAAGCCTCTGGCATGCAGCACCTGAAGGATGAAATTCCAATCCATAGTATCATAATCCTTTTTAATATCAAGTTTATAGATTAGGTTACCCCCCCTGCAAGGTCTATCCAAGTCAAGCAGTAATTCTTGAGCAAGGAGAACATTATCTGATATGGATCTGCCTTTGACAAAGGCTGACTGGTTTGGGCTGATGATCCTGTTGAGATAAGGTTGTAATCTCCCCAAAATAATCTTACTAATTATTTTGCTCATTACAGTAGTGAGCCTGATAGGTCTGTAGTGATTCCAATTCTTGGGAGCATTATTCTTGGGGATAAGAAAAATGGTTGAAGAGTGAAAGTATTGTGGGAGCTCATTGCCTTGGAAGAAAATTTAAATAGCAATGATCACCTCAACCTTGCAATTAGTCAAAGCTTTTTTATAAAAATTTGCATTTAAATCATCTGGCCCTGCTGCTTTGGTACTGTTAATAGAATTAAGTGCCACCCATATCTCATCCTGAGAAGGGAGATCAGTCAATAAGAGAGAATTGTTGTATTGATGCTCCCCACTGAAAAGGCTACCATCAATTGGAGGTCTAGAGCATTGGGTATAAGTGAGAAGATTGTGAAAAAAAGTGACAACATTGTTTGCAATGGCAGTTCCATCCCTGAGCAGAACCCCCTGTTCATTTATAATGGAGTGTATGGAATTACACTTCCTACTATATTTTGTACAAGCATGATAGTACTTGGTGTTTATGTCCCCCTCTTTAAATTTGGAAATAGCAGCTTTTTGTTTTAGAAGCTGATCCTACCAGTCTAAAAGTGTGAGTAAATTCTCCTGGCCAGACACAAAAGGTCCATAAAAATTATCATCAGAGTGTGTAGCAGCTTCAAGTGCAGTGACCTCCAATTTAACCTTGAAAACACCATGGAAAATATCCCCAATAGTTTCCCAGCTCCACTATCTTAGAATTCTAGCCACTTTAAGTTGTAGATTCTGGAGCCTGATAAGGAAATCAAGATGGGAGCACCCTGTCAAAATTTTCAGCAATGACAGATTTGAAATTGGGATGAGAGGACCAGAAATTCAAATATCGGAAAGGAGGGGGGGGATAGTATGATTGGTGGGGGTAGTGATGGTGATAAGAAGCGGTCTGTGATCAGACCCAGTAAAATTGAGATGAGTGATGGTGGTGTGAAGAAAAATCTGATGCCAAGCATTATTAGCCAAAAATCTGTCCAGTCTCTCCCAGATTTTGCCTCTTCTCCAAGTAAATTAATTACCATGAAAACCCAAGTCAAATAAGCCAGCTCATTGTATACTGTCATTAAATTCAGTAAGTTTAGCAAGATGTGGGAGTCTTCTTCCAAGCTTTCCATTTGCAGAGGGAATGCTATTGAAGTCCCCTCCCACAATCCAGCTGGAAACTTCCTTGGTGCTAATTTCCTGAATCTCATGCCAAAGCTCCCTCATATATATATATATATATATATATATATATTTATATATATTAATACTCCTTTTAATTATTTTATAATGTGGATACTACGTAAGTATATGTTTCATTTATCAAGTAATATAGGACTTTCTGATTAAGCCCTGAGATATCGAATCCACAGGGAAAGTGGTTAATAAAGAAAATATCTTCTGATTTAGAAACAGAAAATTAACTGTTTACTTTTAGATTTTACTCAAACTAAAGATAATATTTTAGAAAATATATTTTGATTCTTCTTGTTAATTTTATAATTTGAAATGAAAAAAGGCAACTACTTTAACTAAACTTTTACAAGATGAAAACTTATGCAAATGAAGTATCTTTTCCCTTTTATGAATCAGTAACATGTTATGGACAATATTTGTTGTGGAAGTATCTAAAATGTGTTGTGCCAAATAGGAGCAATTATATTCTTTAACCTTACTAGAGATGCTATAAGAAACTGTTGACCTTATTTTGGTGAGGATCATTTCAAAGTCAGTTTGGGATAGGAATTATACCAATATTAACTTCCTAAATCTCATTGATAATCACTAAACCCTAATGGCTAGGGTAAAACCCTATAAATCTTTCTTTGACCAAAATTGATTAAATCAATAATAACAAACCTGATTTAATCAATCATTGATCCAATAGATCAACTTTTGACCAAAAGTCAACATTGGTCAAAATGGTCAATTTTTGACCCAATGACCACCCCATTGACCTAATAGGTCAATTTTTGACCAAAAAGTAATCTTTGCTCAAAATAGTCAATCTTTGACCCAATGAGCACCTTATTGACCCAATAGGTTAAATTTTGACCAAAAAGTTAACTCTTGTCAAAATAGTCAATCTTTGACCCAATAACCACTCCATTGACCCATGTTGTCAAATATTGACCTAAAGAGTCAAAAATTGACCAAAATCATCAACCCAATGCCTAAAGACGATTACATTCACCTCATTGGTCACCATTGCCAAAAAGACAATTTTGGTCAAAGTGGCTAACCCATGCCCCCTTGACCACAAAATTGACTTCAAGAACAAACATTGACATGATCATTTTAACAATGACCAAAATGACCAAAAATTAATCCAAAAATCACTACGTTGACCATTGGATTGACCTAAACCCTAAAATTGGCCAACCCTTGTCAATATTCATCAAATTTCGTCAAAATACCCAATTTTGAACCAAAAATGATAAAATTAATTAAATAGTTAATTCCTAAATTATTTTTTATTAATTTATTGGCTAAAATACAATTTATAATATTTTTAATTAATGGGATAATTAGTTAGAAATGGAAATATAATTAAAAGCCATAAAACAAGACCATGCTTAATTTTGAATGAAAATGATATAAATTAATCAAATAATTAATCATAAAATTATTTTGATTGATTTATTGACCAATAATATAATTTTCAATATTTTTGATTAATAACATAATTAATTAAGAATGAAATTATATTCAAAAAGCCATGAAAAGAAATTTTGACTCATGACACCATTTATGACATAATAAATGGTTTCCAAAATTTTAAGCTCATTAATTACATCATGCATGACTTCATATAGGTTAGACACAACGCATATGACCCATCAAAAATGAATTGACCCATTAATAAATTATAATATAATATTTTTAACTATGGTTAAACCTATGATGGTATTTTAATCATAAGAAGAAATGAGGTGTCATCCTCTCCGATACTCAAATTATGAAGCATTCCTTTGCAAGAGATGATGTGGCTTGTCATTTTAAGTGTGCCATAGAAAAACCAATGTGGATGAAACACCACTTAACCTCACCTTTATACCATGGTTAAATCACATTGTACCTCATCATGAAAAAATTATAAAAATAGAAAAATGAAACAATTACATGGCATCTTCTCATCAAACTTTAAATGACATGTTGAATGGAAGATAGCTTGCCCTACTTGAGTCACCATACTCCTCTCTCTTATCCAATAGAGAGAAGACATAATTTGAGTTAGCCAATTACCATAGTTAGACCTAATGATAAAAAATGGATGAGTTTGAACCATATGTGTCATCCTACCCTCACCAACATTGAATGACTCATATGGCAAGCCTGATTCCTGATATTTGGACCAATCCATACACCTCCTAATCAAACCAATAGGAGAAAGCCAAATCATGGAGTTATGCTCGCACCATGGGTAAACACACATGGTTTACCCTTGGAAATTGTAAATTCCATCAAACCAACAGCTAAAATCCTATCTCTAAGCTTTAATGAGCAAGTTGGCAACTCCCCTAGACAAGCCTAACTTAGCCCAAGCTCACCCAAGCTTCCCCATGGCTATAAATAGAGCGAAAATTAACATATGAGAGGGATAGAGAGGAGAAAATCAGAAAACCCTATACAATGCCCTATTCCCTTTGCTCCCAACAACAAAAACTTATTTTAGGACCTAAGCAATGGATCCCACATGAATTCAAGTCACCAAATCCACTGAGTCAGCTCAATTGAGTCCATCTGAGAAGCCCAAAACAGGACAAAATGGAAGTGTGAAACCAAACTCCTCAAAAATTCAAATTAACCATCCTAAATCCATCTATGGACTAGACAAGCCCAATTAAAAATTGCCATCCCCAAAGCCTCTAACCCATTGTTTGAACTTTTTCCCCAAAACTGAGCCCCTTTTGGTAGAAATCATATAGACACCTAATTTGACATCAAATTGAGCTGACAGAGAGTCTTCGTAGGACCCCCGAAGCTTCCAAACCAATATATTTGAAGCCAAACTCACTGTGGCAATGTATGGATTTTCTCCTTTAATGAAGTTTGGGTTTGAGTCATTGTGAAGCAAATCTTTTCAAAACCCCAACGAAGACTTATGGATGTGTTCGTATCCCTCAGATGAAGCTATAGGAACAAGAATTACTCAAATCCATCAAGGATCGAGTGAGATCTTGTGCCTAGCACATGGACAGAGTTCTGGTTGAGACGGGAGGAGGAAGATGATCGAGAGCCATTTTGATCTTCTGTTCAAAAGATGGACGACTCTGATTAAAACATATCGCTCCACTATTTAGCTCCCCGCAGCGGATCGAGCATGTTTTCGATCCATACAAGGACATGCGTCTCCATTTTATAATTTCTATTTAGTTTATGGATTAATAAATACATATTAACCTTAATCTAATAAAAAATTCATAACTTTGCATAGAAAAATCATAAAAAGAAAATAAAAAATACCTCTGGATTTAGGACAGTGAGCACTACAATGTGGAATTGGAATTTTTAATTTTTGATTTATATTTGATTTTTATTTAAATAAATACTCTCTTAAGTATTTCAATTATTAAAAATTATTTATAAGTTAGTAAAAAATGAAAAATTTGAGAGAATAATTCCTAGCACCTTAGGAACAATCTCTGATTTTTTCAAAGATGGAAAAACATGTCTAGGATAGCATTTCTTAATTTTCATGGGATTTAGTAATTATTTTCAATAATAATTCTAAAAAATTAGAAAATAGAAAGATTAAATTAGAAATTGACTAGGAATTTAGGGGAACAAATTCAAACCCTAAAATGATAGATTATGACCTTTCAAAAATTTAAAATGACATTTTTCTTGCTAAGGTTAAATTTTAAAAAACATAAAAACCCTAAAAATAACTCTATAATTAAATATTTGTCTCACTTAACTCATCCACCACGAGTTAGGTCAAATTTGATTTCAAGCATCAAATGAACTCAAATAAGAATATAATTAGGATTCATTTAACATTAACCCTAATTAACTAAATTAATCCTTAATAAGATTAGGATTAAAGACAAAGTTAAAACCTAATTAGGTTTAACCATATATTAAACCTAATTAATTATCCTTTAGGCTTCATCACATTAGGCTTACGATAAAATCAAACCCGAATTTGGTTTAAGACATGAAATTAGACTTAATTAATTTATTAAACCTTAATTACATTAGATTTAATATAAAAATCTAATTTTTATTAAGTTTAAAGACATTAAAATTAGTTAATTAAACTTTAATATAAAAATTAAATTTAAATTAAGTTTAAAGACATATTAAACATAATTAATTACACTTTAATATAAAAATCAAATTTT
Source organism: Papilionanthe hookeriana x Papilionanthe teres (assembly GCA_022702705.1). Classification (NCBI taxonomy): domain Eukaryota; kingdom Viridiplantae; phylum Streptophyta; class Magnoliopsida; order Asparagales; family Orchidaceae; genus Papilionanthe; species Papilionanthe hookeriana x Papilionanthe teres. The sequence goes on from CM040430.1 coordinate 71,590,771, forward strand.
AATTAAGACATATTAAACTAAATTAATTAAACTTTAATATAAAAATCAAATTTTAATTAAAACATATTAAACTTAATTAATTAAACTTTAATATAAAAAATCAAATTTTAATTAAGATAGAATACATATAAAACTTAGTTAATTAAAATTTAGTATAAAATTAAATTAAATTTAAAGACATGTTGAACTTAATTAAAACCTTAAAGCATATTAAACTTTATTAATTAAACATTAATATAAAATGAAATTTTAATTAAGACATATTAAACTTTATTAATTAAACTCTAATATAAAAATGAAATTTTAATTAAAACATATTAAACTTAATTAATTAAACTTTAATATAAAAAATCAACTTTAATATAAAAAATCATATTTTAATTAAGTTTAAAAACATATTAAACTTAATTAATTAATATTTAGTATAAAAATTAAATTAAATTTAAAGACACATTAAACTTAATTAAAACCTTAAAGACATATTAAACTTAATTAATTAAACTTTAATATAAAAATCAAATTTTAATTAAAACATATTAAACTTAATTAATTAAACTATAGTATAAAAAATTAAATTTTAATTAAGTTCAAAAAAATATTAAACTTAATTAATTAAACATTAGTATAAAAATAAATTAAATATAAAGACATATTAAACTCAATTAAAACCTTAAAAATAAAATTAAATTAAGTTTAAGGGCATATTAGACTTAATTAATTAAAACCTTATTATAAAAATTAAACTGTAATTAAGTTTAAATACATGTTAATCAAACCTAAACTTAATTAGGTCTAACCCATTAGACCTAATTAAACCATTAAGTCTTAATTAAATTAGACTTAATTAAACCTAAATCCTAATAAGGTCTAATCCATTAGACCTAACTAAACAATTAAGTTTTAATTAAATTAAACTTCAATTAACTCTAAAACAATTAAAATTAACCCTAATTAAGTCTAATTAATCAATTAAAGCTTACCTAAATTAGGTTTAACTAACTTTAAAAAAATTAGATAACCTTAATTAAGTCTAATTAATCAATCAAACCATACCCAAATTAGGATAAATTAACTCTAAAATAATTAGACTAAACCCTAATTAAGTCTAATTAATTAGTTAAACCTTACCTAAATTAGGTTTAATTAACTCTAAAACAATTAGACTTAACCTAAATTAAGTCTAATTAATCAATTAAACCTTACCAAAGTTAGGTTTTCTTAGCTTTAAAACAATTAGATTTAACCCCAATTAAGTCTAATTAATCAATTAAACCTTACCAAAATTAGGTTTAATTAACTCTAAAGCAATTAGACTTAACCCTAATTAAGGCTAAATAATCAATTAAAGCTTACCTAGATTAGGTTTAATTAACATTAAAACAATTAGATTTAACCCTAACTAATTCTAATTAATCAATTAAACATTGCCCAAATTAGGCTTAATTAACTCTAAAACAATTAGATTTAACCCTAATTAAGTCTATTTAATCAATTAAACCTTACCTAAATTAGGTTTAATTTACTTTAAAAAAATTAGACTTAACCCTAATTAAGTCTATTTAATCAATACCCAAATTAGGTTTAAATCAATAAGGTTTAACCCTAATTAACTACAAACCCTTAGCAAACAAAACCCATAACTTAGGTTTAACCTAAATTGAACCTAAGCTGAACTAAACTTAATTTCAACCCATATTGAAGTTTAGTAAAAAACATATAACTTAGGATAAACCTAACTTGAACCTAAGTTGACCTAAACTTAAGTTCGACCCATTTTAAACTTAAGTAAAAAACATATAACTTAGGTTTAACCTAACTTGAACCCAAAGATGACTTAAAACTAAACTTAACTCCAACTTAAACATAATATAATGTTAAGCTAGATTCAATCTAAGTTAAGTATAAATATAAATCTTAAAGACTTAATATAACATAAAGCGACAAAAATTTTAAGTTCAAACCAAAAAAAATTTAATTGAACTAAAAATCAAACTTAAAAAAAAATCAACTCATATTCAAATAAGATAAATCGACATAAAGTTTAAATTAAATTGAATTTAACGTAACATAAAAATTCAATCAATATAACAAAAATCTTAATAAAATCCAACTCAACATAAATTTTTGAACAAAATTAAACCAAACTCAAATTAATATGAACAAATCATAAACAAACATAAAAATATTTTTAACAATGAATATAAAAAAGAAATAATAAAAAACAGACCGACATTTAAAATCAGCATTAAAACATAAATTAGTAAATGAAACTTAACTAAATTTGGACATCTGTCAAATTCTAAAATAACGACTGACTATTATTTTCTGATACTATTTGCTTTGCAAGGTTGAAAACAAAACCTCGTTTAGATTTTCTGTGCACGTTTTAGGGCGTGTTAACTCTGTTTTGCAGGACAATAACGATGAGATGACGACATTAAAACAAAATAAACAAAACAACATGACATAAAACAAACAAAAACAATTTAACCAAAAAAACCATGTTTAGATTTTCTTTGCAAGTTATAGGGTGTGCTAACTTTATTTTGTAGGACATCGAAAAAAAAATAATAATAATAAAAGTCATTAAAATTAAACAATAGTAACCAAACGACATCAAAACAACAAGACATGATAAAACAACATAAAACAAAAATAAGACATGAAATAGTGAAATGATAATTAACAAACAAAAACAATCATAAATAAAATAACAAATATCTTCTTGACATTATAAGATACATCATGACATAAATAATTAACTTAATATCTCATGACAAAACAAGATAATCATTAGGAATAAAACATTCGTATGTTTATTTTCCTAAAAAGTATTCAGAAAACGAGTTTTAACATTAATCAAGTGTTTTCGTAGCAAAACTAGAATTATCAAGAATGTAATTAACTATAGAAACTTGCTTCTATATGAGAAGAAAAAAGAACTAAGAATAGGTTAGACACCTAAAAATCTCTGGTTATCAGACTTGTGATTTTCCTAAAAGGATAAGAACATTCTAGAGTACTCCCTATAAAGATATCACATTACCTTTTCTTTGGTTGTCTATTTTGCTCCTTTACCTTTACCCTTTTCTAAAAAGGTATAAAGATTAGGGCAATATAAATAGACTGGCGACTCCTTAACATTTGACACGATGTCTGGGAATTGGCAATGATCAGAATCCCGACAAGTTTCCATCGCCGACAAGAGAGTGGCGACTCCGCTGGAGATTTGATCTTTATAGATTCTTTCTCTTCATCTTTTGTTCGAATACTAGTTTTTAAAAATATCATTGGACAAAATATATCATCTCTTCTATATGTTTTAAAAAGAGCTATTTTCGATAAAATAATAATAATTCCAGTTCATAGACAAGTCTGTCATATAATTTTGAAATAAGATTTCTCCAGAATTTGACAGAAAACTGCAAGGGATTCTCCTAATTCCGACTATTTTTATTATCAAGATATGAATTCACCGTTTAATGAAGTCGCTTACTTTCCACAAAACGGATTCAGAATAATCGATGATAAAGCTGAATATATTGGGAATAGTCCTCCAATGATAATAGAACGTTTTCCATATTTTTTGAATATTTATGAGAACTCTTATGAAGACCATTTATTTTATCTTAACAACTTCCTATGGAACATTGCAGCTTTGAGGAAATTAATAATAAAGGGAAAGAAATTTATGAGGAACAAGAAGAAAATATTCCAAGATCAATGTATGAGTTTGGATCCAGCTCCAAAACCGTTCCTTCAACACATACTCAAAGAAAGAATAAGAATCTAAAAGAAAATGAAATTGAAAAGTTTACCCTCGTCGAATATAAAGAAAATACAAACCCTTGGGAAGAAACTTAATTCTATCATGTACCTGTTGAATATAATGAGGATATGTATCAGTCTTTAAAATAAGAAACTTTTCCACTAATCTACACACTATATTCGAACGATTGGCATAAAAAGATAGATGTTCAATTGCCAGGTTATTAGATAAAATGGGATGTGCAGTTACCACTACCATGAAAAAGAAAATTCTTGCATATGATAAGTCCATTAATTATCAAAATACTCCAATACTAACTAAGCTCCGTTCAAAATAAAAAACGAACGATGGTCACTTTGACAAACAATATAAAACATAATAAATTGCTTTTGGAAGCTGAAGAAACATTGAAAAAGATGAAGGCTCTTGTGCACAAGCTACAAGATGGAGACCATTCACAATAAAAAAAGCGTAACTCAAAATTAAAAAAGAATGCAAGGAAACAAGAAGTTTTAAATGGAGCTTCTAATATCATGGATACTCATATGGATATTTCTCAAGACAATACGCCTGAAAAGAGTTCTGATAAAACAATTGAGGAAACATTATAGAATATAAGAGATAACATTAAGTGATTAGCTTCACAAAGAACGAAAAATTCATCTAACCAGCACAATCAAGAAGTTATAGAAATACATGTCGTAGTAACACGATCCAGTGCTACTCGGTAAATATCTCCTCACAATGAAGAAAATGTTACTGAAGAATTATGATTTGTCATTCGACAAAGAGATGAACAAATCAATCATCTTGAACAAAGAATGGAAGAATTAACAACAGCCATACAAAATTCACCAAAAACTCCATCACCGGCCATTGAAATCGTTCGACCTAAAACAATACATATCCATGAGATAAAACTGAAGTTGAAGAAAGCTAAAAAAAGAAAGAGGAACAAAAAATAAAAGAAATTATGGCACAAGAACGGATTGGATCATTAATTTCAAATGGTAGACCCTACTCAGAGGAATTTGATTTAGTTTAATATCCTAAAGGTTTTGTTCCACTACTATTTAAAATGTTTGACGGAATAGGAAATCTAAGACAACATCTTGCACACTTCAAAGAAAGTTGTTGCAATGCAAGAGGATCCCTTATTTTTTTAGAAAATTTGTCAATAGTTTAATGGGGGTCGCTTTCGACTGGTACGCCGAACTTCCTAATGGTTCTGTTAAAATTTTTACAAAATTAGAAAATCTTTTTATCCAATGCTTTGCTGGAGCACAACATCATGTGACGGTTAGAGATTTGGTTGTAGAAAAGCAAAAGCCAGGAAAAACACTTGTGGATTATTTTTTTTGTTGGAGAAATCTTAGTATGAAATGTAAGCCACAACTACAAGAACAACATGCAGTGGAAATATTTCTTAAAAATATACATGGCCCAATAGCATTTATGCTTAAGGGATTTACCATAAAAATGTCAGAAAAATTACTCAACAGAGCTGCTAATCTCCAAGAAGAAGCTAAGCAGATGGAAAAGACTAAGAAAACAAAACCAGTCAAGGTACTAGAAAAGAAAACTACCACAATAGAAAAAAGGGAAACAGGTGATGTATATACAACCTAAACAAAAGAAGCAAAGATAAAATCAACAACAACAATAGTCTCCATCCGAATTACAATTTTAACAACCAACATTCCACAAATAAATAAAAGAATGATAGCTAATAGAATGAATATGGAAAAACCATTCAAAACAGAGGCGGTTGTTAAAATCTTTCGTGGTTTGCTAAAGTTACCTGAATTCAACTTACCTGAGGTTAAAGGCCGGCAGAGGTCGATTTGAAAGGCTATCCTAACTACTATCCATATTAATTAATGTTGGGACATAAAATGGAAGATTGCTTCTTCTTCAAAGACTAGTTGGAGAAATACTTTAAAGAAGGAAAAAATACTATCCTAAAAGAAAATCTGAAGCAGACTGAAAAAGGTTCAGTAAATATGATTTCAGTAAATACTCACGAAGATCGCATTAATGACAATAATATCGTTCCGGACAAATCCTATCAAGAAATGCTCATCAATCCTAAGAATGTTCGTAATAAATTTTCTAAGAAGTAGAAAGGAAATAAGAGTCTTGTAAAAATAGGGGCTGCTCCTCCTTTTATATCTTTTATTCCTTCTACTTTGTCATATCCTTCTAGGATAGTTGTTTCAGACCAAGGGAGAAAATCCATTAGATCGTTAACTTTTTATGACCTTTTGTTCATAAATAAAAGTGTTTCCCGTTCTTCTTATATATGGACTATTTCTCATGATATTCTTGAAAATGAGGGAGTCAATTTTGACCCTGTAGACGATATTTTGATCATATGTAAATCTAATGAGACTAATGACAACCAAAATGATAATAACAGTGAAGATGAAACCATTACGCTCAAATTAGGAAAAGTACCAATCTCCATAATTTTTGAATTTTCTGATTCAAAAACTCAAGAATTGAACGTTATGCCACAATAAATAACTGAAGCAACTTGAGAAGTGGAAAAATCTTACCTTCAAGGATGGCCCTTGTAGGAAAAGAAAAACAAATAATAACACCTAAAGATAACATCCCTCCAATAAAAGAATGACCATTGAAAGAAAATAAAGACGATATCCTTGGAAAAGTGGATTATAATGTATTGGCTCATTTAAGGAAGCTACCAGCAAAATTGAGCATATATGATGCTCTTGTCTTATCTAAGGAAATGAGAGAATCTTGGATAAAGGCTCTCTTAGATCCTGAAATATATTTAGCTCAACTTGCTAGGACTTCTGTGAATGAAGCATATTCATTCAAAGAACGAATAAAAATAACCTTTTCGGATGATGATTTGCTTCTCGGTACGACTGAACATAATCGTTCACTGTATATTACATTGAACATCAATGATATTACGCTTCCAATAGTACTCATTGACACTAGAGCTTCAATTAATATTATTAATTTGAAAACTCTTGCACATTTGGGCATAATGTCGACAGATTGTTAATTGATACGATCATGTTACGGGGATTTAATCAACAAGGAGAACGAGCCAAAGGATCGATAACATTGCTTTTAAAGACAAAAAATCTGATGACAATGACAAAATTCAATGTCATTGATTCAGATAAATCTTTTAAAGCTCTACTTGGCCGACCTTGGCTCCATGAAAATAAAATGGTACCGTCATTATTACACAAAAGTATCAAATATATACAAAAAGAAAAAGAATGTTGCATAATAGGAGATGTCCAACCATTTTCAATCTATGAAATTGGTGTACACGAGGATGCTACATATTATGCCCCAGTAGAGAAATTAATATTCTCTAGTGATGTGGTGTCAAATGTGAAGAAAAAAAATAAAAATCAAAATAAAGAAAAATAAGTTGATGTTCGTAGTCGAGGTCGAGGCCGAGCACAAGCCAAATAAAGAGGGATCCCTGCTACTAACGTGAAGAAAACATCGAAGTTTGAAATTCATTTGGATTATGAATAAGAAGAAAGGAAGAAAACAATTCCAAAGGATCCCCAGGTCAAGATGCTTCTTAAAGAGGAAGATAAAGGAATAGAATTTGAATCTATGTATGAACAAATAAATCACTATGTAAATACTATGACCCTAACTCCTTTTTATTCTACAAAAGTTAAAGATTTAGTAGTTGAAGAGATACGTGGTGAAGAAAAGAAACTGATAAAATTTTGGCTTGGTTCTACTAGCTCAAATGTTGATGTAATATCAAAAGACGAAAACTTTTTGGAATCAATAAAAATTCTTTTTGAGCTTTATTCTCCATGTGTTCAAAAGCTTAAGGGAAATACTTTAATGTCTAAACAAAATTCATTAAATCAAACCTATTATTTTGAGCATTTATGGATTAATAATAAACAGAATCATAATTCCAAAGAATGAGCAGGATTTGGTGTCCCAGGACCTTTAGATGATACAAAATTTTGCCTGGTTGTCATAAATGATTTAACTTTTGAACAAATACTCGATCTTATGATAGAAGATTTCCCACAAGAATTTGAAGATGAAATCAAATCAATGATGGATGAATTAAAAGAAATAAACTTGGGGACTGGCAAAAACTCAAAACTGACTTTTATTAACAGTTCTCTTAATAATATTGAAACTGAAGAAATAGTTCAAGTATTAAGAGAATACAAGGACTGCTTCGCTTGGAATTACGATGAAATGCCCAGACATGCTCCAGAAGTGATAGTTCACAAGCTAGGGATAGATAAAAAAGTCGTCCCTGTTGTCGTCATATTTTTAGGTTGTGTGTTGTATTTTGAAAAGGAGGTCGCCTACAGAAGTTGTCGGAGAATTTTAAATTTAATTTAAATATATAATTTGAAAAGTAGTTTTTGATTTTTTTGAAAATAATTTAAAATTTTAAAATTTTTAGATATGAAATCAAACTGATCTCATATCCCGAATAGTTTATATAAACGAGCACCGCACCACAAACCGTGTATCTATCCCGAGGAATAGACACACTGCTTGATGATGGGGCTCGGTTAAATAAACTAGAAGATTTGTGACATCCGTTTGGTCTGCGAACCAATTTTATAAGCCGACAAGTTCCCCTATTTAATGTAAAGAAATTAAACAGGGTTTATATTACCTGGGTTCTTAAAGTTCCCTATAAGGGAAAGCCCCTATAGTTAATTACATCCTAAGTGATGGGAATCACTTAAGAAAACTCTCGATGATGATCCGTGGTTTTGTTCTAAAGAATTTCAAAGTTTAAGGTTTTCAAAGGATTGAATTTTGGAATTTCAATAGGTAATGGATCAATTTTGGAACAGTTCATTTCAGGAGTTCAAAGGAAGAAAAGTAGGAGAAGCTGAGGATCCAAGAAGAATCTTGGCAACTTCCCAAACTATCCTATTATTTGGCTTAGATTTGGGAATTTACTTAATGTTTCAATCTTGCCAATTTTAATTAATTAGAACTTATATTTGTATGACATAATCATACAAATAGCCTCGAAGATGTGAGGGTTTATGTTGTACCAAACGACTACCTTGGAGTCCTAAGACCGGTTAAGGCTTAATTTGCATAACATGATTATGCAAATGCCTAACGATGAGTTGAGGATTTCTGTTGTACTAGGCAAACTACCTCGAAGTCATATGGCTTGGTTATTTAATTCTAAGAAAGTTTTGCTGAAGTAGATCCGAGTTTTGCTGATGACGATGGCCGTGCTGCCCACTGTGCTCCAAACTCCTCGTTGTTGCAGAGGTTTAGTTTTAGAAGTCATAAATCAGGAGATGAGAGAAGTGTTTTGGTTAAGAGAGAATCTTAAAATCCAAGTGTTTTTATTATTTTAATTAAACAAATCTTAAAGTTAATTAAACAGAACCGATTAAGATCCCACGGTTCTGTCATCCCGGCACCGTTATTTTCATTGAATTCACTTAGTCCAGAAGAATTTGCTAAACTCAACTGAATGAGTTCCACACTTTCATTTAGGCACGTGGGAAATCTCGTTAGCAACACGTGGGTTACATCATCCGAGGTATTCCCGATCATTCAACGAGACTTTTTAATTTAGTTATAATTGTAGTTTTGTTGTTCTGTTTGTGATTAAATTTTGAGTTGTTTTATATTTTGAATGTTGTGGCGGTGAATTTTATCTTGCAATGACTTTTAATTTAGTTTTGGTTTCAGTTTAGGGACTATCCTAAAGGTTTTGGTTTTCATGCAACAGTCTTATTTAACATGCAAGAAAAGTAAAGTACAGTGCATGTAAGTAAATTGCAATAAAGTAAACTGCAATAAAATAAAAGCGTACCTGGAGGGTCTTCCCGTCATCCCAAGCTGCACTTAAAACACAAGTTAAGGCATTTAAATATTTGAACAGATACCTAGGTAAAGCTAAGGGAAAGGGTTTTGGTTGTCTACCAAATTCCTAACCCTATAACTAGTCATCTCCTATGACATCTAAGTTATTGGTTTAGTTTAAGGATGATTTTCTTCATCAAAGAATAATTAAATTGAATTGTTCTTCTAAAACATCCCGTCATATTGAGGAAGTGCTTAGGACGAGTCCTAAACATCTTTTCAATATTTCTGGGATTGTTTTGAGTCCAAGTAAATTTAGTTGCACAGGTGAATTAATCATCCAGGAGTTTGGTTAAACTTTGTTTCTTGCTCAATGAACTTAGGTATTTGATTACTCGATGAATGAAGTGACATCTCACTTAATACTCTATTTAAGAGTTATAACAATTAAAGTCTTTAAGGGCAAGTTGATTTGTTGAGAATTTTAATCATTCTTAATTTATTTTACGAGTTAATGGTTTAAAGTGTTTTAATTTAATTATGAGGTTTTAATTAATAATTTTAAGTTTGGAATAGTGTTCAAATTATTTTAGATTTAATTCTTAATGATTTCATTTAAGTTTGTTGTTAAATGATTTTTTATTTAATTTAATTCAATTTGATTTTAATTTAATTTAACTTTATTTAATTTAATTTTAATTTAATTTTAATTTAACTTAATTTTAATTTTATTCAATTTAATTTAATTTTAATTTAATTTAATTTAATTTTAGTTTTAATTTTAATTTAAATTTAATTAAATTTAAATTTAATTTTAATTTTATTTAATTTTATTTAATTTTTTAAATTTAATTTAATTTTAATTTTAATTAAATTTAATTTTAATTTTAATTTAATTTTATTTAATTTTAGTTTAATTTTAATTTTAATTATAATTTAGTTTAGTTTTAAATTCAGTTTAATTTAAATTTTATTTAACTTTAATTTAATTTTAATTTTAATTTTAATTGTTAATTTTAGTGTTAACTGTTAATTTGGATTATTATTTTAATTTTTAACTAAGATTTAACTATTATTAAAGTGACTTATTTAGGGATTTTTAAATTAAATAATAATATCCCTATTTTATTAATTCCATTTTAAATGTATTCTTTCCAAAATTTAAATCATTTAATTAATTAAAGTTTCATTTTGATATTTTCAAAGTGTTTAATGGGTTTCTACCCTTTAATTTCCCTAAGTTTCAATCATCCAAGAGAAAGTTAAGATCAAATATTTTACCCCCCATTTTGATTAAACCTAAAGTTTTAATTAGGGGTTAAAATTTTTAATTACCTTTATGCCCTTTTAAGCTTATTTATTTCATAACTCACTATATTGAGCCCAAATGAATTTGAAATTTTTATGTCACCTCACTCACATGTCAATTAAGACATTAGAGGAAAAAATGTGATTTTTGTGAATTTAATTTTTTTATATAATTATTTTTAGTAAAAAATAGGGTTTTCAAAGAAAATTCAACAACATGACCAAGGAAAGGTTTCTATCCTTAGGAAAATTATGGGATGTTCCTAATGACTAGAGGACCACTTGGATGAATTTTTGTGATTTTTTAAATTATATTTTATTTATTATAATTATTTTGAGTTTTAGAGTATTAATTAATTTTAAAATAAAATGAAAGTTGAAAAATAGATTTTATATTTTTCTTAAATCCCTCTAACTTCAAGGAGTCCAGAGAAACAAATTTTATAATTTTTTGATTTTTTTTGATTTATTAGAATTATTTTAGTGAAGAGGGTTAAAATTCATTTTTAATATTAAAAATTACATTAAGCATTTAAAATTCAATATCTTATCCTAGGGACTTAGGAAAAATATTTGGTTTGTTCCTAAGTGATTAGGAGTCAAAATGTGACATTTTTATGATTTTTTAATATTTTTATGATTTTTACTATTTTTTAATTATTAAAATATTAAAATATGGTGAAAAATCAACTTTTATAGAAAATTCTAATTTTAATTTTCTTGAACTCCTCTAATATCAGAGAAGCTCCAAAACCATTTTTGTGAATTTTTGAAAATTATTTTTGGAGTTATGAATTTTTAAAGTTTCATTTTACATATGAGGCTCAATCAACCCATTTGGCGGGGTTAATCAAGTTCAATAGATTTCAAATTTTTATGTGAGGTCTCTCTGATCCTAAAGATCAGTGGAGAATTATTTTCAAGTAAGTTTGGTGTGTGGTTAGCCCTAATTAATTCAAATTCAATTTTAGGGTTTTAGGCCAATTAGGGTTATTATGAATGAATTAACTCAAAATATATTTTTCATAGGGTTCTCTGGTCCTAAGAAACATCACCAAATTTTCCTTGAATTTATTTTACAACATGCTAATTATTGGAATTAAAATAACCAAAACAGTGACATGAACTTGAAAAATCAATAACTTTTCACAGAGATGGCCTCTGACCTTAAAAAATTCAGGGAATGTTCCCAAGATCAGAGGCTTCAAAAGCCCTATGGTCTCATGCCATGGTGAATTATCTATGCAAATGGAGAATCAAAACATTGAAAATAGTAAATAAATTATTAAAAATAAAATACTCATCACATTAACTTGATTTCTTTTCCACATTATTCTCCTCTGTTCACTGAGCAAGAGGGTATTTTTATTTTATTTTTGTGATTTTTCTATGCAAAGATATGAATTTTTAAAGTTCAGGACATTTAAATAATTCAAAAATACCCTATTTATCTACTTATCCGACTCGGCGCCAGCGCAACATCGGCAGCTCTGAAAGCCCACGCGGTGCATTCCCATTCGACGCCACCACTTGAGTCAGCAGCCATGCGTCCCACGGTTCATGTACCATCGCACCGTCCGACTTGATCTCGACCGTCCGCTCAGTACACGCACGATCCAACGGCTCCTGGTCATCGTCTACGACTGGTGTGCACCCGTGACCGTCCACACTAAAACCCTAAGATCTCACTCAATTCTCAATGGATTTTTGTGTTCTTATGCTCTATGGATTCGTCTTGAAGAGACGAACACATCCATACGGTTTATAGGCTATGAAATTAACTTAAACAAAATGGAGAATCGCTGGAAGCTCGGGAGGAAGAGCTAGTTCATACCTTTGCTCAGAGAAGTGAAGCTTCGATCTGAGAGTTGTGTCACCTTCGATTGGGTCCAGGCAAGCTCCAGATGAAGTCTCTGGCTCTGGGGAATTGTCTAGGTGTGAAAGTGACCAAGCCCGATCACAAAGCTTGGAGGCTAGAAGCATTGGTTGGCCTGGTGAGGGGGCTTTTGCTGGGGAACTTCTCTTGGTCTGGTGAAGGTGTAGGACCAATCAATTTTGAGGTTGGCTCACTGTGGTGAAGTGTCCTATTTTTTTTGGTGGAATTTCAACTCAGAAATTGAGCTCTGTTAATGGGGATTAGGGCAAAGGAACACTGGGGATCAACTGCTCTTGTTAGGAGAAGGTCCTGGAGCAATTTTGGCAGAGTTTCCTTAAGGTCTAGTTTATCTCCTCATTTGGATGAGAGGTGGTGGTGTTTAAATAGACATGGCTGCAGGGCTTCCTAGGGGCAATTGAAGGCTGGGATCAGCTGCTCAGGGGAGGAAAAGAACAGCTATGTTGTCCATTTGGGTTGAGACAAGTCAGCAAGGGAGAATTGGAAAGTTTGGCTCACATGGAGCTTTCGACCATGGCATTTTCCGGCGACTGTGGTGGCTGGCAGGCCAGGCATTGGTCACCATCTTGACCAGTGAGGTCAGGGCTGGGGTTTTGTGCAAGCAATTGGCTATTGCCATGTGTAAGGAGGTTTGATTAAAATGGCATGGGGTAAGGGTCATTTTGGCTTAATTTTGGTCAACTCATGTATTTGGGTTTGGTGCACCCACCAAGGGACTGATTTGGGCTGAGGGAGGTCAGATGAGTCAGCTAGGAAAGGGTAGTGAAGTCACCATCCATGAATATTTGGATTAATCATGGATTAAGGTGAAGCATTAAAAGGGTTAAAACCTTTTTAAGGGGGTTTAAAAGAGGCTCCTCCTTTCGTAATTAATGGTATGGTGATGTGTAAAGTGATTCCCATGGCTTCATGTGGCTTGTGCATGGCTTCAAAGCTTGCTCATGGCTTAGGGATGGCTTGGCTCACTTGCATGAGAAAGGGATTTTGGGTTTTTTGGCATTTAGGGGTGATTTGGCATGAGGCTTGATTTGGAATCATTTGATGATGGAATTTGAACTTAGGGAATGATTTTGATTAAATGGATGGCAAATGAAAATGTCATATAGGCTTTATGATAGATTTTGGGCTCTTTGAAATGGTTTTAGATGGGCTTTTAGAGTGATTTAGGGAAGTGGGCTTTTGGATTTTAGGATGGGCTTTTGGGTGAAAATTTCATGAAGGCCATGTCAAATAAATGTTGCAATTGGTTTAGATATGTTTCATGAATGGTTTGGAATCAATTTGGTGTGATTTGGAGTAGAATTAGGTTGAATTTGGGCTTTTTAGTTAAAGGGGCCAAAGTGGGCCAAATTGGGCTAACTTGGATTAAGGTTGGGCTAAAATTGGATTTGATGTAAAATTAATGTTGAGATATATTCATGGAAGTGTCACAAAGAGTTTTCAACTTTGGTTGGGCTCTAATTTTGGGATTTGGGCCCATTTGGGTTAGGTTTGGGCTTAGGTCAATTTATGGGATTTTGGTTTTGGGTTAGGTTTGGGTGGAGTTTAGGTTCAAATTTTGGGCAAATCAAGTTAGTGTTTTGTTGATGGGGATGTTAGGAAGGCTTTAGAAAAGATTTGGGGCCAATTGGAGTTGAATTGGATTGGGTTTGGGCTAGGTTTAGGTCATGGGCCAAAATTGGGCCTTAGGCCTCAAATTGAAATTGGGCTCAAATGTCAATCAAATTGGAATTAGATTTGGTCTAAATTGATATTGGGGATATTGAATTAAAGTGTAGAATTGAATTGGACCAAAATTGAGGTCAATTGGGGTGGTTTGGTTTGACATTGGGTTCACTTGGGTTTAAAATTGGTCAAATTGGGGGTTTTGGTAAAGTGGGGCAAACTGGCAAAATTGGCCCATGGTTTAGTTGAACAAAATGAAATTGGGAAAATTTGAGATTTGTTGAAATTTTTTGGGGAATTTTATGAATTTTTGGATTTTTGGGCTAAGAAGGGCATTTTGGGTATTTGGAGGGTATTGGGGGGGTACTTTTGGAATTTTTGGTATTTTTGGCTATGGATGATCAATTTGAGTGGGGGGAAAGGTTTAGGAATGATTTTGAGGAATTTTGGGTAATTTAGGTAATTTTGCAAATTTTGGGTAGCTCAAAGGGCATTTGGTAGGTTTGGTGGGTCCGGGACCCTGGGGTTCAAAAATTGAAATTTTGAAAAAATGAAGATTGATCAAATTTGAGTGAAATGAGATCACTTTGGTTAAGCCATGAAGCCATATTAAGCCCATATGAGCCATGAGAGGACTCATTTGAGGCATTCACCATGTTGTTCCTAACCCTCTTAGCCAGGAGCTTAGGGGTTAAGAACTATCCATATGAATTACTTTTATGAGTCAGAAAGTCAAGTTGAGTGCGAGTGTGGTTTTAGGACATGGAATGTGTGTGAGAGTGTAGTGTATGTGCAAGTCAACCCTCACCAGACCAAGCCACCCAGGGTATTCCTAAGGCCAAAAAGTCCTATAGGGAACTCATCCTTTAAACCTCCACATTTAATTTCAACCCTCTAGGTGATTAGGGGTCTACAATCAAGCTTGTGGGGTTTGCAGGGAGTTAAGAGGTGTTTGAATTTCTAAGTGGTGGGTTCCATTCCTAGTCCTCTAAAATTAGTCAAAGGAAAAGCCTAAGGCTATATCCTAAGTACTAAGGAGAGAGACAAAAGACCTCACCAAAATTGAGCTGAACAAATGGACACCCAATAGGTGTGGTGTGCTAACCAAGCACACTGCGCGTATTGGCGTTGACCGAAGGGATCAACAAAACTAACACAGATGTCCAAGTGACAAGCTTAGAACAGAGTAGAAGAATTTCCGCTGGGGAGTATCAGGTATATTTCCAAGCCGGAGATTCCCGAACTCTCGTGCGGGAATGGAAAAGGAGGTGAACTCCAAATCACAAGATCCGGGAATTCGATTTGGATTTTATTTTACTTTTAAATTTCAAGTTTCAATGTGTGAGTTTGGGTTTCGATTTAAAGTTTGATTTGAAATCAATTTAAGGAAATTTTGAATTTGAAATTTGGATTTGAAATGAGAATAGAAACCTAGGTTTCAACCTCGGGATTGCGAAGAGAACTGAAATTTAGGTACCAGTCTCGGAGTGAGAATCAGAGTTTAAGTATCGATTGAAAAAGGATGAGAATCAGAATTTAGGTACTGATTTCAAGAGAGTGAGATTTCAAATTTAAGTGTCAAACCTGAAAGAGAATCGAAATTTAGGTATCGATCTCGGATGAGAGTCAGAATTTAGGTACCAACCTCGAAGAAAGAGAACTGGAATTTAGGTACCAGTCTCGGAATTTAGAATTGAAATTTAGGTATCAATTTGATAGAGAATTAAAATTTAGGCATCTATCTTGAATGAGAGTTGGAATTTAGGTACCGACCTCGAAGGAAGAGAACTGGAATTTAGGAACCAGTCTCGGAAATTAGAATTGAAATTTAGGTATCAATTCGAAAGAGAATTGAAATTTAGGTATCGATCTCGAATGAGAGTCGGAATTTAGGTACTAACCTCGAAGGAAGAGAACTGGAATTTAGGTACCAGTCTCGGAAATTAGAATTGAAATTTAGGTATCAATTCGAAAGAGAATTGAAATTTTGGTATCAATCTTAAATGAGAGTCGGAATTTAGGTACAGACCTCGAAGGAAGAGAACTGGAATTTAGGTACCAGTCTCGGAAATTAGAATTGAAATTTAGGTATCAATTCGAAAGAGAATCGAAATTTAGGTATCGATCTCGAAAAGAGAGTCAAAATTTAGGTACTGACCTCGAAGGAAGAGAACTGGAATTTAGGTACCTGTCTCGGAATTTAAAATTGAAATTTAGGTATCAATTCGAAAGAGAATCAAAATTTAGGTATCGATCTCGAATGAGAGTCGGAATTTAGGTACCGACCTCGAAGGAAGAGAACTGGAATTTAGTACCAGTCTCGGAATTTAGAATTGAAATTTAGGTATCAATTCGAAAGAGAATCAAAATTTAGGTATCGATCTCGAATGAGAGTCTGAATTTAGGTACCGACCTCGAAGGAAGAGAACTGGAATTTAGGTACCAGTCTCGGAATTTAGAATTGAAATTTAGGTATCAATTCAAAAGAGAATCGAAATTTAGGTATCGATCTCGAATGAGAGTCGGAATTTAGGTACCGACCTCGAAGGAAGAGAACTGGAATTTAGGTACCAGTCTCGGAATTTAGAATTGAAATTTAGGTATCAATTTAAAAGAGAATCGAAATTTAGGTATCGATCTCGAATGAGAGTCGGAATTTAGGTACCGACCTCGAAGGAAGAGAACTGGAATTTAGGTACCAGTCTTGGAATTTAGAATTGAAATTTAGGTATCAATTCGAAAGAGAATTGAAATTTAGGTATCGATCTCGAATGAGAGTCGGAATTTAGGTTCCGACCTCGAAGGAAGAGAACTGGAATTTAGGTACCAGTCTAAGAATTTAGAATTGAAATTTAGGTATCAATTCGAAAGAGAATCGAAATTTAGGTATCGATCTCGTATGAGAGTCGGAATTTAGGTACCGACCTCGAAGGAAGAGAACTGAAATTTATGTACCAGTCTCGGAATTTAGAATTGAAATTTATGTATCAATTCGAAAGAGAATCGAAATTTAGGTATCGATCTCGAATGAGAGTCGGAATTTAGGTACCGACCTTGAAGGAAGAGAACTGGAATTTAGGTACCAGTCTCGGAATTTAGAAAGAGGACTAGAAGTTAGGCTCTAGCCTCGAAGATTTATCTGCATGAAGAGGGACCCAGTCCCATGCCATCAGAACCAAATCGAACAAAGTTTGTGGCTCCGTGTCAATAGAACTAATCGATCCTCTAAGACACAGAAGCAAGAGAATTGAAAGGAGCTGGTAAGGGTACCAAGCTGAAAAGACTTGACATAGCAATAAGTCGAGGAAAATATTCAAATTTCAAAAGAGTTTCAAACAGATTTCGATTCAGGAAAGAACTGAAAGGTTCGAATCAGAGGATTCAGATCGGAATTCAATTTGAGATTTAGATTCGTTTGTCCTTTAACGATCCCATTTTTTATTTTTGTTTTTTATTTAGTGTTCATGTGAATTTTGAAGTTCATTTTAATATTCAGATTTTTAGGAAAATATCTCATTTATTTTCTTTTCTCTTATGTTCTTCGTTCAAAGTTCATTTAACTCTAATGGCGTTTCCCAGTCAATTTGCACAAAAAGAGGTGAAGGCAAAATATGACGTAGTCATTTTCATTCCAACTTGCTGAAAGTACATCATACAACTTGATCTAGTCATAATGGCATTTTCCTCAGAAATTTAATGTCTCATACAATCCATGTAAATCCAAAACGGACTGTGTAAGTTTCTTGTTGATCCATCCAAAAGCGTTTGTCAAAAATCCATGTCTGAATTAGTAAGAAACATGGGTAATAACATCACCTTCCAAGCCATCCTTGGCAGGAATGCCGCATGGATGTGCATTGGAGGTGAGCTATTTCTCATGTAACTCACAGCTCGTAGGGCCGGAGACTCTCCAATTCTAGATCTGGCTGAAAGTGGTAAGGCATTTTTCTTTCATCCATTCTTCAAAAAGTAATTGAGATCCGCTCCACAGGCACTCCTGGAATGCAATGCTTCGCAACGTCTGCTCCGTTTCCTTTTAACACCAGGACGGAACCTACCCGTAGTGGTATCTCCACCGGCCCTCGAAACTCACCGGGGCTGCAATCCGGAGGACGGATCCGAACATGATGTTGCACTGGTCGAAGAATGACATCGTGCGGAATGGTGCTAACAAAGTCATGATGGTGCTATATGCCGCGGTATGCAGTCGCCTTCCTTGTAGATGTTGATAATGCAGCTGTTGGGTATGCAATCTGCAGGCAGTACCCTCCATGTTATCATCCTTTTCACATTTCTCTTAATGACTCTGGGCATTGGATCCACCTCACCGCGATAGAGTATTCTTGGTGGGTTTCCTTTTCTGTCTATGGCAAATTTGTAGCAACATCCGCATTGGATTGTAACCCTTCCCTTTCCTGGCATCCATCTTCGGGGTTCTGAGTATGTCTTTTCTCTCAGGCGGCCAGCTCGACCCATTTTCTGTAATTCGAGGATGCAATCTACAATTTGTTGTTGCTCATAATTTGAGAAAACATCTGTATGCAGCTCGAGGACTTCCAAGATGTTGATCCTCTTGTTTCCAATTCTTTCAAAGTATTCAAAGGTTTTCTTCTCAACTAGTTGCATTTTCTCCAGCTCGTATTCCGGGATTATCTGAAGTCCTCGGTGTCTAGTAACATACTGCGGGATGTATGGCTCAACCCCAGCACGTTCTTCTGCATTTCTCGGCTCCTCGGGGATAGTCTCCGTAGGGACATCCTCCGGGGTTGCTTTCGCAACAAGACTCTTCGAATCTGGTACATATGCTCGGCGTCGAGGTACCGACTCTGTTTCTACTTTTCTTGGTATTTCTTTTATCTGTTCCGACCTTCTTGGACTTGACTTTCTTCTTTCTGGTTCTTGACGAACCGGTCTCCTTGGAGCATTTGCACTAATGGTATCCACTGTCTGTTCATTTGATCTTCTGCTAACTTGGTTAGCATTTTGCGAATGTGACGATTCTTATTTCTTCACTGGGTAGCCGTGAGAGTAGCTCTCCTTACCCCTTGAATTTCTGCGGGCGCGGCGCTGACAAGCCTACCCTCTGTTGTGGCGACCACAGACTTAACTTTCTTATCTTCTCTGGTTGCATGAGCGGCGTTTGCTTTTCTTTTCTTGTTCTTTGGATTGGTGGCTTGGGCCACCCATCTTCATCACTGTCTGGTTGTGAAGTTCTTCTCGATCAACTGGGATCCAATCATTTTCTTTGTATTGTAAGCCGGCTGGTGTGAAGTCTGAGTCAATCTCTATCACTGCTCCATCCCTCACCCTCTTTTCATTAAGTGTTAGACTCACGTCATTTCTAAAGTTTAGAACCAACCGCCCATTCGACATTTCCCTGTGAAAAAACAAGGAAAGGATCAGGGGCTGTACTAAGAACAAGAACAATAAGAAAAAAAAAAGACTTAAAAATTCTTATTCACTTCTTTTAAATTTAAAGGAAGTAGGAAGAGATGAGAAAATATCAGGAATGAATGGATTTAAAAGGAAAGATTGACATTTTATTATTATGATTTCCCATGTTTTCTTTTTAACATTTTCGTTGATGAGAGATTTCTTTATCATCCATTTTATTTTGTTTTGGGTTCGGACCCAGTCACAAAGTGATTACTTCACCCGTGTTTCTAGGGATAAGATTCTATTTTAGAGGCCACCCTTCGAAACATCAGGTCGCGTAATACTTCTTTAAATACCGTCCATTGATTGGAAGCATGGGTCGTTCTCCACGGCAATTCACTAGTTGGTAGGAACTTCCAGAGTAGACTGTCTTTACCACGAACGGCCCTTCCCATGTTGGTTCAAATTTACCACCTATCTTACGACGTGCAAGAATAGGTCTTCTGAGAACAAGAACTAAGTCACCAACTTTGAAAGTTCTTGGGCGGACCAGTTTATCATGGGCCTAGATCATCTTGGCTTGATACAGTTCCAAATTCTGCTGTGCGGAAAGTCTTTTCCCTTCCAAGCTTTCCAATTCTTCCAGTCGTAGTCTGGTATTTTCTTCTGTTGTGATCTTTTCTGCAACTGCAATTCGGAGTGACGGAAGCTAAATTTTCAGGGGCAAGA
This sequence comes from Papilionanthe hookeriana x Papilionanthe teres, assembly GCA_022702705.1. Classification (NCBI taxonomy): domain Eukaryota; kingdom Viridiplantae; phylum Streptophyta; class Magnoliopsida; order Asparagales; family Orchidaceae; genus Papilionanthe; species Papilionanthe hookeriana x Papilionanthe teres. The sequence continues at coordinate 71,611,335 of CM040430.1, forward strand.
CGGTCTCAGACACGTACACTAAAGCGTAAGGTGTAGACTGAGTAGGAGTTCTAAAAGTTGTCCTGTAGGCCCATAAGGCTTCTAACAACTTCTCGTGCCAATTTCTCTTGTTGTCGTCCAAAGTTTTCTTTAAAATTTGAACGAGAGTTTTATTAAAAGCCTCGGCCAAGCTGTTTGCTCTTGGGTAGTAGATCGTTGAGTATCGCAAATCGATCCCGTGTCTTCTGACAAAATTGTTGATCTTCGTACTTTTAAATGCAGATCCATTATCTGAAATGATCCTGTGCGGTACCCCAAAACGGTAGACAACTTGATTCTTAAAAAACTATAGCACGTAGTGTGCCTTCACTTCTCTGAGTGGTATAGCTTCTGCCCATTTAGAGAAGTAGTCTGTAGCTGCAAGAATGAAACGATGTCCTCTTGAAGAAGGAGGTTCTATCGGACCCACTATATCTGTGCCCCAACACTCAAATGGCCACGATGCGATTGTCGGATGTAGCACATTTGGAGGTTGGTGTAGAACCACTCTATGCACTTGGCACTGGAGACAACTCTTGGCGACTTTCATACAGTCGGTCATCATTGAGGGCCAGTAGTACCCTAGTCTTTTAATCTTCATTTTCATTTTCGGACCCGACTGATGAGCGCCATAAAGTCCTGAATGTACTTCTTTAACGATTTCATGAGCCTCGGACCTGCTCAGGCACCTTAGCCACATCTGGTCAAAAGACCTTTTGTATAACGTCTTGTTAATTAATGTGTAAGACAGAGTTCTTTTCTTGATTTGATGGGCTAACGACTTATCGTCAGGTAGGTTCCCTGTCTGCAAGTAGTCTATTAATGGTTGCTGCCAACCTTCTGTATTTTCTGTCACTGCTGCAATTGTTTCTTCTGCTTTTTCTGATTTTTGTATTATATCCATGTCGAGCTGTGATAGGACCTGTCGTCCTTGAACTGACATTTCAACTGACTCTTCCTGCAAGCAGGAAAATTCCTTTGCAAGGCGGGCTAGCGCATCGGCGAGATCATTTTTTTCTGGGAATCTTGTAGATTGTTACGTTTGGAATTTGTTCCAATAATTTCATGGCGTACAGAAAGTACTGCTCGAGTCTTGGCTTTAATATTCTGTACTGTCCGGCGACATGGTGAATGATCAACTGAGAATCTCCGTAGATGTTGATGTCCGTTATTCCCATTTGAACGGTTAATTTCAATCCGGTTATAAGGGCTTCGTATTCTACCTCGTTATTTGTACACGGTTCTGTTAAGTGGTAGGAGTATCTTAACATCCCCCGTTCCGGTGTTATAAAGATTAGTCCGATTTCTGCCTTACCGGGCACTATCGTTTGCAATTCTTTATTCTTCTGTGCTGAGGACGCACCATCGAAATATAGTTCCCAACGTCGATCATCAGGGTCTTCTAGGCTCATTATCTGCTCGTCAGGCAAATCGTCATCGAGAGGTGAATGTGCCGGTAAAGGTTGTGCTGCAAGGAAGTCTGCTAGGACTTATCCCTTTACGCCGCGAAGAGGAACGACAGTTATGTCAAATTGCAACAGTATCATCGACCACCTGGCAAGTCTGCCAAAGAGCGTCGGTCGGGTCATCAAGTATTGCAACGGATTAACTCTCGAAATAAGGTTGACCTTATGAGAAAGCATGTAATGCCTGAGCTTTTGAGCGGCGAAGATCAGGGCCAAACAATGCTTCTCAATAGGAGGATACTTTACTTCCGTCGGAATTAGACGACGGCTTAAGTAGTAGAGAGCATTTTCTTTCCCCTCGTCATTGACCTGGGCTAGCAGGGCTCCAAGGGAGTCATCTAAAGCCGCGGTATAAAGTATCAACAGTCTACCTGAGATTGGGGCTGCTAAGACAGGAGGTGTCATTAAGTATTGTTTGATGTCATTGAAGGCACGTTGACATTTGGAGTCCCAAGTAAACTTGGCATCCTTCTTAACCAAAGCAGAAAAAGGCTGACACCTTCCTGACAAATTCGATATAAAGCGTCGAAGATATGCCAACTTTCCTTGAAAGGATCGTAGCAATTTCAAGGTTTTAGGAGGTGACATTTCTAAAATAGCTTTAATCTTTTCCGGATCAATTTCAATCCCGCGATGTCGGACAACAAATCCTATGAATTTACCTGAGGTGACGCCGAAGGCTCATTTTAAGGGATTCATCTTAAGGTTAAATTGTCTTAAACGCTCAAAAATAATTCTCAAATCTTACAGGTGATCTTCTTTTAGTTTGCTTTTGATGACCACATCATCCACGTAGCACTCGACTTGGTTGTGAATGAGATCATCAAAAATCTTTGTCATCGCTCTTTCGTATGTTGCTCCTGCGTTCTTTAGTCCGAATGGCATTACTGTGTAGCAATACACTCCGATTGGCGTTCGAATGCCGTGAGCTTTTCGTCTTCCGGTGCCATCTTTATCTGGTTGTATCCACGATGATCCATCCATGAATGAAAATATTTCATGTGTTGAAGCGATGTCGATCATCGGTCTGGGATTGGTAGTGGAAATTCGTCCTTTGGACATGCTTTATTTAAATCTCTGAAATCTACGCAGATTCTAATCTGACCATTCCTCTTTCTGACTGGTACCACGTTGGCAAACCAAGTAGGGTATTGTTCTTCACGGACAAATTTAGCGTCTACTAGCTTCTTAACTTCGGCTATTACTTGTTGTTCAATTTCTAGATGCATTCTTCTGGGAGCTTGTCTGACTGGAATGGAAGTAGGATCCACTCCTAGCCTGTGAACTGCGACTTCTGGAGCTAATCCTGGCATTTCTTCGTAACTCCAAGCAAAACAGTCCTTGAATTCCATTAGTGGCTTGATCATTTCCTCGGAATCTTCTTTATTGAGTAAGGAGCTAACAAAGGTTGGCCTAGGCTCTTCGCTAGTACCTAAGTTAACTTCCATTAACTCGTCTATTGTAGATTTGATTTCTTCCTCGAATTCTGGTGGAGCATCTCCGATTGTAGATCTTTGAGATCTTCTGAAGCTTCCAAGCAGTCTTTATTAGGTTCGCAAGTGACAACCAAACAAAATTTCGTATCATCAACTGATCCTACTGTGCCGAATCCGAGACCATGTTTTGAATTAGGAGGTCGACCGGCATTATTCCATAATCTTTCAAAATGTTGTGATTGACCTTTTGTCCATTGTCGAGGTAAGACACCACGTTGAATTAAATTTTGAACACAGGGAGAGTACCACTCAAAAGGTAATTCCATTAATTCAGACGAAGTAACATCTTCAAATTGTGCATCTTTTTCAGTTTTGGAAGAAGCACCACGGTAAAACTTGATTAGCTTAGTACCACCACCATGCACTTCCTTGACCACCATACCCTCGATCTTATTAGAATGGATCGGGGTCAGGGTCATAGTATGTACATGATGGTTAATCTTTTCGTACATTGATTTATATTCTTCATTCATTTCATCTTCGAGAGAGATCTTGAACTGGGGTTTCTTTTGACTTATTGTCGCTGCTTCATTCTTGATTTCTTCTTCTTCTTCGGAAGTGTTCTCCCAATCAACATCGATGACCGGTTTCTTCTGTCCAACTGTTCCAACATTTCTCCCACGTCCTCGTCCCCAGCCTCGACCTCGGGTACGAGTTCTGGAGAAATCTTCACCATCTCGCCGTAAGGGAGTGGTGAGTAACTGTTGGACTAGAACTTTAGGTTCTTCATTGTCTTGAATTTCTTTTGCTTCATTTGGTATGGTATTTCTGGAAAAGATTGTTTTCTTCCGAGGTGCGTAGTAGGCCGCATCTTCATGCATTCCAATTTCATGCACGGAGAACGGTTGCAAATCACCTTTGATACACTGTTCCCCTCCTTCGTAATACTTTATGCACTGGTGCAGAGACGACGGTACCATCTGGTTTTCATGGATCCACGGCCAACCCAGTAGAGCGTTGAACGATATTTCAGAATCAATTATGTGGAATTTTGCGGTTGTCTTTGCTAAATCACCGGTCTTCATTAGTAGTGTTATCGATCCAAGAGCTCTTTCTCCTTTTTGATTGAAGCCTCTTAATAGCATTTTGTCTGCTTCAAGCTCTCGAGCATCAATTTTCAAATATGCTAGTGTCCGAAGATTCATTATGTTGATTGATGCTCCTAGATCAACCAACACTCTGGAGAGCGTAAACTTTCCAATAGTGACTGAAATGTATAATGGTCGGTTGTGATCAGCTGTTTCCAGTAATAGATCATTGTCCGTGAAGGTAACACCTCGCTGTTCTCTTAACGAGCAAACCTCGTCGAAGGAATCATCGGCCATTTGAGCTAAACAAATCTCTGGATCAAGTAAAGCCTTGATCAGAGCTTCTCTCATCTCCTTTGACAGGATCAAAGCGTCGTATATGCTTAGTTTGGCTGGTAGCTTCCTAAGATGGGCTAGCACGTTGTAGTCCACTTTATTACCATGTTCCTCGGTTTCTTCCCGAATGGGCAGTTCCTTTGCGGGGGTTGGCTCTTCCTGAGCAACCACCTGCTTTCCTTTATCCTTTGGACCCATTCTCGGAGGTAAAACTTTTCCTCTTCTTAAATTTACTTCAGTTATCTCTTCTGAATTCGGTGTTGAATCTGCCGGTGTATCCTCTTGAATTAGAACAACTGGCTCTTCTGAAGTTGCTTCGGTGTCTGATGGTTCTAATTCTATCGTGATCGGAGCCCCTTGGAATTCATAAATGGACTCGTTGCTTGTCGAGCTCTCGTAGCCTCCTTTGTGAACATCTTCTTCATCATGGTCGTCGAGGTTGTGTATGATTTGAGAATCGTTATTTGTATTGGAATCGAGATCCTGATTAAGCCGGTTGTCGTTAGTTACGTAATCGTTAGAAACAGTCAAAACGTAGCCAACGCCATAACCCTTATCATTATAAGATCCCTACGGGGCGAGCAAACAATCATACAGAGTCAGGAGTTCGAGGGATTTCTCCCCCGAATCGGAAACAACCATCCTAGGATAAGCAGGCCCTAGTCAACCCTTCGGAGCCTCGGTCTTCTTTTCTTCCACGATCTTCTCCTCCTTCTGGGTCGATTCTTTAATCACAAGTGCTAGTGCCGGCTCGATAGGTTTCAAACTCTGAGTTGAAGCGCCTACCGAAGCAGCCTAGATGTGATCCAAAATTTTCTTCGATGATCTTGTCCAGACAGTACTCCATCCATCATCAGTCGTGTACGGGTTTATCGGAACAATGGGATCCGTTGAAATAACATTGACGGAACCTCCTTTACGGGGTTCCTTCATGTATTCCTTTAGGATCGTTATGTTCCCTTCCGGAGATTGTCATCGAGCCAACTCTTGAAAGTGATGCAATCCTCCATCTTGTGTCCGAGCATCCGGTGGTAAGGGCGATAGTTCGGATGATCTTTCTTATTGACTTCCTCCAGACTTCTTGGGCTCGCGGCTTGAAAATCCGGTGTCTTCATTAAGCTACGGAACATCTTCGCGACTGCTTCAGTTTTGAATGGATATTCTCTAATTAGAAGTTCTCTTAAAGTACGTGATGAACGAGGCGGTTGTTCATAATGCTGAGGCGACTGATAGCTCAGACGAGATTGCTGATAACCCTGTTGAGGTTGTTGGTATGTTCGTTGCGATGGTTGATAACTAGACTGTGGCCGCTCTGACTATATCTGCATTGGCTGCGCCCTTATCTACTGCTGCGACGATTCTAGATTTCTTTTCAAATGTTTTCACGGGCTTCTGCTTATTGTTCTTGTCCGCGAAACTCAACTGCTTTGCTTCCTCTTGCAAGCTCTCAGCCTTGCTAAGAAACTTCTCGAAAGTCTTGATTGTAAATCCTTTAAGGAGAAGTGCTATCGGGCCATGGATACTTTTAAGTAGGATGCCGACTGCATGTTGTTCTTGAAGCTGTGGTTCACACTTCATGCTTAAGTTTCTCCTCAAAGTATTTAATCTACTAAAGTCTCATTCGACTTCTGTTGCTCCACCACTAGATCACCGATAGTGATGTGGTGCTGAGCCCCGAAAAATCGTTTAACGAAGAGATTCTCCAGCTATGAAAAGTTCTTTACTGAACCGTTCGACAATTCTGCGTACCAGTCGAAGGCAATCCCTGACAAACTGCTGACGAACTGGCAGAAGAGTAAAGTGTGACTTCACCGGCATTACAGCAACTAGCACGAAAATGTACGACATGCTGCCAAGGGTTTCCCGTTCCATCAAATGTCTTAAACAGAGGTGGTACGAAGCCTTTCGGGTACTGGACTGCATCGAACTCCTCGGGGTAAGGTCTACCCGTCTGAATAGATGCTCCATTCTTGGATTGTGCTAGGGCCTCTCGCACCTGCTGTTCTACCATGCTCTTAATGTCCTTTTCTGGAATCATGCTTTGTGTAGAATCCTTCTTTGGTGGTTCATCTCCGTTGACGGATGTGATCTCCTTTCCCCCATCAGCAATATGGATGATTTCTGGGGGTGTTTCTTTCTGAGGTTGTACCTAACTCTGGAGAGTGGCTAGAGCAGCAGCCATCTCTTCCATCCTCTTTGCCATCTGGGAAATTGTATCATCTCTTTCCCGAAGCCGTGCTCTCAACACTTCCGGTTCATCTCTTCTGCAATTCGTCGGAGCACCTTGCGAAGCCGACGATGCTCATGTCTCAACCATGTTGATCTCGGCATACTCCTCGTCCATGAACTGCGATGAGTCGACTTCATCTCCTAGTTCTTTTTCTCTTTCTTTTGCTAACCGTCGGATATCGGTCCTTAATTTCTCCATGGCATCCTCTAGTGGCCCTTTTCGCACGGTCTTGCAGTTGTCTTGTGATGGTTGTTGAACTTCATTCCCCGGAGTCCCCTTTATTGCAGTAGCCCTTTCTTCTGATTCAAGTCTCCTGACGAAACTTTTCTTTTCAGGACATTGTTTTGGTCTTAGCTTGCCAGTAGTAGGTCGCCATACCATCCTTCTTGCAGCCGGAAGCTTAGGACCGGATGATCTATCGGCTATATCTTTGGAAGGTGGTATCCTCCCTAATTTGTAGACTCGATACAACAACGGGAGAATTGGCTTTTATCTTCTTCTTTGGTTTCTTTGTGGCAACATCAGGCTCTATTCGCGGTCGGAGACGGGATTTAGCTGGCGCTCGTCCTATCCTTCTTAAGATTTCTGACACAGGGCATCTTTCTTTCTTTGCCAATTTTTCTATAACAGCTTGCAGCCAAGCCAATGGCGTAGTCTTATCCCTTTTCCTCTTGTAATTGTTGTAGTACGCAGGTCGGGGTAATGCAGTGGCGATCCTACGGACATTCTCTTCATCTAATGCAACATAGAGGGGGTGAAACCTGCTCCCTTCCTATAGAGGTATATACTCAGGCAGTTCTTCTCTTTCTTCAGAAATTTCTTCTAGAAAAGCAACTTCAGCAGCTCTGGCTTTCTTGGCGATCTTCCTGCTTCTATTTCTTCTTTGAGTCCGAGTTAGGGGTGCAACTCTTGAAGCTGGACCCAATCTCGAAAACGAGATGGTATTGTAGCGAAATCCGTACCCTCCACGGTGACGGGCTCATCACGAGACTTGGATTTCCTTCCCCTTTAGTTTGGCGAGAAGTCGGGGTAGGTGCGAGAGATGACTAAGCGGTGGGGGTAGAGACAACAGTCCTCCTACGAACAGTAGTACTCCTTTCAGCTGGAACCCTTTGCGAGGGAGGGAATTTTTGAGTTGATTTCAAGTTGAACTCAATCACGGGCTCTTCAGTTTCTGACACTTTGTCCATTAGTGTGAAGAGATTAACGTCAGCGAACTTGACATCTGTGTTGCCAAATCCTTGTCCGAAACGGATGATCCCATTGTCGGGCAGCTCATCCTTGTAAACGGCGAAGTCCATTCCATTGGTGAAGAAAAAGATTAACTTTGGGGCAGTCATTTTCTGCAGGGCAGATTCCGAATGTCAGTCCCGAATTATACTTCCTTTCATCGTAAAGTTTAGGACGAAAAAGAAAGAGTCTGAACACATTTTCATTTATCTTAGTGTATTTGTGATTTTTAAAATAGATTGTTTGTTAAAAGGTTCGTTTGTTAGAAACAAAACGATTGAAGGAAAAAGGTTGTAGACAAGGTAAAGGGCTCGATTTAGAATTGGAAAGGAAGAGAAAGTCTTATGCAAGACTTCTCGACTCGAAGGACCGCTCCTAAACTAACACCTATTGGGGGTCCACCCCACCTCAGAAAAGAGGTAAAAGGATCTCGGAACCTCTCCAGTTTATGGGTGTCTAAACGAGTGGCTCCTAAATCCGAGAGGAGTTGGTTATACTCGTTCGAGACGAGAAATGAACGGGGTATTCCGATGGAAGAATGGTAGTTTTGGTCCACTAGGGATATGGACTCACCACCGATTTATGAAAGCAAAACCTTCGATCGAAATGGAGAGAGAAACTAGTCCCAGGCGGAGTCGCCGAAATTGTCGGCATATTTTTAGGTTGTGTTGTATTTTAAAAAGGAGGTCGCTTACAGAAGTTGTCGGCGAACTTTAAATTTAATTTAAATATATAATTTGAAAAGTAGTATTTGATTTTTTTGAAAATAATTTTAAATTTGAAAATTTTAAGATATGAAATCAAACTGATCTCATATCCTGAATAGTTTATAAAAACGAGCACCGCACCAAAAACCGTGTATCTATCCCGAGGAATAGACACACTACTTGATGATGGGGTTCGGTTAAATAAACTAGAAGATTTGTGACATCCGTTTGGTCTGCGAACCAATTTTATAAGCCGACAAGTTCCCCTGTTTAATATAAAGAAATTAAACAGGGTTTATATTACCTGGGTTCGTAAAGTTCCCTATAAGGGCAAGCCCCTATAGTTAATTACATCCTAAGTGATGGGAATCACTTAAGAAAACTCTCTATGATGATCAGTGGTTTTGCTCTCAAAAATTTCAAAGTTTTAGGTTTTCAAAGAATTGAATTTTGGAATTTCAATAGGGAATGGATCAAATTTGGAACAGTTCATTTCAGGAGTTCAAAGGAAGAAAAGTAGGAGAAGCTGAGGATCCAAGAAGAATCTTGGCAACTTCCCAAACAATCCTATTGTTTGGCGTAGATTTGGGAATTTACTTAATGTTTCAATCTTGCCAATTTTAATTAATTAGGACTTATATTTATATGACATAATCATACAAATAGCCTCGAAGATGTGAGGGTTTATGTCGTACCGAACGACTACCTCGGAGTCCTAAGACTGGTTAAGGCTTAATTTGCATAAAATGATTATGCAAATGCCTAACGAAGAGTTGAGGATTTCTGTTGCACTAGGCAAACAACCTCGAAGTCCTATGGCTTGGTTATTTAATTCTAAGAAAGTTTCTGTGAAGTAGATCCGAGTTTCTGCGATGACGATGGCCGTCTTTGCCCATTGTGCTCCAAGCTCCTTGTTGTTACGGAGGTTTAGTTTTAGAAGTCATAAATCGGGAGATGAGAGAAGTGTTTTGGTTTAGAGAGAATCTTAAAATCCAAGTGTTTTTAATATTTTAATTAAACAAATCTTAAAGTTGATTAAACAGAACCGATTAAGATCCCACGGTTCCATCATCCCGGCACCGTTATTTTCATTGAATTCACTTAGTCCAGATGAATTTGCTAAACTCAGTCGAAAGATTTCCACGAGTTTCATTTAGTACGTGGGAAATCCCGTTAGCAACACGTGGGTTACATCATCCGTGGTATTCCCGATCATTCAACGAGACGTTTTAATTTAATTATAATTGTAGTTTTGTTGTTATGTTTGTGATTAAATTTTGAGTTGTTTTATATTTTGAATGTTGTGGCGGTGAATTTTATCTTGCAATGACTTTTAATTTAGTTTTGGTTTCGGTTTAGGGACTATCCTAAAGGTTTTGGTTTTCATGCAACGGTCTTATTTAACATGCGAGAAAAGTAAAGTACGGTGCATGTAAGTAAATTGCAATAAAGTAAAGCTGCAATAAAATAAAAGCGTGCACTGGAGGGTCTTCCCGTCATCCTGAGCTGCACTTAAAACACATGTTAAGGAATTTAAATTATTCACGAGATACTAGGTAAAGCTAAGGAAAGGGTTTTGGTTGTCACGCAAATTCCTAACCCTATAACTAGTCATCTCCTATGACGTCTAGGTTCTTGGTTTAATTTAAGGATGATTTTCTTCATCAAAGAATAATTAAATTCCATTGTTCTTCTAAAACATCTCGTCATATTGAGGAAGTACTTAGGACGAGTCCTAAACAACTTTTCGATATTTGCAGGATTGTTTTGAGTCTAAGTAAATTTAGTTGCACGAGTGAATTAATCATCAGGGAGTTTGGTTAAACTTTGTTTCTTGCTCAGTGAACTTAGGTATTTGATTACCTGATGAATGAAGTAACATCTCACTTAATACTCTATTTAAGAGTTATAATAATTAAAGCTTTTAAGGGCAAGTTGATTTGTTGAGAATTTTAATGATTCTTAATTTCATTTTCGAGTTAATGGTTTAAAGTGTTTTAATTTAATTATGAGGTTTTAATTAATAATTTTAAGTTTGGAATATTGTTCAAATTATTTTAGATTTAATTCTTAATGATTTCATTTAGGTTTGTTGTTAAATGATTTTTGATTTAATTTAATTCCATTTGATTTTAATTTAATTTAACTTAATTTAATTTAATTTTAATTTAATTTTAATTTAACTTAATTTTAATTTTATTCAATTTAATTTAATTTTAATTTAATTTAATTTAATTTAAATTTAATTTTAAATTAATTTAATTTAATTTAATTTTTAATTTTAATTTAATTTTAATTTTAATTTAATTTTAATTTAATTTAATTTTTAATTTAATTTTAATTTTAATTTAATTTTATTTAATTTTAGTTTAATTTTAATTTTAATTTTAATTTAGTTTAGTTTTAAATTTAGTTTAATTTAAATTTTATTTAATTTTAATTTTAATTTAAATTTTTAATTTTAGTGTTAACTGTTAGTTTGGATTATTATTTTAATTTTTAATTAAGAATTAAATATTATTAAAGTTACTTATTTAGGGATTTTTAAATTAAATAATAAATATCCTCTTAATAATATCCATTATTTTATTAATTCTATTTTAAATGTATTCTTTCCAAAATTTAAATCATTTAATTAATTAAAGTTTCATTTTGATATTTTCAAAGTGTTTAATGGGTTTCTACCCTTTAATTTCCCTAACTTTCAATCATCCAAGAGAAAGTTAAGATCAAATATTTTACCCCCTATTTTGATTAAACCTAAAGTTTTAATTAGGGGTTAAAATTTTTAATTACCTTTATGCCCTTTTAAGCTTATTTCTTTCATAACTCACTAAATTGAGCTCAAATGAATTTGAAATTTTTATGTCACCTCACTCACATGTCAATTAAGACATTAGAGGAGAAAATGTGATTTTTGTGGATTTAATTTATTTATATAATTATTTTTAGTAGAAAATAGGGTTTTCAAAGAAAATTCAACAACATGACCAAGGAAAGGTTTCTATCCTTAAGAAAATTATGGGATGTTCCTAATGACCAGAGGACCACTTGGACCAATTTTTGTGATTTTTTGAATTATATTTTATTTATTATAATTATTTTGAGTTTTAGAGTATTAATTAATTTTAAAATAAAATGAAAGTTGAAAAATAGATTTTATATTTTTCTTAAATCCCTCTGACCTCAAGGAGTCTAGAGAAATAAATTTTATAATTTTCTGATTTTTTTTTTGATTTATTAGAATTCTTTTAGTGAAGAGGGTTGAAAATTCATTTTTAATATTAAAAATTACATTAAGCCTTTAAAATTCAATATCTTATCCTAGGGACTTAGGAAAAATATTTCGTTTATTCCTAAGTCATTAGGAGTCAAAATGTGATATTTTTATGATTTTTAATATTTTTATGATTTTTATTATTTTTTAATTATTAAAATAGTAAAATATGGTGAAAAATCAACTTTTTTAGAAAATTCCAATTTTAATTTTTTTGAACTCCTCTAATATCAGAAGCTCCAAACCATTTTTGTGAATTTTTGAAAAGTATTTTTGGAGTTATGAATTTTTAAAGTTCCATTTTACATATGAGGCTCAATCAACCCATTTGGCGGGGTTAATCAAGTCCAATTTATTTCAAATTTTTATGTGAGGTCTCTCTGATCCTAAAGATCAGTGGAGAATTATTTTCAAGTCAGTTAGGTGTGTGGTTAGCCTAATTAATTCTAATTCAATTTTAGGGGTTTAGGTCAATTAGGGTTATTATGAATGAATTAACTCAAAATATATTTTTCATAGGGTTCTACTGGTCTAAGAAAAATCACCAAATTTTCCTAGAATTTATTTTACAACATGCTAATTATTGGAATTAAAATACCTAAAACGAGTGACATGAACTTGAAAAATCAATAACTTTTCACGAGAGATGGCCTCTCATTTTGAAAAATTCAGGGAATGTTCCCGAGATCAGAGGCTTGAAAGCCACTATGGTCTCATGCCATGGTGAATTATCTATGCGAATGGAGAATCAAAATATTGAAAACGAGTAAATAAATTATTAAAAATAAAATACTCATCCAATTAACTTGATTTCTTTTCCACATTATTCTCCTCCGATTCACTGAAGCGAGAGAGTATGTTTATTTTATTTTTGTGATTTTTCTATGCAAAGATATGAATTTTTAAAGTTCAGGACATTTAAATAATTCAAAAATACCCTATTTATCTACTTATCCGACTCGGCGCCAGCGCAACATCGGCAGCAAAAGCCCACGCGGCGCATTCCCATTCGACGCCGCCACTTGAGTCAGCAGCCACGCGTCCCGTAGTTCATGTACCATTACGCCGTCTGACTTGATCTCGACCGTCCGCTCGATACACACGCGATCCAATGGCTCCTGGACATTGTCTACGACTGGTGTGCACCCGTGACCGTCCACACTAAAACCCTAAGATCTCACTCGATTCTCAATGGATTTTTGTGTTCTTATGCTCTATGGATTCGACTTGAAGAGACGGACACATCCATACGGTTTATAGGCTATGAAATTAACTTAAACAAAATGGAGAATCACTGGAAGCTCGGGAGGAAGAGTGAGTTCATACCTTTGCTCAGAGAAGTGAAGCTTCGATCGAGAGTTGTGTCACCTTCGATTGGGTCAGGGCAAGCTCCGGATGAAGTCTCGGCTGCGGGGAATTGTCCAGGTGTGAAAGTGACCGAGTCCGATCACAAAGCTTGGAGGCTAGAAGCAATGGCTGGCCTGGTGAGGGGGCTTTTGCTGGGGAACTTCTCCTCTTGGTCTGGTGAAGGATTAGGACCAATCAATTTGGAGGTTGCCTCACTGTGGTGAAGTGTCCTATTTTTTGGGTGGATTTTCAACTCAGAAATTGAGCTCTGTTAATGGGGATTAGGGCAAAGGAACACTGGGCATCAACTGCTCTGGGTTAGGAGAAGGTACTGGAGTAATTTTGGTAGAGTTTCCTTAAGGTCTGGTTTATCTCCTCATTTGGCCGAGAGGTGGTGGTGTTTAAATAAGCATGGCTGGAGGGCTTCCCAAGGGCAATTGGAGGCTGGGATCAGCTGCTCAGGGGAGGAAAAGAATAGCTATGCTGTCCATTTGGGTTGAGACAAGTCAGCAAAGGAGAATTGGAAAGTTTGGCTCACATGGAGCTTTCAGCCATGGCATTTTCCGGCAACTGTGGTGGCTGGCCGGCCAGGCATTGGTCACCATCTTGACCAGTGAGGTCAGGGCTGGGGTTTGGTGCAAGCAATTGGCTATTGCCATGTGTAAGGATGCTTGATTAAAATGGCATGGGGTAAGGGTCATTTTGGCTTGATTTTGGTCAACTCATGTATTTGGTTTTGGTGCACCCACCAAGGGACTGATTTGGACTGAGGGAGGTCAGAGGAGTCAGCTAGGAAAGGGTAGTGAAGTCACCATCCATGAATATTTGGATTAATCATGGATTAAGGTGAAGCTTTAAAAGGGTTAAAATCTTTTTAAGGGGGTTTAAAAGAGGCTCCTCCTTTTGCATTTAATGGTATGGAGATGTGTAAAGTGATTCCCATGGCTTCATGTGACTTGTGCATGGCTTCAAAGCTTGCTCATGGCTTAGGGATGGCTTGGCTCACTTGCATGAGAAGGGGATTTTGGGATTTTTGGCATTTAGGGGTGATTTGGTATGAGGCTTGATTTGGATTCATTTGATGATGGAATTGGAACTTAGGGAGTGATTTTGATTAAATAGATGGCAAATGAAAGTGTCATATGGGCTTTAGGATAGATTTTGGGCTCTTTGAAATGGTTTTAGATGGGCTTTTAGAGTGATTTAGGGAAGTGGGCTTTTGAGTTTTAGGATGGGCTTTTGGGTGAAAATTTTGTGAAGTACCATGTCAAATAAATGTTGCAATTGGTTTAGAGATGTTTCATTAATGGTTTGGAGTCAATTTGGTGTGATTTGGAGTAGAATTAGGTTGAATTTGGGCTTTTTAGTTAAAGGGGCCAAAGTGGGCCAAATTGGGCTAACTTGGGTTAAGGTTGGGCTAAAATTGGATTTCATGTAAAATTAATGTTGATAAATATTCATGGGAGTGTCACAAAGAGTTTTCAACTTTGGTTGGGCTCTAATTTTGGGATTTGGGCCCATTTGGGTTAGGTTTGGGCTTAGGTCAATATAAGGGATTTTGGTTTTAGGTTAGGTTTGGGTGGAGTTTAGGTTCAAATTTTGGGCAAATCAAGTTAGTGTTTTGTTTATGGGGATGTTAGGAAGGCTTTAGAAAATATTTGGGGCCAATTGGAGTTGAATTGGATTGGGTTTGGGCTAGGTTTAGGTCATGGGCCAAAATTGGGCCTTAGACCTCAAATTGAAATTGGGCTCAAATGTCAATCAAATTGGAATTATATTTGGTCTAAATTGATATTGTGGATATTGAATTGAAGTTTAGAATTGAATTGGACCAAAATTGAGGTCGATTGGGGTGGTTTGGTTTGACATTGGGTTCACTTGGGTTTAAAATGGGTCAAATTGGGGGTTTTGGTAAAAGTGGGGTAAATTGACAAAATTAGCCTATGGTGTAGTTGAACAAAATGAAATCAGGAATATGTGGGATTTTCTGGAATTTTTTGGGAATTTTCTGAATTTTTGGATTTTTGGGCTAAGAAGGGCATTTTGGGTATTTGGAAGGTATTGGGGGTTACTTTTGGAATTTTTGGTATTTTTGGCTATGGATGATCAATTTGAGTGGGGGGGGGGAATGTTTAGGACTGATTTTGAATAATTTTGGGTAATTTCGGTAATTTGGCAAATTTTGGGTAGCTTCAATGGCATTTGGTAGGTCTGTTGGGTCCGGGGCCCCAGGGGTCAAAATTTAAAATTATGAAAAAATGAAGACTGATCAAATTTGAATGAATTGGGATCACTTTGGTTAAGCCATGAAGCCATATTAAGCCCATATGAGCCATAAGAGGACTCATTTTAGGCATTGACCATGTTGTTCATAACCCTCTTAGCCAGGGGCTTAGGGTTTAAGGACCATCCATATGAATTACCTATATGAGTCAGGAAGTCAAGTTGAGTGAGAGTGTGGTTTTAGGACATGGAATGTGTGTGAGAGTGTAGTGTATGTGCAAGTCAACTCTCACCGGACCGAGCCGCCCGGGGTATTCATAAGGCCGAAAAGTCCTATAGGGAACTCATCCTTTAAACCTCCACATTTGATTTCAACCCTCTAGGTGATTAGGGGTCTACAATCAAGCTTGTGGGGTTTGCAGGGAGTTAAGAGGTGTTTGAATTTCTAAGTGGTGGGTTCCATTCATATTCCTCTAAAATTAGTCAAAGGAAAAGCCTAAGGCTAGATCCTAAGTACTAAGGAGAGAGGCAAAAGACCTCACCAAAATTGAGGTCAACACCTGTAAAATAAGGTCCAAGAAGAATGCGAATTGACATAGAACAACAAGTCATCACTGAAGTTAAGAAACTAATTGAGGCCATTTTTATTTGAGAAGAAAAATATCCAATATGGATGGCCAATATAGTACCAGTAAAGAAGAAAAATGGCCAAATCTAAGCCTGTGTAGACTTCTGAGATCTAAATAAAGCCTGTCTAAAAGACAAATTTCCATTGCCAATTATGGAATTAATGGTAGATATTGCAATAACACATGTAATATTCTCCTTTATAGATAAAATGTCAGGATATAACCAAATTAAAATGTCTCCTGAAGTTGAACCAAGTATAGTTTTTAAAACACCCGTTGGGATACACTGTTATAAAGTAATGTCATTTGGACAAAAGAACGTCGGTGCTACTTATCAGAGGGCCATGACGAGAATTTTGGATGAGCTTATTCACAAGCAAGTTGAATGTTACATAGATGACTTGGATGTTAATAGTAAATACAAAAACGAACATACATATGATTTAAGAATTGTTTTCGAGCGATTACGACAATTTAATCTTAAAATAAATCCTCTTAAGTGTGCCTTTGGTTTCATCTCAGGAAAATTTTTAGGATTTGTTGTTCGAGATCGTGGGATTGAAATTGACCCGCTCAAAATTGAAGCTATCATGAATATGCCTCCTCCCAAAAATCTAACTCAATTACGATCTTTCCAAGGAAAACTATCATACATTGGTCGTTTCAACTCCAATCTATCAGGAAGATGTCAACCTCTCACTGCCCTGACCAGAAAACACACCAAATTTGTATGGGATGAAGAAAGCCAATATGCTTTTGAAAACATCAAGCAATATCTAATGACACCTTCTGTTCTAGCAGCCCTTGTGTTAGGAGGACCACTTATACGTTATACTGCAGCTTTAGAAAATTCTTAAGGAGCATTGCTCGCTCAAAATAATGACGAAGGTAAAGCAAATGTTTTATATTACCTAAGTCATTGTTTAAATACAACTGAGATAAGATATCCTGCGATCTAAAAACATTATTTAGCTTTGATCTTTGTGGCTCAAAAGCTAAGACATTACATGTTATCACACAAAGTGACCCTTATTTTAAAGTTTAACCCATTGAAATATTTAATGACTCGACCAACTCTTTCTGGAAGATTGGAAAGGTGGGCAATCTTGTTACTTCAATTTGATATAACATTTGTGTCATTGTGCACTGTTAAAGGACAAATCTTAGAAGACTTTCTAGCTGCACACCCCGTACCAAATGAATCTCAACTTAATGATGATTTTCCTGATGAACAAGTATTCAAAATAAAAGATTCTGACTGAAAGCAATGGGAGTTATATTTTGATGGAGCTTCCTCCGCTAGAAAAAATAAAGATGAACAAACTAGTATACCTAGAAAAGTAGGGGTAGGAATAATAATTATTACTCCATACAAAGAAATGATACCATTTTCCTATCATCTAAGCGAGCCATGTACAAATAATGAAGCTGAGTACGAAGCACTCATAGTTGGCTTAGAATTAGCAATCAAGATGAACATCAAAAGTCTCATATTTATGATGATTCTCAACTAATTATTAATCATATAACAGTAAAATACAAAATTTTGAAATCATAGCTTGAACAATATTTTAATAAAGTTATGGAATTATTGCAAGATATTTCTAATGTGACATTTTTCCTAGTTCCAAGGCAAGATAATTCTATAGCATATGCTTTGGTAAAACTCACAAAAGAATTTGCTTGTCCTGAAGAGAATAACATTTTTAATATCCATAAAAGAACATCGAGTTTTATGTCAAATTAATGTTGGTAATTTGGACAAAAGGAAAGAAAATATGACTATAATGGTTGTCAATGAAGAAAAGAATGAAGATTGTGTCGGCATATTTTTAGGTTATGTGTTTTCAAAAGGGGGTCGCCTACAGAAATTATTTGCGAATTTTCATATTTTAAATTTAATTTAAATATATATATATAGTTTAAAAGATAACATTTGATTTTAAAAGTAATTTTAAGTTTTAAAGTTTTAAGATATGAAATCAAACCGATCTCACATCCCAAATAGTTTATATAAACGAGCACCGCACCACAAACCGTGTATCTATCCCGAAGAATAGACACACTTGCTTGATGATGGGGCTCGATTAAATAAACTAGGAGATTTGTGACATCCGTTTGGTCCGCGAACCAATTTTATAAGCCGACAAGTTCCCCTGCTTAATATAAAGGAATTAAGCAGGGTTTATATTACTTGGGTTCTTAAAGTTCCCTATAAGGGCGAGCCCCTATAGTTAATTACATCCTAAGTGACGGGAATCACTTAAGAAAACTCTCGATAATGATCAGTGGTTTTGCTCTCAAGAATTTCAAAGTTTAAGGTTTTCGAAACAATTGGATTTTGGAAATTTCAATAGGGAATAGCTCGAATTCGGAACGGTTTATTTTAAGAGTCCAAAGGAAGAGAAGTAGGAGAAGGCGAGGATCCAAGAAGAATCTTGGCAACTTCCCAAACTATCCTATTGTTTGGCTTCAATTTAGGAATTATTCAATGTTTCCGTCCTGCCAATTTTTTTAATTAATTAGGACTTATATTTGCATGATAAAATCATACAAATAGCCTGGAAGATGTGAGGGTTTATGTCATTCCGAACGACTACCTCGAAATCCTAAGACTGGTTAGGGCTTAATTTACATGACATGATTATGCAAATGCCTAACGAAAAGTTGAGGATTTATGTTGCACTAGGCAACCCACCTCGAAGTCCTATGGCTTGGTTATTTAATTCTAAGAAAGTTTTGTTGAAGTAGATCCGAGTTTTGCTGTTGACAATGGCCGAGCTGCCCACCATGCTCCGAGCTCCTTGTTCTTACAGAGGTTTAGTTTTAGACGTCATGAATCAGGAGATGGGAGAAGTGTTTTGGTTTAGAGAGAATCTTAAAATCCAAGTGTTTTTAATATTTTTATTAAAATAAATCTTAAAGTTGTTTAAACAGAACCGATTAAGATCCCACAGTTCCGTCAACTCGACACCGTTATTTTCATCGAATTCACTTAGTCCAGATGAATTTGCTAAACTCAATTGAATGAGTTCCATACTTTCATTTAGACCGTGGGAAATCCCGTTAGCAACACGTGGGTTACATCATCCGAGGTATTCCCGATCATTCAACGAGACGTTTTAATTTAGTTGCAATTGTAGTTTTATTGTTCTGTTTGTGATTAAATTTTGAGTTGTTTTATATTTTGAAATGTTGTGGTGGTAATTTTTTTCTTGTAATGACTTTTAATTTTGTTTTGGTTTCAGTTTAGGGACTATCCTAAAGGTTTTGGTTTTCATGCAACAGTTGTTTATCATGCAAGAAAAGTAAAGTGCATTGCAATAAAGTAAATTGCAATAAAATAAAAGCGTACCTGGAGGGTCTTCCCGTCATCCCAAGCTGCACTTAAAACACATGTTAAGGCATTTAAATATTTCAACAAGTACCTAGGTAAAGCTAAGGGAAAGATTTTGGTTGTCTACCAGAAGTCCTAATCCTATAGCTAATCATCTCCTATGACGTCTAGGTTCTTGTGTTTTGGTTTAAGGATGACTCTCTTCACCCAAGAACAATGAAATTCGAGTTGTTCTTATAAACATCCTATCATATTGAGGAAGTGCTTAAGACGAGTCTTAAACATCTTTTCAATACCTGCTAGGATTGTTTTAAGTCCAAGAGAATTTAATTATACAAGTGAATTAATCATCCAAGGAGTTTAAGTTTTGTTATCTTGCTCGGTGAACTAGGACATTTGAATATCCTATAAGTGAAGTAACACTTCACTTGATGCCTCATTTAAGAGTTATAATAATAAGAGCTTTAAAAGGGCAAATCAAATTATTAAATATTTTGATGATTTAAACTTAATGATTTAATTTTAATTTTGACTTAATTATAAAAAGTAAGTTTAAGTTTGGAATAGTGTTCAAGTTATTTTAGATTTAATTCTTAAGGATTTCATTTTGTTAAATGATTTTAATTTAATTTAATTCAATTTAACTTTAATTCAATTTAATTTAATTTTGATTTAATTTGATTTGATTTTATTTTAATTTAATTTAATTTTAATTTAATTTCAATTTAATTTTAATTTAATTTAATTTTAATTTAATTTTAATTTTAGTTTTGATTTAATTTTAATTTTAATTTAATTTTAATTTTTGTTTTAATTTAATTTTAATTTTAATTTAATTTTAATTTTAGTTTTAATTTAATTTTAGTTTAATTTTAATTTGGATTATTATTTTAATTAATTAATTTTTATTAAGAATTAAGTATTATTGAAGTGGTTTATTTAGGGACTTTTAAATTAAAGAATAAATATCCTCTTAATAATATCCCTACTTTAATAATTCCAATTTCCATCATTTTCCCAAAATTTCAATTAATTAATTAATTAAAGTTTATTTTAATTATATTTTTTTTAAATGGTTAGTAGGTTTCTACCCTCAATCATTTAAGTTTCAATCATCCAAAATCAGTTTAAAATCAAATATTTTACCCTCCCTTTTTGATTAATCCTAAAATTTTAATTAAAGGTTGAAATTTTTAATTACCATTTTGCCCTTCAAGCTTAATAATTCTATAACTCACTAAATTAAGCTCAAATAAACTTGAAATTTTTATGTAACCTCACTTACATGTCAAATAGGACTTTAGAGAAAAAAAATGTGATTTTTCTGTTTTTAATTTATTTATGTAATTATTTTTTTAATGAAAAATAAGGGTTTTCAAGGAAAATTTAATAACATGACCAAGGAAATGTTTCTGTCCTTAAGAAAATTATGGGATGTTCCTAATGACCAGAGGACCATTTGGACCAATTTTGGTGATTTTTTTGAATTATATTTTATTTATTAGAATTATTTTTATTTTTGGAGTATTAATTAATTTTAAAATAAAATTAAAGTTGAAAAATGGATTTTATATTTTTCGTAAATCTCTCTGACCTCAAGGAGTTCAGAGAAACAAATTTTGTATTTTTTTATTTTTCTTTGATTTATTAGAGTTATTTTCGTGAAAAGGTTGGAAAATACATTTTTTTATATTAAAAATTACATTAAACCTTTAAAATTCAATATCTTATCCTAGGGACTTAAGAAAAATATTTGGTTTGTTCCTAAGTAATTAGAATTCAAAATGTGACATTTTGGTGATTTTTAATATTTTTATGATTTTTATTATTTTTTAATTATTAAAAATATTAATATAATGATAAAAATCAACTTTTTTAGAAAATTACAATTTTAATTTTCCTAAGTTCCTCCGATATCAGAGAAGCTCCAAAACCATTTTTGTGAATTTTTGAAAAGTATTTTATGAGTTATGAATTTTTAAAGTTTAATTTTACTCATGGGGCTTAATCAACCCATTTGGTGGATCAAATCAAGTCCAATTAGTTTCAAATTTTTATGTGAGACTCTCCTGACCCTAAAGGACAGTGAAGAATTATTTCCAAGTCAATTTGATGTATAGTTAACCCTAATTAATTATAGTTCAATTTTGGGTGTTTAGACCAATTAGGGTTATTCCAAGTGAATTAACTCAAAACTTATTTTAGCTAGGTTCCTCTGGTAATAAGAAATATCACCAAATTTTCCTAGAATTTATTTATCAACATGCTAATTATTGGAATTAAAATACTCAAAACAGTAACATGCAATTGAAAAATCAATAACTTCTCATTGGGATGGCCTCTGACCTTGGAAAATTCAGAGAATGTTCCCAAGTTCAGAGGCTTTAAAAGCCCTATGGTCTCATGTCATGGTGAATTTCCTATATGCAAGGAGAATTGAAATAGTGCAGAGAGTAAATAAATTATTAAAAATAAAATACTTAATGAAATGACCTGATTTCTTTTACACATTATTCTCCTCTGTTCACTGAGCAAGATAGTATTTTTATTTTATTTTTAGGATTTTTCTACACAAAGTTACGAATCTTTGAAGTTTTGGATATTTAATAAATAAGAAAATACCCTACTTTCCTACTTAACCACGCGGCGCCGCGTCAACCTTAGCAGATCCGAAAGGCCACGCGGCGTCTCCTGGTTCGGCGCCGCCATCTGAGTCAGCTGCCACGGGGCCCGCAGTTCACGTACCGTTTCCTGGTCCGACACCATCTGAGCCGTCCGCTCGATACACGCGTGATCCAACGGCTCCCAGTCATTGTCTACGACTGGTGTGAACCCGTGACCGTCCACACTAAAACCCTAAGATCTCACTCAATACTTAACGGATTTTTGTGTTCTTACGCTCTATGGATTCGTCTTGAAGAGATGAATACATCTATACAGTGATCATGCATTGAAATTTAGGCATTTGAAATGGAGAATGTTCAGAAGCTCGGGAAGAAGAGAGAGCTCATACCTTTGCTCAGAGAAGTGAAGCTTCGATCTGAGAGTTGTGTCACGTTCGATTGGGTCCAAGCAAGCTCCGAGATGAAGTCCCTTGGCCCAGTGAATTGCCTAGGTACAAAAGTGACCACAGCCGATCACAAAGCTTGGAGGCTGGAGCAATTGGGTGGCCTGAAGAGGGGGCTTTCACTGGGGAAATTCTCCTCTTGGTCTGGTGAAGCTGTAGGACCAATCAATTTGGAGATTGCCTCACTGTAGTGAAGTGACCTATTTTTGGGTGGAATTTGGACTCCGAAATTGAGCTACGGTAATGGGGATTAGGACAAATGGACACCTGGAGCTCAATTGCTCTCAAGTGTGGAGAGTGGTGCGGGACAATTTTGGCAGAGTTTCAATAGGTTTTTTTCAGCACCTCCTCCATGGCCGAGAGAGGTGGGGTTTAAATAGGAGTGGCTGGAGGGCCTCCCAGAGGGAGTTAGGCATTGGGATCAGCTGCCCTGGTGAAGAGAAGAACAGCCATGGTGGCTATTGGGCATGGGGCAACTCAACAGGTGAGAATTCCAAGCTTGGGCTCACATGGGAGCTCTCGGGTGTGGTGTTTTCCGGCGGCCCAGGTGGCTGGCCGGCAGGCATGGGTCACCCTCAGGGTCAGGAGGCTCAGGGCTTGATGTTTATGTAGGGAATTGGCAATGGCCATGTGTAAAGTGGTTGAATTAAAATGGAATGGGGTAAGGGTGTATTTTGGCTAAGTTTGGTCAAATGTATGGATTGGGCTAGGTGCACCTCCCCATGGCTAGTTTGAGGTTGAAGAGAAAGTGGTTTAGGTCGGCTTAATTAGTGGGGAAGGGTCACCATCCAAGTACAATTAAGTTTAAGCAAGGTTTAGTGGAATCATGGAAGTGGCTAATCTTCTTAAGGGAATATGGAAAGAGCCTCCTCCTCTTGCCATCTTGGGTATGTTGAGGTGTCCAAGGCTTTCATGGCTCCCATGTGGCTCATGCATGGCTTCATGGCTCCATTTGGCTTGGGAAAAGTTAAGTCAACTTTCATGAGGAAGGATTTTGTAATTTTTGGCATTTTGGTGAGAGTTGTCATGAGGTTTGATTTGGAATGGTTTGATGATGAATTTGAAAGTTAGGGAAGGTTTTAATTGGAATGGATGATGAAGTGTAGTGTCATGTGGGCATTAGAGTCAAATTTGGGCCTTTCAAATTATTTTAGGAGTGGGCTTTTTTAGGAAGGCTTAAGGAAGTGGGCCTTAGGTTTTAAAATAAATTTAAGGATGGGAATTTTGTAAAAGGTTGGGCCAAACAAATGTTGGGTTTATTTTAGGGATGTGCCATGATTGATTTGTAGCAAGTTTGAGGTGATTTCGAATTGGATTGGGTCTAATTTGGGTCTCTTTGGTAATAGAGTCCAAATGGGTCAAAATGAGCTATCTTGGGCTAAAGTTGGGCTAATGTTGAAATTGATGTAAAATTAATGTTGGGAAATGTTTATGGGGGTGTTACAAATAGGTTTCAACTTTGGTTGGGTTTTGATTTTGGGATTTGGGCCCATTTGGGTTAGGTTTGGGTGTAGGCCCATTTAGGGAATTTTGGGTTTGGGTTGAATTTGAGTAAGGTTTGGGTCCAAATTTTGAGCAAATCATGTTAGTGTTTTGTTTGTGGGGATGCTAGGAAGGTTTTAGAAAAGATTTGGGTCAAATTGGGATTGAATTGGGTTGGTTTGAGGTAGGTTTAGGTCATGGGTCAAGATTGGGCCTTAAGCTTAAAAAATGAAATTGGATTCAAATGTCAATCAAATTGGGCTTGAATTTGGTCTAGATTGATATTTGGGATATTTAATTGAAGTTTATAATTGAATTGGACCAAAATTGAGGTTAATTGGGGTGATTTGGTTTGACATTGGGTTCATTTGGGTTTAAAATGGGCTAAATTAGGGGTTTTGGTAACAGTAGGGCAAATTGACAAAATTGGCCCATGGTGTAGTTGGACAAAATGAAATTGGGAATATTTGGGATTTTCTGGAATTTTCTGAGAATTTTTTGAATTTATAAAAGTTTAGCCAAAAGTGTATTTTTAGTGTATTTGGAGTGTATTTTTTGAAATTTTGGTATATTTGGCTATGGATGATCAATTTGAGTGATGTGGCAATGTTTGGGATTGGTTTTGAGGAATTTTGGGTAATTTGGAGATTTTGGAAAATTTGGGCAATTTCGAGGGCTTTTGGTAGGTTTGATGGGTGTAGGGTCCCGGGGTCGAAAATTGAAATTTTGGAAGAATGAAGGTTGATCAAATGTGAGTGAAATGGAATCACTTTGATTGAGCCATGAAGCCATATTAAGCCCATATGAGCCATGAGATGACTCATTGGATGCATTCTCTATGTTGTTCCTAACCCTCTTAACCAGGGGCTTAGGGGTTAAGGTTCATCCATATGAATTACCTACATGTGTCAGGGAGTCAAGTTGGGTATAGGTGTGGTTTTAGGATTTGGATTGTGTGTGTGAGAGTGTAGAGTGTGAGTGTAGTGAGTGTGTAAGTCGACCCTCACTGGACCGGGCCACCTGAGTGTAGTCCTAAGGCCGAAGAGTCCTATAGGGAACTCATCCTTTAAACCTCCGCATTTGATCTCGACCCTCTAGGTGATTAGGGGTCTACAATCAAGCTTATGGGGTATGCGGGGAGACAAGAAGTGGTTTAAATTTCTAAGGGATGGGTCCCGATTCTAGTCCTCTAAGATAGTCGAAAGGAAAAGCCTAAGGCTAGATCCTAAACACTAAAGAGGAAGAGAAGACCTCATAAAAAATGAGGTCGACAAATGGACCCGATAGGTGTGGTGTGCTAACCAAGCACACCGCGCGTATTGGTGTTGACCGAAGAGATCAATAAAACCAACACAGATGTCCAAATGACAAACTTAGGACGAAGTAGAAGAATTTCCGCTGGGGAGTATCAGGTATACTTCCAAGAATGGAGATTCCTGAACTCTCGCTAGGGAATGGAAAAGGAGATGAATTCCAAATCATATGATGCTGGGAAATCGATTTAGATTTCACTTCATGTTCAAGCTTTGATGTGTGAGTTTAGATTTTAGTTTGAGTTTTAATTTAGATTGAAGTTTGGTTTAAAATCAATTTGAGGAAATTTTGAATTTGAAATTTGGATTTGAAATGAGAATCAAAACCTAGGTTTCAACCTCGGGATTGCGAAGAGAACTGGAATTTAGGTACCAGCCTCAGAGTGAGAATCAGAATTTAGGTACTAATCTCGGAATGAGAACTAGAATTTAGGTACTAGTCTCGAATGAGAACTAGAATTTAGGTACCTTTCTCGAAAGAGAGTCGAAATTTAGGTATCGACCTCGAAAAGGATGAGAATCAGAATTTAGGTACTGATCTCGGAATGAGAACTAGAATTTAGGTACTAGTCTCGAATGAGAACTGGAATTTAGGTACCATTCTCGAAAGAGAGTCGAAATTTAGGTATCGACCTCGAAAAGGATGAGAATCAGAATTTAGGTACTGATCTCGGAATGAGAACTAGAATTTAGCTACTAGTCTCGAATGAGAACTGGAATTTAGGTATCATTCTCGAAAGAGAGTCGAAATTTAGGTCTCGACCTCGAAAAGGATGAGAATCAAAATTTAGGTACTGATCTCGGAATGAGAACTAGAATTTAAGTACTAGTCTCGAATGAGAACTGGAATTTAGGTACCAGTCTCGGATGTTTAGAATTGAAATTTAGGTATCAATTCGGAAGAGAATCGAAATTTAGGTATCGATCTCGAAAAGTCTCGTGCCATCAGAACCAAACCGAACCAAGTTCGTGGCTCTGTGTCAATGAACTTAGTCAATCTCCATACAAGAGGGGAAGGAAATCACAGAAAATCAAAAGGGTTTCGATGTGACGAAAAAAAGGTGTAGGATTTTTGAAATTTGAAGTGTGAGTTTTCCGTGAGGAAGAACCATCCCGAAACAGGGTTTCAAAGTAGTTTGAAGTAGATTTTGATCTGAGGAAGAGTTGAAGGATTTGAAAGAGATAGATTGAGATTGTAATTCCATCTGAGATTCATTTTTCATTTTGTTTGTCCTTTAATAATCCAATTCTATTTTTGTTGTTTATTTGATGTTCACGTGAACTTTATTTGGTGTTCATGTGAATTTGAAGTTCATTTGAATATTTGGATTTCTAAGAACGGCTCTTATTTATTTCTCTTTTCTTTTACGTTTCTTTGTTCGAAGTTCATTTAACTCTAATGGCGTTTCCCAGTCAATTTGCACAAAAAGAGGTGAAGGCAAAATGTGACATGGTCACTTTCATTCCGATCTTGTTGAAGATACATCATACAACTCGATCGAAATATTTCTTATACAATCCATGGTCGAAAACGGACTATGTATGATCCTTGTTGATCCATCCAAAAGTATCACGTTAAAAATCCATGTCCGAATAATGAGATACACGGTCAATAACATCACCTTCCAAGCCATCCTTGGCAGGAATGTCGCATGGATGTACAATGGAGGTGTGCTATTTCCCGTGTAACTCACACCTCGTAGGGCTAGAAACTCTCCAATTCTGGATCTGGCTGGAAGTGGTAAGGTGCCTTTCTGTCGTCCATCCTTCTAAAAGTGACGGAGATCTGCTCCACTAGTACTCCTGGTATACAATGTTTGCGATGTCTGCTCCATTTCCTTGAAATATCATGACGGAACCTACCCGAAGTGGTATCTCCACCGGCCCTCGAAACTTACCGGGCCTGCTGCATCAGGAGGTCGGATCCGAACATGATATTGCATTGGTTGACGAACGAAGCTGTGCGAAAGGTCGACAAAGTCATGGTGGTCATGTGTAGAGGTATGCGATCGCCCTTCGATAAATGTTGATGATGCAAGCTGTTGGGTATGCGGTCTAGCAGTAGTACCCTCCATGCTTATCATTCTTTTCACCATTCTTTTAATTATTCTCGGCATTGGATCCACCTCACCATGACGGAGTATCCACGAGTGGATTTCCTTTTACGTCCTCTGCGAAGTTATAGCAACATCCGCATTGTATTGTGACTCTTCCTTTCCCTGGCATCCATTTCCGGGGTTCCGAATATGTCTTTTCTCTCAGACGGCCTGCTCGACCCATCTTTTGAAGTTCTAAAATGCAATCCACAATCTGTTGTTGCTAGTACTATGAGAATACACCTGTGTGTAACTCGAGGCCTTCCAAAATGTTGATTCTTTTGCCTCTAATCCTTTCAAAGTATTTGAAAGTCTTCTTCTCAACATTTTGCATTCTTTCTAGTTCATATTCAGGATGATCTGCGAGTGACGAGGCCTAGTAACGTATTGCGGGATGTATGGCTCAATCCCGTCACGTTCTCACTGCATACCTTGGCTCCTCGGGGATTGTCTACGTCGGGACATCCTCCGGGGTTGCTTTCATGACAAGGTTCTTCGGATATGGTATCTCTCGTCCGGCGTCGAGGCACTGATTCTATTTCTGTTCTTCTTGGCACTTTTTCGATCTGTTCTGATTTTCTTGGCATTGACTTTCTTCTTTCTGGTTCCTGACGAACCGATATCTTTGAAATGCGTGTATTGGCGAAGGTGGTTGTTTCCTCGTGTTGATCTGCTGCTAGTTTAGTCAACATCTTGCGGATATGGCGATTCTTATTCCTTCTTTGAGTGGCAGTGAGAGTAGCTCTCCTTACCCCTTGAATTTCTGCGGGCGCGGCGCTGACGAGCCTGCCCTCTGCCGTGGCAACTACTAACTTGATTTTCTTGCTTTCCTCGGTGTTTGTCTTTCTTTTCTTGTTGCTGTATTGGTGGCTTGGGCCATCCATCTTCATCACTGTTTGGCTATGAAGCTCTTCTCTGTCTACTGGGACCCAATCATTTTTTTCATACGTAGGTTTGGCTGGTGTGAAGTCGGGAATCAATTTCTATCCTTCGCTCCATCCTTCACCCTCTTTTCATCGAGTGCGAGACTCACGCCATTTTTAAAGTTTAGGACCAACCGCCGGTTCGACATTTCCTGCAAAGAAGACAAGGAAAGGATCAGGGGCTATACTAAGAACAAGAACATTAAGAAAATACTTATCACTGAAGATTCTTATTCACTTATTTTAATTTAAAGGAAGGTAGGAAAAGATGAGGAAAGATCAGGAACAAGATTTGATTTGAAAGGAAGGGTAAAACTTTATTATTATGATTTCACATATTTCATTTTTAGCACACACACACACACACACACACACACACGGATATATATATATATATATATATATATATATATATATATATATATATATATATATATATATATATTAATGATTTTTTTTATCCATTTTTATGTTTTTTGGGTTCGGACCCAATCACAAAGTGATTGCTTCACCGTGTTTCTAGGGATAAGACTACATTTTAGAGGCCACCCTTGAAACATCGGGTTGCGTAATACTTCTTTAAATACGCGTCCATTGATTGGAAACATTTGTCGTTCTCCTTGGCATTTCACAAGTTGGTAGGAGCCTCACGAGTAGGCTGCCTCTATCACAAACGGCCCTTCCCAAGTCGGTTCAAATTTGCCTCCTATCTTGCGATGTACGAGAATAGGTCTTCGAGAACAAGAACTAAGTCACCAACTTTGAAAGTTCTTGGGCGGACCGGTTTATCATGGGCTCGGATCATCTTAGCTTGGTACGGTTCCAAATTTTCTTGCATTGTGCAAGTCTTTTCCCTTCCAAGCTTTCCGGTTCTTCCAATCGTAATCCGGCATTTCTTCGTAGTGATTTTATTTGCAAGCTGCGATCTCGAGTGATGGAAGCTGAACCTCCAAAGGTAAAATGGCCTCGGACCCGTACACTAAAGTGTAAGGCATAGACTGGGTAGGAGTCCTGAAAGTTGTCCTGTAGGCCCATAAGGCTTCTAACAACTTCTCATGCCAATTTCTCCTGTTGTCGTCCAAAGTTTTCTTTAGAATTTGGACCAAAGTTTTATTAAAAGCCTCGGCCAAGCCGTTTTCTCTTGGGTAGTAGATTGTTGAGTATCCCCAATCGATTCCATGTCTTCGACAAAATTGTTGATTTTTGTGCTTCGAATGCGGACCCATTATACGAAATGATTACGCGCGGTACTCGAAATGGTAGACAACTTGATTTTTGAAAAGCTGTAGCACGTGGTGTGCCTTTACTTCTACGAGTAGAACGCACGCCCGTTTAGAAAAGTAGTACGTAGTTGCAAGGATGAAGCAATGTCCTCTTGAAGAAGGTGGTAATATCGGACCCACTATATACGTGCCCCGACACTCGAATGGCCACGACGCAATTGTCGGATGTAGCACATTTGGAGGTTGGTGTAGAACCACTCCGTGCACTTGGCACTGGTGACAGCTCTTGGCGACTTTCATACAGTCGGTCATCATTGAGGGCTAGTAGTACCCTAGTCTTTTAATTTTCATTTTCATTTTCGGACCCGAATGATGAGCGCCACAAAGTTCTGAATGCACTTCTTTGACAATTTCACGAGCTTCGGACTCGCTCAGGCACCTGAACCACATCTGGTCAAAAGACCTGCTGTATAACGTATTGTTTATTAATACATAAGACAGAGTTCTTTTCTTCATTTGATGGGCTAATGACTTATCGTCTGGTAATTTACCTGTTTGCAGGTAGTCTATTAGCGGTTGATGCCAATCTCCTGTGTTTTTACATCGCTGCTTTGCACTGATTCCTCTCGCTTTTCCGATTTCTGTATCATATCCATGTCGAGTCGTGATAGGACATGTCGTCCTTGAGCCGACACTTCAGCCGACTCATCTTGTATGCGGGCAAATTCTTTTGCAAGGCGAGCTAGCGCATCCGCGAGAGCATTTTCTCTTCTGGGGATCTTGTAGATTGTTACATTCGGAATTTGTTCCAACAATTTCATGGCGTACTGAAAGTATTGCTCGAGTCTTGGCTTTAAAATTCTGTATTGTCTGGCGAACTGTTGAATGATCAACTTAGAATCTCGTTGATGTCCGTTATTCCCATTTGAAAGGTCAGTTCTAGTCCTGTTATGAGGGCCTCGTATTCTGCCTCGTTATTTGTGCACGGCTCTGTTAAGTGGTAGGAGTATCTTAACATCCCCCGTTCCGGTGTTATAAAGATTAGTCTGATTCCTGCCTTACCGGGCACTATCGTTTGCGATTCTTTGTCTTTCTGTGCTGAGGACGCTCCGTCGAAGTATAGTTCCCAACGTTGATCATCGGTGTCTTCTAGGCTTATTATCTGCTGACCCACAATTTTATATTATGATATTTTTTAATTTAATTGCAACAACGCCAAAAACTTGACCCCGCTATATTATATGTATAGAATTGTAATTGTTTATGTTGTGGATGCTACGCAAGTATACGTATCGTATCAAGTAACACGGGGCTCTAGTGGAGTCTTGGTTATCGATCCCACAGGGAAATACAAAATTAAATAACAACTAATTTTAAAATAATAATAATCATAATTTTAAAATAGTATACGAAAATTTGGAATTCTAAATTTAAGTGCAATAAAGTAAACTAAGTATTTTAATTAGGTAACTTAACTAAGTAGAAAATTAATACGTATTGAAAGTGCGGAAATTAAACTAATTGCTAAATAAGTCTTAACTATTCAGAAAAAAGTATCTTTCCCCTTGTTTAGAAATTTAAGTGAATGATGAATTTAAATAGATAATTTTAAGGTATTGTGACAAATAGGAGCATTCCTATTCTTTACCCTTTGGTCAGGTGTAAAGAATATTGACTAATCCTATGTTTGATTGCGAATCTGCGGCTAAGTTTGGGAGGATGCTGATCGCCACTTGAGCTCCCACGTTCCCCTCGCACGAGGGCTAACATCTACACTTCGGCTCTCAAGCAATAGGACCGAATTGAATATTTTAGTACGTCACACTAAAATGCTCTATTCTACGCCCGAGTGATATTATTTCCCTATTTATTTGCACCCTCCTTCCAAGGCTTTTGAATTCCCAGAATATCGGATGTAATTTTTACTATAGTTGATAATCAACACATTTTAACAAATCAAATGGCCGGTTTGAAAGTAAATTAAGTTTTAAGTAAAAATTATCATAATTTATTAATATTTAAAAGTACTTCATTTTTTAGTTCATCTAGTCAGCTTAATTTCATAAACGAGGAGAAAAACTAAATTAACTACTCAGAATGCATGGGAACTAAACTAAGCATGGATTTCATTTAAAGTTAAAAACAATAAACAAAGATACTTATCTTAATTTCCTCCCCAAGCAGACTTCTTGAAGTTATTTTGACTTTTCCTTCTAGTACAGCACACTTCTAACTCACTAAAGATTCACTAAGACTCTCTAAATAAACTCACTTAAGACTCCAGAGATACACACAAATGACACACACTTATAACACACACTTATAACACACACTTAGAAGCTGAATTTCGGCTTCTATATATAGAGGTGAGCAAAGGACCAAGAGGTGTGTAAGCATCCCTTCAAAAAGTGTCCAGGTTCAATGTATCTGCGCCATTTGAACTACCTCGCCGTCGGCGACGAACTACCTCGGCTGTCGGCGAGGCTTCTAGAAGGTCTTCGAAGCTGCGCTATCTCGCTGTCGGCGGGCTCGGTCTCGCTGTCAGCGAGACAGTTATAAATCCTTCAGAATTTCTTCCTCGTACCCTCGCCGTCGGCGACTCAGCACAAATTGCATTATTTTCTTCCTTTTTGCTCCAAATCCTCTCCTTTTTATGATTTTTGCTTTTATCACCTAAATTCTACATTCCTACAACAAAATAAAGAAAATACCTTTCTTTAAAGTGCAATTTCATCAAAAATAGGTATGAATTTCTTAATAAAATTTTCGGTGATCAAAATCCCCAAACTTACTTATTACTTGTCCTCAAGTAATTTTTAAGTACTACATAAAAATAATGATTTCTATAGTAAGATTTTTCAATTCAAATAAACTATGAATTAAATTAATTAATATCATAATAAAGTTAAATAAAAATAATTCATGTAATTTAATTAATCTTATAGAAATAAATTATTTAGTTATCAGGTCTAGGATTTCTAGCTTACTATTCATTTCAGGAATGACTATATTTAAAAGAATAATTACTTAAGATATTCATATGATAAGAAATTCAAGAAAACACTATTAGGTAAAATTCTGATCCATAAACATAAGTTTGGAAATATCTAAGTTTTTTTCTTTTTAGGTTAATTCAAATGAAGCCAATTTTTGATAAGGCATCTCCTCAAGCTTCTCCTTATTTTTTTTTTTTTTAACTAATGAGGATTACTGTATCTGGAGAGCCTGTTAATAATTTTGAACTTCATTTTCATCTTCCTAAATTTGAAACTTAGGAATATTTCTTAGCTTATATATACTTCATAGTTTTTACTTCATTGATTTTTAATCTTTTCTTTTTCACTTGAATACTTAAGAATTTTAATTTTTAGAATATAGTTTTCCTTACTAAAAATAGTTTACTATATTCTTATTCCCTTTAACCAAATATTTTATTCTATTTAATTAATTAAAGCACTAGAAATATTTCATTTAACCTTTTATAATAATTAAATAAAATAATTCATATTAATTAAATTGAAAAATTTGCTTATAAAAATCAATTTATAATAATTTGAAAATAGAAATTGAGAACAAGTTAATAACTAAATTTGTATTTTACTCCCCCCAAACTTAAATTTTTATATACTACTCTAAATAATGAAAAAAAGGAAAGTAAATAAATCATACCTTTGAAGTTTAGGTATTTCTTTTTCTTTGAAATTTTTGCGAGCTTTTTCATTTTTCATTGAACCTGTACTGTTAGTATTCTCCATATATATATAACAATTTAAAGAAAATGCAGGGATAAAATCTGAGATAAGTATTAAATACAACAATTAAAATTAACTCTACACTACACATATGAATTACTAACATATTAAAACAATTTAACTAACACATTAACAATTTTACAACTTAAAACAATACAGAATAAAATAAAAACATACTAAAGAAAACTAACATCCTATTTAACATAAAAACAAATGCAATTAACTAACACAAAAACAAAAACTAAACTACTATAACAATTCGAAGCAAATAATCTAACAAATATCCAATGTCTCACAACATAAAGTACTGAATATTACAAACATATAAAAGTTTCCAAAATAACTTAACATCAAACAAACAAAAACAAATAAAGTCCTAATCTTCTATATTGAAGTCCCAAACTATATTGTCATCCCCTCCTTGATCTGCAGGCTGAGAAGGCGAGCGAGGATGATGCGAGTATACACGGGGCATTCGGAAAGATGACATGTAAATCTCCACTCTCTGTAGCGACATTCGGCTTCATGATATGCTATCTCGTACTGCGAATGTCTTTGCGGTTACTCACTATCATAATCATGTCTCCTCTCCGGATTATCAATCCTTTGATCAAAATGATCAAATCTTCTCCCCATTGTCTCTCCAAACTGCTCAAAACTCCTCTTATGCAGTGTCAGCTCATTCATCAGATCTTGTAGGGTAGGGGTGGTAGGCTCAGGAGGTTCATAGCTAGTAGAGGGTATATCTCTACTTGACTGAGTGAAATAACTTCTCACTATTGATCTCCACCCTTCATGAGACTCATATTTCTTAATATTGGCCGCTGTGAGTGGGTTCATGGGATCTATCCACTCCTCATCATCTGCTGCCTCAACTCCAGAGAGTTGGCAGTGCATAAATCAACCCAGGATGTCCCAATCCCCCTCCACTTTCATTTCCAGTAGTGGCTAAGATATTTCTATAGATGACACTTCCAATGTTTATACTTCTATTGTTCTGAATACAGAAATTCAGAACTGCTCTATCCCTTGTTACCTCACTGTGGTGATATGTAGGTAACAAAGTAGAACAAATAAAATAGTGCCATGCTTTAGAATTTGCATTTAACTTAGAAAGAGGAAAATTCACTCTTTCCCGCTGCTTTATCTTCCAAACTCCAGTCCCGTCAGTAAGAAAATTTATCACATCTTCTAGAGGTTCCGGCATAGTTCCAAATATTTCGTACTCATTTTGACCGTCCCGAACTTCATAGAAGGCGTTAATTCTAGCAGCGTCGAAGTCGACCATAAATCCACGTACCTTTCTGTGGTGCGTCCTCTACGACGATCGAGTTAGAATAAAATTCCTTTACTACTTCCACGACGGCTCTATTGGTGATGTAGCGAGAGATTCTCCCAACCTCGTTCTTTAATGATCCGCTCAACTTCGCCTCCCGGATTCTTAAAGACTCGATTCGCAATGCACTTTCTTGCTTGAATGTTTTGAAAATACCGATTTTGTGCTCGTGCATTGACAAATCGGTCAGTATCGTAATCTACTCGTCTTTTCTGTCGCGGAGCCATTTTTCGATCAATCTATGAAATTCACAAAAATCGTTACTAAACTTCCTAATATTACTAAGGAGGCTTCCTACAACATCTAAGATCAAATTAAAACAAATTTTATGGATTTCTACCGAGTAATTCTTCCACATTTAGGATTTTTCAAAATTTTTCAATGTGGAAAAAATACATGGTGAAAATCAAAAATTTTTGCATAGGAGTGAAGCACTTACCAGAGAAGATGAAATCCGGTGTTTTTGAGTGATGAAATCGCCTCTAAATCCGAAATTTCGTGAGCCTCTAGGGTAGTTTTTGCGAAAATGAGAGGTTGGGGATGATGAATAGTGTTTTTGACCGGTCAATTAAAGTGTTTTTCGCGACCTCGCTGTCGGCGAGATTTTTCTCGCCATCGGCGAGCTAATATTTTCGGAACCAAAAACTCTCGGGAAAAATCCGGCTGTCGGCGAGAAATTTTGCTCTAACCTTCGCTGTATGCGAGATCGATCTCGCTGTCGGTGGGATTTTTCTCGCCGTCGGCGAGATTCCAAAAAATTTAATTTCCGAAATTCGTCACTCATTTTCATCCTTGATTTGCCTTATATTATATTTCCGATCACATCATTTATTAATTTAATATGAAGATTAGCTACTTATACACAAACAAATTCACACAACACAACAAATTAACTTTAATATTGAAATCCATGAGATGTACAAACTAACATAATTTTAAACTCTATAATCAAACTTCGATTCTCCAATCCTTACTACCAATCGGCATCGCAAACCAATCCACGACACACTAAATGCGATACAAAACTATGACGCATATCTCGATTAAGTTTGAGATATTCAAATCATCACTCCACACATAATAAAATCTAAATCAAATCGAATAACATAAATACGAAACATACTATGGAAATCTTTACTACTACTCTTCGATGTCGGAATCTTCATCTTCTACGATATTTCCGATATGACGATGATGCACTGAAATAAGTTATAGAAAGGCCCGAAGGGAAACTCCGAAGCGGATTCTTCGGTGATCCAACCCTTACGTCTCGGTAAATGAAGAAAGCTAGCTTCCGGGTGTCCGGAATGATCAAAGTGTTCCTTCATCCTCCGGTCGATGTGATCGAATAAATCGGATATATTGTCGATTGAATCTCTCGCTTTACTGCGATTCTTTCACCATTCCTTTAATTTTCTTCATAAGTAACTCCGTTTTATACGAAATAGGCCTTGCTTATAGGATTATTCTATGAAGCTCTATCGAGAGATAAATGTAATTTCATCATTATTGTCCAAAGTAGGGAACATATACGTAGGATCGAGCGGCTTCAAGGTAACGAGAACCTTTTCCCGAGCTTCATAAGAAACACAGTACTGACTGCATAATGCAAAAATAGTAGATGGGTGTCCTAGTCCGTGAGCTGACCCATGCACAATTAAACCCGATGCAGACTTAACAATTATTGATCCAACATCAATAGGCGATCCATTTTGAATACAATAATTCAATATAGCGCATTCCTTCGAAACCTTGTTTACCCTCATAGTAGGTAACAATTTAGATGAGATGAAAAAGTGCCGAGTGCTTTGAGACGAGATTCAAAAGTGATGCGAGAGGAACTAACATACCCGTCTTCACGCATTTCCCGATCTTCGGTTCATCGGTCGGATATCGCAATATCTCATTCATATTATATCGAGAAGGCACAAAATTTGAATATTGACATACGGGGTGTTTTCTATAGAGAATAATTCATTTACTCTTGATGGAGTAAACGTCACCCATCTTCCTCGGACATAGACATTCCCATTGTTGATCGCATGTAAGTTAGAGTAGAACTCTTTCACAATTGGAATAACAACGGCGGACGTAGTGTAACAAAATACCTCCCGGTCTTGCTTGCACGATCGTTTCTTCTATCTTCGTAGTGGAATTCTCTAATCCTTGATTGACAAATCCATGTTCCTTGATAACTCTTTTCTTTACCAAAACCTTGTTGAAGATCCGCTGCGCTTCCGCACTCACAAATTTCCTCCGATTAAATACTCCAGAAATTAGAGGAATCTAAGAATTTGGAGGCCATTATGGTGAATGGAATGAATTTTAGTGAAGAAGGCAGATCTAGAATGATTTAAGAATGGGTTTTCACAAAGGAATTGGTATTGAAACCGTCCAAATCGGCATTCAAATTATAAATAACTCAACTTTATAACTTCCTGGCTATCGGCGAGAAGTTTCTCTCCGTCGGCGCTCAGTTACAAAAACTGCCTCCCATGTTCTCGCTGTCGGCGGGACGTTTCTCGCTGTCAGCGAGCTCGATAAATAAACTGAATTTAATTTAGGCGCGAACCTCGGCTGTCGGCTAGTATCGACCTCGCCGTCGGCGAGATTCCAAAATAATGTCCGATTTCGCTCTAAATCGAATAATTTCTTTTCTCATCATAATGGTTCGAATATGTGATGATTCTTAATAATAATTGAGTAGTAAAGTTTCGATAATATAGACTAACTATTAAGATACAATAAAAATAGATAACTAATATGGGTTGCCTCCCATAAAGCGCTTGGTTTAACGTCGTCGGCCGACCTAATTTCAATTATTAATCGAAGTCGACTAAGCATTAAAACCTCTTTATAGTTAGGTCTTATACCTTCGAAATATGGTTTTAATCTATGTCCATTAACTTTAAATTTATGTCCGGTTTTTGGATCTTCGATTTCTATAGTTCCGTATGAAAATATTTGAGTTATGGTGAAAGGTCCTAACCATCGAGACTTGATTTTCCGGGAAATAATTTCAATCTAGTATTATATAGCAAAACTTCTGTCTCGGTTCAAAATTTCTCTGATTAATCTTCCGATCATGCCATAATTTCATCTTTTCTTTATAAATCCGATCATTATCATATGATTTATTTCTTAATTCTTCCAATTCATTTAATTGCAGCAATCTTTTCTTGTTAGCTTCCTTCATATTATAATTAAATTCTTTAATTGCCCAATATGCTTTATGTTTTAATTCAACTGGTAAGTGGCATGTTTTTCCATATATAAGCCTGTAAGGAGTCATTCCAATCGGAGTTTTATAAGCGATCCTAGAAGCATGTAATGCGGTCTACTAATCTAATAGACCAATCTAACTTATTTGGGTTTACTGATTTTTCTAAAATACATTTAATCTCACGATTAGATACTTCAACTAATCTATTTAGTCCATGGATGATAAGCAGTGAATATCTTATGATTAATATTGTATTTTTCTACTAGTTTGTGAATGTATTTATTTCTAAAATGAGTTCCTCCGTCAGTGATAATCACTCTCGGCATTCCAAATCTAGTAAAAATATTTTTCATCAGAAATTTTGAAACACTCTTAGCATCACTGTGCGGCTTATTTTTAGGTTGTGGTGTTTTATTTGGAAAAGGGGGTCGCCTATGGAAATTGTCGGCGAATTTTAATTTAATTTAAATAAATAATTTGAAAAGTAGTATTTGATTTTGAAAATAATTTTTAAATTTGAAAATTTTAAGATATGAAATCAAGCTGATCTCACATCCCGAATAGTTTATATGAACGAGCGCCGCACTTAAGCCAGTGTATACTATCCCGAAGAATAGACACCTTGCTTGATAATGAGGCTCGATTAGATAAACTAGAAAGGTTTGTGACATCCGTTTGGTCTGCGAACCAATTTTATAAGCCGAGCAAATTCCCTTGTTTAATATGAAAACATTAAACGGGAGTTTATATTACTCAGGTTCTTAAAATTCCTCATAAGGGCAAGCCCTATAGTTAATTACATCTTAAGTGACGGGAATCACCTAGAAAACTCTCGATAATAATCGGTAGTTACGCTCTCGAGAATTTCAAAGTTTAGGTTTTCGAGGATTAAATTTTAGAATTTCGATAGGGAATGGATCAAGTTTGGAACATTTTGTTTTGGGAATTCGAAAGGAAGAAAAGGTAGGAGAAATCACACATTCGAAGCGAACTTCGGTAATTTACCGACTATCCTATTATTTGGCTTGAATTTAGGAAAACCCTAATGTTTATTTAGTATTTTGATCTTGCCAATTTTAATTAGTTAGGACTTATATATGTATGATAAAATCATACAAATAGCCTCGGAGATGTGAGGGTTTATGTCGTATCGGATGACTACCTCGGAGTCCTAAGACCGATTAGGGCTTAATTTACATGACATGATCATGCAAATGCACTAACGAAGAGTTGAGGATTTATGTTGCACTAAGCGAGCTACCTCGAAGTCCTATGGCTTGGTTATTTAGTTCTAAGGAAAGTTTTCGTTGAAGTAGATTCGGGTTTTGTTGATGACGATGGTACGTCTTTGCCCACCATGCTCCGAGCTCCTTGTTGTTGCAGAGGTTTAGTTTTAGAAGTCATAAATCGGGAGATGAGAGAAGTGTTTGGTTTTAGAGAAAGTCTTAATTTCCATGTGTCTTTAATATTTTAATTAAAACGGGTCTTAGAGTTGATTAAACGAGCCGATTAAGATCCGCGGTTCCGTCATCCCGAGCATAGTTATTTTCATCGAATTCACTTAGTCCAGGATGAATTTGCTAAACTCAGTTGAATGAGTTCCGCACTTTCATTTAGGCAGTGGGAAATCCCGTTAGCGACACGTGGGTTACATCATCAGAGGTATTCCAGATCATTCGATGAGACGTTTTAATTTAGTTGTAGTTGTGGTTTTGTTGTTACGTTTGTGATTAAATTTTGAGTTGTCTTATATTTTGAAATGTTGTGGCGGTGAATTTTATCTTATAGTGTCTTTTAATTTAGTTATGGGTTTCGGTTTTGGTTTTACGTCTTAAAGGTGTAAGTTTTCATGCAACGGTTGTTTATCATGCAGAAAAGTAAGTGCGATGCGATTAAATAAGTTGCGATAAAGTAGTTTGCAATAAAATAAAAGCGTACACGGAGGGTCTTCCCGTCATTCAAGTTGCACTTAAAACACGGTTAGAATATTTAAGCATTTAAAGTAAGTTCCTATGTAAAGCTAAGGGAAGGGTTATGGTTTTCTACCAAGTTCTAATCCTATAGCTAGTCATTTCCTATGACGTCTAGGTTCTTGTATTTTAGTTTGAGGACGATTTTCTTCATCGAAGAACAACTAAGTTGATTGTTCTTATAGATATCCTATCATATTGAGGAAGTGTTTAAGACGAATCTTAAACATCTTTTCGATATTTCTAGGATTGTTTTAAGTCCAAATGAATTTAATTACACAAATGAATTAATCGTCGAGTGTTTAAGTTTTGTTGTCTTGCTCGATGAACTAGGACATTTGTATATCCTATGAGTGAAGTAACACTTCTTTTTTTTTTTTTTTTTTTAACACTCCTTTTAAGAGTTATTGACATCACGAGCTTTCGAGGGCAAATGGATGTTGAATGAGTTGTGATTTAATTTTAGTTAATGGATTTAAGTTTGGAATAGTGTTCGAAGTTGTTTTAGATTTATTTTGAATTCTTCGCGTCTTAGGTGATGTCTTTTAATTCAATTTAATTTAACTTTGATTTAATTTAATTTAATTTAATTTAGTTTAGTTTTAATTTTAATTTAATTCGATTTAATCAATTTAGTTTAACTTGAGGTGAATTAATTTAATTTACTTTAACTTGATTTAATTTAATTTGTTTAATTTAATTTAATTTGTTTTAATTTAATTTAATTTAATTTGTTTTAATTTAATTTAATTTAATTTAATTTAATATTTTATATATTTTTTTTAAATTTAATTTAATTTAATTTAATTTAATTTAATTTATTTAACTTAACTTAATTTAATTTAATTATTTAATTTAATTTAATTTATTTATTCAATTTAATTCAATTTAGTTTTATTATTATTATATTTTTTTTTGATTTAATTTAATTTAATTTAATTTTTTAATTTAATTTTATTTTTAATTTTAATTTTAATTGAAACTTTAAAAGAGTTTAATAATTTACCTTTAATTGAATTTAAATGATTGAATCTTTTAACATTTTAAGACTTAAATTTGAATTACCTTTTTAATTAAGAATTAAATATTATTGAGATGATTAATTTAGGGATCCTTAGATTAAAGAATAAATCTCTTCCTAATAATATCCCTATTTTAATAATTCGATTTTATTATTCTTCAAATTTAATCAATTATTTAATTAAAGTTTATTTCAATTATTTTAAATTGTTTAGTAGGTTTCTACCCTTTAATTATCTAAATTTCAATCATCCAAATCAGATTAAAATCAAATATTTTACTTATTAATTTTATTAAGCCTAAAGTTTTAATTAAGGGTTAAAATTTTAATTACCATTTTGCCCTTCAAGCCTAATAATTTCATAACTCACTAAATTGAGCTCAAATGAATTTGAAATTTTTATGTAACTTCACTCATATGTCAATAAAGACATTAGAGGAGAAAATGTGATTTTTCTGTATTTAATTTATTTATATAGTTATTTTTGGTGGAAAATAAGGATTTCCAAGGAAAATTTTATAATATGACCAAGGGAAAGTTTCTGTCCTTAAGAAAATTATGGGACATTCCTAATGACCAGAGGACCACTTGGACCAATTTTTGTGATTTTTTGAATTATATTTTATTTATTAGAATTATTTTAAGTTCTAGAGTATTAATTAATATAAAAATAGAATATAAGTTGAAAAATAAATTTTATAATTTTTAAAATTCTCTCTGATATCAAGGATTCTAGAGAACTAAATTTTACAATTTTCTGATTTTTCTTTGCTTTATTATAATTATTTTAGTGAAAATGTTAGAAAATACATTTTTTTAATTTTAAAATTACCCTAGGACTTTAAAATTTAATATCTCATTAAATAGACCTGAGAAAAATATGGGGTTTGTTCCTAAGTGATTAAATTTCAAAATATGACATTTTGGTGAATTTTATTATTTTTGTGATTTTTATTATTTTTTAATTATTAAAATATTAAAATAATGCTAAAAAATTAACTTTTTTAGAAAATTGAAATTTGAATTTTCTTAAATTCCCCTGATATCAGAGAGGCTCCAAAACCAATTTGGTGAATTTTTGAAAGGTATTTTGAAAGTTATGAATTTTTAAAGTTTAAAATGACTAAATGGCTTAATCGACCCATTTAGTAAGGCTAACCAAGTCCGATTGACTTGAAACTTTTGTGATGGTTTCCTCTAATCCTAAAGGTCGAGTGGAGAATTTATTTTAAGTCAATTTGATGTATAGTTAGCTCTAATTAATTAGGGGTACTATTTTGGGTGTTTAAGCCGATTAGGGTTGTTTTGAGTGAATTAACTCGAAGTCCTATTTTTCCTAGGGTTCTCCGGTCATAAGGAACATCACCAAATTTTCCTAGAATTTATTTCACAACATGCTAATTTTTGGAATTAAAATACTCAAAACAGACCACATGCATTTGAAAAATCAATAACTTTTCACGGAGATGGACTCGACCTTGGAAAATTCGGGGAATGTTCCCGAGTTCGGAGGCTTCAACG
This sequence comes from Papilionanthe hookeriana x Papilionanthe teres, assembly GCA_022702705.1. Taxonomy (NCBI): domain Eukaryota; kingdom Viridiplantae; phylum Streptophyta; class Magnoliopsida; order Asparagales; family Orchidaceae; genus Papilionanthe; species Papilionanthe hookeriana x Papilionanthe teres. The sequence continues at coordinate 71,653,586 of CM040430.1, forward strand.
CCCATGGTCTCATGCCATGGTGAATTGTATGAATGCATGGAGAATTAAAACAATGCGGGGAGTAAATAATTAATTAAAAATAAAGTCTTGGGCAAAATTAATTAATTTCTTTTCCACATTATTTTACTCTCATTCCTCTGAGCGAGAGGGTATTTTTATTTTATTTTTGTAATTTTTCTACACAAAGATATGGATTTTTGAAGTTACGGTATTTAAATAAATCGGAAAAATCCCTAATTTTCTACTTATCCACGCGGCGCCGTGTCGAGCCTCGGCGGCTCCGAAGGGGTACGTGTCGCGGCGTGATTGGGCGCCGCCATCCGAGTCGGCCGTCCGGGACCCGCGGTTCACTTATCATTCCACAGTCGGCCGCAATCCCGAACCGTCCAGCTCGATACACGCGCGATCCAAGCGGCTCCACAGTCATCGTCTACGGCGGGTGTGCACCGTGGCCGTCGACCTTCTAACCCAATTTCTCGCTCGATTCTCGACGGATTTTCGTGTTCTTATGCTCACATGGATTCGTCTTGAAGAGACGAACACATCCATACGGTAAACATGCATTGAAATTTATTTAAATGAAATGGAGAATCTCTATAAGCTCGGGAAGAAGAATGAGTTCGTACCTTTGCTCGGAGAAGTGAAGCTTCGATGCGAGAGTTGTGTCACCTTCGATTGGGTCGAAGTAAGCTCCGGATGAAGTCCTTGGCTTCGGTGAATTGTCCAGCTATGAAAGTGACCACGGTAGATCACAAAGCTTGGAGGTCGGAGCAGCTGGGTGGCTCTGGAGATGGGGCTTTCGGTGGGAAACTTCTCCTCTTGGTCCGGTGAAGGTGTAGGACCAATCAATTTGGGGATTGGCTCACTGTGAAGAAGTGTCTGGTTTTTGGGCTAAAGTTTGAGCTCGAAATTGAGCTCGATTGGAGGAATTGGGGTCGGGATTCGGTGGGGATCAAGTGCTTGCATGTGTGGAGAGTGATGCGGAATGATTTTGGCGAGTTTCCTTAAGGTTAGGTTCGGCACCTCTCATGGCCGAGAGGGGTGGTGTTTAAATAGGAGAGGGTGGAGGGCCTCCCGAGGAGAGTTAGGGCTTGGGATCGAGTTGCTTAGGTCGAGGGCGGAACGGCCATGGTGGCCATTGGGCATGGGGCGGCTCGGCGAGGTAGAATCCCAAAGTTGGCTCACATGTGAGCTCTCGGCCATGGTGTTTTCCGGCGACTGGTGGTGGCCGGCCGGGCATTGGTCACCATCTTGTTCGAGTGGGTCGGGGTCGGGGTTTGGTGCATTCGATTGAGGTTTGACATGTGTAAAGTGGTTGAATCGAAGTAGAAAGGGGAAGGGGCCATTTTAGCTTATTTTGGTCGACCCATGCAAATGGGTTGGGTGCACCTCCCCAAGACCTGGTTTTGGGCTGAGGAGGTCGAGGTGGGTCGATCTCCCATTTGTGGTGGAGTCTCCATCGAGGATTAGGTGGCAAAGCATGGTTTAGAGTGTGACATGCTTAAGGTAAAAAAGGCTTAAGAAGGATTAGGAAAGGGGCTCCTCCTTTTTCCATTAATGGCTTGATCACATGTCAAACTCTCCATGGCTTCATGTGGCTTGTCCATGGCTTGCATGGCTTGTCTTTGGCTTGGGGAAAGCTTGGTCGATTTCATGAAAATGGATTTTAGGAATTTTTGGTAATTTGATGGAAATTTGTATGAAACTTGATTTGGAATGATTTGATGATGAATTTAGGACTTAGGTATTGAGTTTAATTGAAAGTATGATGAGGGGAAATGTCATATGGGCTTTGGGACCAATTTTGGGCCTTTGGATGTGGTAAAGGATGGGCTTTTAAAATGGTTTAAGGAATGGGCCTTTAAGTTTAAAAATGAATTTATGGATGGAAATTTTGTAAAGAGGTTGGGTCAAATAATTGTTGAGTTTGGTTTAGGGATGTGTCATGAGTGGTTTGGAGTCAATTTGGTGTGATTTGGACTTGAATTGGTTTGAATTTGGGTTTATTTGGTAAGTGGGCCAATGTTGGGTCAAATTGGGCTAACTTAGGCCAATGTTGGGCTAGAGTTGAAATTGATGTAAAATAAATGTTGGGAAATGTTTTTGGGAGTGTTTCAAAGAGGTTTTGGCTTTGGTTGGGTTTTGATTTTGGGGTTTGGGCTCTATTTGGGTTAGGTTTGGGTTTAGGCCGAAATTGGGCTTTTTTATTTTGGGTTGAATTTGAGTGGGGTTTGGGTCAAAATCTTGGGCAAATCATGTTAGTGTTTTGTTTATGGGGATGTTAAGGAAGGTTTAGAAAATATTTGGGGTTAATTGGAGTTGAATTGGGTGAGTTTGGGCTAAGTTTGGGTCATGGGTCCAAATTGGGCTTTAAGGCCAAAAGTGAAATTGGATCCCAATGCCAATCAAATTGGGCTTGGATTTGGTCTAGATTGGTGTTGGGGATGTTGAATTGAAGTTTAGAATTGAATTGGACCAGAATTTGGGTCAATTGGGTAGGTTTAGTTTGACATTGGGTTTACTTTGGGTTAAAATGGGTCAAATTGGGGGTTTTGATAAAAGTGGGGTAAATTGACAAAATTGGCCCATGGTGTAGTTGGACAAAATGAAATTGGGAATATTTGGGATATTCTGAAATTTTCTGGGAATTTTCTGAATTTTTGGATTTTTTGGCTAAGAGGGGTATTTTGGGTATTTGGAGGGTATTGGGAGCTATTTTTGGAATTTTGGTATTTCTGGGTATGGATGATCAATTTGATTGGTGAGGACATGTTTAGGAATGATTTTGGAGAATTTTGGGTAGTTCGGGTGATTTTGCGAAATTTTGGAGGGTTTCGAGGGTATTGGGTAGAGTTTGGCGGGTGTAGGGTCTGGGGGTCGAAAATTGAAAATTTGGAAAATTGAATATTGGGTGAATGTAAGTGAAATGAAATCATTTTGGTTGAGCCATGAAGCCATATCAAGTCCACATGAGCCATGAAGGGACTCATTTGAGGCATCCATTTATGTTGTTCCTAACCCTCTTGCGCGAGGGCTTAGGGGTTAAGGACCATCCATGTGAACCACCTGCATGAGTCAGGAGGTCAAATTGGGTATGGGTGTGTTTCTAGGAGGTGTGTGAAAGTGTAGTGTAGAGGTGTAGTGTGTGTGTAAGTCAGCCCCTTCACCAGACCAGGCCACCCAGGGCAGTCCTAAGGCCAAAGAGTCCTATAGGAACTCATCTTTTAAACTTCCACATTTGATCTCGACCCTCTAGGTGATTAGGGGTCTACAATCAAGTTTGTGGAGTTTGCGGGGAGTTAAGAAGTGGTTTGAATTTCTAAGTGATGGGTCCCGATTCTAATCCTCTAGGATAGTCGAAAGGAAAAGCCTGAAGTTTAGATCTGAAGTACTAAAGAGAAGAAGAGAAGACCTCATCAAAAATGAGGTCAACAATCACACCTAGGTAAAGCTTGTGCCTCAATCCATTTGGAAAAATAATCAACAGCTACTAATATATATGAGTTTCCAAACGAAGGAATAAAAGGTTCCATAAAATCTAATCCCCAAACATCAAAAATTTCAACTTCTAATATAAAATTCGAGAGGCATTTCGTTTTTCTAGATATATTTCCTACTCTTTGACATTTATCGCAAGTTTTAATATATACTGTATACATCTCTAAATAGAGTAGGCGGTAAAATCCAGATTGTAGAATCTTATAAGCGGTTTTATCGGTCCCAAAATGTCCTCCAAAATCGGAATCATGACATTTTTGAATAATTGGTTCGATTTCTTCATAAGGTACACATCTTCTAATAATTAAATCCTTACATTGCTTATATAAATATGGTTCATCCCAAAAATAGGTTTTCGTATCATGGATGAATTTTTTGTTTTTGCAAAGTTAGCATAGGTGGTAAAATATTACTAACTATATAGTTTACTATATCGGCATACCATGGTATTTTCCACTCATTGATATTATATAGTTGTTCATCGGGAAAAGCATGCTATAATTTCATTTTCAATATAAGATAATTCATGATTTTCTAATCTTGATAAATGATCCACAACTTGATTATCGAGTTCCTTTCTTATTAACGATCTCAAAATCGAATTCTTGCATTAATAGCATCCATCTAATTAATCTTGGTTTGGAATCTTTCTTTTGCATTAAATATTTGATAGCGAGAATGATCGGTATGCACGATACATTTTGTTCCAATCGGATAAGGTCTAAATTTATTAAAACCATATACTACCGCTAATAATTCTCTTTACATAGCTTGTATAATTTATTTCGGCATCATTTAGAGTTTTACTAGCATAGTATATAACTTTAAAAATCTTTTCATATCTTTGCCCAGAAGCTGCTCCTACGGCATAATCACTAGCATCACACATAAGCTCGAAATGGTTTCTCCAGGTTAGGTGAAACTATTATAGGTCTTGTAATTAATTTTTCTTTTAAGAGTTCAAAAGCATTCGGGCATTCGATTGTAAATTCAAATTTCTTGTCCTTTTCGAGAAGTTGGCATAGAGGTTTAGTAATTTTTGAAAAATCTTTTATATAGCGTACTGTAGAATCCGGCATGTCCAGAAAACTTCTTACCCCTTTTACGACGTAGTTGGAGGTGGTAATTTAGACTATAACTTGAATTTTTGCGGGGTCCACTTCCATGCCTTTTTCAAAATTTTATGCCTAATACAATGCCGCCGCAACCATAAATTGACATTTCTCCCAATTTAGAACTAAATTTGTTTTCTCACATACTTCTAATACTTTTTCAAGATGAGTTAAGCATGTGTCGAATGATGTTCCAAATACGGAGAAATCATCCATAAATACTTCTATTCCATTGTCGATTAACATACTAAATATAGACATCATAAATGTACGGAATGTTCTTGGTGCATTCCATAATCCAAAAGGCATTCTTCGAAAAGCGAAAGTTCCATAAGGACTAGTAAATGTAGTTTTCTCTTGATCCTCAGGAGCAATTTGTATTTGATGATAACCGGTGTATCCATCTAGAAAACAAAAATACTTATGTCAGGCTAATCTATCTAACATGCGAGGTCAGAAATGGTAAAGGGAAGTGATCTTTCCTAGTGGCGGTATTTAATTTCCTATAATCGATACATATACGCCAACCGGTAACTTGTCTTATAGGAATAAGATCGTTATTTTCATTGGCGATGACGGTCACTCCTCCCTTCTTAGAAACACGGTGAATTGGGCTTACCGACGCTTCGTTAGAAATAGGATATATAATACCATTATCTAACCATTTTAAAATTTCTTTCTTAACTACTTCTTTCATTATCGGGTTTAATCTCCTTTGGGGATGCTGCTTTAGGTTTATGTTCATCATCTAAAATAATTCTATGCATACGGATTGAAGGACTAATTCCTTTAATATCTGCTAAAGTCCAACCAAAAGTTTTCTTATACTTTTTTAAAGTTTCTAAAAGTTTTTGTTCTTGAGATTCGTTTAATGCGAGATGAAATAATAGCTGGTAAAGTTGAAGAATTACCTAAATAAGCATATTTTAAATGATCGGGTAATATTTTTAGCTCGAGTTCGGGAGGTTTAATAATTGATGGAACTATATTCTTGTCGGTGTTTTCGGTATTATCCAAAAATTCAAATCTTTCCTGAATATAATCTAGTTCTTCATTATTATCTTCAATTAATTCGGTGTTTTCTTTTTCTAATTTATCTTCGTAATATTCCTTAAAATGTTCTTGTTGTAAATGTTCGAGTATTTCCATCCGAAAACATTCATCATCTTTTTCTAGCGCGGGATATTTCATTGATTTTGCAATATTAAATGTAACTTTTTGGTCATTTACTCTCATAGTTAATTCCCCTTTATGAACATCAATCATAGCTTTTCCAGTAGCTAAAAATGGTCTTCCTAAAATGATAGGAATTTCTTTATCTTCCTCCATATCTAAAACAATAAAATCTACTTGGAAGATAAATTTATCCACTTTTACTAACACATCTTGAATAACTCCCTTAGGATAGGTAACCGAACGATCGAGCTAATTGAAGGGTTACGAAGTAGGTGTAATTTTTCCTAATCCTAATCTCTTAAAAATCGATAGAGGCATTAGATTGATGCTTGCTCCTAAGTCACACAAAGCTTTTCCATAAAATTTTTCTCCTATAGCGCGAGGTATAGTCAAACTACCAGGGATCTTTCAATTTTTCGGAAGCTTCTTCGAATAATAGCACTACACTCTTCACTAAGTGCGACTTGTTTCATTATCGATGAATTTTCTTTTCTTATTTAGAATATCTTTCATAAATTTTACATAATTTGGCATACGATCTAAAGCTTCGACAAAAGGTATATTGATTGTTAATTTCTTTAATATTTCAAGGAATTTAGCAAATTGTTTATCTTTTTTATGTTGAGCTAGTCGTTGAGGAAATGATGGTGGAGGTTTTTCAACAGAAATTTTCATAGGTATTAAAGGATGTTCGAAGTTTGAATCTTGTTGAAGTGTTTCCTTTTCAATTTCCACTTCCTCTTTTTGTCTTTCAAGTTCTTTTTGAATTTGAGGTTCTAATTCTTTTCCACTCCTTAGTTGTATTGCTTTAATTTTTTCTTTTCCTTGATCTTTAGGATTTATTTCCACATTACTAGGAAAAGTTCCAGGTATTCTATTATTTAGCGCAGTAGCAATATGTCCAAGTTGAGTTTCGATATTTTTAATAGATGTTCCTTGAATTTGTAATTGATTTCCTTGAACTTGTAGTTGATTTCCTTGATTTTGTAGTTGATGACCCATATTCAGAATTAATTCATCCATAGATAATTTCTTATCTTTGAATTGAGGGTTATTGTTATTAAATCCAGGTGGGTAATTAGGTTTATAGTTTGGATTTGCTTGATTAGGTTGATTCATCCATTGTTGATTAGATGTGTTATTCCAACTAAAATTTGGATGAGTTTTTCAACCAGGATTATAATAGTTTGAATAAGGGTTATTAGTTCTATTATTAATAGCATTTAAAGTTTCATAATTAGATTGAGATTCTATGATTTGTCCGGATGAGTTTTCTTCTAAAGTAGGAGAGTAGTTCATTCCAAAATGATCTAATTTCTTAGATATAGCAGACAATTTGAGAAGCTAACATAGATATTGCATCATTTTCATGAATGCTGGCTATCTTTTCGGATTTACTCTATCAGCGAGGCCATTGGAAATTATTTTTTGCCATTTCTTCGATTAGTGCATAAGCTTCATCAAATGGTTTAGACATTAATGAACCTCCAGCAGCGACATCGATGATTGATCTTAAGGATCCTACTAATCCATTATAAAAGGTTTGAATAATCGGCCAATACGGTAGCGCATGATGTGGGCATTTCCTAAGAAGTTCCTTAAATCTCTCCCAAGCTTCATATATTGATTCTCCATCTAATCGACAAAAAGAAGTTATATCATTTCTAAACTTAGCGAGTTTTATATGGTGGAAAATATTTGGATAGAAATTTTTGTGATAATTCTCCCCGAGTTTTAATAGATCCAGGTGCTTAACGAATTCAACCACATTTTAGCCTTATCCCTTAATGAAAAAGGAAAAAGTCTAAGTCTTATAGCATCGTCGAGATACTCCTTGATATTTAAAAGTAGCACAAAGTTCTAGAAAACTATCGAAGATGTAAGTTAGGATCTTCGAGTAGGTGAACCACTAAATTGATTGTTTTGTACCATTTGGATAATTGCGAGGTTTAAGTTCAAATGAATTAGCAGCTACATCAGGGTTTTAAATAGTTAAATGAATTTCATCTGATGTAGGGTTGGCATAATCTCTTAATGGTCTTTGTTGGTTCATATTTTGAATTTCAGGAATATTCGCCATTTGTGTTAAATTTATAATTTGTTTCTTTTGTTTTCTAATTCTTTTAATTGTACGCTCTAATTCAGAATCGTAAGGTATTAAATTTTCGTTTCCAAATTTGTGCATACAATTTTAGAATAGATAATAATTTATTTATTATGATTATTTTAAAATAGTCTGTTACTCTAGTAAATTTTTCTTACTTTCCCCGGCAACGGCGCCAAAAACTTGACCCACAATTTTATTTTATGATATTTTTTAATTTAATTGCAACGACGCCAAAAACTTGACCCCGCTATATTATATGTATAGAATTGTAATTGTTTATGTTGTGGATGCTACGCAAGTATACGTATCGTATCAAGTAATACGGGGCTCTAGTGGAGTCCTGGTTATCGATCCCACAGGGAAATAGAAAATTAAATAACAACTAATTGTAAAATAATAATAATAATAATTTTAAAATAGTATACGAAAATTTGGAATTCTAAATTTAAGCGCATAAAGTAAACTAAGTATTTTAATTAGGTAACTTAACTAAGTAGAAAATTAATACGTATTGAAAGTGCAGGAAATTAAACTAATTGCTAAATAAGTCTTAAATATTCAGAAAAAAGTATCTTTCCCCTTGTTTAGAAATTTAAGTGAATGATGAATTTAAATAGATAATTTTAAGGTATTGTGACAAATAGGAGCATTCCTATTTTTTACCCTTTGGTCCAGGTGTAAAGAATATTGACTAATCCTATGTTTGATTCCTGAATCTGCGGCTAGAGTTGGGAGGATATCGTCGCCACTTCGAAGCTCCCACGTTCCCCTCGCACGAGGGCTAACATCTACACTTCGGCTCTCAAACAATAGGACCGAATTGAATATTTTAGTACGTCACACTAAAATGCTCATTCTACGCCAGGTGATATTATTTCCTATTTATTTGCACCCTCCTTCCAAGGATTTTGAATTCCAGAATATCGGATGTAATTTTTACTATAGTTGATAATCAACACATTTTAACAAATCGAATGGCCGGTTTGAAAGTAAATTAAGTTTTAAGTAAAAATTATCACAATTTATTAATATTTAAAAGTACTTCTATTTTTAGTTCATCTAGTCACTTAATTTCATAAACAGGGAGAAAGACTAAATTAACTACTCAGAATGCATGGGAACTAAACTAAGCATGGATTTCATTTAAAGTTAAAAATAATAAACAAAGATACTTATCTTAATTTCCTCCCCAAGCAGACTTCTTGAAGTTCCTTTGACTTTTCCTTCTAGTACAACACACTTCTAACTCACTAAAGATTCACTAAGACTCTCTAAATAAACTCACTTAAGACTCCAGAGATACACACAAATGACACACACTTATAACACACTTATAACACACACTTAGAAGCTGAATTTCGGCTTCTATATATAGAGGTGAGCAAAGGACCAAGAGGTGTGTAAGCATCCCTTCAAAAAGTGTCCAGGTTCAATGTATCTGCGCCATTTGAACTACCTCGCTGTCGGCGACGAACTACCTCGGCTTGTCGGCGAGGCTTCTAGAAGGTCTTCGAACCGCGCTATCTCGGCTGTCGGCGGGCTCGGTCTCGGCTGTCGGCGAGACGGTTATAAATCCTTCGGAATTTCTTCCTCGTACCCTCGCCGTCGGCGAGCTCGATCTCGCCATCGGCGACTCGGCTAAATTGCATTATTTTCTTCCTTTTTGCTCCAAATCCGCTCCTTTTTATGATTTTTGCTTTTATCACCTAAATTCTACATTCTGCAACAAAATAAAGAAAATACCTTTCTTTAAAGTGCAATTTCATCAAAAATAGGTATGAATTTCTTAATAAAATTTTCAGTGATCAAAATTTGTCAGGCAAATCGTCGTCGAGAGGCGAATCTGCTGGTAAAGGATGTGCTCCAAGGAAGTCAGCTAGTATTTGTCCCTTTACGGTGCGATGAGGAACGAAAGTTATATCAAATTGCAATAGTATCATCGACCACCTGGCAAGTCTGCCAGAAAGTGTCGGTCGGGTCATCAAATAATGCAACGGATTAACTTTCGAAATGAGTTTGATCTTATGAGAAAGCATGTAGTGCCTGAGCTTTTGAGCGGCGAAGATCAGGGCCAAACAATGCTTCTCAATCGGAGGATACTTTACTTCCGTCGGCAATAGACGATGGCTTAAGTAATAAAGAGCATTTTCTTTTCCCTCGTCATTGACACAGGCTAGCGGGGCTCCAGAGAGTCGTCTAAAGCCGCGGTATAAAGTATTAACGGTCTACCCGAGACTGGGGCTGCTAAGACAGGAGGTGTCATTAAGTATTGCTTAATGTCCTCGAAGGCCCGTTGGCATTTCACTTCCCAAACAAATTTGGCGTCCTTTTTAACTAATGCGAGAAGAGTGACACACTACGACAAGTTCGAGATAAAGCGTCGAGGATATGCCAGCTTCCCTTAAAAGGATCGTAGCTGTTTTAAGGTTTTGGGAGGCGGCATCTCTAAGATAGCTTTAATATTTTCCGGATCAATTTCGATTCCGCAATGTCGGACAACAAATCCTAAGAATTTCCCGGAGGTGACGCCGAAGGCGCATTTTAAGGGATTCATCTTAAGGTTCTATTGCCTTAGTCGCTCGAAAACAATTCTCAATTCATACAGGTGATCTTCCTTCAGTTTGCTTTTGACGACCACATCGTCCACGTAGCACTCGACTTGGTTTTGAATGAGATCATCAAAAATCTTTGTCATTGCTCTTTGATATGTTGCTCCTGCGTTCTTTAGTCCGAATGGCATTACTGTGTAGCAATACACTCCGATCGGCGTTCTGAAAGCTGTGAGCTTTTCATCTTCTGGTGCCATCTTTATCTGGTTTTATCCTGATGATCCATCCATGAATGAAAATATTTCATGTGTTGAAGCAATGTCGATCATCAATTCTGGGATTGGCAGTGGAAATTCATCCTTTGGACATGCTTTATTTAAATCCCTAAAGTCTACGCAGATTCTGATCTGACCATTTTCTTTCGGCGGTACCACGTTGGCTAACAAAGTAGGGTATTGTTCTTCATGGACAAATTTAGCGTCGATTTGCTTCTTAACTTCGGCTATTACTTGGTGCTCAATTTCTAGACGCATTCTTCTAAGAGCTTGTCTGACTGGAACAGAAGTAGGATCTACTCCTAACTTGTGAACTGCGACTTTAGGAGCTAATCCTGGCATTTCGTCGTAACTCCAAGCAAAACATTCCTTGAATTCCATTAATAGCTTGATCATTTCCTCGGAATCTTCTTTATTGAGTAAGGAGCTAACAAAGGTTGGTCTAGGCTTTTCGTTAGTACCTAAGTTAACTTCCATTAACTCGTCTACTGTAGATTTGATTTCTTCTTCAAATACTGGTGGAGCATCTCCGATTGGTAGATTTTCGAGGTCCTCTGAAGCTTCCAAGCAGTCCTTATCAGGCTCGCAAGTGACAACCAAGCAAAATTCCGTATCGTCAACTGAACCTACTGTGCCGAATCCGAGACCACGTTTTGAATTGGGAGGCCGACCGGCGTTGTTCCATAGTCTTTCAAAATGTTGTGATTGACCCTTTGTCCATTGTCGAGGTAAGACACCACATTGAATTAAATTTTGAACACAGGGAGAGTACCACTCAAACGGTAATTCCATTAATTCGGAAGAAGCGACATCTTCAAATTGTACATCTTTTTCATTATTGGAAGAAGGAGTACCACGGTAAAATTTGATTGGTTTAACACCACCGCCATGCACTTCCTTGACCACCATACCCTCGATCTTATTAGACTGGATCGGGGTCAAGGCCATAGTGTGTACATGGTAGTTAATCTTCTCGTACATTGATTTATATTCTTCATTCTTTTCATCTTCGAGGGAGATCTTGAATTGTGGTTCCTTCTGGTTTATTGTAGCTGCTTCTTTCTTGATTTCTTCTTCTTCTTCAGAGCTGTTCTCCCGATTCACGTTGATTGCGGCTTTCTACGTCCAGCTTGTCCCAACGTTTCTGCCACGACCTCGTCTCCGGCCTCGACCTCGGGTGCAAGTTGTGAAGAACCCTTCACCATCTCGCCGTAAGGGAGTGGTGAGTGACTGTTGGACTAGAACTTCAGATTCTTCGTCATCTTGAACTTCTTTTGCTTCATTTGGCATGATATTTCTGGAGAAGATTATTTTCTTTGGAGGCGCGTAGTAGGCTGCATCTTCATGAATTCCAATTTCATGTATGGAGAAAGGTTACAAGTCACCTTTAATGCCATCGTTCTCCTCCATCGTAGTATTTTATGCAACGATGCGAGAGATGAAGGTACCATCCGGTTCTCATGTATCCATGGTCGGCCCGATAGTGCGTTGAACGATGTTTCAGAATCAATTATATGGAATTTTGCGGTCGTCTTTGTTAAATCACCGGTCTTCATCAACAGCGTTATTGATCCGAGGGCTCCTTCTCCTTTCTGGTTGAATCCTCTTAGTAACATCTTGTCCGCTTCAAGCTCTCGAGCATCAATTTCCATGTATGCTAACGTCCAAAGATTCATTATGTTGATTGACGCTCCTGGATCCACCAATACTCTGGAGAGCGTAAACTTTTTGATTGTATCTGAAATGTACAACGGTCGGTTGTGATCGGCTGTCCCAAGTAATAGATCACTGTCCGCGAAGGTAACACCTCGCTGTTC